>CM047003.1:32906419-34164276 GCA_025698465.1 Gossypium longicalyx
TTTTCGGGTCTCCGTTTCTGAAAAATAGATTCGTAGATATTTATTAAAAATATTTATGTAGTTAATCGAGTGGTTAATTAGAGTTTAATTAAGTGAATTAGCTTAATTTAAGGATAATTGTATAAAAGGATTAAATTGAATGAAGTGTGAAAGTTTAATTATAGAATAAAGAAAATTGAAAGGACTAAATAAGTAAATAAGCCAAAAAGAGTGCCAAGTGTATGGCAAAAATAAAATACAAGTGTAATAAATATAATACACACATATCTAATACATGAATGTATTTGCTTATTATTTAAGTAAATATTAATGTATTTATTATTATTAAATAGATATTATATGATAAATAAATAAAAGTAAGACAAATGTGTGGTAATGATTGGGTACAACTGTATTAATAAAAATACATACACTTGTAATGCTTGTATTTAAGTATTAATAGATATTTACTATTTATAAAATGTATTTATTAATTAAATAATTATATTATAAGATTTTTATGTGAAAAATAAATAAAAAGTTGACAAATGTATGGTATGTATAGTGACATGTGTAATATTAATATATGTACATTTGTAAAATACATGTATATTTACTTATTGTATTAGTATATTATTAAGTTATTATATATATATATATATATATATATATAATACAAAACAAAGTAAAAGAAAAAGAAAAAGAATAGAAAGAAACAGAGAAGAAACGAAACAGGGGAGAAAGAAGGAGAAAAAGAAAGGAAAGAAAGGAAAAACGAGAAATAGGGATTTTGAAGCTTGAAAATTTAATAGGTAAGTCAATTTAGCCATTTTTACTTAATTTTAATGTTTTAAAAGTTTTAGAACAAAGTTTTGATGAAATTAAATTAATATTTTGAAAGTTATTAGATTTCTAAATATTGTTCATGTTGAATAAAAAGATGAATTAGGGGTTAGATTGATAGGAATTCAAGTTAGAAATGATATAAGGATTGAATTGTAAAGTAATTCATAAGTTTTATGTTGTAGGGACTGAATTGATGAAATTTTGAAATTAGGAAAATATGCTGGAAATTTAATAGTTAAGTATGAGTTTAGACAAAATTTGAATAGAAATGAAGTATGAATTGAGATAGAAAAAGTAAGTGAATTTAGTTAATATTAAATTGAAATTAAAGTAGAAATTGAATAGAAATTATATTAATTAGATATAAATTAGTAGTGAATTAACGAATATGAATTGTTTTAATTCCCGTAGCTAATGTTGTCTCGGGAAATCTCAGCTAAGTAAGGAAAAATAGCAAAGACAACGAGAGTTAGCTCGGAAATTACGGTTTGAAATTTTAATTTGCAGAGTTAGAATCATTTATTTTAATAAATGACTATAATTGAACTGTACAGACCGGTAATACCCTGTAATCCTGTTCTGGGGACGGATATGGGTTAGAGGATGTTACAATCCAACACTTATCACATGATCAATTTAGTTACACATAGATCTCTCAATAACACAACCATCAACAATGGAAAACATCGTTATAATTGCAATAAATTATAGAGATTGAGATTTAAAAATGCTCAACCAAATGAAACTTCCAATTGGACAATTGTCTAAGAGTAAATCCTATTTACACATAAATTTTTAACCAACTGAAATGTAAACTAAAAAAAAAAAAAACTAAGTTCTAGAATTTACAAAGCAAATCTAGTTGAATTACAAAATATTTAAAGTTTCTTTAGAGAAATATCAAAGAATAACAATATTCCTCTCAAAATTAAATTTTCTAAACATCTTCCTTACGATAGTATAATTTTTACTTGAAAAATCTTATAAAAAGCCTCTTTAAAATTGTGAATTGTTTAAGTACCATTTCATTACATAGTAATTTGAGCTTGAATGTTGCACGAAAAGATGAAGAATGTTGCGACATTCTTAATATTTTTTAATTTTACCCTTTAACAATCTTTCCAATAATTGTTCAATGATTAGATTCGGTGCGGCCGCTGCAACATTAAAGGCTTGTGCATCACAAATTCCTCTCCTATTTTGTCAAAACTTAGCCTTTGATTATTGGTTGAGCTTTAATATTTCAAGGTGAATGTCACAACATCCTCTAACAAGTGTTAGGACACAACCTACTATTATCTACATATTTTAATAATGATTTCCTTTCAACTTACACTAATTAAGCTCACTTGATGATAAGATGTATTAAACATTATAACACACAAAATAAACTAAAAATATATTATGCAATGAATATCTAACCTAAATCTTAAAATACTAAAATAATGCTAAACTTAACAATTTTACTTAAAAACAAGCATTAATCTAGTATGAAAAACTACTCTAAAAGATGCACCAATGAGATGTTAGGATCTAGTGCCCTAAGTATAGTTTATTCATCATTTATACTTGAGAGTATTTAAACAATTTGGTCAGATAAAATTTCATAATTCACATTAATATCGTTTGTATTTGTCCTCAACGATTTTTGCATGTAAAGCAAAATGTAAGCAAATATTAGCTCATTGATTACTTAATATTTAACTAATATTAAGTTGCATTACGTGGTTGGACCATCATGTGAGAAGACAATTTATATTAATAGGTAATCTAAAAGGTCCATAGTCTAACAAATCGAAATTAAACAAATTTGTTAAAGGAGTATTATGTTGTCTATCAAGTTCAAATCGGAAGATACCTTGTTTTGGGTATCAGAGTGTACTCCTAGAAAGTAGAGACATAGCTGTGATTGTCTGGATTGACAATACATTGGACATGACTCAAGTTGAATTAATCCTAAACCCGTTTATGGATTAATTCATTTGTGACGTTCATATTGTGACTTACCTTAATTCAAAGTAAGTGACTGACTACGTGTGCATGACTCACATACTTTGATGTATTGAAAGCTTGAGTTCAAATAACTTAATAACCGAAAACTGGTACATTGGGTATATGACTTCTATATGATACAACTTTATTTACGACAGTGGAATTCACAGTTCAATAAAGGGTAAATAATATCCTCTTATTGGCATTACATGATGATAGAAAAGTAATGTGACCACAGGTTATTTGTCAAAGACAATGATTTAATCACTATTTGTTGATAATTGACTTTTCATAAAGGATGATGTAATGGTTACTATGAGATAAAATAAAATTATATTAGATGAACAAATTTAACCCAAAGAGATTAATGATATCTTCTAAGGGTAACACACCTATGACTAAGGTCATTAAATAAACACTTGTAAATTGCTTTTGTAATTGTATGCAATAAATGAGAGTTCGATAATGATACGTTAGTGTAATAACTCCCCGATTAAATAATGTCGTAATTAATAAACAAAGATTTGAAACTTAATTACAAGTTATTCGAGCTCTAATTATATATTCAATTAGTCCCTCCGCTAGTTCGATATAACTCAAAATGAATATCATATAGAACTGATAATATAGAATGAACGAAAAACGATGATTAAGAGAAAAAGATAACATGTATCATTATCCACAATAAATGCATTTTATTGCTAAATACATAAGATGACTTAGAAATTAAATAAATTTATTTGAATTATTATTTAATTAATTGCAATTAATAATTAGAGTTCAAAATGAGAATTAGATTAATTAGTCATCATAACTTTATTAAATGAGACAAGTAAATATATATTTCTTATTGATTCTAATACGGTAAAATTACTATAATTTGATTAATTATAAAAGGACAAATTAAAATTATAATAAAAAGGGTTAATATTTAGTACATTAGTAATGTATTTTTTATTTATTTCGCAAGTAGTTTTAAATTTTGACATGTGTATTTCTTTAGTTATTTACTTTTTAATATTTTACTATACTCTATACAACACTTGCATTCGCTATACTCTAAAAACTCAAACAATGTGCCAAATATTTTTCAAAAAATAAATAAGAATATTTAGAACTTTTAAATTTTAATTAATAATATTCACGAATACATAATTTAAAAATTATTTTATATTTTAATTCTTAATTTAATTATCTAGTTTTTTAAAATAATTTTTATATAATTTTACTTTTTCTATTTTAAATTACCCCAATGAACAAAAAGAATTATCCATATTTAAGAAAAAAAGTTTTACAATAATTATTAAATAAAAAACTTCTGTTATTACAGTGATTCAAATAAATTAAGAAAAAGAAAAAGAAAAAGAAAAAGAAAAAGAAAAATTGCAGACTCTAGAAAGAGAGAAGTGAGAACAGCTTTGATGTTTGCTCATTTCGCACCGCATGGAACCAACTCCCTAACCGAAGCCTTCCTCTCCAATCTTAACCTTAAAATATCAAAATCATAAATCAAAATAAAGATCCTTCTAATATTCAGAAAACATTTGAACTAAAAGGGTTTCAGAAACAGAAAATCTTTCCGATCTGGAAAGAAGAAAAACCCTAGTTTTACTGCTAAACAAATAAAGAAAATTAAAAAAGAAAGGGGGCAAAATGGCGCTTTCCGAGGAAGAGTGCTCAACGGCGAAGGCATCTTCCTCTTCACCGGCATCGTCGTCAGCGACTGTTTCTTCGCAAGGCGTTAACTACCTAGCCAAGTGTGTACTTAGAGGAAGTGCTATCCTTCAGGTCGCTTACGGTCACCTCCGTTCTCCTTCTTCCCTGGACGTCGTTTTCGGCAAGGTCTTTCCACTTTTTTCCTGGTTTTTAATTAATTTTAACTTTTATTCATCGAATTCGATCAATTTACTTAGTACAAACAATAATCAACTTGCCTTTAGACAGTGCTTACCTTTTTTTTTTTTTGTTTTAATTAGTTTCTAGTAGGATAAGCATTAAAATTTGCTCTTAAGATAACTCTGTGTGTGGTTTTATCTTAATTCGTAAGAGATAAATTGTAATAGGAAAATAGTTTAAATATTCCTTGTCAATTTTTTTAAATGACATTTATGATGCTGTTTTCACTTTTCGACCTAGTATTTAGTTCTATATATGAACTAGAAGTTACTTTCAAACCATTTACATGGTTCATCCAAGACCTTGTGCTGCTACTAACTCTCCCTATAGACATCTTTATTTCTTCTTTAAATTCCCATGCTCAAATATAGGATTGTAACGTTGACTTTTAATGCGTCTTTTTGAATCTACAGCCTCTCAGTTATTTGCATTTAGTTCTATCATCCTATTGTCAAACTTGTTTTTGATAATGATGGTGATACTTTAATCTTATTAATTCTGATAATAAGTTCCTTCAATTTTATATTAAGAAATCATATATGTAAGTGCAAACACTTTCCAATCACACTGTGAAGAATTACCTTAGGAAATTGGGAGAACTGTAAATAATGGAGACAGTAAAGTTGAAAAGAGAAGCAAATTTAATTCAAATATAACAGTTTATATAATTCTTGGATTTCACTAAGGCAAAAGGTCATGTTGATTTCACATCAATCCGTGACTCGATACAATAGTTGAGATAGGTGTACTCATGAGGATGAAAAGTTGTAGTAATCAATTAAGTGGCTATCATTCATTTCAATCTATGGCTTACACTCAATTCAGTGTACCAACTACTGTAGCCATAGAGTTGTTTTGGGAAATCAATCTAAAAGAGAGGGTCTTTACTGTTGTGCAGTAGTGGTGTCATGGGCTAATATTCAAATGGGTTGGAATTGGTTTTCAAGAAATGGGATATGGTAATATAGAGAATTCTCCAATTGAGAACAATACACACAGATTTTGATAAAAGGATAAAGGGTTATGGATTAGTTTTCTTGGATTGTAAACCTTGTTCCTGAAGAAAGCTGTCTGGGTTTGCTCAGCTTTGAGTTTGACTCTTTGTTGTATTTGATGAATTTCTTCCTTCTGAAACTAGAGTGAATTTATGGCATTTCTGTAAAGAGATAGCTAATCTAACCGATTGTTTGATGGTGTTTTATTCACGAGACACCATAGAGTTGGTAATAATTGGTGAAAATGGTATGATAACATCTATAAATATATTAAAAAAACATTTTCCAATTGAACATAGGTTTAGATTAAAAGAATAAGGGTTATGGATTAGGTTTTCTGGATCATTGATGTTATCCTCCAAAAGAGCCATTCTAGTTTGCTCTGCTTTGCGTGTGACTATTGTATCAGAGGAAATTACTTCTAAAACCACTGTTAATTCATGACATTTTTGTAAAACGATAGCTAATCTAACTGATTGTTTGGTGGTGTTTTATTCAGGAGACGTCCATAGAGTTGGTAATAATTGGTGAAGATGGTATTGTGACATCTGTCTGTGAGCAGACTGTCTTTGGTACGATAAAGGATCTTGCCATTCTACCTTGGAATGAGAAGGTCTATGGACAAAATACACAGGTCTGTACCAAAAGTATAATGGAAGCATTGTAGGACATATCCTCTTTATATTCATTTGTCTGAGAGTATTTCTTACTTTATTTATTTTTAATAATAGATCTTCTGGACTGGATAAAGTTAATATGATTTGAAGCAGTTTTTTGTAATACAATTATACTACAATTTCATTTTAAGTTAATTTGCTTTCTTCTGTTTTCTTTATTTAGATGCCTGGGAAAGACCTGTTGGTCGTTATTTCTGATTCCGGAAAGTTATCTTTTCTCACATTTTGCAATGAGATGCACAGGTTTTATTTTCTATCCCGCAATTTAGTTTTCCATTTTGAAAATGAACATGCCTAATGGCTCTACAGCTGACATTTTGGTATGTTTACTTCCACTGTGACGATACATATTTTTTGAGATAGGTTTTTTCCCGTCGACCATATTCAGCTTTCAGATCCTGGAAATGCAAGGGATCAAATTGGAAGAATGCTAGCTGTTGACTCGACGTAAGTCCCTTATGCCAAAGATCAATCTGTGTGCATGTTATTTTCTTATCTCTCTGTGCATGTTGAAACTAGATCCATTTTTTTAAAAACTAACAGAATATCATGTCTAGCAATGCGATGGGTTGGCCTAACTTCCCTGATTTTCCTTTAACAGTGGCCGTTTCATCGCTACTAGTGCTTATGAAGACCGATTAGCCTTTTTTTCCCTTTCAATGTCTGGAGATGATATTGTTGACAAGGTATTGTTATTGTCAGAGTGGATTCAGTGTTCTTGCAGCATTTTTGGTTGAAACTTTGTCTTACTGTGTATATGGAATTATGAGATCTTATCTGTGAGTATTTCAGAAAATATTTTATCCACCTGAGAATGAAGGCAGTGGTAGTTCTACTAGAAATGCTCAAAGAACTAGTATACGTGGTACAGTATGGAGCATGTGCTTTGTTTCAAAAGATCCTATCCAAACAAATAAGGAGCATAATCCTGTTTTAGCCATTGTTTTAAATAGGTAAGAACTAAATTTATAAAGATGATCTAGGAAATGGTCATATTTCTGGTTTATCTGTCTTCCCTACGGGATAATATATATTTGCTTGGGCTAGTCTAAGAAAGGGGTACATATTGTTACTGCAGGAAAGGTAATACCCTGAATGAACTGGTATTGTTGGGATGGAATCTATCAGAGCATGCAGTTTACATCCTTTCACAGTACCGTGAAGCTGGACCACTAGCACATAGCATTGTTGAAGTTCCTCATTCCTGTGGATATGCGTTGCTGTTTAGGGTTGGTGATGCTCTCTTGATGGATCTTAGAGATGCACGTCATCCTCACTGTGTGTATAGAACAACCTTAGATTTTTCAGTCCATACACCAGAGGAACATATTTGTGTTGAAGAGTTATGTACAGCACATGAATTTGATGATGATGGGTTATTTAATGTTGCTGCATGTGCTTTACTGCAGCTGAGTGATTATGATCCAATGTGTATAGATGGTGAAAGTGGAAGTGGAAAAACAACCTGCAAACATGTTTGCTCATTTAGTTGGGAAACGAAAAGTGATAGAAGTCCGAGGATGATCTTTTGTCTTGATACTGGAGAATTTTACATGATCGATGTTTCCTTTGATTCTGATGGCCCTAAGGTGAATATATCTGATTGCCTCTACAGAAGTCAACCTTGCAAGTCCCTTTCGTGGGTTGATGGTGGGTTCCTGGTGGCAATTGTAGAGATGGGGGATGGTCTGGTTCTTAAGGTTGAAAATGAGAAGCTAATATACAAAAGTCCTGTTCAAAATATAGCTCCCATCTTGGACATGTCAATAGTGAATTACCATGGGGAGAAACATGATAAAATGTTTGCATGCTGTGGTGTTGCACCTGAGGGATCATTAAGAATCATACGAAGTGGAATTAGTGTAGAAAAGCTTCTAAGAACTGCCCCTATTTACCAAGGAATAAGTGGAACCTGGACAGTTCAGATGAAAGTTACGAACTCTTATCATTCTTTTCTTGTGCTATCATTTGTTGAGGAGACCAGGGTACTATCAGTTGGATTAAGCTTTACTGATGTTACTGATTCAGTTGGTTTCCAACCTGATGTCTGTACTTTGGCATGTGGTCTTGTTGCTGATGGCCAGCTCGTCCAAATTCACCAAAATGCAGTTAGGCTTTGTTTGCCTACTAAGGCTGCCCATTCTGAAGGTATCATTATGTCTTCTCCCGTCTGCACAACTTGGTCCCCAGATAATATGAGTATCAGTTTGGGGGCAGTTGGCCAAAGTTTGATAGTTGTCTCCACTTCTAATCCATATTTCCTTTTTATTCTTGGGGTCAGATCACTATCAGCATATAATTACGAAATATATGAATTGCAGCATGTGAGATTGCAGTATGAGTTATCGTGCATATCAATACCTCAAAAGCATTTGGAGATGAGGCATTTAAGCTCCAATGTAAACCTGGTGGATGTTGGTGGAGCTGTTCCTCCTGTTGGAGTTGGCATGGGTATTACCTTTGTTATTGGTACCCATAAGCCTTCTGTGGAAATTCTATCTTTTGCACCTGAAGGTCTAAGAGTTCTTGGTGCTGGAACAATTTCACTAACGACAACTATGGAAACTGCGATTAGTGGTTGCATTCCTCAAGACGTAAGGCTAGTGCTTGTTGATCAGTTTTATGTTCTGGCAGGATTGAGGAATGGAATGCTGCTTCGGTTTGAGTGGCCTTCTGCCTTCGCTCCTTCATCAGAACTATGCCTACGTAGTTCTATTCCTTTTCCTGGAAAGGTTGAGAATTTTTTATTGACTACAAAATTAAATTCGTTTGGATCAGAAACATGTTCTGTTAATATGGGTGAGAAAGATGGCCTTCCTGTTACTCTTCAATTGATCGCGACTCGTAGAATTGGCATTACCCCAGTTTTCCTTGTTCCTTTGAGTGATTCACTTGATGCAGATATTATAGCTCTCAGTGACAGGCCTTGGTTATTGCATACAGCTAGGCATAGCCTTTCTTATACATCTATATCATTTCAACCTTCCACGCATGCAACTCCTGTGTGTTCTGTTGAATGCCCTAAAGGAATTTTATTTGTCGCAGAAAACAGTTTACATTTGGTAAGAGTCATTATCTTTAGAACATTGAATTACCGTGATTGTTTAGCTGTCATACTATTGATGATAGTTTATATTTCCAGCCTTGAACAGTTGGCTTTTGACTTATTGGAACTGTTTGGGAGTAAACTTTCTGAAGTAAACCTGGCTGACAAACTAATTTTCCATGATGTTTTGGGCATTTTCTTGATGTCTAAAGCTTTGGGTTCATACACTTTTATGGCTTAAAATTTCTCCCCTCTTCACTAAATACTGCCAAATTTGTCTATCTGCCTAGTAATAGATAGACAAGTCTGTATGAGTTATGTTGGGAAATTTGGTGCTCTGCATATTATTTTGGAACTTCAACTCTGTAGAGCTATCAATTAAACTGCATCTAGCCCTTCCTTCGAAGTTAGATGACTCATTTTAGTAACTGTATGAGTGCATAGCATGGGTGGACCTGATTTCAACTCTTCCATGACCATACTTCATCCAAATGGATTCATATAAAGCCTGTTTGGCTGTTCAAAAGTGACAAATAAACTTGCAGGCAGTGTCGGAGCCAAGGGGGGGTTGGCAGGGGTCCCTGCCCCCCCTAAAATGGAAAATTTTCCATTTAGGCCCTTTATAATTTATAAAATTTTAAATTAATAATGGTAAAATTGCACTTTGACACTCCCAAAATAATAAAAATTATTTAATCCTTTAAAAATTTTAAAGATAGACTATTAAAATGGTGAAATTGCATTTTTACTATTGTAAAAATATACAATTTAATTCCGGCCCCCCCAAAAACTTTTTTGGCAATGCCACTGCTTGCAGAGTTGTATATTAGTGGGTTGCCTGTTACAAATATAGGATGCAATGTTCTCATTCTTATCATTGATCCTTTTCCTCCTGATTCTTACTGAATGTTTCTCCTTGCATCCATAATCATCTATCCCCGATGTTTGAATTAATTGCTGAATACTTGGATATTTTCCTCTTTGTGTTCTGGATATGTATTTATATATGTATGAACGTATGTACACCTATTTGTCATGTAAAGGAAATTTGAGCACATGGTTTGGTAGCTTGATAAAGGCAATTGAGTTACAACTACAGTGGATAAAAAACCTGTTGTCTGAATTTAAATATTATTTGATCAATTAAACTATGTAGTTTTGTTTTAGTGTGATGCTTGTGAAAATTAGATTAAAGTTGGCTGCTGGTGGATGGTGTTGTAGAGCTGTAGGAATGAACAAGTGGGGTTATGAAGGAACTGTGAGTGGTTGATTGACATAGGTGGAGTGATGGACGGTGGTTGTAATTTAGTTATGGTTCTCTTACATGACTTAGATGATATTATTGGATTCCTTGTCTTCTCATAGAAGAAACCATGATTAGCAATAGCTTCCATTCTCAGAAAAATGTGGTTCTATTTTTTATTTAAAAGCATCTCAATTCTAATCTGGTGCATGATTTGGCCGAAGTCACTAGTTTTAATTTTGTGTTTAAGGTGGAGATGGTGCACAGTAAGAGACTTAATGTGCAGAAGTTTCATCTTGAAGGCACTCCACGGAAGGTCCTGTATCATAGTGAAAGTAAGCTTTTAATTGTGATGAGGACTGAGCCAAATAGCGACACATGTTCTGAAATTTGTGCTGTGGACCCCCTCAGTGGGTCTGTGATGGCATCTTTCAAACTCGGACCTGGAGAAACTGGAAAATGCATGGAACTAGTTAGGGCTGGAAATGAACAGGTTCTAGTAGTTGGAACTAGCCTGTCTTCTGGTCCAGCCATAATGCCCAGTGGTGAAGCTGAAAGGTTCATTTACTTTGTTATCCCAATTTTTTTTTTTTTTTTTTTTTTTTTTTTTTTTTTTTTTTTTTTTTTTTATATTGAAGGGCTCAACTTTGTATCTTTGCTTGAAGCATGGTGACTTAAACTGGGTAACTATTTTTTAGAAGAGGGCTCGAGAATCCTTATAATTGACAGAAAAATTCTCCCTTCCCTTTTAAAGTTTCTGAATATTCCATGCTTTTAGTTCCATATGTTTTGATTCGATATTTTTGCTACAGCACCAAGGGCCGTTTAATTGTCCTCTGCATTGAACATGTACAACATTCAGATAGTGGGTCGATGACGTTCTCTTCAATGGCTGGGTCATCTTCTCAACGAAACTCACCATTTCGTGAAATTGTTGGTCATGCCACTGAACAACTATCAAGCAGTAGTATCTGCAGTAGCCCAGATGATACTAGTTGTGATGGAGTAAAACTGGAAGAAACTGAAGCATGGCAGTTCCGGCCGGCTTACACAACCACTTGGCCTGGAATGGTACTTGCTATATGTCCATATCTAGGCCGTTACTTCTTGGCCTCTGCTGGTAATGCTGTAAGTTGCAAACCACAATTTATTCCTTTAAATGCTAGAGTTCTGCCATTAATTAGTCTATTAAGATGTTGATCCTTTTTTACCCCCAGTTCTATGTATGCGCTTTTCCTAATGATAATCCTCAAAGGGTGAGAAGATTTGCAATAGCGAGGACGCGGTTTATGATAACATCATTGACGGCATATTTTACTAGAATTGCTGTAGGCGATTGTCGTGATGGTATTCTTTTCTATTCATATAATGAGGTGAGAAAATTTTGCTGACTGTAAATGGTAAATTCATTTCTGATGTCAACCATGTCCTTTAATGCTTATGGATAGTTTTTGTATAATTTTCAAGATTAATATGGTAATCAAATCATTATGGTGATCTTATCATTTGTGATTTCAAATCTACTTTGGTAATAATCATAAATGCTACTGAACTGTTAAATTAGAAAATATAACATCAAGGGATAAACTAGCTTTTATAAAATAAATTAGGTAAACAAATTGAGTTAGATCTATTAAAATTTTATCAAAAGGAGAAAAATATTTATTTAAATTTATACGACATTTAGAACGCCAAAAAGGCAATTTATGTTTAAGTTTTCTACAACTAATATTACTTTAAAAAGGTAAAATATCATACATAAACTGATTACAATTTTGAAAGGGAGCAGGTTTTTAACTCTTAACTAGAAAAGGGTTTCACCAGTATAGTTAATTTTATATATTATTTCTCATTGGTAATAAGCATCGTAAATAAATCACCTTCTGAGAGATCAGTGCTACCAGAAGACCGTGAGTTTCTTACTTACCTACATGGTGATCTAGTCTCCATGTGTAGATCACCATGACTTTTGGGGTGATCACTCCATAAGACATTGTCATGGTGTAACCAATTGTTCTTTTACCTATTTACAACTCCCTTACCAATTGCATCGCTGTAATCGTGGTCTTTGATATCTATTCTAAACCAACTCTACCTTCTTATACGCTAGGACTCAAAGAAACTGGATCAGACATATTGTGACCCATCTCAAAGGTTAGTTGCAGATTGTGTTCTTACTGATGCTGATACCGCCATTGTTTCAGATCGTAAGGGCAGCATTGCTGTCTTGTCTTGTTCAGATCGCCTTGAAGGTAAGTACATGAAACCATGACTTGTTTTACTGTCTAGTTGTATGTATGGTTACATTTATATGTATTTCTTCATATGTTCTTCAAGTTTTATAGAGGCCATTTGTTATCTTCAAGTTCTCTTAGTAGCTATTGCTACAGTTTGCTAAAGACTGATCACAATGTTGTGAACATATTATGCAAGGAAGGAAATCATTGTCTTCAGGAATTTATTTATTTATCAAGCCTTATTAATCTGATTGTTGGAACGAGTCCTCCATAAAAAGTTATACTGAAATTACATTTCGTGTTATATTTATTTATGTAAAACAATTTTATAATAGTTTAACAGTATACATGACTAGTGAGCTAAAGGTATTATTAATCGGATGGTCTAATCAAATGTAGTATTTGGTAATTTGTGCTTTTGTGGAACATAATTTAGATAAGCAAAGCATTTCTTCCGAAGTTTTTTTAAACAATAACAATTTCATATTTGATGCAACTGCATTAAAATATAGTTTTACCAAATCATATGAAAAAAAGTTTTATTTATCGTTATAGAAGGAAAATATATTTTATGGACAAAATATTTGGATTTTTGCATTTTACATATACAGCTTAAATGTTATCATTTTAAAATGACATATGCTTTTACCTTGTACACATGGCTAATTGTATTCAATGAATCATAAAGCCACTGGCTCCTTAAATATTGTTTTATCCCTTTAGGTTTTCACCCTCAGGTTTTTTCTTTCATTACACACAATTTTCAGCACTGCATATTTAATACTCATTGTGATATATACCAAGGGAATGGTAGTTTTAGTAGCAAAACAAAAAAGAGAAATAATACCAGAAGTGTAAGGTAAAGGATGTAGAAACTGGAACCCCCAACTAGAACTATCTTAATGACAGTAAAATAGCTTAGAGAAACAAAAAACAGTTGGAACCTTGACAAAGACAGAAGAAAGCATGAAGCATTCAAGGAGAAAAACAGATGAGTAGTCCCTAGACCTATACAAATGTGAAGTTAAGCACTTTTTGGGATCTGTATCAAGATCTTTAGTTCCATTAGATGCTAACTTCTTTAATGGTGGGATTAGGAGGTCATCGTTGATTGCTATCACCTTCAGCTGGAACCAGAACTGGATTTTGTTGTCTGAATGTTAACATAGCCTATTATCCTGTGTAAATGAAATAATGGAGCCTAAGGTCTTGTTTGATAACCTGTTGAAATAATTCAATTTATTGAAAATTAATACTTTCAGCAGTTTAATTTTTTAAACGTGTTTAATAACAATTATCATAAATCATTTGATAGAGCCTCTTCAGTGAAAAACTATTGAAAAAGATAAGTAGATAAGAAGTGACTTATTACCATGAAGAATACATTTTTTTCTTTTACAATATTTTAAATCAATTACTTTTATTATTAGTTTGGATGTTGTTAATTATTTTTAGTTTTTATGATATTTTTATATTTAACATTTTTACCTTTTATCAAATATTTTTTATATTCAAATTAAAATTAATGGCAAATATATAAAATGAAAATTTTCAAAATTTAACATCTACATTTATCAAACAATATATTTATATTCAGCAGTTAATTTTCAAAAACAGACCAAACAATTTTTATAATCCAAGTTTACTACTTATTAAATTTAACATTAAAAATTCAGCACTTTAAAAATTTTTCAATTTATGAAACGCAAATAAAAAATGAATGTGTAATTCTAATTTTTAACATGTATTTTAGCTGCTGATATGCTTGTGTTTCTGTCTGGGATAATTTCATTTATTAATTTTTAATGTCTCAGATAATGCAAGCCCTGAACGCAACTTGACGCAGACTTGTGCATACTATATGGGTGAGATTGCCATGAGCATCAAGAAGGTAAATCGTTGCAGCTCATCATTATCAGTGGTATTATAATGTGCCTTGGGTTTTATGAGATCAGGCTAGCCAATTGAATGTCAAATAAAGATCATTGGCCTTGGTGATATTATCAACATTTTTCTATTTAGTATCGTTGCAGCTCATCATTATCAGTGATATTGTAATGTGCCTTAGTTTTTATGAGATCATGCTAGCCAATTGAAAGTCAAATAGAGATCATTAGCCTTGGTGATATTATCAGCATCATTCCATTTAGTATTGTTGCAGCTCATCATTATCAGTGATATTGTAATGTGCCTTGGGTTTTATGAGATCATGCTAGCCAATTGAAGGTCAAATAATCATTAGCCTTGGTGATATTATCAACATTATTCTATTTAGTATCATCAATATAATTGTAAAGGATGATGTAAATTCCAGGTTCTACCTAAAAAAAGGTCTGCTTCCTTCATAGTGAATTATATTGGTTATTCACTTGTCTAATTAGAGAAGTTGTGCATGGGAAATTAGTGCTTATAGGAATAAATAACGAGGATGGTGTGAATGTAGTGAACAAGGGTCACTATAACGAAAATTTATCACAACAACTCAAGATTGATGATAGAGGTATTGCTGTTTTCTGGTTGCATGTAATCCCTGCCACAGTTATGTACAATTCACAGGGTCCATTTTCTTGTCCTGAGAAGCTAGAGTCAATTTCATTCAGTGTAGAGTTCTTGGAAATTATACTGATCACTCTGCCGTACTAAGCCCAATCATTGGATTATTTGAGTTCTAAAGTCACAAAATATGCTAGAATTTATTTTGTTTAGTGAGCAACTATATCTTATAAATTTTTTCTTGGTATAGAATCACCTGTTATGTGTTGTGATTTTGAAATATTCTTGCTGTGTGGTGTTGTGGAAGTTTGCTTTCAATTGATTGAGGAAAAAGGTAGACATTTTCTTTAATGATTAGTTGCTATTATGCTTTGCCCGCTTAATATTACATTTGTGATTATTTCTTGGAGTTTAGTGAGTATTCATGGGGAGGGGGAAAAACAGAGCAACTCTTTTGATCTAGCAGTTTTTATCTCATAAAAGAAAATATAATACATCTAAAAAGGGTTTTTAGTCTGATATGTTCCTTTTCAATTTGATTTGACCGAAATCCTTTTGATAGGTGAGATGCTAAATTCTTATTATCCCTGAATTCTATGGATTTCATTTTGTGCTTAAATGCTGAACAGTGCACTAATGGTTATGCTGTTTGTTGCTTGTTCTTTGGGCAGATAATTTACGTTTTAAGTTTTTCTGGACATGGTTTTTCCTCTTTAACTAGCTGTTTGAGATATTCTATATATTTTTGTAGGGTTCATTTATTTACAAACTTCCAGCTGATGATATGTTAAACAGCTGTGAGGCTCTGAATGCAAGTCTTGACCCTTCACATAGTGCTATAATGGCCAGCACACTCCTGGGAAGCATAATGATCTTCATACCTATATCAAGGTATGGATTAATGTTCGGGGATGAAGTGAATTGATTTCAGTATTGGAAAGTAATCTGTATCATCTAAGTGTTGGATCATTTAGTTGTACCTTCAATAATGAGCCAAGGTTAATGTCAATAGACATGGTTGGTCTTTAGCGCTGCATAGGCTCCCATGTTATGATATTTTGATTTATGTCTGGATTTGGGACTTTTGTTTGATAAATTGTATGTTTCTGTAGGGAGGAATACGAACTGTTGGAAGCTGTCCAAGCTAGACTCATTCTTCATCCATTGACTGCTCCTGTATTAGGCAATGATCATAACGAATATCGTAGTCGTGAAAACCCGGTAAGAATGTGTTTTCAAGGTGATTTGATCTTGAGCAGTACGCACTAGCTACTTTTAACTGTAGAGCCTTGTAGATGTTGATGAAAATTTAATGCCACTAGCTTTATCCAGCCAATGAAATATTGAAATCTAGGAGCAATTGAGCCTCTATATTAGCTCCTTGCTGTGCTCTGTTTCTTTCATTAGTTTTGCCAATCGTCCTCCATTTTTCTAAAAAAATGTTATGCTTCTTATTCTTTCTTTGGTGGGGGTCTTGGGATCCAGGCTGCTTTTGTCTGTTTGATGTTAATTCAGGGGTTCAGAAAAAGCAAACCTCTTTTCTAACTGTGGTTTATTGTTTGTTTGTGGGGATAAAGGCTGGCGTCCCCAAGATACTTGACGGTGACATGCTATCTCAATTCTTGGAGCTTACAAGCATGCAGCAAGAGGCTGTATTGTCATTTCCCATTATTTCTCCAGTTACTCAGAAGTTTAGTCCGAAACCACCACCTTCACCTATCCCGGTCAGCAAGGTCGTGCAACTCCTTGAACGAGTCCATTATGCCTTGAATTAATAATAACAACATGCTATTTGAGACAGCGTTGATGAAGGAGAGATCAATAACAGTAACAAATATGGCTTGTGATCATAGTTCTGACTCGAGATATCAAGAGAACATCAAAAGTGGCAGTGTGAGGGCTGGGTACAAGACGATGACAACCACCGGCTGCAATCATGCACATTTTGGTTTTATAGTCCATTACAGAAATCGGAGGTTGGGTAACACAGCTGCAGGCACAAGGAATAAAGAGCTGAAGTAAATGGGTAAAGTTGGTGCTATGTTTTTCCCTTTGTAAGTAATAACATTGTATAGTTGGTTCAAATGGAAAATGTAAGGCCTGAAAAGCAGCAATTGAATTGGGTTTTTTCTTCTGCAACAAAATATTACATGTTTCTGTTTATTATTATTATTATTTTTTTAAAAAAAAGCTCTCTATTCAACCTCAAGAAAGAAGTCAAAATATTGAGAAATCTTACCAAAGCGAATGTTATTTTTTCGTTTTTCTGTAATGATTTAGTTTGATGGATTCCATGGCATAATGCCAGAAATTATTATTATTATTATTATTATTAATGATTTAAGTTGATGGATTTCAGATAAATTTATTTCTATGTATGATGTGAAATATAACGGATGGATTTTTAAAATAGTAATTATAAAAAAATTATTGAAGTGTAAAACTTCTCTTAATGGGCATACTTATATAAAAGTATTCTAATGGATAGAAATACTTTTTTATTGTTCATTATATTATTAAATTATCATTATATTATTAAATTAACATTATAAAAATAATATTTTTTAAAGTATATTAATATACTTTAATCATTTAAAAAGAAATTATGTTACGTGATTTAATTAGAAACAAAATAAATATTTTGTAACGAAATATTTTGTAATTTTAAACTATAAAATAAAATGAAAATGATAAAAATCCTAACTCATAATGATTTGATTCCAATTTCATATTAACTATATGATATTTATTTATATTAATTACCATTTAGCTTTTCATTATTACGAACCAATATGTAAATTATAAAGTTAATATGTAATTTTTTTCATTATATTTTTAAAATTATCATTATATTTTAATTTGATTGATATTTGCGATTGTCCATAAATTAAAGATAAATGTGCTATTATTCTTTTAACTCTATTTTGAACTTTGTTGTTTTACTGGTATTTTATTAAAGCTTGCCACTAAAAATTAAATTTTGCTTTTCAATTTGAAGACCAAATTTTGTAAGTATCTTTATATTTTACTTCAAATTTTAAAAATAATAATTTAATTAATATAATATTAAAATTAAACAAAAATGGCCATTTTACAAAAATAAACTTATTTTTATCATTTATGATATATGTATTTTTATTTTTTTTCCAAGTTTTTATTTCATTTATAGAAAATTTAATTAAAAAATCAAAATTGATTGCAAAATTTAATAAAATTCAAATATTAGTAATAATAATAAATCACATAAGAGTTGAATGGTAAATTTACTCATATTTTTAAAATATAACGGCATAAATCAATGAAAACTAAGTATGGTGACAAATTTCAATATTCATCAATAGTATGATGACAAATTTACACTTTAACTCTAAAATATATTTTGATAAAATAGAAAAAAAAAGATCATATATAAGTGTTGAGTGCATTGATAAGGCACATTGCACTTCCAAAGGAGAATACAAATTCAAACCTTGGAGACGACATTATTATGAGGGGCAATCACGAGCCCTGAGCATGGACCATAAAATAGACATAAAGAATACAAAATAAAATGGAAAAAGAAGTTGATAAAGTTTTTCATATAATTAATTGTTTAAATTTTTATATTTTCATTATTAATATACATTTAGAAAATACTATAAATTATATTTTTGATGTATTTAATCATATTTATTTAATCGTAAATAGAAACTAATTATAATTATTATTATTGAATATTAAATTTAAATAGATTAAAATCATAAAAATATTGAATTAGACTTCATATACATACTAAGTTACATTTGTTATTTTAGATTGATTATGGATTAAATAGTCTCAGAGTTATATACTTAGACATCCAATATTTAGGTATTTCCATTCAACTAGCATATAAAGAAAATCACAGAAAAAATAAGTTTTAGTATTATATGGTAGTTCTCATTTTCATCACACAAAAAATATAATTTTCATTATTATTTGATATGTTTTATTTTTATCATTTTATTATTTTCTATTTGATCATTTTATTATTTTCTATTTTTTTACCATTATTTGATATTTATTAACTTATGAATGATTCTTAACACGATGTTTTGAAATATCATATTTACTATATATAAAGAGGTGTTACTACAAGAAATGTACATAAGAACAATTTATTTTAGATTTTAAAATAACATTGTTATTTAATGAATTGATTGTAGAGATAATTTATTTATATAGATTTAACTAAGATTTGTATCCTATATAAAACTTTCAATGAGATCAAAGTTCTTATAAATAAAATTAGAGACTCAGTGTTAGTGTCACTCGAACCATCTAGTGAGGAAAAATAGTTCTAAAATTATATTTTCCCTCAATTTACCTCACTAGCTTCTGAAAAATTGGAGAACAAAGAGTCTCCATAAAGTCATAAGTGAGGAAAATCGAGGGAAAATATTATCTTTTGAATGTCAAGTCAACCAAATTAGAGGCAACACTAAAGGAATTGTGAAAAACTAAATTTGTGTTAAAGAAACTTGGTTCTAACAATGATAAGCTAGATGAGATATTGACAGCCAATAAAAAAGACCTTATTAAGGGTGGACTTGGTCATATAGGAGACAAAACAATATAACCAATTGTGTTTGTCAAAGCTAATGAAGTTGTTGAACAACCAGAGTATTCCAAGAAGGATGTTTATTCACCTAAAGGGTTGTAGAAAGCATAACCATAAGATTGTTTGTCACTATTGTGGTGTTCTAGGTCATATTAGGCTAAGGTGTTTCAAGCTTTTAAAGGACCTGAGAAAGAAGAGTCCAAATGTTGTTTTAGTTGAAACTTGAGGAGAATCTACTAGAGGACAAAAGAAAAAGTTAGTTTGGAGATGAAAAGATTCGAAGTGTTTTATTGTTGTTACAAATTGATCAAACCCTTGACTTGCAATCGAGTGAGCTTTTTTGACTTGAAGCTATGTGTTGCGAGATGGCCAACCATGCAGTGGCGAGTACATATGGCGGAAAGTGCAAGCGCCAAGTTATTTGGCAGACAATCTGAAAGTGCAAGCGCCAAGTCATTTGGTGGACAGTCTAAAAGGTTGAACTCTCCATATGCGTCAAGAAAGAACAAGCTCGTTGATGCTCAAGCTGCGCATTGCATGGCGAACTATGAATTTGCTAACTATTTAGAGGATTGAAGACATGCGGATTGTATCCGCCAATTGTATAGAAATATTTTTTGGTGCATGTTATGTTACGCCAATTGTAGGATTTCTTTTATGTGTTTAGGTGCTAATTGACACAAACCAGCTTGTGTGCAAGTTAAGTTTTTGAATTTTCAAGATTGTATTAGTGGGATCAGTTGAGTTCTGACTTGAATCAACTAATATATATTGTATAATTTGTATTTAAAAACCATGATGACTCATAGCAAGTCAAATTGGATTGATAATTTTCTCTGTTTTGCTTTTTTTTTATAACACCAACAATTGAAATTCAGAGTCATTGATCTTTAAGGGCCATTTTTTGTGTTTCAGCAAAAATGTCTTAAGCAAGTTTCTCACCTCCTCCACTACTTGTGTTCTGTGAAAATAAAATAAAATAAACAAAATAAAGAACACACAAATTTTTACGTGGAAACCCTTTCGGGAAAAAACCACGGGCAGAGGAGAAGAAAATTTACTATGTCGAATTCGAATTAATACAAGAGGAGTAGACTATGTCTATTTATAGGCTTATAAAGCCATATTCTAGTAAGACTGAAATACCTTATTCTAATCAATATCAAATAGATGGAATTTAATAAGGTTTAAAAAACCTTATTCTAAAAATAAAATAAAAGAAGTGTAATTCTATATGGATTCTTCTTTTATTTTATTTTACCACTGTATTTTATTTAAATAAGGATTCGGGTCACTTATTTCTTACAATCTCTACCTTGACACGAATTCTCAATGAACAAGTTCTTCTTCGCGAACTCTCAACGAACAAGTTCTCCACCTCTTCCATAAAACCCCTTAAGGGTTTAACTTTAAAAACTTGGTTACAGGAAGTGACTTAGTCATCATATCTGCAGGATTTTCATGAGTACTAATTTTGCTCATAACGATATCACCACGAGCAATAATATCACGAACAAAATGATATCGAACATCAATGTGTTTTGTTCTCTCATGAAACATTTGATCTTTTGTAAGAAAGATGGCACTCTGATCATCACAAAATATCGTGCTTGATTTGAAGGTCTTCATTGAGTTCACTAAAGAGTCCCTTCAACCAAATAGCTTCTTTACAAGCCTCAGTAATCACCATGTACTCAGCTTCAGTGGTAGACAAAGCGACTGTAGTTTGCAAAGTGGCTTTCCAACTAATTGCACAACCTCCGATTGTAAAGACATAACCTGTGAGAGATCTTCTTCTATCAAGGTCTCCAGCAAAATCAGCATCAACATACCCAATGACTCCATCTCTAGTTCTTCCAAACTGTAAGCAAACATCAGTAGTACCTCGTAAGTATCTTAAAATCCACTGAACTACTTTCCAGTGTTCTTTTTCGGGATTCGCCATGTATCTGCTAACTGCACTAACTGCATATGATAAATCTGGACGTGAACAAACCATAGCATACATGAGAGATCCCACTGCACTAGAGTATGGAATATGTGACATGTACTCAATCTCATTATCTGTTTGTGAAGACAAAATCGATGAAAGTCTGAAATGGGTTGCTAAAGGAGTGCTAACAGGCTTAGCACTCTGCATATTGAACCTGCAAAGAACTTTATCAATGTACCCCTTCTGACTTAGGTACAATTTACTTGCTTTTCTATCTTTGAGAATCTCCATTCCAAGTATCTTCTTTGCTGGTCCTAAATCTTTCATCTCAAATTCTTTACTTAGTTGGGTTTTGACCTTTCTTATCTCTCTTTTATCTTTTGCTGCTATCAACATGTCATCAACATAAAGAAGTAGATACACAAAAGAACCATCACTATTTTTCTTAAAGTAAACACAGCTATCAAAACTACTTCTTTTGAAATCATGAGAAGTCATAAAGGAATCAAACCTCTTGTACCACTGTCTTGGTGACTGTTTCAAACCATGAAGGGACTTTTTCAGCAAGCAAACATAGTCCTCTTTTTCTAAGACTGTAAAACCCTCTGGTTGTTGCATGTAAATGTCCTCCTCAAGTCCTCCATGCAAAAATGCAGTTTTTACATCTAACTGCTCAAGCTCCAAATCATGCATGGCCACAATGCCAAGCAAAGCTCAAATCAAACTATGCTTAACAACTGGGGAGAACACATCTGTGAAGTCCACTCCTGGAATTTGACTGTAACCCTTTGCAACAAGCCCTGCTTTATATCTGGGTTCTTCAACTCCTAGAGTCTCTTCTTTCTTTTTAAACACCCATTTATAGCGAACAACCTTTTTACCTTTAGGAAGTTTCACAAGATTCCATGTTCTGTTTTTGTGGAGTGATTTCATCTCCTCTTGCATAGCAAACATCCACTTTTCTGAGTCTTCACAGCTAACCGCCTCAGAATAATTAGATGGCTCTTGATTCGCATCTATATCTTCAGCCACATTTAAAGCATAAGCAACTAGATCAGCCTCGGCATACTTCTTTGGAGGTTTAATTTCTCTTCTAGTTCTGTTTTTGGCGATAGAGTATTGTGGTGAAGAAGCAACTCTATTCTCAATTTTTGTACTGGCTTGAAGAGTCGACTCTGTATTAATCTGATGCTCCACCTGCTTTTGATTTTCTTTATTGGGAGAGTCTTTATGAGATAAGTTAGGTAGCATAGCAGTTTCATAAAAAATAACATCTCTGCTAATCACAACTTTTCTATTTTCAGGACACTATAACTTACACCCTTTTACACCAGCTTTATAACCAAGAAAAACACATTAAATGGATCTAGGTTCCAATTTTCCATTATCAACATGAGCATACGCAGGACATCCAAAGATCTTTAAATTAGAATAATTAGCAGGATTACCAGACCATATCTTTTTCTCAATGGCAACAGATGGAGATCAATTGATCAAAAAACATGCAGTAGAGGCTGCTTCTACTCAAAACGACTTCCGTAAGTTGGCATTTGACAACATACATCGAACTTTTTCATGATCGTTCTGTTCATTCGTTCTGCAATGCCGTTTTGCTGTGGAGTATGACGAACTGTCAAGTGTCTCACGATCCCTTCTGACTTGCACAATTTATTAAACTCATCAGAACAGAACTCTAAGCCATTATCTGTGCGGAGGTATTTTATTTGTTTTCTCGTCTGTTTTTCAATCATAATTTTCCAAGACTTAAATACGGAAAACACATCACTTTTCTGCTTCAGGAAGAACGCCCAAACTTTTCTGGAAAAATCATCAATAAAGGTTAGCATATAATTAGCTCCACCTCTCGAAGGCACTCTAGATGCCCCCCCACAGATCAGAATGAATATACTCCAACGTTCCCTTCGTGTTATGGATTCCTCTGGTGAATCGAACTCTTTTTTGCTTCCCAAAAACACAGTGCTCACAGAAATTTAGTTTTCAAATTCAAGTCATCTTTTGCTCAATTCTACCATGCCATTCTCACTCATATGCCCTGGCGCATATGCTAAAGTTTAGTAATATCATCATCTGACAAGGAAGAGGAAGCGATAGCTGCATCACTAGTAACAGTAGAACCCTACAAAACATATAACTTGACAGTCCTTCTTTGCCCTTTCATCACAACAAGGGAACCTTTGGAAATCTTTAAAACCACACTTTCAGTTGTGTATCTATACCCTTTTGAATCAAGAGTACTCAACGAAATTAAATTTCTCTTCAATTCTAGAACATGTCGCACGTCACTAAGTGTTCTGACAACTCCATCAAACATCTTAACTTTAATTGTTCCAACACCTGTGATTTTACACGAAGCATTATTTCCCATCAAAATAACACCTTCAGACATTGTTTCGTAAGTTGTAAACCAATCCCAATTGGGACTCATGTGGAAGGTGCAGCCTGAATCAAGTATCCACTCTTCGCTTACTTTAGGATCATTGACAGAAGCGACTAGAAGTTCACCATCGCTGTAGTCTTCTACAACATCAGCTTCATCGAAATTTTCTGGTTGTTTTCCCTTTTGATTCGTAGCCTCCCTTTTAATCTTGTTCTGTAGCTTATAGCACTCAGATTTAATGTGCCCTTTCTTCTTGTAGAAGTTACAAGTTTTACCTCTGTTTGAAGACTTCGATCTACTCTTAGATTTACCGCGAGGATTCCGTTCCTATGTCCTTCCACGATCATTATCAGCATTTTGATCTTGTCTCCCACGAGCAATGAGACTCTTTCCCTGAGAGTCGGGTTTAACCACAAGATGCTTCATCTTATCATACGAGGTCAAAGAATCATAAACCTCATTAACTGTAAGAGACTCGCGACTATATAAAATCGTGTCTCTAAAGGTTGAATAAGACGGGGGCAACGAACAAAGTAGAATCAACCCTAGATCTTCCTTATCATATTGAACCTCCATGGCCTCCAAGTTTGAAAGAATTTCTTTAAACACTATTAAGTGTTCGTGTACAGACGCACCTTCCTCCAAACGATGAGCATAAAGACGCTGCTTCATATGCAACTTGCTTGTTAGAGTTTTCGACATACATATTTGTTCTAGCCTCTTCCATAATGCAGCGGCGGTCTTTTCTTTCATCACATCTTGTAAAATTTCGTTGGACAAATGCAAATGTAATTGTGTTAACGCCTTTCGATCTTTACGCTTCTTCTCTTCATCTGTTAAAGTCGAAGGCATCTTATCTATCTCTAGCAGGGCATCCTCCAGATCCATCTGCGCAAGAACTGCTTGCATCTTAATCTGCCACAACGCAAATCTAGTGTTGCGATCCAACAGCGGAATTTCATACTTCAAAGACTCCATTACTGTGATCGAGATGAAAAACCCGGAAGCTCGGATACCAATTTGTGAAAATAAAATAAAATAAAATAAAGAACACACAAATTTTTACGTGGAAACCCTTTCGGGAAAAAACCACGGGCAGAGGAGAAGAAAATTCACTATGTCGAATTCGAATTAATACAAGAGGAGTAGACTATGTCTATTTATAGGCTTTTAAAGCCATATTCTAGTAAGACTGAAACACCTTATTCTAATCAATATCAAATAGATGGAATTTAATAAGGTTTAAAAAACCTTATTCTAAAAATAAAATAAAAGAAGTGTAATTCTATATGGATTCTTCTTTTATTTTATTTTACCACTGTATTTTATTTAAATAAGGATTCGGGTCACTTAATTCTAACATGTTCAATGGTGAAAACTACCATATTTGGGTAGTAAAGATGAAGACCTACCTTCAGGCTTTTGACTTGTGGGAGGTAGTGAATGTAACACCCCTAACCTTTATTCGTCGTTGAAATAGGGTTACGGAGCATTACCGAACTTTTCAAATCATATATGGACATTTCATAACATTTAATATACATATTAGAAACCAATCATAAATCACTCATATTGTTCCTTGGGTGCTAGGCCATGTGAGCTTACTAATTTATGAAATTAAGGTGCAGGGGTCACACAGCCAAGCCGCACGACCGTGTGCTAGGCCGTGTGCAAAAACCTGAGCATTCTGTTTCTAAATTTTAAGGATGCAGGGGACACACGGCCAGACCACATGCCCATGTACTTGGCTGTATGTTACATACGGCTGAGACACATGCCCGTGTCTCGGCCCGTGTGGACGAAAATTGGCCATTTCAAGGCCACTTTTCTCACCCATTTAGATATCAACCTATAAACAACATTTTAACACATCAAAATACTACAACCAAGCATTCTAAACAAGCCAAAATCATGTATTATATACAATATATTATCACTTATATCTTAAAGACTCAAACTTACCTATTTAATCCATCTAACTTGTCTACTAAAGTTAACTACAAATTGAATACAACAACCTATATCATTCACATCAACATCACCAATATGTTTCATTTCCAACCCAACATATATATATAAGCAAAATTATAATTATTAACATTTACACAAGACAAACTTTGATTAAATCCACACAAACCCTATACATGCCATATAAACCGTATTGAATGTACAAAAACTACCGGAATAGGCTGGATAGTATGACTTGATGTGTTAATCCGATCTTCTGACCTGTTGAAAATCTACAAGGACATTAAACAATACAAGTAAACTTAATAAGCTTAGTAAATTCGATGGCTTAAACATAAATCTTACCGAACCTACTATAACACATCAATTTAAATTAATTCATTCAATGTAATTTCCCTATTAATCACAACTTCAATCGATGAATACATTTATTTCAGATCAATACCAAAATAACAATAAGTCTTCCAAAATCAATTTCATTTGTCACTTACCAAATCTTACCGAATTAGAGAACGGCTTACGAATATGAGTACATCGTTTTCAAAAGCCCGAAGGTTGAACAAAAGCACATAAGTGCTAAACAGAAACCTATAAGGGTTGAACAGAAGTTTATAAGAGCTAAACGGAAACCCGTAAGGGTTAAACAGAAGCTCATGAGAGCTAAATGGAAAGTAAACACGAAAGTTCGCAACAAATGCTGAACCTCAGTTTACTTGGGTAATTTGCTGTCAATTCTTCCTTTGCTGTCTTTCGCCACACAACAATTATACTGAACCCTGCTTTCCATTTAAACCGGATATTCACTTCAAATTTATAATTTAACAATATTTCATTTTTCAACAATATACTAAATACATAATATCATTCATCAATTTAATATAATTATTAAAGTTTAACCATACAAACTTACCTGGGTTAAATTGTAAGATTTTTAGAAATTTAGGGACTATTCTGCTAATTTCCCTTTTTCACGAGTATCTACGGGCTCTTTATCTAAAATATAAAATTACTCATTCATTAGCATATATTTCAATTCCAATTCACTTCACCATTAATATCCTTAAAATTTTAAAATTACACAATTACCTCAATTTTTATAAATTTTGCAGTCCCCTTACTAATTAGTCTATCAAATGAACTAATTTTTTCTCAATTGATAATTTATATAAATATTCTAAGCTACCTTACAGCCCCTGATACATAGAAATTTAATACCAAACCCTAATTCTTTAATTCTTCACAATTTAGTCCTAAAATTAATATCTAACAAAATCACTTATTAAAATCATTATACAACAAAATTAAAGCTCTAAATTCATTTTATTTCATCAAAAATATCCAGTATTCATCAATAAAAACTTTCAAAATTTCTAATAAAATTAAAAACTAATGAAATAGCTAGTTGAACCTAATTGTAAAAGTCTTAAAAATATAAAAATTACAGGGAAAGAATTAGACTCACATGCAGTTAAAATATGCAAAACCAGCTTAAAAGCTCTCTCCCATGGCTGTTTTGCCGAAATTATGATGAAGAATGGCCTAGAAAACTTTAGAATCCAATTTATTTAATTTTAATTTCATAAAATTTATAATTTTGCCCTTGATTCACTTTATTTTTATTTATTTCTCTGCTTATGCCGCCTCATGCTTTTACTTTAGGTTTAATTGCTCTTTAAGTCCTCCCTTATATATTTATCAAGCTATTTAATTATTTATTTTCTATAATTCATAAGTTTTGTAACTTTTTTAATTTAGTCTTTTTTAATTAATTAATTATTAAAATATTAAAATTTTATAATGAAACTTTAATACTACTTTAATGACACTCCGTAAATATTTATAAAAATATTTACGGCTCGGTTTATAGAAACGAGGTCTCGATACCTCATTTTCTAAAACCACTTGACCTAATAAATCCTTATGAAACACAAATTACTAATGTAAAAATCTTTCTAAAATCTCATTTGACTCGTAAATACTAAATAATAAAATTTTAAGCTTACTCGCCGGATTTGGTGGTCTCAAACCACTTTTTTACGACACCACTGAAAATCAGGCTGTTACAGTGAAGGCCGATGTTGAGCTACCAACGTTGAGGGCGAATCCCACCATAGCACAAATCATGCAGTATAGTGACGATCGTGCTAAGAAGTACAAGGTGATGTCATCCATATAAAATGGTGTTTCAGATGTGATTTTCACCAGGATTATGACTTGTGAGACTCCCAAAAAAGCTAAGAATAAGCTAAAGGAGGAGTTTCAGAGTTTAGACAAGACCAAGCAGTAGGAACTCATTAATCTCAGGATAGATTTTTAAAATTTGAAGATGATAGAGGTTGAAACAGTGAAGCAATATGTAGATAGGATAATGGCAGTGGTCAATAGCATCAAATTGCTTGGAGACCAGTTTAGTGAGAGTAGGGTGGTTGGGAAGGTTATAACAACACTTCTTGAGGGGTATGAGTCAAAGATTTTCTCTCTTGAAAACTTGAGGGACCTCTCAACAATCTCACTACCATAATTAATTAAAACTCGGAATTGATTATTTATATAAATTTGAATGTGATTGACACTTATTTGCATGTGGGAATGACTACTTACTACCTAATTGACTGTAGTTGCTTCGCGAACGAATGTGGCATCCTATAACTTGGACTTAACAATCAAGTCGGGCGAGAGGGTATAGTTATAATGTGTTAAAGAAAATGATAACATCATATATCGTGTCGTAATTATTTTACTCTAATTAAGTTAAATTAATTAAAACATAAATTAAGAAAATAAATCTTCTTTAAAATTCTTTTTATAATAAATCATATTTTTAAGGATGATTTTATTTCTAATTAAATTACATTAAATAAATAATAAAAAAAGTTAAGTTATTTTGGAAACTGCTTTTTGAAAAATTCGTATTATAAACTTTCTTTTTCTTAACTTGGGTGAACTATAAAAAAAACTTACCTCCAAGCAATTCAATACAAATATAAAAGTGCTGAATTTTGGAATATGACTCCAAAATCTAAAGTCTTATTTGAAATAAATAAATAAATAACTTGAAGGAATTTTAAAGAAGTTTACGTTGATTCCCAATAATTCTCAATAAGTCACTCTACGATCTTAGTTTGCTAAAGAAAAGAGATCAAATCTTGTTTTCAAGATTAAGTCTTTATGACTCTTGAAATGAATTCAACTATCCAAGACCAAGTTTTGAAAACCCTTAAATAAGAAATCTTCAATTTTGAAATGGACATCAATCAGTCTTCAAGACCAAGCCTAGAATGCTTTTGAAATGAATCAACCATCCGAGATAAATTCTCAAAGATCCTTAAACCAAACTCTCTTCGATTCAATCTCACTAATACAATAGATTAATTATTTCTTTAAGATTAAGTCTCGATAATCTTTAAAGCAAATTACATCTATTTAAAATTAAATCTCGACTCCTCTTGAATTAAAGCTTTATTGACAAGGAAAAAGAAGAAAACAAATTTCTTATTGAAAAAAAAGAATAAAAACTGGAAATTTTTTGATAAATAAGAAAATTTTTATTCGTCTCCAATTTTTCTTTTTATCATATTTCAAACATTGAAATTTATGTGAACAATGAGTCCAACTCAAAAATTTCACTGATTTTGGTATACGGTAAAACATTTAAATTTAAAAGTGTTTAAATTTATTTATTTTTTTTGGTTTTAAAAATAAAAAAGAAGTTATAATAAGAGTAAATAATGATGATGGAAGTTGAAAAAGAAAAGACAATAGGTTTGTTTTGCAAAAGTTGTTAAACGTCAATGAAAATAAATAGACAATTAAATACAAAAAGGCAAATTTTGAAGACCGTTGAAGATAAGATCAAATTATATATATATCTATTGTCAATATCCTCAATGCCCTCAATTTGAGGGGAAAAGAAGACCTTTCCATTGTTTTTAAGAAGTTTACATTGCCCCCCACATATTTAATTAATAAATTAAATAATTTTTTAAAAAAAATCTTAGCTATAAATATAATAATCATATATATATTGACAGGTGATTTTCGCTTCAAATGTGTATCTATAAAAAAAGAAAAAAAAAAGTGTACATGTTTAAAACCATCTTCATTCTATAATTAGATAAGAGCACTATTGTTTTGGAAGCAATTGACAAGAGTAGTATATAATTACAAAACATGTCCATGTTTCATAATTATACCTGTTTTGAAGATATCAATGTCTGCTCTTTTGGTTTTGGTTCATAGACAAGAGTTTTTTTTTTTTTTTTAAATTAAATTTTATAATTTATAATTAGAATTTGTGGTTGTCTCTTTAAATAATGTCGTTTTTAATATTTAAATTTACGTGTCTCTTTAAAAATATAATATATCTCATCATTGCACATCAAAATTAAATAACTAAAAATAATCAACCTTTAATTGTTAAATTTAATAAATTTAAGATTTAAATCTCAACATGTGCTAATATTTTTTCAAAGAATTGCCTTTTTTATACCAACAAAAATAGTAGATAAGAAATAGAACTAGTGATTTGTATATGAATATTTTAACACACCAATATATGAATCAGCGTATGAATCACATGTACAGTTAATGAATAATTATATGATGTTGTAACTCAAAATAATTCCTTTTATATTTTATTATTTTCCACTTTCAATAAATACAATTCAATATAAATAACGTTTTATGACATGTGAAAGTGTGTAAAAGTAATTAATAAATATTGGGAAAAATATTGTATTTAATAAATAAATAAAAAAAAGGATGTAAATGGAAGATGAAGGTGTAGGTGTAGGTGTAGGTGTAGAGGGGTTGGCCGAAAATGAAGCAGAAATAAATTGAAAGGGCAAAGTCAGAAAGTATGGTTCAGCGGACATAACCAAATTAATAAATGAGGGATTAGGATTCATCAATTCAAAAAGCCTACAACCAACTCCTCTTCATTCTGGACACCACCCTTGTTCAATTGTTTCCACTCCAACACAATATTCCTATAATCCTTCCCATTTTATTTTTTTAAAAATTATTTTACTCTTTTATTTAATTTTTCTTATCTTTTAATTTTTAAATTTGTATTGTTTGTCAAATTATCCCAAATGATAAAAAAAAGTAAACGTTTGCTAACTGTGCTAATATGACATATACATGGATTATTATGTAAATGCCACACCACGTTAACAATTAATTAATTTTTAAAATAAGTCTTATATATTTTTTAAATTTTAAAAAATTAATTAATTGTTTATATGGCATCCACGTGTATTCCACGTTGGTAAAGCTACTGAACATTAATTTTTCATCCATTTTGGGGTGATTTAACAAACAACACAAGTTTAAGGGCTAAAAAAGACGAACAATTAAATGGAGGGCTAAAATGATTCTTTTTATGAAATTAGAGGGCCTAATAAGTCATTTTGCTTATAAAATTCATCTTTGATTCTTCATGTATCAGCCAGGGGCAAATTCAAGGGTTAGCAGGGTACTCGGCCCCAAAATTTTGTAAATTTTTTTTAAGCCTTTTCGAGTTTTGAAATTTTTTAATTTAATATTATAATTAGTGTTAAAAAAAAGAGAAATTTGTATTTGGCCCCCAAAGTTTTTTTAAATTTGATTTTTTATAAGAGTTATAATTTTTAATGACACATTTAGTAACTTTTTTAGTTTAATTTGGTAATCTAATACAATGCAACATTCTAAATATAATTTGGAAAAATAAAGTTTAGTAACCGCAATATCTAAGTATAAATATTATCCAAACATTAATCAGTTAAAAAATAAATTTAAATAATTATAATATATGATACAAATTTTAATGATCAATATTATCTTAAATTATCAAAAAAATTATTTTTCTTAAATTTTGGTGATCAACCTCAAACATGATAAACTCGTTTTGAGCAACAACCTAAAGACATCGATTCTTACCCTTTTTAATCTTAGGGTGTATTTTTTGACCCAATCGAATAAGGTGATTGTCAATTTTGAGAAAAAAGGGAAAAGTTCAATCTACCTAAGTTTTCTTTATGAGTTTTTTTTCCCCTTAAATTGTTTTAGTTATAACATTATTATCTTAATAAATAATGTCATGTTAGAAAATGAGAAAATTATATATTCATTTATTGATACATATTTTATAATTTTGTATGTATTTTATAAAATCTTTTAAGTACTTTTATTGTAAAATGAATGTTTCAATTATTTTTTTATTTTTTTAAATTTTAAATTTGATTTTTTAAGAATCAAGACTGAATTGACATAATATATAAATTTGTTAGATTTTTTTAGAATTAAGACCAAACTGATAGAATCTATAAATATTGAAGGGTTAAATTTATTATTATTCCAATAAAAATGATCACGTAAGCACTCCATTAGTGATTTAATGAATGAATGATAAAAAATTTAATTTCAACAATGTTAAAAATAGAAAATTTTAAACTTAGGTGATCAAAACAAAAATGTGCTAATAATTGAGTTATTATTTATATAGTTTACTCTTTTTTTATTTTTCATTTAAAACCAAAAAAAATACATGATTTGTCAAATTTAATGGACCCCTTTTTACCAAATTTTTTTTAAGAAAAGGACCTCGCGGTTTAATTTATCTATCATGTTTTATTTAGGTCGGACAACCCTATGTTACTTTTTCTATTTATTATTTCTAAATACAATTTTAATTATCATTTATAACATTTCTGGATCAATTAAATTTATCTGATTAAAATATGTTATTAGTCCTTGTGCTTTGACAAAATTTAAAATTTAGTTGTTATATTTTAAATTTTAAAAATTAAATTCTCTTATTTTTTTTATTTAAAAACCTCAATCCAAATATTAAAATTAATTATTTTCTGTCAAATTCATTTAATTTAGAATTTTAATTAGGTTGTTCTCATCTGATGTGACATATAATTGAAAGAAAATAAAAATATTAAATTGACAAATTTTGACAAAAACTATCAACATCAATAATGACTTTTAAATTGAAAAGTAGGAAGATTGAATATTTAATTTTTAAAACACAAACTAAATCTCAAATTTTATCAAAATATACTATTGGTAATAAGCACACTAAAAAAAATAGCAAACATGATCTTTTAGCCCGTTTTGCACACACGTGAGAAATCTCAATATATATATATATATATATATATATATATATTATAATTATAATAGTTTATGTAGATAATAGTACCAGATGGTTTTTGTCTTTTATATGAAAAATCAATGTTTTTTTTTCTTGACCAAAAGCAGACATACATAAATAAATAACATCATGTTTATTGCATTCCCTCATCAATTAAATATGAAAAAAAATGGATATACTATCATCAGCTTATTAAATAAAGTTTAGAACATACAAAACCAAGAGAAAAGAAGACAAGATATTCTGTTTCTTTTAGCTAATATCAACTATAGAAATATAACTAAAATAATCGTTTTAGAACATATTCAAAGTAATGGCGAAGTGTTGATTTTTTTTATTTTTTATTTTATTACTATATACCGTCGATATTAAATAATAAATATATTTATAAAAAATAATAATTGATACTTTAGTTGAATGGTAAAATATAAATGCTAAAACTACAAAAGTTTAGGTTGAAACTTGAAATCTCATTATGTGTTTTTCTTTATACAAAATATAAGATGATGAAATTATCCTAAAAATAATACAATTTACCATGTGAAATAAAAGTATTTTTGTAATTATCTAATTAAATTGATGTACTGTTGACTCATTAACTCAAAATTAACACATAAGTTTTAACAATTTAGGGGAATCTGAAATTTCATACACCAATCCAGAATTATAATACTATTTTATTGACTCCACGCTTATTTTATTTAACATTTCACACTAAGAAATCTATAAATACACTGAAGCAAAAGAAGGCGGGATAAATAGAATCTCTGATATTGCAGTTAACCAGGTAGCATAAGGGAGAAAGAATGGAAATGGTGTGTGAGAAGGGGGGCATTGCAACAGCATTGAACGCAAAGATATATGGAAATGGGAGTGAAACCCTGGTTCTGGCACATGGCTATGGTGAAGACCAGAGTGCATGGCAGCTCCTCCTCCCTTTGCTTGCCTGCTACTTCAAGGTGGTGGTCTTCGACATGGTTTTCTCCCCAAACGCTAACCCCATGCTTTATGATCCACAGAGGTATCAGACGGATTTCAAGGGGTATACAGATGACTTGCTGTGCTTGCTGGATCACCTCCATCTCCATAACACTATTTATTTAGGTCACTCCATGGCTGCCATGGTTGGATGCTTGGCTTCAATCAGGAGGCCTCACCTATTTACCCATCTTATCCTCGTCAGTGGCTCCCCTAGGTGCTCCCTACCTTCTACTCTTTGTGCCCCCATCCCCTCTATGCATGAATATGAACCGCTTTTTCATGTTTAAAAATAAGGTCCATCGTATATAAGATAATAACCCTGGTCTTATCATTACCCGATTTTACACATTATTTTATGAAAAATCATGTAATGTACAGAATTCAATTGATTCTTGCAATCAATCATAAAAGAAGTAACATTCTATAGGTCTAGAATTCATTCACAATGATGTTGGAACCATGATGATTCCTAACAGTTGGTTTCCAACGGTTGTTTAATGGTGTGGTGTAGGTACATCAATGATGGACGATACTACGGAGGCTTTGAGAGATCAGAAGTCAATGAGATATACAAAAACATTGAACAAAATTTCACGTGTTGGGTACAAAATTTTGCACCAAAAGCTGCGGGACAAAACAATACAGCCGCCGGAGCTAAGTTCGAGAAAACCTTAGGGAGGATGAAACTAGACATTGCGTTGAGTGCTGCTAAAACTGTTTTCTCTAGTGATTTCAGACACAAGTTACCTCAGGTTATGGTTCCATGCACAATCATTCAGTCCAAGAAAGATGTTATTGTCCCTCAATCGGTAGCATTTTACATCAAAAACAATGTTGGTGGCGATGCCATAGTCAAGATACTAAATACAGAAGGGCATTTCCCCCATCTATCAGCTCATAATTTACTATTTAGGGTTTTAAAAGGGACTCTTCAAATAAAAAATTAGAAGAAACTATGGATCTAATTTCTTCCTCTATACTAGGGCTATTTTAATGCAAAAATAATGTTATCTTGACGACTACGCCAATGTACTCGCATATTCCAGATCAACTGATCAGATGAGTCTCAAATCTCAATAACTTCAAGTTAGAGTACTTTCTACGTAATCCATTGCCTTCCGTTTGACAGATTCAATTCTTTCCGCATCACCACGGGACTTTTCGTAATCAAGATACTTTTTGAATAAAAACTGCAAATAGAGGAGGCGTACAAGGATTATCAAGAAAGGAACAAAGGCCAACTGCAAGTATACGACATAAATGCAATTTCTTAAAGAGCAAAAGCAAAAGTATACAAACCTTCATCTTTTTGGGTGGTAAGCTCAAACTAATTGCCCTCTCAAACAGAGCACGAATCACATCTTCATCTCCAAGTCGAATTTCCTGTCAAGTTTGATTGAAAATGGTAACATATGCACAATACATATATTAATATAACCAAAAAAATCAACTAGTATAAAGTCCTCACTTGATCAAGATAAATGCTCCACAAATCCGTTCTCTTTGGGTACTCCCGTAAAACTCCCTCAAACATAGATCTCCCTCTATCAGGAACCCCAGATTTGAACTCAAGTATAGCTGCCTGTGAAATAAACTTAACGTGCTTATGGCGTGGAAGGCAGAGTAGAGCACGGTTTACAACAGGTTGAACCCGATCCTGCTGTTGCGTCAACAGCATCTGCACCCGTCTCAACCAAACCTGAAATTTCTTACCATGTTAAAACTAGCTTTAATCAAATTCCTGAAAAGAAAAATCGACCCAGGAATTCATGAAACACCTTGCACGAGTGCTTAAACTTCTTGCTCATTTTGTCAAGTAGCTCTTCAGCCAATTTATGTTGCTCTGTCCTCTCATACATGCCCAAAAGTGCAAAATGTACCTTTTTGGGATCACAATACTGCAATGCCCTTTGAAATACTTTTTGCACAGCTTCCTGAAATAACATCCCAATGGAAGTTACAGTTACAAGAACTAATTTTGTTAAAAAAGATATACTCGATTGAAAGATGCATTTGCAGATCCAATGTTACCTCTGGAGGATTCCCATACTGATTCTCCAAATTAAAGTAAGCCACCCAGATATTTAGCTTCTCCGTTTCTTCTCGAATGTTAATGGTTCTCAAAGCCCTTTAAGGAAAAGAATAATATTGAAGATAAAGTTAGCGTAACAAATTATTCAAATATAACAGTGTCCTAAAGTGGGTAAGCATCTCTCATTCAGCACTGCCACTCTTTTATAAATACATTCTGTTCAACAGCTGTTTATTTCATATCAATGCGGCAAACCCCCCAAAATAAAACTGTAAAATGAGCCCCAGAAGACAATGAAATAAATGGAAGCCGCATACAAAAAAATAAAGCTGGAAAAGTAATCTAAAACCTTAAATTATGAATGCTTGCACATGGGAGAATGAGGCTTCAGGATACAATGAAATTCATTGAAGTACGAATTTCAGTCAGACCACAATGACCCAATATGCTAAACTACAATCTATGACTTACATCCAGGCAAAGAGACCTATAAACATTGAGTCTAGCTTAATTTGGTTAACAAGCTACCACTACCCAAGTAAACCAGACGAGACAATAGGGACCATATGGGTTTTTGTCCCCCATTACCGAACATGATAATGTGGATAATATAATTTAAACCAAGCAGATTTATGACTCCAATCAGTTTGTCTTAAAAATCTAGAAATCCTACGAAAGGTTTGCAAAGAAAAAGAAGCTCGGCATTACAAAGAAAACTTTTTATATTGCTTATATTAGCATTTCAGTTTCCTATATACTCTAAACAACCAACAATTCAGTAAAAGTTTTACCTTTCAGCAATAGCACGAGCTTTCTCAATATCAGCTGAATTAAGCATGAAAGCCATGTATTTAATCCACACAAAACTACTATTAGGAGAGCTCCTAACAAGTTTCTCGAATTCATCAGTAGTTCTTGGTACATCCTTCTCCAATTGTCTTTCCTCAGCAGCTCTAATTTCTCTCTCCCTGCAAAGGATAGTTTTCAAGAGTAGAACAGAGTTAAGAGTCTGTACACCTATCCCTATACTGGCAGAACTAAAAGATAAAAAGGGATATAAAGGACCTCTCTTCCTTTGCTTTCTTTTTTGCCCGTCTCTTGCTCTTCTCATCAATGGCAGTCGCCTCATTATTTTCTTGATTTTGACTAATAAAATTTTCCATGTCAGAGTGTTCAATGTCATCAAGAGTGACATCAAGTGGAGGAATTGAAGCTCTAGATTCTGCTTGAGCAAGAACATCACTCACTCCACTTCCGTAGTCGATATCCATCCCAGTGCTGTCTGTCAACAGTATTGACCGTGGCTCATCATCTGCATCATCATCTGCTACACCAGTCTCTTCAATGTCTTCATCAGACTCTTCTTGTTCAGTTATTTGGAAGTCAATATCATTGGTAAAATATGAATTTTTCATGCCAAGGGAAATCCGGTGTCTTTCTTCATCCAACTGACAAAAAGGTTCAAAGAAAAGAAGAAAGTAAGTACCCAAGTTTACAGGCTTTGAGTGACGCTATTAAATGACCTAGAAATAATTATATCAGTCTGGAGTTATCCATAATGACAGACCCTATCAAGGGACATTAATGGGACACTGCTGTTTTAACATTACTCTTTGTTCTTATTTTTTGGTTTTAGTTTTTTTTTTTTCCTGTTTCCTGCATTACTTATCACATAACTATTTGGCACAATAATTTATACCACTTTATTAATGTAAATTCTTTCAAGGGAAAATAACCAATAATACTGTTAGATTTATAGTCAATTGAACAAAATTGCAAGTAATAATTAGTTTTTTATTATTATCTATACCAATGAATACTCAAATTTGTGTACTCTAAATTATCATTGTTTATGTCAATGTACGAAGACCAAAGTAACCTCTTAAAAGAAATATATTTTCCACGTAAAAAGGGTAGCTAAAGCTTTGCTCAACCTAAATATTAATAGATAGAGTCATCGCTTTAATGACAAACCTAATACTCTTTCCTAAAGTTTCTCAGAAAGGATGTTAACCTTTAATATCTTTGCTTTAACCTTCTCCCCTGCAGCATAGTTAGTTTGGATGTTCTCAATGTGATCATCTGAAAGCTCGGAGAAATGGCAAAGTCCAACCTGACCAGAAAACAAGCACAGACATGCAGTTAAACAAAGAAACCAGGTAGCAGAGATAGATATTTAGGAAGTTGGCAAGTCTATAGCCTGCTAAAGATAAGATGCTGGTCCAAAATGTGGTTAAAAAAGAACTATATTGATATTTAAAAATTTGTTTGGGGGGGGGGGGGGGGATTGCACAACTCATTCCTTACCATGTTTGTGTGGTCAAGTGTGATAAACAAACCATATGACTCCACACGCCTGATCCTGCCTGAAACTATATCCCCAATGTGCAGTCTACTAAAATCATTAATTTCAGATTTTGAAGTGCCCTTAATATCTGAATTTTTCAAGGTAACTTCTACTCGCTTTGACAAAGGCTCAACTGCTAATACCCTGCAGCATTGCCATAAATTGTCAGCACCACTATCTTTTAATCAGCAAAGAACCACCTAAAAAATAAGATTAAAACAATTACCTTCCAGATACAAGCTTTCCTATGGGAAATTCCTTTTTCGGGTCATTAACATAGCCATTAGATAAATTTGACATGAGGATTTTTGCATCTACCTTCCTTGAAAGCATAATGAAACATCCTTTTGGAATAACATTTTTAACATAACCCTGTAAGCCAAGAAACTAACATGAGCTGAAGGGTATAAATTCAAAATATTATTCATCTAAGAATTTAAAACCTAAATCAACCTACATAGATTTTTGGCTAAAATATAGAACAGTTTTGGAACATTTAAATATTTGTGCTCGATTTTTCAACCAAGGAATCAGTATTAAAGCTCATTAGACTAATTGAAATTGCAGGATTTTAAAAATTCAACCATCTCTACTATAAATATCATCAGTTAAAAGGCAAATGATCCACCTTAGGATAAAGAAGGTTGGGAAAAGTTGCATATTTGCAATGTCAGATCTCATGGAAAATCATTTCTCAACAGTAAAAGTGAAAACAAGAATTACACCATTGAAATCAATGCATAGCTAAAAAGGAAAATTTGATGTTACAAAACCATTTGCAATTTTTTTGGCTAAATTACAAATTTATACCTGTACAGCCATATTGGGATAAAGATCCTCAACTTTTTCTGCACGCTTGCTTGTAGAATCCCTGTTCAGAAACATTTTAGTTTTTAACCAAATGATAAATGTCATGTCAGCAGAAATTTTGAAGGCTCATTAATACAATATATGGCTAATCATTCTTCAAGAATGGGTATTATGCAATCACATATTTCGTGGAGATTCTGACCGTTCAATGCTGCCAATCTAGGCAGGAAGCAGAGATCGTAAAGAGTTTCTTTTTTGTACATTGTAATTGTACTACACTTATGCTTATCATCAGAGTAATTCTAGAATGAAAACTGTTACTAGTTAAAAGAGCTACTAAAGACTGCCTATAATAGCTCTCAACTTCTTGGCCAAAAAAAAAAAACTCTCATCTTGCTGCAGGAACAAGTAACTAAAATCATAAATTGGCTGTTAAATATTCTATAATCTCCTACAAAATTTCTCTTCAGAAATGCAGTAAACTCCATGAATGAGAAAATTTACTCTGAAGCTAACTTCTCTCTGTTAATATGAATGATACCAATTGGCACTTCCTTTACTGCTCATACAAATGTCAATATGCAAAATAATAAATTTCATCACAGAATGAATATCCAAAACAGTAAAAAAAATACAATGCACATGCAGAGATAGAGAACATGATACCAGAACATTTAGATTCTAACAGGTCACAATATATCATACCCAGAAGAAAGTAACTTACACATCACTCGCAAGTTCCAAAGGATTCTTGGGAATCATGCCATCCAAAGATAGCCGTAAGGATAAATCAATGTGAATAGTTCCCTTGGTTGAGTGGCTCACTTCTAGGACTTTGCACTTAACGAATTGCCCCTCATGATACCCAGATAGTGGGTCTGATTCCCATGCATCCTTCAGTTCAGTAAAGTGAACCCTACCATAATTATTAGGACCAATTTGCACAACCAGTCCTCCTATACCTGGAAGTATTTTGGAAATTCTACCACCTAGAATGTCTCCTTCATGTATATGAGCTGTCACACTCTCATCTGAAATGTTATTATCTGATTCACCTTTTCTTTTATCTTCATCACCAACATTCCTAGTAGAAAGGGCACCTAGAGGATGTCGCACTATTCGTAACAGCTTTTTATCCTTGTTAACATTTAAAATGTGACCAGAAACAGGCTTTCCAACTTTAAAGCGTTCCTGGAATTGCTGAAGTTCATTAGGTTCACATCCACTATCAAGAATAAATAGTCGAGCTTTCACATGACGAGAAATGGTTAACCACGCCCATTCACTGTCCACTTTGTAGACATAACCAGTGACAAGTTGTCCAGTTGAAAAATCAAACTCTTCCGGTGCAGTCTTAACACCTATTTCACCAGTATCTGCATACAGATAAAAGTTTAGACAGCTGCAGTAAGACTCAAGAACCACTATGAAGCAAACAGATTTATGGGTAAGACTACCGATACAGATACCTTTATAAGAGCCCGAAGGATTAGAAACTAGTGAAGCAATGGATAGCAATCATGACAGTTTCTATGATAATATGATATGGAAATTTCTGGTAAACAAGTAAAGAAAGCAATTAATGTTTCGATAGATTCGTTCACTCAAATAATATAGATACTGTTATTCTGGGCACATGAGCACAGATGCTTGCTAACAGTTGGGGCTGAATCAGCTTAATTGTAAAATCATATCCGAAGAAGGAACAGACAAATGAATTGATCTTGATTTTGACTTTTAAGTGTGCTTTGATCATATGAGTCAAGCTCGAGTCTTATAGAAAAAGTGAAACTAAAAGTAATTTTCCTTGTAGTTAATATTTTAAATATATAATAATTTTTATTTTTTATATCATGGCTTGAAAGTAGATTCACATGCATTCAACAGAAGTTTCCAAGAAATTGTCTTACCAGCAAGCATGGCGGGTTTAATAGACAAATCCCATAGGTGTCCCTTCTGATTAGGCTTTCCGACAATCCTTGCAGTGATTGTCTGCCCAACTTTGAAGTTCCCAAATGGCTTTTGAAGAGCATTATTATCATTTACCTTCCAATGAGACAATTTAAAATTAAACATGCCTTTTATATAAACATGCATTAAAGGTTATTACATAAATAAGTAGTAACAATAATACTGAAACTTATAGTTCACCTCTGTTATATGAACCCGTCCACAGAAACCAATTCCAAATTTCAATCTCAACTCAAGGGGCATTATTTCAGTAACCTATGGAGCATTTAGCACAAGTTAAGTATTCAATAGATTTATTTGAATCAAACAAGCACAAAAAAGGGAAAAACAAAGTTCTAAAAGATCAAACACTAATTTTTCACCTCTGCTGGAACCAATGATCCCACATTATAACTAGACTTCTTTTTGGCCCGTTTTGAACTGGATGTCTCAGTTACCTCACCAATCGAATTAAGGAGCAAAAGCAACCTTCCTGACGTTTCAGGACTTGGAAGAGCCATAACAGTTGCAATAACCCTGCATCAATCATTTCGAGTGTATTTAAGCTTGATAGGCATTAGTAACACATCCACAACAAGCATTCAAGACCACTACTGGACTTGAAAAGTAACCAAACAAAAAAGAAAATGACACCTTATCCATAAGACAAAAATGGAGCTGCTATTGAAGCAATTAAACAATGGAGGATATTAACTCCAAACACCAATTACAACATTGTAAAGATCACTGCAGCCAATTTACATATACAAATAAGCAAAAAATAAGCAAAAAAAGATTGGTCACTAAAATCAACCTCACCTCTGCCCATTCACAAATTGTTTCTGGGGAAGCTTCTGTGTATTGTAATCAGCTATTGATGCATACCCTATGGCATGGTTATACTCAGGAATTGCAATAACCTAATAAAACATTAAAAGAGTTCAGAATTTATGAGACAATTGCAGTAAGCTGACAACAAATTGAACAGCATTGCCTACATACCAAGTAATGTTCTTTCACAATCTCCACAACAGCATTTACTGTTTGGTGCAGCTCCAAGGCCTTGGAAGCTTCTCTTTTGCGCTTCTAAGATCAATAAAGTTCAAGTTAGGCTCAAAACAAAGTCTACAACAAAAACTTCATAAAGGGGAAAAGATCAATGTTTCAAAAATAAAAGACAAGAGAAACTCTAATTCCAAAAAATTTTCATCTGATAGATATACATATTAAGGCTGCAGAGAAATAAAGTGCGAAATAGGGCTAAACCTTTTTGTGTGTTTGGCTTTTAGAGCTTCCCTCTTGTGATTTCTCAACAAATTCAGGTTTCAAGGATAAATCAACAAGGCGTTCTGCCTTGTCAACATCAAGAACTGCAGCTTGTACAACAGATCCAGTTTCTAAAGAAAGTCCACCTACTGAAAATATCACAACACACTAGGTGTCAATTGTTGCAAGAAAATTAAAAAATAAAGATAACAAAAATTTAAGAGAAAATACATACATTGAGAGTGTGTGATAAAGCCTAAAACATCGTTATATTTGTCAAAGCTGACAACTACTCCAATATCCTTTGCCTCTCCAATTTTTGCCTCAATGACACTGCCAATATTAAATCCTTCAATCCACTTCAACTCAGATCCATCAGAGCCCAGTGATTGCAGCCTAGCAATCTAAATTCAACAGACATGCCAAGTTCATTGTCAAAATATAGCAGAATCCAGTAGCAAAACTTAAGATGCAAAGATCAATGCTAATACCACAAAATTTGAAAGTACTGCTGCCATTTCAGTCCATAATATAATGAATACAGATACATTTAAATGAACCCTGAATAAACAATACCAGTACCTTACTGATGTAGACAAATAAATTATGGTCAATAGGTAACAAGTTCATTTAGTTCAATGTTCACAGCATAATACAGTCAACATCCATTGTACAGAAAGTTAGGCACCTACAGATCATTCCATATTTTCTCAAAGGAATAATGCTCATTTCAAATGCTATTTCTGTCTTTACACCAGCATCACCACCAAGATTAGGTTGGGTATTTCTCTAGATTAGTATGAATTAATCACAAGGATAAACAATCATGAACTCGTTTCATGAAGTAGGACTAGAACATAAATGTGCATCATCATAACATAAAGGAAGCTTGGCATCTTATACTATTTAAGCATTTTAAATAATCCCATTAAAATATAATTATAATTGGAAAAATAGAAAAATAAAAAAAAGATACAATAAGTAACCTGAGACTTCAATTTGATTATAAAAGTATTTAAACCAGTCACAATAAAGCCAAACTTCACACACAGAGAGGATCACCGCAACAGTATTTTATAAAGCATGCTTTACAATTATTAGGTATATTGAATAAAAATAAGCATTTCTTGAACATGAATCACAAAAAGAAGCTCTTATTATGACAAGAATATACCTTCTCCTCTAAAATAAAGTATTCTTGAATAAACGTTGCATCTGTTGAAGAACAACATGATTGCTTCAAAGAAAGTGTTATTCTTGCTGTTTCACTATTTACCTAGAAGAAGGGATGAGAGTGTGGAACAAGAAAAATCAGCTTATTAAATACTTCAAATATATGAAGCAAATTAAAGAATTTGGTTTTAAATAGTTCACTGACATCGACTATATTACAGCGAACAGATTGGCCAATGTAAAAGGCTCCAGAGAGATCAGCTTTATGGTCATCCATTGCCTTCAAAATATTTACAAGGAACAAACAAGGTCAGGTAATGTGCACGTCTAGATACCTGATGAAACAGAAATGAGAAACTATAAGAACTCAGTTACCTTGCTTCGAGGTGAGAAACCAGTCAAACGCCCAAGAAAGCGGACAAAGCAGCCAGTTTCAATTAAATTACAAACATAGCCCTGATTCACAAAAAAGAATAAGTAAATCTCAGAACAGTTAATCAAACTGCAGTGTAGTCTAACGGATGACAGCATTAAAGAAAATAGAGCATTTGTGTTAGGGATTTGGTTATGATTTGATTCTGAATTTAGTGGGGATATGATTATAATTTTATTTCCTAGTAAAAATTGTGAGCAACACAGTTACTTACATGAACCACTGTGTTAGGTCGGATCTGACTGATATCAGAAGGCAGTTGTTCAGCAGAACTTATGAGAGAGAATTTTGCAGAGAGTACAATATTATTTCCCTCAATATCTACAATAACATGAGAAATCTCAAGAAACAGAAACTGCAAAAATAAATACTGAAGCAAAAGAAAGCACCATATGGACAAATCAGCATTCCTAGAAGAAAGGAGCAAATTATTAAAAAACTTAAAATCTTTCTTTCTTGAAGATGCAGGTTGAAACAGAAAGTACATAAGTTAAGAGGGACCAAGAAGCATCAAACATGTACAAAGAGGAAAGACACATAAATGAAAGTCAGACACAGAAGTAAGCTAAATAGAAAATGGCTTTTTATTTGCAAAGAAGGTTTTGTGACAGGACTAGTGCCTGATCTGATTGGATGAGAAAAATACAAGTTCAATCATGTTTAAATTGATTTGATTCCCATGATAAAAATGGAATTAACCAAAAATAAGAAGCCTCTAATCAAGTGCATTTTTTAAGAGATTAGCATAGATATTAACTCAATAATCCACTGGGCAACAAAGCAGGAAGCATTTTAAAAGGTCAAATTTCTTGTATTGCTGTAAATTACTTTTGATTTAAGTGTTATTTAAATAAATCCTCTGCATCTAATTAATAGAATAAACCAATGTCTAACATAATGAGTCTCTTTAAAGAGAAAAACCGACAAGGATGATCCAGATATACAATTCTACGCAAGTAAATTCAAGATAATTGCCTTTCTTATTCTAATTCTTTTTTTTGTAACTTATGATTGGAACATTTCCAAAGAGGTTTAAGTCAATAGTTTCAAAGAGAAAACATATTCTACCCAAGGAATCAGATACAGTTGCAGTCACCCTCCTTGGACAATCCATTTTTTTTTTTCCTTTTGCAAAACAATTTTCCCCCATCTCAAGTATATCTGTTTTTCTTATGTTTGATCCATTTTCTATATACTTTCCTACACTGAAGATCCGCTATTTGTTAGTTAACAGGAACTGCCTTAAATATAAACTTCTGTCATTTCAGATAGAAAATGAGATGATTAAAAATTGGAAAGGGGAAATAATAACAAACACTGACAAGATGCAGCTACAAACAAGATTACCTAGAACCAGCAGTTGATCAAACTTATATCCAGGCTTCAGGATTGACTTCAACAAGGCAGCACGTTCTGCAAAACCAGACAGAACCTGAGAAAAAGCCAACACAAGAAAGTACAAAAGGAAAAATTCTATAGAGGCAAAGAAAAGCATACCATGATGATCTGCCAAATGTTCATTAGATATCATACCCTTCAAGTGAGCTTTCGAGTTAACACTTATAACTACTGCAGAGGGAGTTAAACCCTCAACAACCCCAGAAACTATGCTACCCAACTTGACCATATCGTCTTCAGAAATCCTGCCATTCAAATTTTCAAGCAGAAGTAGAGCAGTGTCACCATACAACTTCACAGAGGAAAGAAATCACTAGCACATAGTTATATATCAGCAAAAACTTTTTGGGCTGAATGTCACTGGATACCAGCATTAAGATGTTCCCAGCTATTTACCAATCAAGTTTTCAACAAGAAAAAGGTGACAGGGAAGAAGTATTAGTTCACCAATAAGTCCACTAACTGAAAAGATATATATTCATAATAACCAGATATACCAGATACTCATTGAAACAAACCTCACAGGCCTCATCTGCAAACTAAGATTGATATGCCTTGAAGCAGGTGAAGAACCGGTTACTCTGCATTTAACAACTTGTCCCACATGATACATTGAATTTGGATCATCTCCTGGTCCTAAGCCAAGTTCGGATCTGATTTTGTAACAATGAATAATCAATTATCAATGAAGATTACTAAGGCAAAGGATGATAAGAATTGCCCAACATAAAAAAGAAGGGAAAAAATCATAGATAAAAATAGCAAGGAAATATCAGGGAGGGGGATGTTAGAAGATGCATTAAGGGAAGAAAGTGTGATTTCAGATTCCCAGAAAAGCACTTCAGCACCCAGTTTGAGCAGTTCGGATTTTTTTTCATAATATGAATTACAAATCTAATTTTCAGCAGAATAACTAAAAAGCAGAGGGCAAAAAATAAAAAGTGACATCAAGAAGCAATTACTAATATGTCAAACATTCCTGCATCTTGCATTATTAATTACTTCAAACAAGTGGAGATTTTTATTCCTATTGTAGATAAAGTCTCTTATAGGCATAAGACTATTACTCTAGCATATTTAATTTCAAGAATTCTGGGGGTTTCTACTTATCAATACATTCAATTTCCTTCATAACCTAAATTCATCACTTCAAAATTTTAATATCCATTATCTTAAATGTTGCTTAATTTCCAAACATTCATCAATAAATGACAAATAATTAACAAACAACATATAACATGAAATATAATCAAGGAATGCAAAACTAAACATCTCAAGTCAATAAACTGAATTGTTTCAAGCCCACAAGATAATGATGATGAAAGGAAAGAGAGAAAAAACTCAAAGAAAAAAGGACCGATTATAGGAATTCTACTGTTGTGGTTGGAGAACCAACCTAGATGCAAATCCTTGGACTCCATTGTAAAACCGGACAAAGAATCCATGCTTTTCAATTTTAGTTATCCATCCATGAGTTACTAGTCCCTCAGTTGCTTCAGCATAAGAACTAATAATACCAAGTTTCGATTTCACCTGCAAGAGCACCCATTAGCAAAGTATTGTTCAGAATTAATAGAATATTAATGGACATGGATTGCTAATATTAGAGGGTTCATGAAGTACTCATGGCCATACAAATTTATCTTTTTCTTTTCTTTTCTTTTTAAAAAAGGAGCATTAAGAGCTAATGTCACTATTGGCAAAGAGAGAAATTCCCAATGTGGGCAGTCTCAATCCCAAATAGATTCCATCTTTATGGACAATATAGTTGCAATTATTGTGTTCATAACAGTAACTAAATATTCAAAACAGATCCACCATAAAACAGGCAGTTAAGGAGTGCAAGAGACATTCAACAAGACTATTATGCCCCAACAATAAAATGTCAATTATGAGTAATACAAACTCCCCATCCAAAGGAATGAGATAGAAGATAGAGCCATTCAACAAGACTATTATGCCCCAACAATAGACACTAGTAGGTCAGATCAATATAGCTGTCTTATCTAATACTGGGAAAGGAGCAGAACAAATGAGAAATTCAAAAGTCACTAATATAAGCAAAACAGGAACATACGAGAGTTTTCTTGTAAGTGACAGTTATTCTCTTAGACTTGCAACCGAGCACTCGGAAGACTAATTCAGCTCCAACCTGCAAAGCCAAACATGCCAATGAGAAAAAATGGTTTGAGATTTAGCAGTAAAAACTCAAACAATAAAAACAAAATAGACCATTTCAGATTTGACCTTAAACTTCTTTCCAGGTTTTGCAATTTCAAATTCAGACATGTGCCGCGTGGGACATAGTGCCTTCACACCACCAGGAAATTGCACAATGGCACCAAAGCTGTCAAGTGCAATGACTTTAGCTTTTACCACCATCCCAGGTTTCACATCTGAGTGAGTGAAAACTGGCCCTTCAAATGCACTGGCCTGCTTGCAGAAACCAAAGGGGGAAAATTAAGTATAATGCTATCTACTGAAATCAACAAGATACAGCATCTCAAATGAAGCAGAAATTTTGGAATTTTCTATTACCAACAAATGCACACTCAAGTTATAAGCAAGCAAAAAGCAACCTTTAAAATACCAGTGGCAAGCCCTTCCAAGTGTCGGAATCCAAGTATTCGAACACGAACTTGAGTACCTTCCTTAAACTTTTTTTCTAGCTTGCGGACTTCCTCTTCAGCCACATCAGATACCTGAAACACTGAATTAGCAACTAGGATGCAAATGCAAATATATCAATGAAAAACAAATCTGAAGCAGAAATTAAACACACATTCACATAGGCTGGAGTTGACACTGGTTTAGAAGGGATTTCGAGCAGAAGACCGAACCCTCTATCGACCCTGACCACTTTTGACTGATCAAAAATATCTCCAATGTTAACATGCTGCATGTACACCCAAAACACATTAGTCCAGAACAAGCATGACAGGTTATTAGGTTAAAAACATAATCACAGAACAATTATAAGAAATGAGATTATTCTCAGAAGAAAACTGAATGACCATAATCACAGAACAATTATAAGAAATGCCAACTATCATTAGTGCCTTTGCAGTAGAGTGACAAATGATGGCAGACACTTCCTGCCCAGTCTCAAAAGTCACAATATTAAATGTGAATGATAAATAATTTGTGCACTTCAAAACTGAACAAGTAATGGCAGAATCAAGGCAGAGAACCACAATTTCCTTGCACCAAATAGAAAAGAATCGCATTAGGTTCAGAAAACAAATTTTCATCATAAGTGTGGAGCCCAAACTGAGTAGATATTATAAGATAACCTTCAAGTCATGACAGCAAACTTCACATTCTCAGAATCTATAATAGAACAAACATGAAGATATAATATATCCTCAGTAATCATACCGATGGAGGAGCTTTGTTATGAACAAGATGAGGATTCAGGGTCAAGCCAACTGCTCTAGTTGAGGGATCAATAAACAATATCCGAGCATTAACCTGAACAAAATAAAAATATGAGTATATTTTTAGGACTGATGATTTACAAATTTCAAAATACAACAAAATGTTAAACAAAATAGGTTAAAAACATAACCAGGAAAATATGCCTTGAGTGTACGAAAATGTAGTTTGGCAAAACAATCAAAGGAATAACCATTAAGCTAACAAGTTTCATGCTTGTAAACTAGAACTTTTGAAGACTAATACCTAAAATGCAACCCAAGAATAGGTACTTAAAAATAACCATAGTATATCATTCACAACATAGCTGCAAAATAGTTAAGCCAACTAATGGCAATGTATCTCAAATGCTCAACCGTGATCTAGCCTCTATTTCATTCTACAGCACCTACAAATTTAAATTTAAGGCATGCCATGAACAGTAAAAAATGATTTATTATTATCTTACCATACCATAATACTGAATTAGGTCATACTGTTTCATTTCAGATGACAAAATTAAAATACAAGATCCTTGTTACAACGTAAAAGATCATATATTAAGTTTAAAGAGATGTTCGGAATTTATTCCCTGGCACAAAGTGAAAATCACAATAATCAGAAAGAAAATGGTGCTATTATCAATAAAAGTTACAAAGAAAAATACCTTCTTATTTTGATTGTAGTCATCCTTCCAGTTCTTGTTAGGGAATTTATTTTGTAAATGACACATATCAACCTGTATAAATCAAACAAGGTAGGAAAATATTATAGCCTGTAGCCTTGTACAAACCAAACTTAGTTCTCGATTCAATCAACATCCTACAGATAGTTTTCTAATGAGAATCAGTAAACTTACTGTTCCAGTAAAGTATGTCAGAAATGATAACATGATACCATTCTCAAGGGTTGACCGCACCGAAGCATTAATCAACATGCCAGGGATAAGAAGATCAATTGAGATGCCCTTAAGATCCTTGGTCTGCATAACAAAACAACCAAAAGAAGAATGTCAAGTCAGGGTAAACAAAAGAGAAACCAACTAGACAAGAAAAACAATGGCACGTGAAAACCATACTACACATTTAGACACGGTATCTGGGTCAGAACTCAAATTAACAATTTTGCGAGTTTTATCAATGCTCTTAATAACCCCTTGTAAAAACTGTCCAGTCCTCACTTCAACGTCCTTGCTTTCTGAAAAGAAAACAAAACGAAAACAGGGAAAATTTTAAGAAAAACATGAAAGAGTTCACCAAAGGAAATGTTTGTGTATCATATTTAAATGTGGTTATGAAAAGCGCAGAGCAAGCCAGTTATAAGATATTCTACTAAAAGAACTTACCATGAAAATGATTCAGTAAGAACCACATAGCACCATCCTTAACCAAGCCAAAATGTTTTAATTCAAAAAGGTGGAAAGAATTTACTAAAAAGAAAGATTTAACCAAAACAAAAGTACTGAGACAAGGTAAAAAGGTAACTTATAAGTTGATCCACTACAGAATAGAACTTGGCATACAACATAGCATCCTTCCCAAGCATGCCAAAAAGTTTCAGAAAAATGAAAAAATCAGTGGTGCCAACTTATATCCCAGGAAACTCCTAAAACCAACTCTATGCCTCTTGTTTTTGTATTTTCTAAGTAAACTGCTTAAATAACAAGCACGCAATTATAAGTTTTTGAAACCCAAGAAGCATTTTTGGTAACATAAACCCAGGAAACCTTGCATGAACTACCATGTAGATTTCTTAGCATAGCTATGTTTTCTTATTGCAGGGTCAAAATTGAGAGTTTTGCAATTGCAGAAACTTGAAAATGCAAAAACATGGAAAAATTAGCGTGCAAACTTATATCCCAGGAAACTCCTAAAACCAAGTCTAAGCCTCTTGTTTTTGTATGTTTTAAGTAAACTACTTGCATAACTACAAGAGTGAGATTACAAGTTGCGAAACCCAAGAAGCTTTATTGGTAACATAAACCCAAAAAGCGTTGCATGGACTACAATACCGATTTCTCAGATAGCTATGTTTTTCTTATTGTGGATAAAAAATTGAGAGATTTTGCAATTGCAGACCCGCCTCAAATTGCACATTAACTCCTTCCCCCTCATACAAGAGATTATACTCAAAACCACAAAGAACAACACCTTTGCTGATTACAGACAACTGGCAGTGCATAGCTTTTCTAAAACTTCAATAATTGACAAAGATCTAAAGTGACCATAGTCTAGAAAAGATCAACTATGACGTTGGACTATGACGTTGTCCCAGACTCAGACAGATTTTCATCATGCATTCCCCAAATTCTTAGAACCACTTCCAAGATTCAAAACAATCATTCAAATTCCCAACCTCATTAGTTTCAGAAAATGAGCATAAATAAGAACTTTGAAAAAAATCAAATAAAAAAAAGCCAAAAGATTTTACTTTGGTCAATAATAGTACAAGGGAAAATGACAATTGACAAAGGAGAAGTAACAAGAACAGGAGTTCCAATATGTACCAGCATGGCCATCTTTCCGTAAAAACCCCGTGAATGACGATAGTCCAAAGTGAAGCATGTAACCATGATCTTCAATGCTTATAACGTATCCAGTGAGAACCTGCGATCATATCCAGTTTCATAAACCAAATTAACATCATCATCAAGAGGGCATTAACATTGACCATCTATAACAACAACCTACAACAACCTATAACAATTTGATAGCACCCTGACCATCTATTCCTAAAGAATGCCACCATATGTAACATTCAACCTACAACAATTTCCACCATAACAGGGAAGCATTCAACTTTGTTTCCTTCAATCCATTTTACAATCAAAAGCTCCACATAGTTCAACAACAATCGTTATAATTAATACTGTCAATAATAATAGTTCATAACAATTAGCATCTAAGTTCATTCAATATTTACAACTAAAACGAATTTACAAGAAATTCTAAAAATTCATATCTAAAAACTTTCAAAGGTATTTAAAGAATATCATCTGTTGGTTAACCTTTTTTCACTATTCAAGTGGATGATAAACAAGTCAAACTACTATATTCACCTTAGATAATATAATTTCCATGAGAAAAATGCAATATCAATAAGGATAATGAGCTAATTTTAGTTCTATTTTTGGCAAACGAAATAATTTTAGTTTGATTAACTAAAAGCTGCTTCAAAATAGAAAAAATTTAGGATAGCTTACCAAATGAACTTAAGAGCATCCAGCATTGAGGACAATTTTTTTTTAAAAAAAATTCCCTCATAGTTAACTTGCAGAGAATAATTTAATTTTTGCAATAACAACAATTATTTAATAATTTTGCCCAATTCCTTGAAGTGAAGCTGCTTTTCAATAACAACAATTATTTAATGGCCAATGATATAGATTTAAGCCTACAGAGGAAGAAATACAAAGATTGCCAAGATGATTCAATTCTCTGATGATTAATCAACATACCATCCCCTCTTGAACAGCATCCAAGGTGAAGCCTTTGTGCAACAAAGAGAGACGCAAGGAAAGCCATATTTTTCTTTTGCCAGTCTCCTTCTTATCATCATCCAACTGCAGCACAATGCAAGAAACCAGCTGCCCAGGGTAGAATATATTTTTGAGGAAATCCCCTTCATTGTTCTGGCAAGAAAAGGTTCATCCCCTAAGAAACTCAATGCAACGATTGCATGCATGACATGGAAAAAATGGGAGGATAACCATAATGAAGAAAAGATAAGGAAGAAGAACAACTATATCCCCTGAGAAAGGGGTTTATATGCAGGTGTACCTCAACTTTATTACTGACAACAGGATCAAGAGCATCACCAGCACGAACTAAACCACGTAAGCCACCTGGAAGACTAATTACAAGATCCTTCTCATTTACTTCAGCAACAACTCCCCAGAGCTTCATTCCAGGAGAAATATTCTAAATGCAAACAAAAGGGAGAAACTAAGTTCATTTATGAAGTTTAGAAAATAACCTAACACATATAAACTAATCAAAGCAGAGCTTAAGTTCAAAGAAAATCAATGAAAGAAAACTAGTTAAGACTTAGATCATCAAATGCCCCCACATTTCCTACTAGAGTAATGTGACAGAACATCCAAATAAGAACAAAAGATGCCAATGATGAGGAAAAAGGCAAAATAAAATTTAAAAGAAAAAAATACCACGTGAAATTTTACATTTCAAGCAGGTGACAAAAGAATGGAACAATAAAACGTTGTAAATTAAAGTGAACAACTTTGAATCTAATTTATGCAATTCCACCAATAAAAAAGCCAGTAACTCCACTTTAAATATATATGACCATCATAAGGACAACAAGTGAAGAAGAATAACTTCAAGCTGGCAAGATTGTACAAATTTACAAAATTAGGAGTTCCATGTTCCTAAAGAGAACTAAAAGAACCATATCATTACGTATCACAAAGATTATGGTTTGATGATAACAATTTAATACAAAAGATAAAAATAAAATAAAATAAACTTGCTTGGAAAAATGTTCCCTTTGGTATTTATACCTTCAAAGTTATTTTATTTGCGTATCTAGGTAGTTTGCCAGTGATGCCATCACCAAACAAGGAACCCAAGTCATCCGGCATAGCCTGGATTTTCTTCTGCGATTTCTTCCTCTTATTCTTCTTTGAAGCCAGCTCCTCTGCCTCAAACTCCGCATCCACTTCTGCTCGAATTTCATCACGTTCGTGTTTGCTCAAGGAACTCCCCCCGCCTGTCAAATCCCCATTTAGAGAACGTTTCGTTAAACCAACGATCATTTTTCAATTTAATCATTGTAATCCAATTCAATGACAACCCTTGTTTTTTTTCTAGGGAAACAAATAGAAAATTGAAGGAGAAAGGGGAAAAAACCTCTGGGGAAGTCGGGGACATCGTCTTCAAGTTGCAAAGCTACAGCCTCAGACTTAACGGCACCGTCCTTCTTCGTTTTGAACTGTTTCTTGGACGCTTTATTGAACTTCGGTTTCCCTTCATTGGATTTTTTCTTCAGAAATTTCTTTGAAGACGCTGCCATTCTTTACTTCAGAAAAAAATACGAAACCCTAACGAGCTCAGATTAAGAGATAAAAAAATTTGAGGATTTTTGAAAATTTTGAGTTTGTTTGGGAGTTAACTTGAAAGCGAGGAGGAGACGAGGGTTTAGACTTTAGAGGGGTTTAAGACATGGGCGCAAACATTTTATTACAACGGAAGCCGCTAGGGCTCGCAATGTCGGGTCGGGTTTTAAATAAGGGCCTACTTGGATCAACACTATGATTGGTCCACTTTATTTAAAAAGAGCTTTTAATTTTGCGTACCTTCCTGCTCTATTCTAGTTGGATCAAGGCCCGTTATGGATCTAGCTAAGCCAACTTAAATGACGTTCCACCGTTGATAATTTTGTTGGAAAACACGTCGACGGTTAGGATGCCTTTGAGTGTTCAGTAGCAGGAAGTTGCTGGATTTTAAATTTGGAGGGTAGGTGAAACTCAAAAGGACACGAGTGATCAACAAACCCATCTAATTCCGAACGCTAAAAATTCTTTGAGCACTCAACCACTGAAAGCTTGTGATTTTTTTTGCTTTTCTCGCTAAACAGTTAAGTTTCTCACAGTTTCTTCTCTCTTCCTCCTTGTTATTTTTTCTTTAATTTTCTGATTGGTAAATCTTTTTTTGCCTGTTTCATAAAGATTTTATAATTTTAGTTTTATAGTTCCGTAATTAGATTTTATTTCCTTCGAAATTCTGTAATTATGTTTTATGCGTTCACTTTTTTTCTTTTTTGCATGTACTCTGATTTATGTTGCGTATTTTCTGTTGATCATGGAATGACTGTTGTGAGTTTTTATTTTAGAGAAAATATTTTCATGGCGGAAGAGTGAACTAGGGATTAAATAACAGAATTTGAAAATATATGGGGGAAGGTTGATATGATTGTTGATATATTTCGTAAATTTTGGCTCCCTTTAATTGTTACTTTTTTTTTTAAATTGTCTATAAAGAAAAATCTAATAATAAAAAATCGAGCTTTTATTCTATTAAACATGATAAAATGTTCTAAATGCATTTTTTAATTCATGCATTTTGCTGAAAGTTATAAATATCATATTTCTTCATTACATTGGATCTGTTAGATTGTCAGCTTTTTTCTCTGTTTTCTTCTCTTTTTTTTTTTTTTTTTGTTTGCAATAAATAGACACACTTTTTCAAGTTTGATCAATGTTAAAAGGCAATTTTACAATTATTGGATGTCTTAGGTTTGTTTCCAATGAGGGGTAGAAGTTACAGTCCTCACTGCCAAGGGATTATGGTAGAAGGTATCGCAGCCCTAGCCCCAGGGGTTGCTATGGAGATCGTAGTAGAGATCTTCCCACCAGTCTTCTTGTTCGCAACCTTCGCCATGACTGCAGGTTTGAATTTTGTCTCTCTTGATTGAAATAGGTTGTTTTGATACCTTTATTTGTTTTTAGTTTTCATGCTAGTGATTATATGCAAAGCTTTTTGGGAGACACCCTAAACATTTTGCATCTTTGTTATCATTTGTTTTTGTCTATCTATTGTAAGAACAAAAAATGATTGCCCTAATACAAGTTAAAAATTTAGTCCCGTCAAAGTGTTTTCCTTGGAGCTGATAAATTTCTAATTGGGCTTCATGTGCAGGGTGGAAGATCTCCATGGACCTTTAGGGCAATTTGGTCACCTCAAGGACATCTACCTGCCTCGAGATAATTATACTGGGTAAGCATAATACTTGTTGATTCCTGAAGAATGGTAACTCAGTGTATATGTTTGTCTCTGTCTGGTAATATCAACTTGTCTGTCTTCATCCAGTCCCACAAAGGGTTTGGGTCATGGAATTGTTTTTTTTCTTTTGTCATGTAAATTGGTTTATGGAAATTTGGTTGTTTTTATTGAAAGTTTTGAAGACACCAATGAAGTAATAAGAGTTATATGTTGAAGACACCAATGAAGTATTAGAGTACTCTGTTGAAGACACTTTCAAGTTATGAGTACTGATCAAGATGACCTTAATTTACATCAAGGTTGGAACGGAGTTGGTTTTGAATTCATTGTGAAGAATTGCAAGTCTTGAAGAATATCAATTCAATTAAAATTTGGCTCCTCAAAGTTGGCAGTCACTTACTTGAACTGTGTGAAGCATTGGCTTTGCCATCATGATCTTTCATATAACTCTGGAGTCAAGATCATGTTTGTGATTTTGAAAATCAATGAGCATGTGTAGCTTATGAAATATAATGTGTTCCTTTGTATATTCATGCTATGTTTATGAGGGCTACCTTATTTGTGATGCAGGGAACCACGTGGTTTTGGATTGTCCAGTGTCTAGATCCCACTGATGCTGCTGATGCAAAATATCATACGGATGATTATGTTCTTGGCCCAGAACTTACTTTTGTATTTGCTGAGGAAAACAGGAAGAAGCCTTCAGAAATGAGGGAAAGAGAACGCAGAAGGTAAGCATGGGTTCTTTTGTGATGCATGCTCATATTTTGCCCACTATTTCCTTTCCCAAATTAGCTCCTGTTCAGTTGATGTTCCTGTGTTGTAATGCATGGAAGGATTTAGGAAGACGAGATTTCTATTTGTCAAGGATTTCTGATTATAAAGTTGTTAATTGGAAAATGTTAATTCTGATTATAAATGTATATGTGCATGATATTAAAGACAGTAGTCGGACAGATAGGCACTCCCCGCTTCATTATTCTCGATCACCGTGATATGACTGAAGTTTCTCCTGCAGTCCAGATTATTATTGTCCTTCTAGGAAAAGGCATTACTCAAGGTAAGCTGTTCACTATTGTTGTTTTAATCTTTTATGGATTGTGAATGGTCATATTAATGCTGCCTTTTGATATTTTTAGGTCAATTTCACCCAGAGATGGGAGATATAGAGGGTGATCCTACTCAAGGTCGCCCCATAGTAGGAGCAGGAGTCAAAGTCTGGACTATTCTAGGTGACTAATTTGGTGGTGGATGGATTAATATGTGTATTTCTCAGGAGATATGTTTCTATGTAGTTGCCTGGATGATTAGCTTAGCCTTGCTTCTTATATAACTCAGCACAAGGTTGTTTAGTTCCTAGTTCTGGTTGTGGGTAATAATAATTTTAAACATACATACCGGTCTTAATATTCTATGTCAAAAATGATTTTATATCCTTAAATATTTTGAACATGTTTCATTCATCCTTATTTCATGCATGGGTAAGCAGATGCTTATTTTGTGGCAGAATTCCTCCCTGGATTTGATGAATATGTTGTACAGTATCACAGTTGATCTTCTTATTGTTCTCTGTCATAGATTTGGTTGCCACATTCAAGCTCTTGTGAATATTGTTGCGTAAAGGCTAAAGAGACTGGATATTAGGTAGAACTAGCAAATCTGAGTTGTGTTGGTATCATGTGTTGGTGCCATGTTTTTTCGTGTTTAATATGTTATTTATAAATATACTGACAGTTCCTTTTCATAGCGTCTATGAAGTGGGATTTCGTTATTTGTTGACATCCATTGATCTTCTGGTTTACAGAAGCAAAGACTGAAAGGAGAAAACATACAAGGTAACGTTATATTACAAAATCTTGTACACACCCATAAACATATGCATATGCAAATATCGTGTTGCTGCTAGATTTTAATGATGATACACAACATCCGTAGCTGCATTGAAGGTAAGAAACAAATATTATCCTTCCTGATCTTAGATTTACTTCATCATAAAGCGACCATCAGCTCAGCCGTCCAACTTCATTACAAAAGGAATTAGATATCCAGGGAACAACCAGATTGTACAAACCCAGAAAACTGGGGTGGAACATCGATTCTCTTAAATCTTTCACCGTGTCCTTCCACCAAAAAGAACCCCTGTGGACCACCTTGGTAAGCTGATCCAGACACAAGTGTCCATTCTCCCAAAGGTACAGCACATGCTCCCACTCGTATCGCCGAGTCACAGTCGCCCCAGTAGAAGAGTTTCTTCTCTTTCCCAACACCCACGCAAGATCTAGGACACTGGCTCGCCTTCCAAGCTTCCTCAATTCGTCTCCATTCACCCGTCCTCAAATCCATCAACTCCGCGCTCCCCTCGAATCCTCCTTGATTATCCGTTCTATATCCGCTCACCACCCAGAATTCCGACCCAATCACCATCCCTTGACACTCATCTCGCTCCTGACTCATCCGAGCCAACTCGGTCCATTCATCCCTGTTCACGTCGTATTCCCACGCTGTACTTAAAGCGTTCTTGTTCTCGTCATGACCACCCGCCACAATAATGCGCCCTTCAAACCCCCCAGGCGCAAAGAACGATCGAGTTTCCGGCATCTGCTTCCCTTGTCTCCACCGCTGAGTTGTGAAGTCGTATATGAAGACATCCCGCACTGGGTCATAACTTGAGGGGTCCCACCCACCCATCACCGCTAGCTTTCCTTCAGAGCTTGCTATCTGGCAAAACAAAGGAAGACCATAAGGGTACTTGGGAACCGGGTCAATTCTATCCCAGATTCCACTCACAGGGTCAAAAACTGTGAGGCCGTATGTGGGTGGACCAACCGGCTTTGACCCAGCAGAATCGGAGGTGTTATTCAGTAATTGAACTAAGCAAGCCGCTTTACGGGTATATCCGGCTTGCTTTCTGAGATAGTGCAACTCCCTGCTTTGGAGAAGCTGTTGCCATCGTCGGCAGACTCGAGCTGCGACTCGGTAAGTAGAATAATGAAACCGAATCAAACAATCGAGTCCAATTTCCTCAGGTAAACCGGGAATCAACTCCGGTGATAACTCAATAGAAACCATTTTCTCTCTCTTCTTCTTCTTCTTCTTCTTCTTCTTCTTTTTTTTTTTTTTTTTTTTTTTGCTGTTAGCATGTGATAGGACGGCTATATATAAGTAGAAACAAAAAAAAATCTTCTATTACCGATGATGTGGAACAAACTCCAAATTTTTAACATTTACTTTATTTATTTAATAATTGAAAACTTTAGGGAGGAGGGGGGGCTCAGCCTGCCATCAAATGTTGGGTGTTACATATAATTTATGACCAAAAATAACTGTAACTTTTGAAATTATACAAGCAAAGTTGCATATCTGTAGATAACATATATTTATTACCAACATCAAATGCTTGTTTTATAAAATACATATAAAGGTCCATAAACATGACGCCCAAGGTATCAGTAAGCAGACGATAGCAATATGACCACCGCTACAATTTTTACTATTTTTATATAATATGTATTTTTTTACGTATGAAATTTAGTTTTTAAAAATACAAATTAAAGAAAAAAGTTGTATGTCTTTATTTTAATGGGTTTAAAGAGTGTGAATTTAATAAAATAATTTTAGCAATTTCCCTTCTTTGGAATTTTTTAGCAAAGTAAAAAGAATTCCCTTGAATTATCTAGTAAAAAGAATTCCCTTGAATTATCTAGTTTTTATTTATTTCAATTTTGAGGTAAAATTAAGTAAAGGAAAATAATATTTTTCTTAAGATACGAACTTACATTTTTATTCTATTGTTTACCCAATTTATTGTATAAAAATGATATATTATTGTACTAAAAATAAAATAAAAACCATATATCCAAAAAAAACTATTATAAACATTTTTTTTATTTTTCACAGATTAATCAAACAAATGTTGTAAACATTCATTTGCTTTATATTCATTTACTAACTTTATTTACCCAAATAAAATAAATATACATCATTTTCTTTCTTTAACATTTCCCTTTTCTTCTTTTTTTAAAACTTTCATCTCATTTCATTTTCATTTTCATTATAATTTTTTAACCTAATATCTTCCTTCTATTAAACAAGTGTACAAATTTTGCACCAACATAAGAAGCAAAAAAACCAGGCCTATTTGTTCGGATTGTGTTAATGGTTGAAATTTGTTTATTGAGACTTCGATGTGTAGTTTTTCATTTTTAATTAAATATTTGGCTTTTAGATAACATTTTAATTTAATAAAAAGGGTAAACTATTAAAATAGTTATTTTTGTTTACTTCATGTTACATTTTAGTCACTTATGTTTAAAATGTTATGTTTTAGTCACTTATGTTAATGTGTTGTAACATTTTAATCATTGAGCCGTTAATTTTCGTTAACGGTGTAATAAATTTAGGTTAAATTATACAATTGGTCCTCATGCTTTTTCGTTTTGAGCAATTTAATTTTTTTGTGTTATTTTAACTTTCTTTTCTTTTCTTTTTTTCCATTCTCTTTTGCTTCTCCCTCTCTTTGTCTAAACTTCCCAATTTAAATTGTTCAAAAAAAACTATAGGGACTAGTTTAAAAAAATGAAAAACATAGAAAAACTACGTTTAAAAAAATGAAGGGAGGAAAACAGAGGGAGAATGAGAAGAGAATGAAAAATAAAGAAAAAGAAATGAAAATTCAAATAACATAAAAATAAATAAATAGCTCAAAATGATAAAATATAGGGGTCAATTGTATAATTTAACCTAAAATTTTTTAAAATGATGATTTAACATGTCATGTCAGTATACTGTTACACCGTTAACTGCAATTAACACTCTATGACTAAAATATTGCAACATAATAACGTAAATAATTAAAATGTGAAACAAATAAAAGTAACTGTTTTTATAATTTATCCTAATAAAAAATGAGTACAAACTATATATATTTATTTTATCTAATAAATTTGAATCTTTTAATGGCTGAGGAAACAACTATTTTTATTTATTTAATATTTTAACATGTATAAATTGTAAATTCATTAAACCGTTAACCGTAATTACTGGTATGAAAAATATGTTTGTTAGAATTTGATTTTTTACATTTTATAAAAGTTAATAAATTAATTCAATGGGATAATACTATTAAATTTTCACCTTAAATTCTTTTTTCCTAAAAAATAATAATTCAATAATTTATATATATATAATTAGCAAAAATTAATTATACAGTGTTTATCAATAAGTGAATAATTTTTTAAAATATGATATCAAATTTTGATAAATTATGGATGAATCAATTTCTCAACTTTTGTAAAGTAGGGAGATAAAATTTGGATTTGATTTTTTTTTTTTTTTTTTTTTTTGCAATTCTTCTATTTGAAGGGGGTTTTTTTTAATCAAATATATACATAATAATATTCTTTTTGTTAAATAGAAAAATCTCATTAGTTTAACTTCCAATTTAGCTTTTTCTTTTCCGCCACACCAGTTTAATTTATTTAACAAATGGAGACAAATGCTTGCGTCTTAGGTCCCTGGGTACCCTACTTCAATTATTTAGGAGCAATTTGCAATATTCTTAATCTTATTTAGAATTATTGTAATTATTCTTTTTTCTGTATTGGATTTCGAATATATTGAAATGTCACTATTCTTTCTCCTTATGACTACAAACATCTCATAAATTTTAATTAAAATATTCAAATATAAAAAAAGAGAAATTCAAACTGGGAATTGTTTGGAATATTAATGCATTAGCATTATCTCTTACCACAACATCATTTGCTCTTGTAAAAGGGTATGAGTCAAGGGAATCCATTATCCCATGCTTGTTATTGGGGAATTAAATCTCAATTTATCATCTTTTTATTTGGAGATAAATATTAATTTTTATACATTAAAATTAATCAAGAGAATCCATTAATTGAATTTTTTATTGAAGGTTTTCAAATTTTATATTTAAAAAATTTGGTCGGTAATAATTTTAAAATAATACAAAACCAAAGTAAAAAAAATGTTCTTACCATCAAGTAAAATGTGACCTATATATCGGGAGAACTCAAATCGGTCTAATTTTTTTAAATATTTTTCTCCTTATAATAATAATAATAATAATAATAATAATAATAATAATAATAATAATAGTTAAATTCATGAGTGAAATTAAACACTATTCCACACTTTCATTTCATTTTATATCAATAAATTTGATTTGTAAAATATACGTTTTCCTAGTAAGTATAAATATGGTAAAATCATAAAAAACCAACATGTTAATATATTGATAAAATTACACTTCAATCCTCTAATATTTTATAATTCATCTCTTCCCTTAAAATAAGTTTCTAACTTTACCCTTGTAATCATAAATATTATACAATTATAAAACATATAGCCATGACTAACAATCAAAACATAACCGAATATTTAAAAAAAAAAACTAACTAAAAAACTTACAAATAAAAATTACACATAATTAAACTCGAATTTAAATAAATAAGGTATTGCTAATAATACGAAAGTTGCATGGACCAAATACGATGAACAAAGGTACTGCTGTATAGGAATAAAAGAAAAGGCCAAGAAGATTATCCAAAGTGAAAAAAAATGAGTGATGAAATGGGGAGGGCAGCTAAGCTATTCCGACACTGACACCCAGCACTGACTGGATGTGGATAATTGGATATGGATAAACCTCTTCATCTACTTTATCCACTTAACATATGTTATACAAAATTTATAATTTTAAATAAGGTTTAATTATGTTATTAAATTTTATAAATTATAAATCTTGATATTTTGTCTTTGGTACTTTTTATATATATATATTTTTTAACATTTAGGCCATGGTAAATTTGTAATCGTTAAATTCATATTTTTTTTTGTTATTTTTAATATATGATACAATAATTATATTATCGCTTGTAACTGTTTTCACATATTATTAGCAAAAAAGTTAATTAGTTGATTTATTTATTACTATTTACATCAAAGATTAAAATTTTCAAATTTAAAAAATTATAGGCACAAAAAATAATCGTGTCGAAAAATATTGACTAAATTTATAACTTGGCACATTATATAATACTAATAGAAGAATCTTATTTACTGTTTATATCAAAATCAAATTTTGAAAAAATATAAAAACTAAATAAATTAATTCCAAAAATGAAAATCTCAACTACTGGTCAAGTCAAGCCTAAAAAATTTGTTGATGTTGTAAATGCGGATAAGAAAATAGAAGAGTTGACTAAACATACGGAAGTTCAGTGGAAAAATAAATTGCAGAGCTGGCTCATCTCGATGATAAGACTAGCTCGACATTATTATGAGGTCGATGAATATATTGATAAAAGATTATTTACCAAATAAACAAAAAGAATAATTTCATAAACATCAAACATAAACCACTTCCTCTTCCATTTCCATTTTCCTTCACTCACAAATATTTGTATTTTTTAATAATATTTGAGTTTAATACTAAAAAAAACAGCAATTACATCAAAATATTATGAAAATGAAATCATTGCTTACTAAATTAAACTTTTAATATTAACTATGAGCTGGAGCTTCGTCGAAAATCTAAACACCTCTCTTCTTATTTGAAATTATTTTAGCTAGTAAATTTATATATTTATTTTCTTCTCTAGAAGCATGTCTTAACCTTAATTGTTTAATACGCTCTAAAACTTAAAGAATCCTCCTTATTAAGGTGGACATTGAAATTATCAATTGCCCGTCTTGAATAATTTTAACTGCCTCTAGGCTATCGGTTGATATCAACACTTTATCATGTTTTCGACAGTGAGAAAGAATCAGATCATTTAAAATCCTTCACAGTTCAACATCAAACACTAAACACTCCCTCAAGTAGTGATTATAGTCAAGAATCCACAATTTAATATATATTTTTTAATTTGGTGTTTTGTGTCTTTTTCAATTCAATGTGATCCTTGTGTTGGACAAAAACTATACAATTTAGTACCAGGAATTAACTACGTTAATTTATTAATATTGGGTAAAGTACAAAAATTGTCACTAAAATATTATTTGCGTTCTATTTTGGTCACTGAGCTTTTAGCTTTTTTCTATTTTAAACATTAAACTATAAGAAATCAAATATTTTAGTCATCAAATATTAATAACTATTTGAAATTTGACAAAAATGTTGATGTGAGTATTTTTTATTGGTCTAATAACAAATTTAACTCTCTAATATTTACACATCTTATTAATTTGATCCTAAATATAAAAAATTCAACAAATTTGACCTTCAATATTTATAAAATTTATCATTCTAATTTTAATTTTAAAAAATAACAATAAATTTAAATCCAAATATTTATAAAACGATAATTTTAAATTTTTAAATTTTTTGTAAAAAAAAAAAAAAAAAAAACTCAACACCCGAACTTGGGTAAGGCATTCCCATTCCTAAAGCCCGGCGAAAACCCGATCCCCGCAGGGAGTATTACATGTATACTATTCTTAATATCTTCAAAACTCACTTTTTGTTGTATTGAAACCTGAAAGGTAATTCCTGTGAGACATTAATTACAGTATATTAGATAATTTTCAAGATCTTTGGCTGGCACTGGCAGTCCTTCAGCTATGAAACTAGACAGTGGATCCTCCTCAAGCAGCTCAAGTTTCATCCAAAACGTCCGACACCCAACCTTGGCCATCCCAAGATCAACGACCCTTCAACCATTTAAGCAGTTCAATTTTAAAAAATTAAAAACTGTCATTTGCAATGACTAAATTTATTAAAGTTATTAGAATTTGAAGTAAAATTGCAAAATTCATAAACATTCAAGGATAATTTTTTTTTAATATTTAGGATCAAATTGATAGAATGTGTAAATATTAGAAAACTAAATTTATTATTACACTAATAAAAAAAGCTACTCTCATCAAATTTGAAAAGGCTATTAATGTTTGGTGACTAACATATTAGATTTCATATAGTTTAGTGACCAAAATAGGACACAAACAATATTTTATCGACTATTTGTGTACTTTACCCTTTAATATTAAAATTTGAGTTTTAGTGTTGATTTGATGAAAATCCATAATTAGATAATAATGTTAGCAATTTAGTTTCATCAAATTAACACTAAATCCTGAATTAAATCACATCGCCAAATTAAACGCAAAATTTAACAAATTCACAATTAATTCAAAATTTATTCTATTACCAAAATTGTGAAGAAGTCAAACTTAATAATATTAGCAATTAACTTTCGACAAATCGACCTTAAAACCTAAATTAAATACTAAAAAATCAACACTATTACTTTTCAGTATCGAAATATATTTTTGTTAAATTAATGTACTCCATTAAACAAAAATTACAGAAGTACTACCTTAGAAAAAAAGTGTTAAAACTTGAATACCAAAGGAAGTATTTGACATTTATTTTTTAGGCTGATGGATCAATAGAAAAATCAATTAACCATTAACGGAAATGTCATCTACCGATTTTAATTGTTAGCAAATGTTGACCGAGCAATAAAAAGTTAATATGTGGGATGCCATGTTAACGTATATTTAACTTCTTTTAAGAATTCTAAAAAAATTTAAAAAAAATTCATTAACAAGACTTTAAAATAAGTAAAAAAATTTGTAAAATATATTTTAAATAAAAAATATATAAATAATTGTGATTAATTATTATAAAACTCTAAAAAATTATAAAAATCATAAAAAAGTTTAACTAATTTATAATAATTATTAAAAGAAATTATCAAAACAAATTTAGCAGTTAATAATGGCCACATCTGCAGGAGGAGCAAATGACAAGTTGAAAGATAAACATTTAAGGTGAGTTTGAATAGACGGTATATTTATTTACGATTAATATAAAAATAGTGATAATGATAAAATTAAATACTATAACGTAAGATAAAAAATAAACTAAACTTACCACATCATATTGCTTATCCAAACCCACACTTATAAAGGTATGATTTCTGCATCTTATTGTTTGCTGTAAAGCTAGTTTTGTGTTTTGGGGGCAGCTTTCTCACCCATTTATTAATTAAGGTATTTCTTACATGTTTTTCTTCTTTACAATGAACTGGACAATTGTTATGAGATGTTACAATTTTCATTTTTTTAATGATGTATTATGTAATTCCACTAACATTGATTGTGTTAAAAGTTATATTTTCACCATCATATTTTAAATTTTTTATGATTTGTTTAAATAATTTTTTTGATAATCATATATATTTTTATCCGTTTTAATTTTATTCAAACAGAAAGTAATGTTCAGGTGAAACTCATTTAAATTGTTGACGACTTTATGAGAAATATGGTAAATTGATGTTTGTCTCTTTCGCAACAATTTAAGAATCATAATTTGAATAACGACTCTTAACTTCACATTTGATTCAAAAAAATTCCATATTTTCACATTAATATAAGATTTAAAAATGATATTCTTATTTGAAATTTAAAAATAATTAAATTAAAATACAGATATTACCAATATAAAATTTAATAATGAAATTTGACCTTAAATTTGTCTCCATGTAATTATTTTTAAAATTTATCCCTTAATTAAGTGCATGCAATATAATTATATTTAAATTAATATTTGAATTTAGATTCAAGAATTTATAAGTCATTTCATATACAGTTTAATATAATTTAAACAAGAAAAAGTTTGAATTATAATATTTAATATATAAACTACAGTTTAATCATAAATGAATAAATGATAATGACAACCTACTTAAATATTTTTCTATTGTACTACATTTTGTCTATTCTTTTTCTTTAATTTTTAATTAATTATTATAAATGAGTTTTTCATTGAGGAAATTAATATTTTGTTTATTATTATTGTCTTGTTTTTTTTTTTCTATATTTTCATATTTAACTTTTATTTTCAATATAGTTTATTAATTTTTTCATCCTTATTTATAATTTAGGGTAAATTTAAAAATATTATCAATTATGTTTTTTATTTTACTTTAGTCATTCAACTATTAATTTTTCGATATAATTATTAATTTTTTTGACATTAAATATTAATTTTTATTTTCAATATAAAACATTTTTATTTATATTGCAAGTGACTTGAAAGAGGTTCTCTTTTTTTATTTTAATATTGATTTTTTTATTTTTTTTATTTTAGAGTTAGGCCTAATTTGACAGATTTTTGTAAATATTGAGGGCCTAATTTATTGAATTTTTGAAATTAGAACTAAAATGATAAAAAATTGTAAATATTAAGGGTTAAATTTGTTGAATTTTTTTTATATTTAAGATCAAATTGATAGAATGTGTAAGCATTAGAGGGATAATTTTGTTACTAGACCGTTATAAAGAGCTCATATTTACTCAAAGTGACTAAAATATTTAATTTCAAAAAATTTAGTGACTAAATCAAAAGAATCAATAATTGGATAACCAAAATAAAACAAAAGGCATAGTTAATTTGCCCTATAATTTATAAACACAAAAATTAATTAAATTTATGATATAGTGAAAACAGTTTTATGAAAAAGAAGAAAAAAACAGAAGTTGTCCCAGCAGATATGTTAGTGCAATTTGGTAGTTTTACTTTTTCTTTTTCCTTTTGGCAACTTTTTACGTTAGTTTAGAATTACTTAAGTCTCTTTCTAATCTATAGATAAAAGGATAATACATTTTAGTGCACTCAAATTCATATCTCATATATTAACAATAATTTCCATAATAATCGAATTAAAGCTCAATCAATTATCAACAATATAACTTGAATAGATGTAATTTAATATCACACACTTTGATAAAAAAAATTGGGCCTCACCAATCAAATTTTTAAGTATACAGTTGGCCTATCCACGACTTTACTAAGGTTCTAATAACAAGTCCAATATAGTTATCAATGTATGATTGCTTCATGCTTCACATTGGGTAAAATATTTACTTTTAATTATAATTAAAAATTTAAAAGTTGCAATAAGCTTTAAATTTTTGTATTAGTCATATATTTGAAAAAAAAAATTAATTTTAGGAATTTAATTCCTCTACTTTTTTAGTTAAAAAATGTATGTTTATTTGTTAACACTGCTAAAATCTATTTGTTAAATTTGTTGGTTTGATAATTTGAAATAATAATAAAAATACTCATTTAGTATTAATGTAACAAAATAACGTTGTAATGGATTTAATTTTAATAGAAAATTTTAACAGAGTTAACAACTCTTGAAAATTTATATCAATATTTTAATCGAAATAAGATATTTAGACTAACTAATGATATTATAAGAATTAAGGTGCCAAATTTTTTCAAAATTTAAATATAAAAATTAAATCCTAAATATAAATATCAAAATTAAAAATTAACTATTTTTACATAACCTTAAAAATATAGAGATTTTATAATTGAAATTTAGCAATTATATTATTATCTAAAAAGAAAAGAAAAGAAATGAAAATGGACAAAAAAGGAAGACCTTAAGGTCTATTATGTTTAAAAAAAATGAAAATGGGCAGGTCTCAAGGCCTTACGGCTTTCCTTTTTATATGTAGTAGCATACATTCATATTATTTTAGGAATAAAGCTACAGTTAATCTATGAACTTATTCCTTGTTTCATATATGGTTGAAAATTAATATTTTCAGTTTTTTTTTTTTTGAAAAGAGTAACTTAATTTTTTTTAGACATGTTTAGTAACCTGCAATGAAATAATACTAGATAGATTTTTTTTCATAAAAAAATGTAAAAAATAATGCGTAAACAGGATTATATTTAATTGTTTTTTTATTTTATTCTATTTCATTTAAAATTATATTTTTTTATCAAACAATTTAATTATAATCCTATTTAATCTTAAGTAATATATTACATAAATTTAAAAATGATTGCCTAATTATTATTTTTATTATTTTTTGATCTAACTATTAATTTTTCAATATAGTTACTAAACTTTTCTACATTAAATATTAATTTTTATTTTCAATATAAAACATTTATATTTATATTCCAAGTGACTTGAAAGAGGGTACTCTTTTTCTTATTTTAACATCTCACATTGGTTAACTGATAGGTTATAGAGGGCTAAAAATGATTTTTTTTAAACTTTTTAAAAAATTTTAGAGTTAGGACTAATTTGAAATATTTTTGTAAATATTGAGTGCCTAAATTATTGATTTTTTTGGAATCGGAACTAAAATGACAAAAGTTAGTAAAATATTAAGGGTTAAATTGTTGAATTTTTTATATTTAAGATTAAATTGATAGAATGCGTAAACATTAGAGGGATAATTTTGTTACTAGACCAATAAAAAGAGCTCATATCTGCTTAGAGTGACTAAAATATTTAATTTCAAAAAATTTAGTGATTAAATCAAAAGAATTAATAATTGGATAACCAAAATAAAACAAAAGGAATAATTGGTTTACCCTATAATTTATAAACACGAAAATTAATTAAATTTATGACCTAGTGAAAACAATTTTATGAAAAAGAAGAAAAAAACAGAACTTGTCTTAGTGCAATTTAGTAACTTTTGTCTAGAATTATTCATAATTCATTCTTATCCCATAAATAGAAGGATAATGCGTTTCAGTGTACTCGAACTCATATCTCCTGTATTGATAATAATATTCACATCAATCGAATTAAAACTTAATCGATTATCAACAAAAGGATGTAACTTAATATCAGGCACACTTCGATAAAAAAAATTGGGCATCACCATTTTCCAATAAAATTTTTTAGTAAACAGTAGATCTCCACAACTTTACTAAGGTTCTAATTCCAAGTCCAATATAGTTATCTTTCAACCTCATAAATTATTCAATTTTTTTTATTCTAATTATTATGAATGTATGATTGTTTGGCATCGGGTTAAATTTTTATTTTTTTAATTATAAATAAAAATTTAAAAATTTGCAATATGCTTTAAATTTTCGTATTAGTCATATATTGGGAATTTAATCTTTTTTTAATTTTAAAAATTTAATCTCTCTACTTTTTTAGTTACAAAATGTAGGCTTATTTGTTAACACTACTAAAATCTAATTGTTAAATTTGTTGGTTTAATAATTTAATTTTTTTTTAAATACTCATTTGGTATTTATGTAAAAAATAAGATTATAATAGACCTAAGTTTAATATAGAATTTTAACAGTGTTAACAATTATTAAAAATTCACTTCAACATTTTAATCGAAATAAAATATTTAGACTAACTAATGACATTATAAGAATTGATGTATCAATTTGTTTTTTTAAAATCTAAGTATAGAGATTAAATCCTAAAATTAAGCGAAATATGAGGGTCAAGATTGAAAATTAACTATTCTTACATATAGAGATTTTATAATTGAAATCTAGCCATTATATTATTATCTAAAAAGGAAAGAAAAACTTGTGGTTGAGGGTCTTTCTTACTTTAACTAACGGTTGAGGGTTTGATCTTTATTTTGGGCATAGAGTAATTTTAAAACTCGTAGCCAGCATTTATTCCTTAATGGGCCTAATGATTAATTATTAAGTTTGCTTCAATAGATGCATTAAAAAAATTAAAAAATAAAATAAAAGAAAATGGACGTCAAAGGACTATTATATTAAAAAATTGAAAATGGGCAGGTCTGAAGTTAGGCCTTACGTAGTAGTATACATTCATATTATTTTAGGAATGAAGTTACAGTTAAATGTATGAACTTATTCCTTGTTTGATATACGGTTAAAAAATTCAATTAACTTAGAATTAATATTTTCAACAATTTTTTTTTAAAGCGCAACTTAAATTTTTTTAGACATGTTTTATAACCCGCAATGAAATATATCAGATAGATTTTTTTCCATTAAAAAAATATGGGAAATAATGAATAAATAGGGACCTACTTATCATTTAATAGAAAATTAATATAATTATTTTTATTTTATTCTATTTCATTTAAAATTATATTTTCTTTTATCAAACAATCTAATTATAATCATATTTTATATTAAGTAATATATTAAATAAATTTTATAAATTAAATTTAATATTTAATTTTTTAGTACTTATTTTTTCAACACTTATTTTTCAGTAGTTAAATTTTCAGTTTATCAATTTTATAAAATATCGGTCTACATTAGTTTTAGGATTTGGTAATTCTTTTTAATTTGGCGTTTGAAATCTAGGCTCAGTTATATGACATATATATAGGTTGGTTATGTATATGTGTTTACCTTGAAAGATGGTAATTTTGAACCTTAAATGATGTTTGAGTTTGAATGGTTATTTGTTGTGTCTATAAGTGAATATGTTGGTAATGTGTTAAGCTATAGTTGGAGTATATGAACGACAATGTTGGTAGTAAAATGTTGTGATATTTGAATGGCATTTGTAAGGGTTATTGAATGTGGAATGGTATGAATGAATGATGACTTGAAATGGATATATGACATGGTTAAATAGGTTGAATTGATACAAGTTGTGTTGATATGTTTTGATGTCTATTAGTGAAAAGGTTAGATTAGTTAAATTGAAAAGAGTTATTGAATGATTGGTATGACGTTGAATGGTTCAAAAGCATATATATTAGTATAGATTATGTATGAATAGGTGACATGGATAAGTTTGGTGTCAAATGTGGTCTTAGTATCATGAATGGTTAAATGGATGTCTTGATATATGTTTTGGATTGTTTTTGTGTAGGTTTAAGTGTGCATTTATGTACCAAATGAGCTATTGATTTGGTTTGACACAAAATAGGTATTAAATAGCCAAGTTTTACAAAAAAGCAGGGTTCTAGTGACATGGAATATCTCTCGTCGCAACGTCGATTGATAGTTTGTGATGTCGCATCACCATGTGGTCCGACATTATGACGTGACAAATTATTTGGTGACATCATGACATGGAGATAATGATGTCACAATGTCAACCCCAAACTTTCAAAACCTTACAAATTGGTCCTAATTTGTGTTCGGGTCATTAAAAAAGCTCTCGTAAGCTCGATTAAGCTTCGAATTTGATTATATATCATAATATCTAGATGTTTATGACATGATTGAATACTTGAATGATTTATTTATGGTGAACTTGTTCTGGCATTTTAAAAATGTTACAAAAATGTCTCAATTTAATCTCAGGTTGACTTTAAAGCATTTGTATGCTTATATAAGACCTGAGAAAGAATGTTCATGTTATTCGATGATGTATTATTGTATATTTCATGATTGATGATGTGGAATGTTGATTTTATTGTGAAATTATCAGTAATTGCTCCGACAACAAATTTAACATCTTGTTGGTTGAACCCAACAATCGGGTCGAATAAAAGGTGTTACAACTTATTGTATTGTATTATACTTGTATACTTAAAAACAACTTTACACACCATCTACACTATTTAAAAATTTAGGATTAGTTTTGCTTTGTAAGATATAAATTTTAAAATAAAAATAACATTTATTCATTTTGCAAATCTAATTTTATACTAGAGATTTCTTCTGTAACACTCCCTAACCCTAAACCGTCCCCGGAACAGGGATACGGAGCATTACCGGACCTATAGGACATTTACAATTAATATACACGTAAATACCAACACAACCAGATACACTCATAATTTGCCAAATTTAAACATTTACATATTATCCAATATTTAATTCTATTCATAAATTAAAAATCATCAAATGAATCAATTTTATATCAAATTAACCAAAATTCTAATATATATATCATAACCAAGCCTAAATCTATTTATTACATCCTTACATTTACAATTTCAAAATGACACACACATAAGACACCCTAAGTACATGCCATTATCAACAATTAACATGTTTTACCTCGTTGAATTCGGGATCGACCTGGGATGTTGATTCGACATTCTCACTTTAACTTAACCTGCGCACGGAAATAAATCGTACGCTGAGTATTCCATACTCAGTGGTATTACCATAATTCAAATTATAATAGCAATAAAGAATTGTAATTACCAAACATGTAACTATCCAATTTATCAAATATCAATTCATTCTTAAACTTTCATTAATTAATAATAACAATACAATTTTTTTTAGCTATTCTTCAATTTCCATCACATGTCATATGCAATAATTTCAATCACTACATGAACATTAAGTTCATGCCTTTCATTTTTCAATCTCAATTTCAATCCATAATTCAATTTCATTCCTTTCAATATTTCAATAATATAATCAATCAATTTATTTTAAATTTCTCATTTCAGTTGTTCACCCTATTAACAGACCCAGACTTTGACGGATACACGGATTCCAACCCAAACACACCGGTATGGCACATTGTGCCTAAAATGGTACATAGTACTTGATCAGAATACGACACATAAAGTGCCTAAAACGACACACGAGGTGCCTAAAATACGACACATAAAGTGCCTGATCAGTAAAGCCGGCAATTCCCGTACTCTTCCAAATCCTATGGCATGCCAATTATATCCGACTCAGCCCGACTAGTTAATAGGGTATTCCATATCACTTTTCAATTTCAATTTCAACTCAATTCAATACACTTTTTCATTTCAATCCATAAGCAATTCAATTTCAATACATATTCATCATTAAATTAAATTTTTATACAATTCAACAAAAATACTTACCTTATAATTTACTTATCATATACATAAATTAAATTAAACATTTAATGAATAAATAAATAATTTGAATTATAATAATACAAACCGTGAATTTCTCGTTTTAATCCTCGATAGCTTTCTCATTTCCTTTGTGCGCCGATGTCTTGGGTTCTTTGTTAACTATGAAAATAATAATAATTTATAATCATCAATACAATACAATTCAATTTAATCCATGAGCCTAAACATGCAAATTTAACTTCTTCTTCTTTTTTCTTTTTTTTTTTTACATATAATTCCACTATTTACTTATATGTTCATTCAAAGCTGCCTACTTGAGTCATTGTTACTAAATTATTTATATCTTGAGCTAAGAAACTACAAATTAATATCCGCTAATTTTCCCTGAAACTAGACTCACATATCTTCTTACCATAAAATTTTAGAATTTTTAGTTTAGCCAATAAGTACAGTTTATTCTTTAAATTCACCCCTATTCTGCTGTCTGACAGTTTCGACCCTTCTTCACTAAAAATTAATTATCTCACAGTACAAAACTCGGATAATATTCCTGTTGATTTCTCCTGAAAATATACTCATTAGGGATTCTAAAAATATAACTTTAAGCCTCTAATTATTTTTCTCCAATTTTTTGTGATTTTCCAAAGTCAGAACAGGGGAACCCAAATTCATTCTGACCTTGTCTCACAAAATTCATTATATCTCATATTTTACAATTCAATTGCTTATACTGTTTCTTCTATAAGAAACTAGACTCAATAATCTTTAATTACATATTTTATTCATCCTCTAATTCAATTTATATAATTTTTGGTGATTTTTTCAAACTTAGACTACTGCTGCTGTCCAAAATAGTCTTAGTGCAAAATGTTGATTTTCTACTTTTAATTTCAATTTAATCCTAACTAAATTCACTTACTTTTCTATCTTAATTCATACTTTATTTCTACTCAATTTTTAACCAAACTTAGACATAATTATCTATTTTTCATTATAAAACCATAATTTTGAAATTCTTTCAATTTAGTCCTTAAAGCATAAAACTTATGAATCACTTTACAATCCAATCCTTATTTCATTTCTAACTTGAATTTCTATCAATTTAGCTCTTAATTCATCATTTTACTCAATATGAACATTATCTAGAAATCTAATAACTTTCAAAATATCTACTTAATTTCATCAAAATCTTGTTCGAAAGCTTCTAAAACATCAAAATTAAGTAAAAAAGGCTAAATTGACTTATCTATTAAAATTTAAAGCTTCAAAACCTTGATTTTCCCTTTTCTCCCTTTCTTTCTTTCTTTCCTTTCTTTCTCCCCTGCTCTTCTCTGTTTCGTTTTGCTTTGTTTCTCTTTTTCATTTCTTTCATTTCATTTATTTCTTTGTTTTTATTATTAAACTATTATAATATATATTATTTATACATGTGTATATTTATTAATACACATGTATTCATTTATCACCTTACACTTATCATAACTTTTATTTATTTATTTATTTAATATAAAATATTATTAATATAATAAACTTTAATTATTATTATTTTACTTATATAATAAGTAAATACACATGTATAATACATGTGTACCATTTATATTTGTACACATTTAACTTATTTTAACCATACATTTGTCACCCCTTTTTGGCTTATTTGCTTCTTTAGTCCATTCACTTTTATATATTCTATAATTAAACTTTCACTCTTCATTCAATTTAATCATTTTATCTAATTATCCTTAATTTAAGTTAATTCAATTCATTAAACTTTAAATTAATCACTCACTTAACTTCGTAAATATATATATTTTAATAAATATTTACGAATCTATTTTTCAGAAACGGAGACCCGAAAAAGTACTTTTTCGATAACTATAAAATTCGGGTCATTACATCTTTGTGCTTTACATTTACTAGATTATAACACACTCACAAATTTTGTGAAAGAATTAGGTAACAATTATAAAAATTGATATATAAAACAACTAGGCTTTGGCTAAAATGATAAAATTGAGATATTAAAGTTTATGGTATCTTAGGTTCAAATCTTTAAGTATACGTATTTTTTTTAGATTTTATATAAAATTAAAAAAGACAAAAACACCCTCAAAGTCATATTTTTCATTTTAGTTTTTAATAATTTCTCAATTGAGTGGTTGATTGTAACAGCCTAATTTTCAGTGGTGTCGGGAATAGAGATTTGAGATCACTAAATCTGACGAGTGAGTCGAGAATTTAATAAATTAATACTATGAGTCAAATGTGAATATAGAAGTATTTTTGAATTAGTGAATTTGGTGATTTAAAAGAATTAATTAGGTAAATTGGGTTGAGAATGAGGTATCGAGACCTCGACTTCATAAGCCGAGCCATAAATAATTTTAGAAATATTTATGGAGTGTTAGTGAGGTGGTATTAAAATTTTGTCAGAAAATTTTGACGTTTGGGTGGTTAATTAAATAAAAAGAACTAAATTAAAAAAGGCGTAAAAGTTACTAAAAGGATTAAATAGCTCAATTGTCAAATAAGGAAAGACCTAAAGTGTAAATAAGCCCAAAGGAGATATTTTGGGCGGCAATAGCTGAGAAAAAAATTAGGAAAAGGGTGAAAGAAGGGCAAAATTGGAAAATTACCAAAATTAGCTAAATAAAAATGGGACCAAATTGGAATATCTAGAATTCTCTTCATTTTTTCTTCATTCTCATCAGCCAAAACACCATAGGAGGGGTTCTATAAGCTGGTATTCCATAATTTTTGCACCAAGTGAGTTAATCCTTACCTTTTTCTTATAATTTTTGTGTTTTTAAGACTTTTACAACTAGGTCCTACTATTAAATTCATTAATTTTTTATTTCATGGATGAAATTGAAAGTAATCATGGTTGAGTGCTGTAATTTTATGATGAAATAGCATGAAATTGAAGCTTTAATTTGTTTATGAGATGATTTTATTAGGTAATTTCAATAGAAATTGATTTTTAGGACCTAATTGTGAAAATGTTTGGAATTAAAGTCTAGTGCTGAAATTCTGATTCTCAAAGGTTATAAAGTAATTTAAAGGGATATAATAAAGTGTTAATTGAGAAAAATCAGCTCAATTGAGAGGCTAATTGAGTAGTGACAAAATTATTATTTATTAAAAGATTAGGGGAAAATGGCAATAAACATCTTGCACTAAAACAGTTTTGGACAGCAGCAGTAAGCTAACTTTGAAAAATCACCATAAATTTTAGAAATCGAATTAGAAGATAAAAATAATTTAGTGACTATGACACGGATGAATAGCTTGAATACTCACATAAGTAAATAGTGAAAATTATGGATAATGTTACTTACAAGTGTGTTATTTATACTAAGGATGTGGATGGAGAGGAGGAGGAGGAAAATATACATATATATGAATGACTTATGTATAAATTGATCACATGCCCGATTATAATCGATAAATGTTGAATTAGAAATGACATAATGTTTTATTTGGAATATTTATTATGAAATTATGATTATCACTATAATACAAAAATCGAACTTGTGAGTTTATATAACTAAATTTTAGTGACCATTTGTTAATATTATTAAATTTCAATATTATTTTATGAATGGTGATTAATATTTATGTATGTTAATTGTTGAAAATAAGTAAATTATGTACAAAAGTTATGAAATTGAACTGAGTATTTCGGAGGAACAGAACGCAGGAAATAAGTACGATCTTTCAGTGAAAAAGATGAATTGACGGTAAATTACCCAAGTAAACCGAGATTCAGCATTTGTTGAGAATTCTCGTGTTTGCTTTCCGTTTAGCCCTTATGAGCTTTCATTAACTCATATGAGTTTCAGTTAACCCTTTTGGGGTTTCAGTTTAGCTCTGATAAGCTTCAGTTAGCCTTCGAGCTTCCGTTTAGCACTTGTGTGCTTCAATTAGCCTTCGGGCTTCCGTTTAGCACTTGTGTGCTTCAGTTAGCCTTCGGGCTTTCGTTTAGCACTTATGTGCTTCAGTTAGCCTTCGGGCTTCCGTTTAGCACTTATGTGCTTTAGTTAGCCATCGGGCTTCCGTTTAGCACTTATGTGCTTCAGCTAGACTTCAGGCTTCAGATCACGATATACTCAAATCCGTAAGCCGTTCCTTTAATGGACAAGTTGGTAAGTCGTAAATGTAATGTGTGGAAAAAGAAATGTAAGTAATGTTATCATTATTATTATTGAGCTCAATTATGTGATTTCGTCATTCAGAGATTGTGTTTGACATGATATATTAGTAAATTATGAGTATGTGAATCAAAGTGACAGAATTTAAACACCTAATGAGGTTGAGCTCATTCATATGAAATTGTCATTTGAAATTGTGATTGACAGGAAGAAACAGTGAATTGCATGCTTATGAATGGTTACACATAATTATCTGAAAAATAAGAAAAATGACGGTTATTGATATATGAAGACATGAGACACTGATATATGAATGTGGAATATGTTTGATAAATGTGTTCATTCATAATTACGTAATTATGTACCTCATGTGTGCTATTTGCATAAAGATGATATTTCAAATACTTTGGTGAATAAAACTTAAATATGAAATAGCATGAAATCGAGACAAGTTGTTATGAAAATACATTTAAATTATCTGTAAGTATTTCGTACTCCTTGGTAATGCCTCGTACTCTATTCTGGCGACGAATAAGGGTAGGGGGTGTTACATTGATGGGTGATACCAACTCAAGGGCTTAAATAATAATATAGACGCTTATTCTAATTTAGATTATTATTTAATAACTATGATGCTATTTGATAAATTTAAAAATTATAAAAAGTAAGTGTTTAAAAAATAAATATTGAAAATTTAAGTATGAAATTTAACTTATAAATTATGTTCCATATATTACTTAAAATCAAGTACATAATAAATAAATATAAATTTTAAGTCACGAGAAAATTTTATTTTACATTTTATTCTTAAATTTTAAACATTTTACCTTATTTTAATCAATGTTAAATTTTAAATTGAAATTTTATAAAATAAAATAATATTAAAATAAATAAAATGTAAAGAAATTAATTGAATTTTAAATTGAAAATATTTTTTTTATAAGGAATAAGTAGCTCTTACTTATCAATTTTCAAAATTTTTCTTAGAAAATTTATATAAAAGTGTTTCTATTATAAATTATCAAACATATATAAAATTGTATAAAAAAACAAAATATAAAAAAAATATTAAAAGTAATAACTTTGAATTAATTTTTTTTTTTCTAATTCCTTATCAAACCAAGCTTAAAATTGAATGAAAACTATATTTGCATTGGGAAAAAGACAAGGCTAACATACTCATTCAAAACTTAGCTTTTCAATTTACTTATTAGATTGCCTACTTTATGTTTATGTGTATGAAATTTATGAAATTGTTACCTATATATAATTTTCTTAAGAAAAATATATTTAAAATTTTGATTTTTTTCCAATTATCAAATCCCATGCTCTATAAATTTTCTTTTTAAATATGTTTGATCCATAATGAAAATTATTAGATAATTATATTTTTTTAAAAGTAAAAAATATGAGTAAATAGGGACATATTTATCACTTAATAAAAAATAAATTTAATAAATTTATTTCATTTTATTTGAGATTATATTATCTTTTTATAAAAAAATTAATTATATTTAATATTTAATTTTAGATAAAATACCAAATATATTTTATAACTTAACTTCAACCTTTAAATTTTCAGCACTTATTTTTTTTTTTTCAATTTATTAAACATAGCCTCCATCTAAATAGTACAAATTAATACAAATAGAAGTTATATTCCATGGGTATTTATTCAATGTTAAAAATAAAAGAATAAGAATAAAAAAGTATTTATTGATTAAGTCTTAGTTTGATTGACATAAGCATTACTGTCGGTGTAGGATGATGTGAGTTCAAGTGTGTTGAAACACATTATCCTCTTATTTAAGGGTGAGGGAGGGGTTATATGAGATTAATGTTAAAAAATTTTTTAAAAAATTATTTTGTATTTTAAAACTTATTTATGGTTTATTTGGAGGAAGATCCATTGGTACACAATAGTTATAACAAAGTCTTGATTTGAACAAAGGAACACTTAAAATTTTCCCAAACCAACCATCAACTGATTTTTCTATTTTTAGTTACTAAAAGTTGGTGTACAACTGAAACAAACTGGGGAACTTAGTTATGTGAAATGGTTTTTTCATTAAATGTAATAATCCTTATCTATTTTTTGTGGGAAACAAAAGTATGATAAGCCCCCTTACTATATCATATATTGTATTTTAGCTATTTCACAGAAAAATTGAGTAAATTAGTTCATGCACATAAGATGAATGAACAAAATAATCCCTCTTATTAAAATTTGATGTTTATATATAAAATAGACCTTTATTCTTTTATTGGAAGCAAATTAAAAAATTTTAAATTAATAAGTCTAAAGGATAAAAAAACCTTAGTAACAAATTTAAAAAAATCAATTAAAAACTTTTAAAATTTAAAATTTATTAAAAAATATAAAAATTATAAATAAAAGTTATAAAAGGAAGTTGTACAATTTTAAAATTTTGACCCATTAAAATCTAATGGTTATAAGATTTTAAAAAAATTGACTCCTATTTTTTAATAGATCGATATTGTTATTTTTTAATAAAGATTTTATAATTTTATAATTTTTGAAGTTTTTTTTATGAATTTTGTTTATAATTTTATAGTTTTTTTAATAATTTTAAAATTTTAAAAGGGCTTACTTGATTTTTTACAATTTGTTATCAAGGCCTTCTTTACCATTACCTTTATTAATTTTAAGAATTTCTAATTTACTTCCGATAAAAGAATAGGGGTCAAATTGAATAAATAGGTAAAGATAAAAAACAAAATTTATTATTATACTTTATATATAAATACCAAATTTAACAGAGGTGTTATTTTACTTATTCATCTAACCGTGCATAGAATATTTTACTCATTTTTTCAGGGAAGAGTTAAAATATAATTTATGATATAATACATGGGAAGTTTTATAATATTTTTTATTGTCTTTTTGTGTGAATTATGAAATTATGAAATATCTGTTAATATTCTAAATTGTGAGTTAAAAAAAAATATTTTAAATTGACATCACTCATCAAACTCAAACGTGAATGGATTTTATGTTTTGATAGTGATGTATAAAATTTATTACTTTAGAAAAATAGGCAAATATAATTTAAAACTTGCGCCAGAAATTTCAAACTAAAATGAAAAGCAATTAATGTAAGGAGAGAAGAAAAGCCTTAACTGCTAATGAGAAAAGATGTGGACACGTCACCTGCCTTGCCTCCCTTAAAAGCTCCTCCTTTTCTATACCCAACCCAACCCAACCCAACCCTTTATACACCTACATTCTACTCTCCCCCACGCGCCACTCTCCCCTTCTCTTCCCTTTTTTTCATCGAATAATTCTTTTAATAAAAAAATACTTAAAACTTTTTTATTTATGGATTTATATGTTTACCATATTACGTCTCAGCTTAACAATATGATTAATTAATGAAATTTGTTGGTAAAAAGGCAATCACGGAGATTTTTTTTAATAAAAATTGATAATTTAATTAAATTTTTTAAATATTTCGTGAGATTAATAAGGATTTTTAGAAAATTCAAGAGATTTTAATTAAAATTTTCTTTAAAAAATTAAAAAAAAAAGTATGACGAGAAATTTCAAATATTTGAAAGAGTGTAATTAAAATTTTAAGGAAAAAAAATCAAAATTTTGGAAGGAACAAAACCACTTACACCCGGTCCGCCTATGTAGAAAGGTATTTTCAATTTTTTTATAAACCAAATGGAATTTAAATATTAAATAAATAAATTGAATTAAATTCAATATTAAAAAAATCCAGGATTTAAAATTTTGATTTTTTTTTAAAAAAAAAAGTTTGTTGGTTTTCTTGACTTTAAAATTAACATAAAAATAAAAATATTTAGTTTTATTTTGCAGGGGGTGGTAATTAATAAATAGGAAAATAAAGCAAGATCTGCTACAAGGTTACCATCTCATAATTACCCTTTACAACTTTGTTCAGTGGGTGAGGAATAAAGTATTAACCCAATGTATGACCTGATTACAAGTCTTCCAATTATCATTGATTCAGAGAAATGTTGTTGAAAATGTTAATCAAATATCTTTTGAACTTGGCTAATCCAGTCATACTATCCTATTAATTTCAATACCTGCTAACTATTTTTTATAGGTTTTAATGTATAATATTAAAGAAAAAATCATTATATTTGAAAATTAATACAACTTGGATTGGAACCACCTCATTAACTTAAGCTTTCACCTATATATATCACCATCTTTTAAAAGTTATTTTAATTCCAAAATCCACAAAAAAAAAAGATTATTCTAAGTAATTTGTATTTTAAAAAAAACTATTTTTTTATGTAAGAAAATAAATTTTAATTTGGTTATTTTCATTGCGTATATTTTTTATTTGCATGTTAATACTAGATCCCATAATACATGCTTCTATTTATATTTTTTTGTGTTTTAATTTATGTTAAAAATTTAAAAATTTTTAATATTTATATATTCATATTATAATCTTATTTTTAATAAAGTCATCATATCTGATTAAAAAATATCTCTTTACCAATGACATGATAATACATGAAATTTCATGCAAGAAAAACAAGAGCTATTATTAAATAAACTCTTTAGAGATATGCAGCAAAATCATATATATATATATATATCTGAGCTAAATTAATAACTAAAAATAATATTAAAGGAGAACCTTGACTCATTTACTAAAGAATTATATATTAAAGTCCACTAAAGTTTAATTAAATGTATTGCTATAGATAATTTTTAATTTTTATAAAAAAATAAACTACACTTGTTATATTTTTTATATAATGTTCAGAATTAAATATAATTCCTTCTCACTTATAAATAATAGGATAAATATGCTTCAATGTATTTAAACCCACTTCCTCATTCTTTAATAATAATATCAATACTAATTAAATTAATACTCAATCGGTAAAATTAAAATTATATAAGAATAATATAAATAATAGTTAAATATATATATTAAAATTATAAAGATTTAGATTGAAAATTGAAAATTTATTATATTATAAAAAATAATAATAGCACCCTCAACATAATATAAACTATTTTATAAAATAAAAAAGAAATATTTGAGTCGTGAATGGTGATAGCGAATTTAAAATGGTTTAGTAGAGATCGAATGAAAATTAAAAAGACAGAATAAAAGAGAAGGAAAGAGAAAGCTGAACTGCACGCACTGAAACAGCGTGTACACAAAGTTGATAAACGAAAAGCAACTTCCTTTGAAGTACCGTTTCTCTCATTTTCTTTCCTCCGCCTGCCTTCTTAATTTCATTACTTCACTTTCTTCTTCTTCTTCTTCTCCTATCTCTCTCCTTGTCTGGAAACTGACACAAAACGCCGGCAGATGAGTCGTTTGGCCCCCTTATCAGAAGAGCCAATAAACGAAGACGACTCTGCAAACTGTTCGAAGAAAGGCCTGTCATGGAAAAACTGGCTTAAAACTCATCTCTCTCTTGTCTTTAACAAGAAGTCTGACCTTAAAATCCTCTTAAGCGTTTTGGGTTGCCCTCTTTTCCCTGTTTCCGCCCTTTCCAAACCACCCATCAATGAGGTAAACTAACACCCTGCTTCTTTTCCTTTTTAACATTTTGCTTGAATGCATGAATTTTATTGGCATTTTGATCACTTGATATTGGATTCATGCTTTAAGGTTCTAGTCTCATTGGAGCTTGTTTTTCGGCCTCCTTTTTCCTTCTTCTTTAAAAACCATATGTTGTAAACGAGTATTTGTTTACTCTTTAATTTGGAATCTATGAAAAGTAACCAATGGCTTTGTGTTTGTGCCTTTGTGGTAAAGTGTTACTGGCAAAGAGAACAAGGTTGGGTTGGTTTCTGTAGTGCCTCTCCACTGATATGGTGGCCTCAAAGTCCCCACTGGCTTCCCACCATGAAAGCATCAAAAAGGAAAAAAAAGTAACATTTCTTTTGTGGGTCCTTTATTTTTTATTTTTAATATCAAGTTGAGTTTGTGTAAAAAGCTAGGTGATTTTTTTTAATTAATCAGAAAGTCTTTCAAATATTTTATTCTTTTACTTTTTCTTTTCCTCAAAGTGAACACATTCAACATGGAGTTACTTATATAAAATGTTGGATCTTGATCCTTTCAATTATCTATTCGAGGATGTTTTTGCGAGGAATCATTGTAACAGCATCCAAGTTGCCTTTGGCATCCTCTAATTAATTGCTTTCTTTTTATGAATGGACCCCCTTGACTTGTTAGGCTTCAAGTATATTTTGTTTGAAGATGTAATGAAAAAAAAAAAAAAAAGGATTCCAAAATTTGTAGGGCCAAAGAAAATGAAAAACAATGCAGTACTGATAAGTGTGTCTAATTTTGCTCATGTATAACTTGAAATTGAAATTATTGAAGGAAATTTCAGATTCAACTCAAAATAATCATCTTTAATTAAGAATCAAAACTTTGTGCATAACAGGTATCATCTTCAGCTCAATACATTATACAACATTTTACAGCAGCAACAGGATGCCGGAAATCGGAAGGAACAGTGAAGAACATTTTTGTGACCGGGAAAGTAACAATGGCAATGGTAGATGAGCTGGGTGCCACAGTAGGCTCGGTGGCTGGAGCTGCCGGAGTTGCGCAAAAAGGCTGTTTTGTTATGTGGCAAATGGTACCTAATAAATGGCTAATAGAATTGGTTGTGGGTGGTCACAAGGTTATAGCAGGTAGTGATGGCAATGTGGCTTGGCGGCGCACGCCTTGGCTAGGAGCACATGCAGCCAAAGGTGGTGTTCGTCCTCTACGCCGAGCTCTTCAGGCAAGTAATCTTTGTTTGATTTACTTCTCTTAGCTATAGCAAAGTAGTTGTCCCTTTGCTTAGCTTAAAACTATTATTGGTCCCATTTGTTGGTATAAACAATAATTGGGGCAGGGTTCCTTTTACTTTTTTATAATTTATGAGTTAAGTTAGATCTATGGTATCTTGTGATGTTTGAGGTGTAGTGTGACAGCTGCTTTACATGTAGCTATGGATGAATTCTCAAAATGGGTTGTTTACTTATTTTCTTTGGAGGATTAATGTGCATGGCATCAATATATGAGTGTTGAAATCATTGTCTCAATGGCCAATCTAAACCTGTTTATTCTGTAAATGGATCTTACCTTAAACCAGATCCAACAACCCAAGATATCGGATCTGGTTTCCCTGACACGTTCTAGGATTTGAAATCAGTTGAATTAATTTTATTATTCATTCACATTTCACCGAGTGATATTTTCCTGCTCTGAATTATGAAATACCAAAACACATTTTGCTTTGGAAGTTGAAAAGAGTATTGTTTTGACTATCAACCAGTACCTAAATGTTTCTTTTGGAGATGGTCCCATTTTATAATCAGAGTATGGAATAATTCATGTAGGGACTGGACCCTATGGCAATATCAGCTGTATTTTCCTCAGCTCAGTACATGGGAGAGAAAAGAATCTCCAGCACCGATTGCTTCGTGTTGAAACTATCTGCTGATCAAGTGGACTTGGCTGATCGGAGCGATAGCACCGCGGAGATGATCAAGCATGTCATATTTGGCTACTTCAGCCAAAGAAGTGGGCTGCTGGTGTTTCTAGAAGACTCTTACTTGACCAGGATTCAGTCACCTGGAACATACCCTACATATTGGGAAACCACAATGGCTACCAAAATTGAAGACTATAGGTTAGTAGAAGGTGTCATGGTCGCACATTCCGGTCAATCTAATGTCATCATCACGAGATTCGGTGACAATTTAAAGGCAGGCCTCTCTGTTACTCGCATGGAGGAGACGTGGACCATCGACGATGTTGCATTCAACGTCCCGGGACTCTCCCTCGATTGCTTCATTCCTCCAAAAGAAGTCCAGAAAGATTTCCCAGATGAGAACTTGGATTGGAGGTCGCCTTTGCATCGGTGATAAAAAGCCGGTGGTACATGGTTGCTGATTGCTTTCAATTAAAAAAAAAAAAAACAATGGATTTCAATGTCATTTTAACTTTTTGACTGGAGTAGGCACTCAGATTAAGCATGTATGTATATAAAATCAGATTATATATATTTGAGTCCAAGTGTTTAGGAGCTATAGAAGGCTTTCACATTCATTGAACTCATTGTGGGAATCTTTTTGTATCACTTAAAAAAAAGAAAGAAAAAGAGAGAGTATATTTCTGCAATTCATAGTAGCTCAGATCTGTTGAATGTCACATTGTGAAGGTGACTTGCATAAACTGATTAAAAACATTTTGCTATTAGTTTTCTTATATTTTAGTTAAAGAGTAGGTAAGAATGATTTGCATCGAGAATTTGGACATACGTTTGGTGAATCGACTGACAATCCAGCACCTAACAAAGCCTTTAAGTCAATATATTAATTATTTCTTGTAGTTCATATTATTTTGTGTATGTAAGAGCATTAAAAGTAGACTTAGAACGTTGTAATCTATGAATCTGAAGCTTCCAGATAAGCTGCTGTCTTCTCTCATTCAAAACTTTGAAAAAAAAGAAAGAAGAAGAAGAAGCATTTCAAGCAGAATAAAATATATGATATGTATTTGACTTTCATATATTAATACTTCAATGTTGGTGTAGCTTATTATTAAGCAGCGGAAGGTGCAATAAGTTTTTACTATCATTGAGTTTATATTTGGTTGGGAATTTGTGAGGGGTAAATGTAAAGGATTTATGGGTCATCTTTCCATTTAGATCAAAACAAATTTGGGAATCATGATACGTGATATGGGCGAATTTTTGGCCGTTGAAATTAATCTCTTCAACCTCACTTAATCTCCTACACATCGGAACATTGTTCATTATCACAAACATTTCATCACTGCAAAACATAATTCTACAGGTTGTAATATTGGTAAGATTGATTGGGTTATTTCTTAGGTTATACCTCAACAAACAATTACTCAATTATTTAGTGGGATCATGTTGTTGATTGTTGAATCATGGAAGGAAGATTGATGGCTTGAATTATTCCTATTAAAGACACGTATGACAGCCTTTATAAAATCGATTTTATGACAAGGCATGAAAAGTTATATTAAGTAATTAGGAACCTTCTATTATTGAAACATGAATTGAGGAAGACAGAATAGCAAATTATAACTCAAAAGCCTTGATATTATTTTCAATAATGTAGACCACCAAGATTTTAGGTGCCTCCCCAAGTGTTTTCTTATTTGTGAGGCTTGGACAATACTAGTGTGAAACAATCAAAACTACAAATGTAGCTACTCAGTTCGAAAATTTAAGAATGTTTGAGGATGGATCCTTGACAACTTTTAAGCAAATTTACGTGACATATCTAATCAATCTTTTGTCCTTAACAAGACGCATTCAAATGTTAAGTTGGTGTGCAAGGTTTTAAGATAAATCCTAGAAAAATTAGCATGAGAGATGAAACTTATGGTCATCGGTTTCCATCGTTCAATCAATATAAACATTAATGATGATACGGAAATAATTTTTTCAATTTAACAAGCATGATAGAAAGTGATTTACTTTGATTGAGGAATGATTCTATCATCAAACAAATCTAAACTCATTACTTCGAGTTCAAGCTACAAGACAGTACTCTAATGTTACTGTATTCTTGGCAACATGTCCTTGTTCAAATATCTCAATAAATTAACCACGATTATAATATGTTTGGAAATTAAAATTTTGAGATACTCTCGTATGTAGGCTTCAATAAAATTAAAAATTAACAATTTTGACTGTTCTAAAATTAGAGTTTTGTTAGGGGTTTTAAAGGAAACTTGACACCCTTACATATGTTTGACTTCCATTTAAATTTTTTGTAAATATATTTTCAAATATGTTATAATTTTTTTAAAATTATTAATCATAACTCCGAGTCAAATGTTATCTTTCACCCTTTCAAAATTTAATTTATATTATTACTGTTTAAATTTTAAATGTCACACACAAAATATTTGAAACTAAAAAATATTGAGATACTATAATCGTATCATAATAATTATATTCATTCCAATTAATTGCAAATAACTTAACAACATAAACATCTTCACTAAACTCGACATCAATGAGTTCAAAGTATCCTCCATAAATAAATATCACGAGAAATAACCCCTTTACAAACTTATACTAATAAATAATATTAAAATTTGCTATTATGAAGTTAAAAAAAAAAAACACCATATTATACTATATATATTTTGCATATAATATATATATCATAATATATTTTTCATAAATTTGAAAATTTAATTATATATTTTTATTTTAAATTTTTTAATTTTTTAATTTATATTTATTTATTAACATTGTTAATTTTTAGAATTAAAAGTGAAAGGATTAAATTCTAAATTTATTAAAATTAAGAGGACTTATGACAAATTTTAACCATGTAAATTCACAAACTAAAAACCAGAGAAGGAAAATGTGCAGTAGGGGATCGTTACAGATGGTACAGAAAGTAGGTTGAAGAAGGTCATATTGTTTGGTCAATGGAATCCATAGCCATGGCGTTGAGAAAAGGAGCAGTATAAGTAGAAAGGCGATTGTTTACAGATACATTACAATTTACAACCATAGCCATTTCCTCTCGCCATTTCTCTTAATCTCAGTCTTTTAAGGTTCAAACAACACATAGGAATGTCGCCTTTGGCTTTTGTTTTGACTTTGAGCTGTTATAGACGTTGGTCATCCCGCTTCAGCACCCCCTATTCTCACAACCTTCTCGTTTTATTCTCTTCAACCGCCACCACCATTACCCCACCTAACGGAAACGAGTCGCCGTCGAGTGGACCCGCTCCGCCTCCTATCCGAGTCGCACTCACCGAGTCAACAGGTCGAGCCGTGTTCGCCACTCGGAGAATTGGTTCTGGAGACACCATCCACACTGCTAAACCCATCGTATCTCATCCTTCTCTCTCTGCCATTACCACTGTCTGTTACTTTTGCCTCAAAAAGATCAACGCTGTTACTGCGTCTCAATCTCAAGGCGTTTCCTTTTGCTCTGAAAATTGCAAAGAAAGCTCCAAGGTTAAATGGGTTTGCTCTTATTGTTATTGTTCTTATCTGGGATTTTGATATAGTAACCAATTAGTTGATGATTGAGTCTGGGCAAGTCTTTTGAGTTGGGGAGCCTATCAAATGTTTGATTATTTAGCTTCAAGAATCAAAGCTAATCAGAAGTTGGAAACTTAAAGAATGAAAATTCAAATTGTACTAATTTTATTTTGTTTTAAACTTTGGAGTATGAAATTAAATAACGATATATTCCAAAAACAATTGAGTATGCTTCTTTTTGGTCTTATGCTATTAATTTGGAGTTTACTTGACATTGATTTTAGGTTTTTTATGATGTGGAGAAGAAAGCAGATTGGCTAGCTTTTGATGATTATTGCAGGTAAGAAAGTTTGCTTACTGTTGACTAGAGTGTCACTTAGATTTCCTTCATTTTGTATATGCATTGTATGCTTCATTTCTTTGTTTTTTCTTGTTTTCACTTAGATTGAATAATTTTCCAGTAATCACTTTGCTGGGTTAGGCCATGAAAAGTTGAAAAATGTTCTGTTTATAGAAGACTGGGGTTTAGGGTTTAGGGATTTTAATAATTTAACAAACTAGCAACATCCCATGGGGAGTTGATTTCAGCAAGATTCTTGTTATGAATGGGATTAAAAGGGAAAGATATAGTGATTCCAGTGGATTTTTACAAGGTTTTAGGATTGATTTGATAGAATTAGAGTGGTTGAGGGAGAGAGTGCAAGATATTCTTGCCTTGATTTGTTTTATATTCCTCTCTGTTAAATTCAATGCCCTGAATTTGCTTATTTTCGTCCTAAGGAGGTTTCAGGCTGATCATTGCAATCTGCTCTGCAATCATTCCATTCAATAATTTACTATATATTCATGCTATCTTCTACCATTAAAAAGAACAATTTCCCATTTTTTTTGTCTTTTGGGCATCCAGCTCTTCCCTTTTTCTTATAATTGTTCTAATGCTTAAAATGCAACATTAAAAGATGGCAGTAGTGTTTTTGAGGACACAGAAGTTTACGTACAATGATACATATTCTACAGTAAATTTATTTTGGTGTGCTGTTTCCACACTTTCTTCTGAAAGGTGTATTAGATTTACTTTTATCTGAAAGAAGAAAATTTTCTATCTAGAAAGTGTTATTCAAATGAATGTTTCTACAATATATTTCTTCGTTAAGTATTTCTTGTTTGTTGTGCTTAGAAGTTAGAACCCTGCTATTCATGCTGGAGATAAACCCTAAAGCATGATATGATATATCATAGCATTTACTTTCTTATTTCCAATTTTCTCTTTGTTAAGGACCCAAGGTCTGAAATATCCCCTTTTGGTAAAGCGGTTAGCTTGTATGGTCATATCAGGAGCTGCACCTGCTGGTATTCTCGACATACTTCAACCAGCTAACTTAACTCAAGGGATGATTTTAAAGGTGAGAAACATCCATCTATTTTGTAACAATGGTGATTTTGTTGATATCCAAATGACAAGCATATACTGGCAGATCAACTACTGTAGTAGCATATTTGTTAACTGGTTACTTGTCCATCAAAATTATTAAAATGGCTTTGAAAAGCTATTGTTCTTTCCATCCTAAACAAACTAATTATCCATGTTTTTTCTATTTTTAGTGCTTCCTTTTCCTTCATCCTTCAAGGAGATTCTGATATTTATTTCTTTCTGGCCATCTCTGCTGTTTCCAACTTCATTGTGAAAAGGACTCTTTTTGAGATCATCCTATCTTGATCCATATATACTACAAAATGGTTAACAGTTATGTACTAATTTTTATGTGTATTGATAATTTCAGATGGAAGAGGGATTCCATTTGCTAAGAAATGCTTTGGTGAAGGCAAATATTGGAAATGAACATACGTCTTGTATCCTCCACTTATAAGAATACATGAGAATCTTTTCCTGTATGTCGTTATTTACATGGTCCTTTGCTAATTGCCTTCTTAGAGAACAGTTTTCTTTGACAGCAGGAAGTCTTAACGAAACAATGGTACACTGATGTGCTTGCACGAATTCGTATCAATGCATTCCGTATTGAATTGGCTGCTGGTGTATATGAAGATCTTCTTTCATTAGCTTCAGCCTCCATCGAAGCTGAAGCTGCAGTTGGAAATGCTATTTACATGCTTCCATCCTTTTACAACCATGATTGTGGTAAGTTTTCTTGTTTCTGTACTAGTGATTATTGTTTACCATGGTTACTTATCGAAGTAAGGACGAGCTTTTTTCACTTATTTTAAGGAAAATGTCTATTGATAGGGATAGATAATTAGTAAGTATCACTCTCTCAACTATAACCTTAATTCTGCCGCTTGGATTTTATGAAATGTTGCCACTGTCTCTTCTAGGATGTCCGAAGTTCAATAACCTTCATATCAATTTGACTATCAAAAAGGGGTAAAAGAGCTTGGGATAATGAATACGTAATGAGGTCAAATAAATAGAAATGAAGCCTCTTTTAAAGTTTATTCAAACAAAAGACCTTAAATGTGGTATGTGAATCAGAGTGAAGGTATATTGTTGTTGTGAGATGGTTAGTGGTGTTTAAAAACAAAATTTGCTAATATTGAATTACAGATCCAAACACACACATTGTTTGGATAGAGAATGCTGATGCAAAATTGAAGGCACTCCGTGACATTGATGAAGGTACGTCTTCTACTGCTGGCTTTCTATATTTCTTTCTATCCTGGTCATTGGAAGTCATTTAGTTGTCTTGACTAATGGCTCCAAAAAACTGCACCAAAGGTATCCCGATGTTACGAATGAAATTGGTGGTTGGGAATGTTGTAGGTGAAGAGCTTCGGATATGCTACATTGATGCCAGTATGAGTTATGATGCCAGAGAAAGTCTCTTGTCTCAAGGTTTTGGTTTCAAATGCAATTGTCTGAGATGCATGTCTGGTGATTAAGAGATCTATGATGTTCAGTCTCCTAGGATTAGAAGGATGTACTGTATTTGTATGTCAATAGTTTCTTCGACATTAGTAAGAGGTGGTAAAAGAACATAGTCCATTTTTGGTAGTAGGCTGCTTGTAATTTAGGAGCTTTTTTAGTAGTACCTAAATTGAAACAATAAATATGCAAGTTCCAAAGGAAAGAAAATGGTGGAACCTGAGTTCATTATTCAGGGTGCTGGATGGGTTTGATATATAGAACTGGAAGTGGGTCAGTCAGATTTGAGAGCCCAAATTACTTTTCAGTAATAATATTTAGATTTGCTATTTCCTTTGTAATAATGTTTGACTAGAGTGCCGCCTATATAATTTTGATTACATAAACATAGTTAATTATTTTATATTTTATAAATGATGTGAGGTCAGTGAAGGACAACATTATATAAAATCAATTTTCTTACTAATATTTATTCATTATAATTATGATAAATAATAAATATTTTTGGTTCATTAGGTAATTTTTTATTTCTTTCCGGGTGGTTGTTATTTTATAATATCATAATCATACCTATGTTAATAATTTGTATTTTGTATATATATATATTGATGCATTCTTGTATTAATGCCCAATTCATTTTATTTTTCTATTATATCATGTTTTATATTGTGCTTTAGTTGATAATTTGAATTACATAATTTTGGGAAAAAATGTATGTATATGTATCAGGTTAGTGTTATCATTGTAACGTATCCATTAAAAGATATATGAAAAACAATCTATACCTATATAGCAAAACTATCCCGTTGAGGGGCTTTTTTTTCATTTCATGTTTTCTTGGAAAATTACGGAATAGGTATACCAATTAAAAGTATTTACTTTTTTTTTAATATCATTATAATAAATAATTGTTAATAAAGAGTTTAAATATTATATTATAGTTGATTCTAAGTCAAATTCAAAACATCCAACTTGAGCTTCAACTCGCTTAGACTCAATTTGTCCAAATGGTTCATTCCATTGTCTAAAAAGTAATGGAAATATGTAGAAAGTGTCATTAAAACTATTATATATATGATTAATTTACACTTTAGTCCCTAAAGTATATCATTTTTCTTATTTGGTCTTTAAAATTTTTTCGTTTTACTTTAGTCCCTAACATTATCAGATATTTTCAATTTAGTCCTTTAAACGCTAAAAAGTAATGTTAGACTATTCAACCAATCATATGTTGACATGACGTCATAATGATGTCATCATCTGAAAAACTTAAAAATCTTTAAAAAATACAATTTTTTTTATAAAAAGTCCTAAAAATGTTAAAATTATAAAAAAAAAGTTAATTTCTTTTAAAATATTACAAATATTATTATTTTTAAAATTTTATAAATCACATCTACTAGAGCTTGAACATGAGATTGTTGTCTCTTGGAAGAATATAACTTTCTATAATTGTTTTATGATTCAACCGATTGAAATTTATAATTAACATGTATTTTTAAGTTATAAATTTGGATAAATTTATTTTCAAATTATTTAAACAAAAAAATGTTATTTTAATTCAAATAATATTTTTTTAATTATTCCAAATTTTTTTTACTGTATTGATTTGTCTCTAAACCAATATGCTATATTCGCAAATAAATTTTTTAAACGTGAAATGTATATCTAAATATTAACATACGCATCTCTTGCCTTAAAATATTTGAATCCAAATATTTTTTGAATTCTTAATATTTATGATCACAGTTACAAATCAAATGTCCGCATATATCCGAATATGCCTTCATTCTCCCTGAGTCTATCACTATTATCAAGTGTTTGACCATTCTAAAGAATTATGGCACAAACCAAAGAAAACGTGGGCATGATGATGGATGAAGGAAGCTTAATCTAGACATTAAATAGGGAGTCAAGTCAAATAAACATGATACCAATATTGTAGAGAAAGTACTAAATATTGATGTATTTCGAAATATTAAAAAATTGATATAAAAAGTGATTCAATTTTTATTAATCTATTTTTAAAATGCAGTTTTTATAAAAAGAAATATCGGATTTTTAACTACATACAATTTTATATAAAAATTTTAATATTTTAAATGTGTTTAGTGAAGGAAGATTTTATTCCAAGATACAAATTATTTTTACTATTTCTATTATATTTTAAATTCTTAAAAAAATATAACATATTTTAAAAATATATTTTTTTTTATTTTTTGCATTTTTTAAAATATTGTTTAGGCTTTTTTGTGTTGATGAATTCAATGAGATGTGGCAATTAATGATTGACCGGATATCCCGACAAATTTTTTTTTTTTTAATGTTGAAAAGACTAAACCAAGCACGTATGGACTATCTGGGAACATTTGATATAGTTAGAGGATTAAGCCATAGCCTAAATCTGCGGGCAGTTGTAATACGGAAGAGAAAGAAAAATAGAAATTTGAGGATTTAAATTTCATAACTAGTTGAATTTAAAAGTTAGGGTTTTCAACAAAGCATGTAGGGATAGGGATCTATCCCAAAGCTACATTCCCACACCCTTTCTTTCCATACATATTTAAATCCGAAGTAGCAAAGATGAAGAAATAAAGAAGTCCCCGCCATGTTAGCCTCCTTGATAAGAAGCGTTTTTTTTTTTTTTTTTTTTTTTTTTTGTTGTTGAAAGAAATGGCATAAAGAGAGCCTTTGCATGAGAAGTGTCTTTAAATAACATGAAAACGAAAATTAATATTAAACTATACCTAATTCTCATCTCATTTCTCCCTTAAATTCACCCCATTCTGCTTCTTTCTTTTATAATACTCCTTTCAATCTCATATTTATGATCCCAAACCCAACTTTTCTTTTTTGCTCCATTAAATATTTGAATTATTTTTGGTGTTGTTGTGGTTTCTTTGGTTAGTTTACTAGTGTTAAGTTGTTAAGCCAACCATTTTATTTTGAACCAACCAAAAATGCTTTAATTTGTTGATCATACATTTCTTTCTTCTCAACTTCTCCTTTTTCTTGGAACTTGATGGGGGCCTTGTTCCTCAATTGTTTCTCTGTATCACCAACTGCTTTCAATAAAGGTGGGTCGGGGAGGAAGAAGCGCAGCAACTGTAGCAGTTTCGTACATTGCCAAGGGAGTAGTGGGAAAGCAATCAAAACTGCCGGGGTTTCTTCTGTTGTGAAGGAAAGGTCCAAAATGGTTAATGGTGGTGATCGTAGTGCTGCGCTTATGGATGCTGGAAGCCTAATTGTGTCGCCAAATCAAGCTGATATTGCAGTTAAAGATTTGGTGCCTTATGGAGGATCAACTACTAGCTTAGTGGAGTTGCAAGATGGTATTGGCATTGTCAAGTTCCTCAGAGGGAAGGAGTTTTTCATTACTGGTTCTACAGGATTTCTTGCCAAAGGTACGTACCTGTTTTTTTTCACCGACCGGGCCGGGCCAAACATAGACTTAGATAAGAAAAATAACATGTTTTCAATGTTTGTTTTCTTATATTAATTATACGCAGTTCTTATTGAGAAGATTTTACGAACTGTGCCTGATGTTGGGAAGATATTTGTGTTGGTGAAGGCTAAAAGCAAAGAAGCCGCAATGGAAAGATTGAAAACTGAAGTATGTTATGTAGAGTTCTGTCTTGCTTGCGTTATATAACATGTTTGAACCAATATTCTTTTTCCTGCTATTGAATCAAACTTTAGTCTTTGGTTTTGGTTTTGGTTTTTTTGGTTTTGTTTTAGATAATAAATGCAGAGCTTTTCAACTGTCTACAACAAACATATGGGAATAGTTACCAAAGTTTCATGTTGAGCAAACTTGTCCCTGTGGTAGGAAATGTTTGTGAATCTGATCTTGGATTGGATGATGAATTAGCTGACTTGATTTCAAAAGAAGTCGACATTATTGTGAATTCTGCAGCTAATACAACTTTTGATGAAAGGTTAATTACTTTTATTATTAAATTTTAAAATAAGATTGTGTAACCTTTAAGATTGTAAAATTTAATTGAAAACAATTTGCAGATATGATGTGGCCATGGATATAAATACAAAAGGAGCATCCCATCTCATGGGTTTTGCCAAGAAGTGCAAGAAACTTAAACTCTTTTTGCAAGTGTCAACAGGCAAGCAATTACACCCAACATTTATACACATATATAATTTGAAGGACATGTAGATTTTAGCCGATAAGCAGAATATTACATGTGCAGCATATGTGAATGGCCAAAGACAAGGAAGAGTTATGGAAAAGCCATTTGGCATAGGAGATTGTATTGCAAGGGAAAATTTAATTGCTGAAACCACGCCAAGATCTATACCCGAGTTAGATATCGAAGAAGAATTCGGATTGGCTCGTGATACCAAGGAAGGTTGTCATGAAAGTGAATTGGCTCAGAAAATGAAAGAATTGGGTCTACAAAGGTGAGTATTCTCATTCTCTTCTTTCCATAGTGGTTTTCTTTAAAGCTTGTGAATGTGCAAAATATATCATGAACATTTGGAATCATAATCGTAACTTAGAAAGTTTAATATTGCAAATCATTACTTGTCTGCTCCTCTGTGATTGGTATTACTTTTCTGTTTCTTTTATGCATTGACGTGATGATTTAACACCTGATCAGGGCTAGAAAATATGGATGGCAAGACACCTATGTGTTCACCAAGGCTATGGGAGAGATGATGATCAATAATATGAGAGGAGAAATACCGGTAGTGATAATACGACCAAGTGTCATCGAGAGCACCTGCAAAGAACCATTTCCTGGATGGATGGAAGGAAATAGGTATGTCTTGCTTTAAGTTCATATATATCATGCAATCGTTTCTAGCAAAAAAATTGAGCGTTGCGGTTTTGTTTCTATCTTAGGATGATGGACCCAATAGTATTATGCTATGGGAAAGGGCAGCTAACAGGTTTCTTGGTTGATCCCAATGGAGTTCTTGATGTTGTAAGCTATTGTTGTCTGATTTATTCATAAATTCTGATACATTGTTTTTGATGAACTAACAATAGCGAAACCTCGGAGTACAGGTTCCAGCAGATATGGTTGTGAATGCAACCTTGGCAGCCATTGCAAGACATGGAATGACCCCAAAACCAGATATTAACATCTACCACATCGCATCATCAGTTGTAAATCCACTGGTTTTCCAGGATTTAGCCAGAATGCTCCATGAGCACTACAATTCAAGGCCTTTTCTCGACTCGAAGGGTACCCCAATCCACGTTCCGTCAATGAAGCTGTTCAGTTCCATGGAGGATTTCTCAGCTCACCTCTGGAGAGATGCCATGCACCGAACTGGATTGCCAGCATTGGCATCTTGGAGCGGAAAACTGTCGCAGAAGCTCGAAGCGGTGTGCAGAAAGTCTGTGGAGCAAGCAAAGTACTTGGCTAACATATACGAGCCATACACATTCTATGGTGGAAGGTAAGTCAATTGTTGCATTAAATCTCAGTTTCAGCCATGGATTTCTCATTTGCATATAATCTTCAAATCTTGGTCAACTGACAGAGGAAAAAAAACATTAAATCAAACAAATGTTAGGTTTGACAACAGCAACACCAAGAGACTACTGGAGACCATGTCTGAAGAAGAGAAGGTAAGCTTTGGATTTGATGTGGAAACCATAGATTGGAAAGATTATATAAAAAATGTGCATATTCCTGGGTTAAGGAGGCATGTAATGAAGGGCAGAGGGATGTGTTCTTCACCTATTAGCTAGATTTTACAATAATTATGTATGAAATAAATGCTTATACATTTTCTTTATGTTACAAAAAACCAAAGAAGGCAGAGAAGTCTAGCCTTCTTATTCGTGATGTAATTTAACCCTCTTGGGGGGTTTTATCAGTAAAGTTCATCTTTCTCTTCTTCTTCCTTATATATATATAGATATAGATATTAATCCATCCAACGACACAATCTAAACAAAATAGCTAATAAAATCCATTGCAACAGTGAATCAAATCCTACTTTTCAATTACAAAATAAACATAAGTTTCTTTACTGTACAATCACCACCTATACCAATCTGCCACACAAATGCAATTAATACGAAGATTCAATCAAAGGGAAATAAAAACAAATGATTTTGGATGATTATTTTCTAAATCTTACTTGTGTTGGGGTAAGGACTTAAAGCTGGAGAAGCAAACGCGAGGAAATCAGAATCATGTTCCAAAATATCCACTGCTTTTGCATCTAAAGTAATCACGGCTTCAATGGCTTTACCCTAGTCAATCGCTTTTGAAACAAAGGCATTGGCGAAGGAATAATAGCGACTCTCACTCCACCCCACACTCGACGAAGTTGGCTGTCCCCACCGAAATCAGCTTTGTTTCCGTCGAGAGTATTGGACTTCAACCAACTGGTGCAATCGAAGAACTCCACTTCCCCTTGTGGGGCAATGTCCGCCACCTGATTGTGTTGAACCGTCATGAATTTCAACGCGTCCCCACTTTGCAATACGGAAACTTAATTGTTGAAAATGTCCATTGCTTCTCTCACCAACTCTATGTCTCTTTCAGTCGAGTTATATGTCGAAATGGCGGCGCAATACAGGGTCGGGTAATCTCGGCTTCATTCTGGTTCGTAAATTCACTGACTGGGTTAAGACCGACGGTTTTGAACGTCCCGATCCGGCTCGAGAAGCCAACATGCAGGGCGAACTCAGCACATTTTTTTTTAAATTTTAATTTTTTATACTCTATATCTTTTATATTTTTAAGAAATTAAATTAAATTTTTATGATTTAAAAATGATCAAAGTTTAATTTTAATTTTACTAATTTTAAATTTTAAATTTTTTGAAGTATTAAATAATAGTTTTTCATTCAGGTCCTGCCAAGCCCCTAAATTCGCTTATGCCATGACATTATCGCGTATTTCCATAGAAATGCAGCGAGAGTTACGGTTCAAGTCGGATGCTCGAGACGTTTGCTTTTGGTCTTGAGCTTTAGAGTGGTCGTGGCATGGTTACTGAACATGAATCTCCTTGTGGTATGCCACCGTTCTTGGAACCAAAGGCTTTCGATTAAAGGTAAGTAGTTTTGTGGGGTAGACTCCAGCGGCGGAAACAACCATGATCTCGCGTCTAACATATATGGGTTTGTAATTCTCCATTGGAGCCTCGATTGAAAGCCGCCCAACTTTTGAAGAAAGCTAAAACCGTTATCGCATCGATGCCCTTGTGGGAACCACACAAGGCAATGGCGATCCCGACACAGTCGAAGGAGTTGACTTGAATGGCAATATAGGGCGGTGTTGAAGTTGGGATACTGCAAAAGCTTTGGCATGGAAGCAATTGGTTCAACAACTCTAGCACCGTTTGCGCCATGCAATCAGCTAAGCAACCCTTGACCCTGGGTTCAACATATGACACTCCTTTGTCGTAGGAACCAATGTAAAGGTTTTCGATTATCCGACCAGACAAAGAGTGTATTTAGTATTAGTTCTAAAAAACATTTTTAGAATAAAAAATATTTTTTAGACAAAAACATTCCTAAACAAATTATTTTTTAGAGAAAAAGTACTTCTTTCAAGTAAAAAATTAACACACAAACACTTTTTTAGAAAGCTGAAAATTTTAACTTCCCCCTAAATTTTTTTTTTTTCTCAAAAACACTTTTGAGCTACATTAAGCCGAAGTGTAAGATTTAGAGTATGAATTAGGGTTTTTAAGATGGAGAAAACCTAATTTCTACAGCTTCCTAATCTTGGATAGAGTCAGATTTTTTTTAAAAATCGATTTCGAATGGGTGAAATTATAAAAATAATTTGGTCAAGTCCAGTTTGAAAAGTAAATTAATCTAATTTTGAGATATTTACAAAAATGACTTTCAATAAAAAAAAAATAAATGCAGTAAGGTTTAAGTTTAAACTCAAAAAAATTAATTTTATTTGCTTCAAAATAAAAAAAATAAAAGAGTGAATGTAATCTTATTTGTTTAAAAAAAAGCCAATTAAATTAAACTTGAGGTAGGGTGAAATCGAGTCAAGTCTTCTATTAAATTTTGAGTTTGGGTTTAAGGTGAATTTTATTTTCTTAATAGTTGGAGTTGGGGTGGATTGATCAAGCTTTTGGTTGGGGTGGGCAAAAATTTGTCCCGTCCCGTTGCCATCCTAGTATGAATGCACATCTCCAAGTCAACATGCTCTGTTAGCACACTTAATTTTTTAATTCTTTTGCTGATGTGGCATGCTATGTCAATATTGTTAATGGTTAAATTGGTCAATTGATTATTTTTGTTAATGAAATAATTAGTTGATTTTTTTTGTGTGATTAAGGATTAAATAGGATGAATTTTTTTTCTAAGTGCTTAATTGCTTTTCAAAATTTTTTTTAACCTTTAAGCGATTTATTTATATAAATAGGTTTTGCTTAAAAGATTTTGGTGTACTTTGAAATGGATAATTATTTAGTATATTGGTAGTGGAAATTTTTTTAATTTTATAAGTTGTTAAAAAATGATTAAGTTTCTTTAACTGAAGATTTCTTTTAACTTTGTTTGCGGACTATTAATATTCCAGATAATATTCCTCAAAATTTTCAATATTTTTTCCTTTAAAAAATGTGTAAGTTAGACATCATTATGCAAAATCTTTTAGTGCATGGACAATTTATGAGCAATTTAAATTTTCATTATTTATCAAACTAAATAAATGGATATGAATAAAAACAATTTCTACGCAACGTGCTCTTTATATTATTCTACCATATGTAATTATTTATCATATTTTTAATAAAATTAATTAAAGGTAAACTCCTTATTAATATATACTAATCAAATTTGGAATAAAATAAATTCGTTACTAATCTTATTCAAAACTAAAAATTAATAAATTATATATATATATATATATATTTTTTATTTTGGCAAAGTTCTGAGATTCTCCACTTTTTTATTTTTATTTTTTGAAAATGTATTTTTATTAATTACATTTAGCAGTATAATAAAAAAAATACAAATCTAATAATTTAAGTACGCTGTAGTAAATTTGATTTGAATATAAGTAATACTTTGAATATACCAATAAATTTTAAACAAAAAATGTATAGGTAATTTAAACATATGTAAGATTACTACATTATATTTAATTTGAATTTTTTAATTTTTTTAAAAAAATATTATGTTGAAAAATGAAAATATGATATTATCTAATAAAAAGTGAAAAAAATAATTAATATATGAACTTTTAAAATATAAATTCTATTTACTTTTTTACACAGAGTATAGATTTAAAAATAAAATTGATTTTTTTTTTAACCTCAACATTACATTGAATAGCGGTTCATATATCAAGGGTTTTATATGACAAAAATGCCTACTATATTTGTTCTAAACATTGGTTACAAGTAAATTTAGAATTTAAATTTAATTTTGTTTGCTAAAAACGTGGGAATAATATTTTTAATATGACAGGTTTTTATATAGAAATGATTTTACATGACAATAATCTCAACTATATTTTGTGTAAATTAATTATTGCCACATGCCGCATAGTGGAAGACGATGTCACACACGATGATTCAAAATAGTGGTCGGTTTTTTTGGGAAAAGGAAGAATTTTAGAGAAAATAAAGATTTTTCTAAAGAAAGAAAATAATAATAAAAATGAAAAAATTTTGGGTTAATTTTGTTTTAGGTCCCATTATATTTATACAGGGTCATGTTCAATACTTTAATTCGTTATTTACACAATTATATTGAATTCATTTTCTATGATATATTTTAAAATTAAAAATAAATTTAGTTTTAATGGAGATACCATTACCAGATAGGTGAAGAAACTGACACATTATATCACATAAAATAATATAATAATAGAATTGAAGTTGACAACTCTGGCTGCATGTAATAATAGCTTAATTAATTTAAAACAATGTCAAAATCAAGATTACATGAACCAAGTAGAAGATGGAATAATCTATCCATATTCATCCCAAGACTCTTTCTAATTTGGTTGAAATTTAGATTAAATTAATTGAATATGACGACATCAAAAATTATTTGATTAATTTTTATTTTTATTTTGTAAATATAAGGAAAAATGTCATTTTTAGAGAAAGTGTTAAAACGCATCTAGTTAGACGAGTTTTTTTTACTGAGATGTTAAGTAAAACACATCTAACTTGACTTTTTTTTTTTTTGTAATTATCAAAAAACGTGTCTAATTGGATGTATTTTTCTTGACATGTCAATAAGTAGGGGTCTCGACCCCTAAAATATAAAATTACACTTTAGCTCTCCTAAAAATTTTAAATTAATAAATATAAAATTACACTTTAGCTCTCCTAAAAATGATAAAAATTTAATTTAATCTTTTAAAAATTATAAAAATATAGGCTATTAAAATTGTGAAATTATATTTTTATTATCGTAAAAATTATAATTTAATTTCGATTCCTTAAATTTTTTTCGCTTTATACCTATTAACAAAAAAATTCATCTACCAAAATACGTTTTCACTCTCTTTTTAAAAAAAAACTTATAACCTACTTTATCAATTAATATTTTTTCAATATATTTAACTAATTTAACCTGAAATTTAATACCATTCAATTACACCCTTTCATTTCTATTTTATATCTCAAATTTTATTGTGAATAATCAAACGAAAGCAACTCATTAATAACTTAAATTTGGAACTTATTAATACACTGGGAACTATAGTTGGGTGGTTGGTTCATTAAATGGCAACCTAAATGGTAGAAACCACAGCACATGCAAAGCAATTTTTATTTTTAAAAATTAAAACACGTCTGTTTTTAATTAATTTAAAATTTAATCGTTATATTTTTACTTTTAAGAATCTAGTTTCTTTTATCTTTTAGATTTTTAAAATTAAAAATTAATTATTAATATTATTAAAATTATTTTATTAAAATCAAATTTATTGTAACTTTATATTTTTTTATTTCATTAGTATTAACTAAGTATTTTTTATTTTAAAATATTACATTAATAAATTTAATAAAAAATTATAACATTAACAATTTGACTTCAATTTTAGAATAAAAAATAAAAAATAAAAAATAAAATTTGAAATCTACGTATATCTATGATTTTAAATTTATTTAGAATGTTCTAACTTTGAAGTTTTACTCCGCGTGTGGTTGCTGACCGTTCTAGTGCCAGACTGCCAGCCAAAGTCCAACAAAGAAAATTCATGGACCTAAAAAATCTCAAATTAAAAAAAAAGAAAATCAAACAGAAAATGAACAAAACTATTAATGGCTCATAGATTAGATTTATGTTTTCTTTATGTACGGAAATTTGGAAAGGAACAAAAAGATTTAGCCAATTTCCTCAAAGTTTCCTCCCAAGTCGAAGAAGAAGTCCTAATAATTTAGGACTGTTGGGGTGGTTTTCGTTTCCGTTTTGTTTCCTTCATTTCTGCTTCTGACCCCCCGTTTGTAGGAGGGAAAAGAAGAGAGATTGAATGGAGAGTGTAGTATGGCAAGGGTTAGCTTTATCTGGAATTTTCTCTTGGATTGTAATTACTTGTTATTTCGATGTAACCAAAAAGATTAGATCTTTGCTGCAACCTTGGGTGTCTCACCATGTTGTCTCTGGCACTTCTATCATCCTCAAGATCCAGGTTTGGACCAAAATAAACAATACCCAGATTCTCATTTTTCCTATTTCTTTCATCATTTGTGTTCTTTTTCCTCTCTAAGCTTTTCTGATTATACTAATTGTTTTTTGTTAATATTTTCTTAATTCTTTTGTCAGAAACATCAGCATAAAATCTTGGATGCTCTCTTTTCAGGGTTGTCTTGTATAGTTTCTGTGCCCTTTTACACTGCGTTTCTTCCTTTGCTTTTCTGGGTATGTTTTCTATTTTGCTTTCTCTTTGCGGATAATTTTGATTTGTAATTTTTCTCATTGGTTATTTCCTTTTATGATGTTTCCAGAGTGGGCATGGGAAACTGGCTAGGCAGATGACCCTGTTGATGGCTCTCTGCGATTATTTAGGGAACTGCATAAAGGTTTTTGTTTTAAACATGGTTTCATCATTTCTTTCTGGGTAATGTGTTGAATGAAGTCATAGAGTTAATATTGATTTGGTTTTCTGATTGTGGAGTCTGTGGTTTTAGGATGTGGTATCAGCTCCTAGACCAAATTGCCCTCCTGTTAGAAGGATAACAGCTACCAAAGATGAAGAAGAAAATGCTTTGGAATATGGGTTGCCTTCTTCTCATACTCTGAATACAGTGTGCTTATCAGGGTATGGATGTTTCCTATTTACATATAACTTTTGATTGGTAGCTTTTCTAGATTTTGTAGTCCTCATTTTATTAATAAGTTTTTCTCTAAACGACTTTGAGAAAATTAGTTATGTAGACGCAAATATTAAGCCATGTAGGAAGTGCGTCGAGGGTATCTACTAGGTGTGACTGACTTGCTTATTACCCTTCAATATTTCAAGACACCTAGCTCACGATAATTATGAACGTAGAAACTTCATAATTCTCATGAGTTGAGAAAGGGAAAACGAGTTGAAAACTTAAAGAAAAGCCATAGGTCTGATGGATTGTCAACCCTTTACAATAAATTAAGTGCCCTTATATTTTTCCTTGTCAATTTATTGGCTGGTATTTTCCAGATTCCTTGTATGCTATGTGCTATCCTACACACAGTGTGAAGATGCTTTTGTGAAACTTGGTGCAGTCACCCTTGCTTGCTTGCTTGTGGGTTTCATTGGCTTTGGTAGGTTAATTTTGTTCAAAAGTTCTTGATTTTACTCTTGGCTTTCCTTATTGCAAATATTAAGCCGAATTTGGTTTCATTGGTAGGAAGGATCTACCTTGGCATGCACAGCTTGATTGATATAATCGGTGGTCTTGTCTTCGGGTTTATGATTCTTGCAATCTGGCTAGCAGTCCATGAATATGTGGATGCCTTTATTGTCTCTGGACAAAATGGTAAGTAGACCTATAGTCGGCAAATTTTTGCTTTATAGGCTGAAAGAGTCCGTCCAAGCAGGTTGAATTATTATCAGTCCAATTAGGTTAATAGAGATCTAAACCAAGGACTATTTTCTGCATAAAGAGGAGATGCGTGCTACAACAGAGGCTAGCTTGTAGTTCCTGTGATGATGTGAATAGTTTAGTCAGTCTTCTATTACCCTACCTTTGGTTCTGTTGATTAAAATGACCAGCAGCCTTCTTTACTTACTAAATATGATTGGTAATCTTAATGCTTGAGACATAATTATGCTTCTGGTTCTAGTTAAATTTTTTAATGTTGAAACATAATACATTTTTTCTATATTGTTTATGCTTACTTTTCTGTTGTAGTTACATCATTTTGGGCAGCCCTGAGCTTCCTCTTACTTTTTGCTTATCCCACTCCTGAGTTTCCAACTCCAAGTTTTGAGTATCATACTGCCTTCGACGGTGTTGTGTTTGGAATTGTAAGTAATTGATCACCCATATGGCATTGATACAATTCTTAGCCACTCTGTTATCGCCAGAATTGTTGTAGGAATGCATCTTTGATGAATTACTGCCTCTAAAGTTAATTAGCAATATTGAATGCATACAGATGAAGAACATAGGCATGAAAAAACATGAAATTGGTATTCGTGAGAACTTAGATGCATGGCTTTCATTTAAGAGAAGGAAATTAACTGTCTCTGGGGCAGATGCCGTATCATCCTGTTTTGATAACATAGCTGATAATGTTTGTGCCTTGACAATGTCAAAGTTGGCCTGTACTGCTTTTGTTTCAAATCATTTGCTTATACAAACTTCATTCTTGTCAAACAACTAGTATATGTTTACAGTTAGAAATATTTAGAGGTGAATTTATGGTATACAATATAGCTTATAGAATTCCCACATTCGACTCCTATCCGTTGAGTACAAGAAAAGTTAGCTTTGATTTGTCAGGTTCTTTCAGGAACTTAGGATTTGCATGATTTGCCACACCAAAGAGAATTTCCCCTTGCTTCTTTCCAAAAAGCCTATGGTTAGATAGGAAATCATCATTTCTCAGCATTTTCGCTCTTGACAGCATTAGGGGAGTGCCAGTTGCTTATCAAAGATACTTTCTGAAGCTGTTGGGATCATTTAGAAGATGCATCAGGAGAAATTTTAAGCTAGGGTTCTGCATTTTGACTAATATTATTGGTATGAATACATGGATATCAACATACATTCCAACACAAAAAAGATAAAGCAAATTTATCAGTTAGAAGGAAAGTATCTAAGAAGTTATGAAGGTAGATCTGGTTGGTGTCCTTCAAACATACTGTACGGTGTTTGGTACTATTATAATAGTAAACTACCTCATCTTGGAAATTTACCGGAAGTGCAATTCTGCGCCTTGTTATTGGAATTGAATATGGAATAGAGATAGTATTCATTGTTTCTATGAAATGCTTCCTATTCAACCTATTGTGGTTCCTTTACATCTAGTGACGGAGATAACGTCTCTGTCATCCAAGTGGTATTGGATTCAGTTCTTCTATTTCAGTGGCAGTTCGGCATCCTACCTTGTTGATGAAACAGATCAACTACTCTACTAGTATCGTAACCTAGTCCTTTGCTTTAAAGCATGTATTTATAGGAGCTGAAAGGTAATTCATTCAACTGCAAAGACATGCATGTTACTTCATAAGTGAGCATCATTCATGGAGATAATACAATTGTTTAGTAACTTTCTCTTATGGAAACAAAAAATGTAGAATATTTGCATTGACATTCATCTATTTGACCTGAAGTGTTAATGTTGAGCAGGTGACCGGGATTCAACAGACATACCACCAGTTCCACCATGAAGCTGTTCCAAGAATATTTACCTCGCAACTCACGATCCCTACGTTTTTGGGAAGAATGCTAGTTGGGATACCGACAATCCTGATTGTCAAGTTCTGCAGCAAGGCTCTTGCGAAATGGATTCTCCCAGTAGTGTCAAACACATTGGGAATCCCAATAAAATCAACCAGCTACATCCCAATGCTTAATGGTTCAGCTACAGACAAGAAATCCAGTGAGATAAAGCAATCAAGTTATATCCACAAGATATTATTCTTCTCTCAGCAAGATTTATTTGATGTCGACACTGGTATCCGATTCCTTCAATATGCAGGCCTTGCGTGGTCCGTGGTAGATCTTGTCCCCTCCCTCTTCTCTCACCTGAGGTTGTGATGCTTCTCCTTGGGATTGGATCTACTTGATTAGCCTGTTTTAGTGGCAGCTTGCAGCTTATTTGTAAATTTACATTTTTTTTTTTTTTTTGGCTTTGCTTTTGTTTGGTACTGAATTTGCCCATTTTCTTTATGTTAATGAAATGGTCTCCAAGGGTAGTTAAGCAAATTATTTGCATCACCTTCCGACTGATCCGCCCTTTGGAAATATTTTTTGTCCTTGGCTTCTTTCCAAATTGACGATATTAATCCTTTCTCTGTTGCCCATAATTTCATAGCACTTTCTAGAGGCCATTTGCCAATCTCAAATTATATCATTCGTCACCCAATTATTAGCTTTTCAATTTCGTAACTACCATTTTCGATTTAAGTTTGTTTTTTCTTAATTGGTATAATATCAGATTTAGTACCTTTTTATTATTATAAATTTTAATTTTAATTTTAAATAATTCAAATTGATCAAAGATAATGTTTTCTTTTGAATAAAATTGTAAATCCAGGTTTCATAGTTTTTGGTCAGAATCTCTCTCCTTAGCCGTCTTCATTTCTTACTAATTTAAGATCACCGTTAAGTGAAAATCAGAATTTTGATTTAAAAAAGAAAAAACTTTGGGTTGGGTTGATTTTGGAGGAATTTTGGGTGTAATAAGTCAATTAGTTTCCCCTAATCCTCTTCATATTGATCTACACCAACATCTGTTTCCAGAGAAGCTTGATCTCTTTGGATTTCTTATTTTACTTGCATATATGCTTCTTCTTTTTTCTTGAAAGCCTCTTGCATATTTGCTATTGGTACGAGTTGAGGTTTATTTTTTTAAAAATAGGTTCTTATTTAAAATTAGTATTAGAAGGCACATTTTGTATGCAATGGAAGGAGGTTGAATTGACATAAATTAGCCATTTTTTTTCACTGCTTAATCCATTTGCATAGTGTAAACAGCGTGTTTGAATTTACTCCCTATAAGATCCGATCAATAAATACAACCAACACCAACTCCCTATAAACGCCATGCCAACACAACAACAAAAAACCCAATCAATAAGTACAACCAACACAATAACAACAAAAGTTGTTTCGAAGAAGCTAAATTGAGCCCGCAAACAGAAAAGAGAAAAGCTAGTATTCAAAAAAGAAATTGAAAAAGAAAGAGAAGGGGACTTATCTCTGTTTGAGTTCGGGCTTGGAGCTTTGGGATTCTATTCGGCCAAGAAGAGCCACATATCTCATACCCAAGACGATTGAACGACGGATGTGGTAGATAGAGTGAAGATAAGTTCAAAACTGACTTGTTATTTTTGTGATTTACAAGTGGGTTTCAAGATCTGAATCGTTAGATTGAAAGAAAAAGGAAAGGAGCATTGCATGGTGCTGTTGTGCGGTGGTTAAGAAGAGTAGCACAAGGAAAGAGACGAGAAAATATAAAAGGAACAAAATATGAGGGCGGAAGAAATGAATTCAATAGTGGAGTAAATAAATTACATTGGACAAATCAACGAAATAAAAATAAAAATTTAAGAAATACTCTAAATATAATTCATCCTTTAGATAAACGACTTCTTCAAAAAAACATGTAAAAAACTATTTTATGATTAAGTAGATGTTTTGATTCATTACTAGTTATAACTATTTTGATTAATTTCTTTTATTTCCATATTATTTTGACATTGATTTCGATTCTTGACTAACTAAAATTTAAATAAATATACATTTAGTCACATTAAATTTTTCATATTTGAATAATCAGTATGTTTTTAATTTATTGAAAATATTGAATCAAATTGAATCTAATCTAAACTCATCAAAGTTACTAAAAAGCAATTAAAAAAACTACCATGGGTATTTTATATAAGAAGTTTTGTTTTTATAATAATAATTTAGAAAAAAGAATAATAAATATTTAGAATGGCACTTGAATAAAAATGGATTTTCGTCATTGCTATTTATTTATTTTTTAAGTGATTTTTATACTTGATGAAATTAATCACGCTTGAATATAAAGAGAAATAATGTAATACTTTCAAAATAAATAAAATAAATAAAAAGTTATCAAGATAACTCTTCAAAAGGTAGATATGACATGAAAGATCATTGGTCACACACATGTCTTATGCCCAAACATTTTGTTTCTATTAATATTCTTTAAAGAATATATATACGCAATGAATACTGTCTTATTCGGTTGTATAAAATTAGTTGAAAGCTCAAGAAGAGCTAATATATCAATATCTAAAAAAACAAAATTCGTAATGGCTAATGTTAAAAGATATTCTCAGCAATTGATCTCATATTGGGATTGTGAATAAAGAAAATTATATTTAGTATGAATCACTCTTGCTATAAATATCTTCATCTTTTGATTGAGAAAGATTAAGTTATTGAATTATGCATGATACTTAGATACCTATTTTTATTTTGAAAGAGATAGAGAAAGATTCACTTGAATTGTAAATTAATTTAAGAGAAAGATATGACCATCGGAATATGATAAATTCACCTAAAACTTGATATGATTGGATGCACCTGAAGTTACAATATTTTAAATTTGTGAGTATAACTATGTAGTATTTAAGATAATTTTTCAATTATGTGATAATAATATTATTAATAAAATTGCTAGAGAATTTCCTTTTTTTAACTTTCCATGTTTCAAATGTTTACTTGTGGATGAATAAAATAACAAGCTATTAATGAAAATCATGAAGTTCATCCTACTAGATCTGCTTCATTATTTAAAGATTCAATTATGACATGATTTGTATTTTGATTTGATAATTTTCCCAATAAATATTTAACGAGCTATTAATGATTTGATTTGAATAAAATAACAAGCCATTAATGTTATACATATTATAGATAAGTGTACTATTTTTTTCTTTTTCACAAATTTTTTTGTATCTTATTAAAGTTTAACGAAACATATTATCTATTAATGAATATCTAGTGGAAAGTATTATGAATATTTTATTATTAAATGGACCTATAACAAAGTCAATATAAGTTTGAATTATTCACTATAGCAAAATAGGTTTTTAACTGCGTTTTTTTGGGAGCGCTGCTAAAACTATTTGCGACATTTTTACAAGCGCCGCAAAAAACGCGGCGCTTTTGAGAAAGCGCTACTAAAGAACGTGACCTTTAGCGGCAATTTTCACACAAGCGCCGCTAAAGAACGTGACCTTCAGCGGCGCTTTTCACACAAACACCGCTAAAGAACGTGATCTTTAGCAACGCTTTTCACACAAATGCCGCTAAAGAACATGACCTTTAGCGGCACTTTTACAAAAACGCCGCTAAATGTCATGTTCTTTTGCTTAGCAGATTTCTAATATCCTATTTCATTCATATATAATCCTTCCTGTAACATTAAATCCAACCAATAACAGCAAATCTAAATGATACTTCAAAAATCCAACGAAAGATATACTATCCAAATTAATAAATGAAATAACAAAATATTCTTACAGTAATGTTAAAAGTTATATTGTTAAAACATTCTTACAATAAGGAAATAAACGTCTAAGATGGTGGATTCGTATTTCTTTGAAACATCTTTATCATATTTCAAGTTTTGTAGTTTGGAGTTCGTTGTATTTTCTGTTTTGCTCTGCTTCCCTTGCTGTTGCCTCCTCTTTAAGTTGTAGCTGGAGTTTTTCATATTCTCTTTGAACCTTTGCTTCTCTCGATGCTGCCTCCGCTTTAAGTTGAGCAATTTGCTCAACTGTGCTCACTTGCATCTGAGCCATTTAATCTCTTAACCTCTGAACTTTAGCTTGAGCTTGACTCCCCGAAGGCATGTATTACTGCGAGCTGGATCCAAAATATTGGGTTGGGTTAACACCAGATCCTTGAAATCGAACCCAACCATACCTTTCAGGACCCAAAACTTCAGTAATAATTCTGTTATCAATGTCCTCAAGATTAACAGAACTATCATTCAAAGCAATCGCTTCATACTCCGCCTTTTTATCCTTTAGTTTCTCCTAATAAATCAATTAAAGAGTTAGAAACGAAATATATAATAAAAACAAATGTAACAAAACTTAACATTATTTAAAACTACTAACGACGAATTAAACCATTATAATTAAATATTATAAATATTTAAAATAAATCAAATTTTATTAAGTAAATATACCATGATTTCTCCAGCTTCAAAAGTCATTGGAGATCCATCTTTCTTCCTATGTGTAATGTCAAAAAGTTGAAGGCATCCAACTTTTTAACTAGACGAAAGTTCCTACAATATAGTAGCAAAAATATTGTTTAATAGAAAGTAATTAATATGACACAATTAATAAATTCAAAATACCTCGGCCTCAACTACACAAGCAAAACTTTTCGACCTTGTTGTGTGCGTGAATTTTTGTTTTTGCCTGCTGCTTGTTCCAACTCGCTCACGGTCCTACATTATGAAATTATTATTACGTATATAGTAAATACTATAAACTGAAATAATTATAAGAGTTTGGAAGTACATAATACCTCTCATTTCTTTGAATTCCAAAATCTAACCGCATCTTCCAATTGGTACCTTATCATTCCTGGCGGGACATTTCGCAATTTCTCTTTGAGGCTTATATCTTTCTTAAAATATTCTTTTTTTAAAGTGCTTTTATGGTCTCTTCATTTTTTTCCCAATGCCTTCTTAATATAAGTATCCGAGACCTCTAAAGAAAATCTCTCCTAAAAAAACACAAGTTTAGAAAATAAATATAAATGAAACTTAAACCAAAGTATTATAAATTACATTCATGTTTTGTTACCTTAATATTATCGAGAGCTTGATTTTTGTTACTATCAGGCATTTGATGCCATGATTCGTAGTTGATAGGTAACATATTGACATTTCGTGCTATATAATGCCCAAATATCCTACTAAAAGTCGAGCTTCTGATCCAACAGGCTAACCAAGATTGTTTCTAGATACTTTAACACGCTCAATATGATTTAACTCGTATAAATCTTTAAGTAGCGTACGTCCTCGACCTCTGCGCGTCCCACAACTTTCAGCTGAAAAATGGTATATTATAATATAAGAATTTGAAAAAGAAATCAATAATAAAAGTCAACACGCATGTAAATTAAATATAACATTACTTTGAATTTCTACAGGCTCGTCAGGTGTTTCCGGAACATTCGAAGATCCAATAGCAGTCTATTGTTAACTATTTGTTTCTTCCGAATTTGGAGTATTCTGAACAATACTTAGATCTCGTAATCTTCTTCTAGGCATTTTTTCTGCAATACACAAAATAGTTAAAATTTTAGTAACTAATTACAACAAGAATAGTACATATAAAATAGTTGAAATATTTAACAAGACTAAGATTTAAATTATAATATTATATATAATTAAAAATCGTAAAATCTTACTACATCATAATTCGTAAATATCTTCATCCATATCCTGGCGAACCCATTGAAATTGTCTACTAGTACTAGGGATATTTTCATTTAAGTTTTGTTCTAGAAAAGGCAAAGTTTCTGATTTTTCGACAATGTCATCTCTACTTTCATTGCCCATGTCAAACAAGTCTCTAGGGGTGTTTCGGATTACAACGTACCAACCCTCATCAGTTGGATCTTTCGAATAAAAAACTTGTTTCACTTGAGAAGAAAATACATATAGCTCGTCTATCAATTGTTGTCCAATGTAAATCAAGCGAGAGAAATTCAACATTGTAAAACCAAATTGATATTTTTTAATTCCGCGAGCAGTATTAACATCAGCCCAATCACATCGAAATAAAATAACTTTCTATTTGCCATAGTAATCCAACTCAATAATGTCAGTAAGAAGTCCGTAATACTTCACATTTCCCTCAACAAGATTACTATCCCTAGCACTAGCATAACTTGTAATTGAAGAATTAACAACAATTTCATAATTTTGAGTTCTTCTCAATCTCTCGCGATATTTTGTATGAAATTTGAATCCATTGATGAGGAAGACACTATATATTTTTACTACTCTATTTGGACATTGGGAAAGCCATTTAACTTCGTCATTGACATCCTTCCCACTCCAAACCTATTGAACCGAAAGTAAATTGAGTAATTATAAATGTTATGAGAAAACATTATTATTTGATACAAAATATCGCGATTTTGTGTAACTTATTAACTTCAGTTGCATACCGTTTGGTTAGTTACATATAGTTACTTAAATGTTCTCAATTGATTTAAATAATGTCATTGTACTAAAATAGATAATGTATATCAAGTATCTAATGGCTGTAAACTAATTTAGGTAAGTTATTTTTTATAAGTATATATTTATGTATTACGTAAGTTATGTAAGTTATGTAAGTAATGTAAATTATGTAAGTTATGTACGTTATGATATGATATTTATTTATGTATTATGTAAGTTATGATATGATATATATTTATATACGTTATGTAAATTATGTAAGTTATGTAAGCTATGTAAGTTATGTAAGTTATGATATGATATTTATTTATGTACTATGTTAGTTATGTAAGTTATGGTTAGCATTTTTAAATTTTAACTTTAAATTTTAACCCTTTAATTATACTCTTTCAATTTATAAATTTGTGTTTTTTAATAAATATTATAAATTTATAAATTTTATTTAAAATTCAAGGTCATTGTGTATTTGATAACCAAGTAGTGCAATTTTATTAAGTATACAACCAAGTATACAACAATATCATATGAATTGAGACAATATATAATACCAACATACAAATTATTTTTTAAATCGAGTTGCTACAACACCGGAAAAAAGACAAAATATAAAAAATAATCAAAACTTTTAAGTAGAGTTGGGAAAACATACTTGAGCTGAAAAATTCGTCTGTATCAATTCGAGTCCGTAATAATCTAAGTTCGAGAAAACCCGAACTTGTAACAAATCCGAATCAGAAAAAATCTAAGCTCGTAATAGATCCGAGTCCGAGATCAATTTGACTCGAGCCCAAGATAAATCCAATCCTGTAACATGAAAAAACTCGATTTTATAACTCAATGAGTTTAATAGATATGGTTTGATGATAACTTAAGTTTAAAATTAAAAAAAAAAAACATAAAAATTAAAAATGATTAAAATAAAATATAATTCTTAAATCTATATCTCCAATTACTAACAACAAAGTTTAATTTTATTTTATTTTAAATTTATAAACCTTAAACAATGTAAATTGTAATTTGAAATACATTAATTAATACAGTTTTGTAGTGAGAGAATGGATACTACTAAAAATAAAATTTCAATATTTTAGTTTAGTTTAGTTTTTCATTTTGGAACTTAAAAAGAATGTAGGATTGTTTAAATTTATTGAATTTGAATTTTTATTATTTATAATGGAAGTTTATAATCGTTCTACCTGAAGTTTCCTCTAAAATTAGAATCTACATTCACTTATTAAAAACCCCACTGAAGTCCTTATTCAACATGGACTCTTTACGTATCCAAACATTTTTTTTCCATTTCTGTCATCCCAAATATTTTGTCCTAAAAACCATCATTTCTATTATAAGATTCCAAAACCCTTGGAAATGAAAGAGTCCTTGTTTAGGATTTCTAAAATTTAGTTTAGATTAGCATTCCTATCGCAAGTCATCCACAAAATGGTTAAAAATATGTTAGAATGTCCAGAAAATTAAAATAAATCTGTGTTATGGAATCCATAATAACTTATAATTAAGTAATCTCTCTATGAAAGTCATGATTGGAACATGAAGAAACCAAGTCTTTAATGAAAAACTTGAAAACCAATCAAACACTCCAAAAACAAAGTGTAGGCCCAAATCTGTCCTAAAACGCAAAGGAAGAAGCAAAGTGTAAAAGCAACAAGTAGCGAAACCTTCAAAAAGTGCATCCCATGGAAACAGACAACAAGAAGGAAAAATATGAAACCTAGGCAAGCTGAAGACTTAGAAACTAAAAATCAAAATGACCATTAAACCTCATCAACACAGAGAACAACACATGTAATTTTTGAAGATTAGGAAAAGAGAAAACAATAGCCACAAACAACTTAAAGCTCATGGTTATCGAAAAGAATACTAGAAAGGGACACTAGAATATCCCACTAAAATCACTCCATTGATATTAAACATCCAAAGCTTTCCTAAAAATCATAAGTAGAAAAATGATACATACTTAACAATGCTACTGGCTTTTTTGCAACATCCTTCTAAACTTTCAATGCAGTTCCGTTATTCGAGGGCTGCAAACTAACCTATTCAAGAAAGTATCACCATTCAGAAGTAGTATGAGCAGAGAAGTATCAATTAACGAAATTGGGTAAAAAGTAAATGAAATGGCAGGATAAATAACACAGAATGCAAACACTTTTACCAGGACACCTATACCAACTAAACTAAACATTCGCTTATCAAACACAAGATCAAACATCCAAATTTGAAACATCAAATAGTTTCTACTTACAAGTTAGAAGAACTATGAAGAATGTCCAGAAAATTAAAATAAATTTGTGTTATGAAACCCTTAATAACTTATGATTAAGTAATCTCACTATGAAAGTAATTGTTTCAATTTCAAAATGTTCTATTAAAATTCTCTTACACAAATTCAAAAAAGAAAGCAATATAAAAATTCAACACAAATTCAATCCCAAAATTTCTTCTAAAAATTTAAAATATATATCCAATCCAAAAATTCCTAAAAATCATTATTGATGAGACATTCATTTTATAACCAAATAACCTCAAAAGTAAACCCATTTTATAGTTCCAGCAAGCAAACTAAAATATAAATTTCGATGATTAATTTATGAGAAAGTTTGAAGCCAACTTTAAAAAATCTAGACATATTCAGAAATAAGTTGGGTAAAGAAAAGAACAAATTCCCAAATCATAATAGAGTGAGTTTAGGGTTTTAATTTTTTTCATAACGGAGAGCGAAATTTACTGACTAGTTGCGGCAACGGAGAGCGACGGCGACAGCGACGGCGACGCAATAGAGGGGACAGTGGATGGCAATAGCAGGTGGTCGGGTCGGTGGCAAATGATGGCTAGGGATTTTGATTTGGGAAAATTTAGGGATTAGGGGAAATTTAGGGAATTGGGGAAATTTTGTTCGGTGGAAATTAACAAGTATCGGGTATAAGGATTGGGATAAATTGGAAGAAAGCAAAACAACGCCGTTTTGGTTTAAAAAAATTGACCGTTTGTGGCGTTTTTAAAAGCGCCGCTAATGCTTATCTATTGCGGCATTTATAGGCTAGCGTCGCTAATTCCCCTAAAGCTAAAACTAAAACTAAAATGACGATGTTTTGATTATAGTAATATTTTTTGTGGCGTTTTTACCTATCGTCGCTAATGCCACTAACTACATAAAACAGTGTCATTTTAATTAATCTAAATTGTTTTTTGCGGCGTTTTCTTAATAGCACCACTAATGGTCGATCTATTGCGGCATTTCTACCATAGTGCCGCTAATGCCACTAAAGAAGCAACTTAAAACAACGTCGTTTTAATCGAAGTAAATTGCTTTCTGCGGCATTTTTTACAAAGCGCCGCCAATACTCGATCTATTGCGGCATTTTTGTCAAAACGCCGCTAATGCCTTTGATAATAATAAATTTCTATAGTTTAATTATTTATTAAATTCCTTTAAATTAATTTTGTTTTCTTTCAAATAATATATTTAATTTATACAATTTTATAATTGTGTACGAAAATAATTTTAAAAAATGAAACCAAACTGCCTTACGAAGAGTTTGTGTCCACGAGTTTAATTTTTTATGCACCAAATAGAATTTATCTAAATTGATTTTGATAAAATTTATCTTCTCAAATTTTATCCTTAAAACATAAATCCTAAACCCTAAAACATAACCATTAAATCTTAAATCCTAAAACCTTATATCGTAATCTATACACCTTGAACCCTAAATCTTAATTAAACCCTATATATATATATTAAAAGGTACAAAAGTAATTAAAAAAAGAATCTTATTGCTTACCTAAACCATAAAATAACTTGATTTTTTGTCACTTTTATTAAAATTCCTGACCCTTAAACCCTAATATCCTGACCCTTAAATCCCTAAACTCTAAACTATAAACCTTAAAGCCTAAAGCCTAGACACTAGAACATAACCCTTAAATCATAAACTCTAAACCCTAAAACCATATATCATAATCTATACACCGTAAACCCTAAACCTAATTAGACATTATATATATTACAAGGTACAAAAATAATTAAAAAAAGAATCTTATTGCTTACCCAAACCCTAAAATGACTTGATTTTTGTCACTTTTATTAAAATCCCTAACCCTTAAATCATAATACCCTAACCCCTGAACCCTAAATACTAAGGCCATAACTATAATACACTAAATCCTAAATCACAAACCATAAACCCTAAACCCTAAACCCTAAACCTTAAAACATTAAACTCTAAACCCAATATACTAAACATTAAACCATAAACCATAAACCTTAAAACCATAAACCATAGACCTTAAACATTAAATCTTAAAACCTAAACCCTAAAATAATTTTTTTTACGGCTCGACCTTTAGCAGCGTTTTTATCACAAATGCCGCTACTGCTTGACCTTTTTACGGCGTTTTTATCACAAACACCGCTACTGCTTGACCTTTTGTGTCATTTAGGGTTTAAGGCTTATGGTTTAGGTTTAGTGTATATAGTTTAGGGTTTAGGATTTATGATTAAGGGTTTAGGGATAAACAGATGCAGAATCAGAAATTTTTTAGGGGCTAAAATTAAATTGTAAGTAAAAAATGCAATCTCATCATTTCGATAGCATATACTGTTATAATTTTTAAATGACTAAATCAAATTTTATCCATTTTCAGAGGGACAAAGTGCAATTTTACCTTTAAAATTTTAAAAAAAAATTCAAAAGGCCTAAATGAAAAAATTTTCATTCTAGGGGAGCCAAGACCCTTTCAACCCCCTAGTTATGCCCCTAAATGTATATTACTTATAGGGTTTAGGATTTAATTGAATATGATTCACTTAAGATTGTAAAAACTCGGATTCAAGTTGGATTTATAATTTGAGACGTAAAGATTTATTTAAGTAGGATTCAATTTTATAAGATCTAAATTCCTAAATCGAGGCATTCAAAAGTAGTTGATTAAGTTTTATTTTGGGATTTTGGGGAGGGGGAACTGATTTTGGGAAAAATATCAAGGGACTTTGAGGATAACAGAACAGAGTCATTTCGCAAAAAATAATACATATTTGCGGCGTTTGAATAAAAAAAATGCCACTATAGTTCAACCTTTTGCGGCATTTTGACCAAAAACGCCACTATTGATAAGCTTTTAGCGGCGTTTGGATCTAAAACGCCACTATTGCTCAATTTTTAGTGGCGTTTGGGACAAAAACGCCACTATTGCTCAACTTTTAGCGGCGTTTGGACCTAAAACGTCACTATTGCTCAGCTTTTAGCCGCGTTTGGTAGAAAAACGCCACTATTGCTCAACTTATTGCGGCGTTTTCCTTCTAGTGCCACTAATGTATAACATTTGCGACGTTTTTTATCCTAGCGCCACTAAAAATGCCGCTAAAGGCCTATTTTCCTGTAGTGATTAATCGATAAAATTCATACATTGTGTTTTACTTTTTCAAAATTTTCCTTCTTTTACAATTTCTTTCAATGAAGTGTCAAATCTATATGAACGAAGCCTCTCAAAATAGAGAAATTTACAAGCCCTTTGACCCAAAGTTTCATAGACAGTTGACACCTCAGTTTCGCATCAATAGAGGCTGGATTTTGATGAAGAACTCCACAGTTTCACCCTCAAATTACAGCAAAGTTATGAGTATAGCTTGTCGTTGTCCACAACAACTTATTGTACATGCATGAAACAAACAGCAAAACATGTCATTAAATGTTTGCTGCAAAAGGCAACCATTTATAGCAAAGAAAGGAAGGCCCCGCCTCCAACTGCTCACTTCTGCCGTTCCCTTGCAAATTTTTGTTACAGTGAATTACTTGTCTTCTTCTCTCTTTTCGCACTGAAATCAAGAACACTGCCCTTGATTTGATTTGATTTGATGTGCCTTTATAATATCATATATAATAAATTCTGTGGTTTACCGCATAAATGGTTCCATTTAATGGATTATTCTTTCCCCTAAGTTTTCGCCAGTCATTCTTAATTCGGAAAATTAAAATAAGTATACATTTCCAATATATTTTTACAAGAACGCGACTTTAAATTGGAACAAAACTATAGTTTTGGCTTCTCTTTTTCTTGTTATCTCATGAATATGTACTGATTAAGTACTGCAGTTCCTTACCAGATATTTTGGTGAATGCTCCATTCCAAAAGGATTGCCAGATCTGTGTAATTAATTGGGAAGATATATCAATTCTTGTACGAAAATAGACAAGTTTTTATAATATTATTACCAAGTACAACATTAGGTTGACTAAAACAGTAGTTATATAGGGATGTCTTGTTTGAAACATCCTTAGCTTTCCTGTATGTTTATAAACTTGGGGTGTGCTTCAAGAGTTGAAAAATGTAAGGCATGGAGATGATGTAAGAAGAAGCAAGGAGGAATCTCGGTGGCATACATGGGGAAGTCCAGGCATCCATCAGCCACTGCTTTTATTTTATTTTATTTTATTTTATTTTATTTTGGTTTTCTGGGATAATAACTTATAACCAAACCATGAGATATGTAATATTCTTGTACTGATTGGGACTGAATATTTTGTTGCTGCAATCTTTCTCTTTTTTGTTCCTTGGCTTTTTTTGTTTTTTGTTTTTTTGATCGCTCAACACAACACTTTCAACACCATTATCACATAAAAGAGAAAACAACACCAACATCATAAGACATAAACTGTCAGACTGTGGTGGGAAATGTCTCTTTCTAACATTTTATTCCCACATCAGAGATATGCTTGATATAGCTCATGAACTGGTGGAATATATAATTTTTTGAGTGAGGCCTTAAATTAGTTTATGGATACATATACTTAGGGAAAATGAAACCATTTTGGAACTTAACAAACATAGTCAGAATTGGACACTTGAAAGCAGTAAGGTCATGGTGGAATGGGCAATTCATGGATCTTTCTTCATCTGTAATTTTATGTTTAAAAATAGAAGCTAACTGGAAGGACTTTTGTCGGTGATGATTGGGCAACTGGGTTTCCTTTTAATTCTGAGTTATTTCTGTTAATATCTCCCTTTTTCCTTGAAATGTTGAATCGAAATGATTATTAGTTGCCAATCTTCCACACTGCATTAACGAGTCCTTCCTTAAAGCTGCAGCAGCTTGAACAAACAGTGCACTCCCTTCCCAAAATATGTCATGTGCCTGTAACTTAAATATAATCCTCATTATATTATACTTATTATTGCCAACATGTTATGATTTACCTCACTCTCATTACCCCCCACTAGTAATACATTCTTGTCAACTGACTTATTTCTCATCTTGTATAAAACATGGCATTTCTTTTCGTAACATATTTTGGTAAGGGGGAGTGCTATTTGTACACTAAGTGCAAGTGCACTCTTTGTTCGGCAGAGAGAGAGAGAAGAAGCACTTGTATTCTAGAGGGTGGTTAAGAAGAGGACTTGTAAACAGTATCTATAATTGAGCTTTTAAGTCATACTCTCCAAAACATCTTAAAGGTGAAGCAAACCTAAGAATCTTACAGATTTTCTTAGGCTTAACTCCACAGTCTTCCCAACATGGAATGTCGTTTTTAAGGTTAACTCTACAACCTTCTCAGCATGGAGTGTTGTAATCAAGGAATGCTCCTGCCAATCTTCCTAGGCTTAGCTCCATAATGTTCCAAATCTAGAAGGATTTTTGGTGAGGAGAAAAAGTGTTGCTAACAAGTGAAATAAAATGTACAAAGAGAAACGGAGAGAAAGATTGGAGCAAACCTTTTAACATTGAGTGTGACAGTAAAGGTGAAAAAAGGCTAAGTGTGGTTGGGATTAAGGCGGAGCAAATGAAAAGGTTGAAAGAGCTTTTAGAGAGAGTTTAGAAGTCTAAGAAATTTGTCAAAACGCCAAAAGCCCACTCACATAGACTCCTATTTATTAGTTTTAAGAATAATAGTTACAAATTTAAGCAATTAATAGCAGTAATGTGATTAATTTTTCGATTACAAAGAGATTAAGGTTGGACAAAAGAAAAGGAGGTTGAAAGAGGTTTTAGAGAGTCTAAAAGTCAAGAAAATCGCCGAAAGGGGAAAAAGTGTTGTGATAGGTTTATTAATTACAAAAGAGTGTTGAGATGAATTTTTCACTATAAAGAGCAAATGAAAAGGCTGAAAGAGCTTTTAGCGAGAGTTTAATCAAGTCCCCTCACAACTGTTGTTTCCAACAAAAATTATTCTATTTCTTGAAACAATAATTATTCTTCAATAATATTATTCTAAATAGAAGTCTTGAAGATAATTACTCTTAAAATGTAATTAACTTCTCTTAATTACAACTTTTATAAAATAAAGTTCTATTTTAAAACATAACCACGAGCGAATCTAAGGGGTGGTAGGAGTCCCACCCCCTTAAAATTTTCATTTTGACCATTTAAAATTTTTAAAACTTTAAATTAGTAAAGTAAAATTATACTTTAATCCCCCTCTAAAAATATAAAATTATAATTTAATTTCGATCTCTTAAAAAAAAATTTTGAATTCACCGCTAAATAACTATTCTCAAACAATGGTTTTTATGCAAAAGTTATCTTTTTTTTATTAACATTTGTTATTGCGAAATCAACAATCTACATTTTTTTACTGCATGAGAATTCTGCAAAAAATAATATAGTGTGGGATAGAGAAAAAAAAATGATAGAATAGTTATGAATTTATGATTTTGTAATTCTAAAAAGGGAAAAAAAAAGCATATGTTTGTCATGTCATCGTCCTTTATCCCCCCAAAAAAGGGAATAATGCTCTTACTTTTCTCCGAAAAAAAGGGGAATAACACGATATTGTGTTTCCTTAAAAATTGAGAAAAGCATGCTATTGATTTATTTTAAAATTATTATTTTTCTTAAAAATTTGAGAATAGCTATCCTTTTGTTCAAAAACAGCATTCTATTGTGTTTCCTTAAAAGAACAGGAATAAAATGTTCTTTTTTTTTTTTTTTTTAATCTAGGAGGAGCTTGTTATTTCTTTCCCTACAAAATACCATTACTTTTATCTAAAATAAATAAATAAATAAATTAGTATAACGCAATTATAATGCCCAAATATACAACATATATTAATATAACCACTTAGGTTTTCTTTACTTCATTATTGTAATTTTTTATAATAAATTAATTAGACATCTGTGAATGTTGAATTCTTTTTAACCTTATTGCATTGTAAAGTTTCGTCAACCATCTCAACAGTCACGAATGTCTAGTTCTTTGTTAAACAAATCAATCAAACTAAACTAATGTATCTACATTGTGATTTTTAATTGTGATTAACATATGAAAATTATGGCATTTTGTTGGATGTTCCTATTAATTGTCCTAAGTTAGGACGCAAGTTGGAATTTGGAACAAAAAAAGAAATAACAAATAGATTATAAAAGGTAAAGAGAAAAATCAACAAACAATATTTTACCAGAGATTTTATTTAACAATTTATCCAAATCACATTAAGATTCAAATTTTCACTACTTAATAATATATATATATATATATATAAGTATGACCAATTCATAAACCATTGAAATCCAATATTAAAATACTCAGATCGATTGCTTGGTGAAGATCAACTTGATAATGAGTGAATTTGGTTTTAATGATGCAAACAAGAAGATTTTAGTTGCAGGAGAGAAGAATAAGAAAATAAATTGATTTTATTATATTTTATTCTTGGGAAGGCAAAACGAAACATGAAGCTTTAAAGATAAGATGGGAAGGCAAGGCATGCCATGCCACTAATTAAACCACCACTTCCTTTGCAGAAGAAATTTTAAGGTACAAAGGACAATTCACTAAAATTATATTGAGCCGGTGGACACTTCTATTTGCAAAAAAAAAAAAAAAAAGTAATCATTTTTCTATGAAACAAAGGTGTTGACATATTACAAAGCAGATAGATCAAAGCAAAGATCCCTCAATCAAAGAGAATTTACCTTTAAAACACAGGGAGCTTGATCTATCATTCTTACAAATACCTTTTATCTGTATCCATCGGCTTCTCAAGAGTCATTTTCTTGGCCATCTTCATGACCTAAATAACAGGTAGCCGCTTGTTATTTTACATATACAGCTAAACCCAGCACAGATACATACGGACTCTCTTGCATATATTGTGTCATTTAAAACTGAGGGTGCATTACAGCATACCTTAAAAGTGTTAACGTCTAGGCCTTGTCTGGAACCGGAATTCAGCTAACAGTGCTATATGATCAGAGGACCACTCAGGAGAAGGAAGGGCAGTGTCTTTCCTCAAGCTATCCTCATCCAAGAGTTCCAATAATGCCTCCACTGTTAAAGAATCCGCTGAAAGTACAAAACAAAATACTCATAAGCATCTGCATCAACCTAAAATATCATACATCTAAGTACACAAGAATCTCAAGTCACGGCATTCAAGATAAATTATAATTTGTATATGCACTATCCAATCCAATCATCCAAGTGTTTTGAAAGAACAACACACCGGTGTAGAATATGTAATCCAGGGTGCCGATAAAATCTCTTGTGCAATTTGTAAATAAAGGTTCATTAGTTGTGATGTCCATTTTTCTTCTCTGATGTTCCAAACCAAGACCAACACCTCTCGCAAAGGGTGAGTAGGCACTAACCTATTCAAAGAAACAAATTTTGTCAAATACAAGCTGTGATTAAAGTAATAGGATTTAGAAAAAAAACATAAGCTACCTATTGAAAAACTAAAGAGAGTTTACCAGTGGCAGCTGATGAGTCAACTTGCTGTGAGGACGCAAAATCGCAAGAGGATCTACCAATAATTCTGGATGCAGTGGATCTACCTTTCCCATGGCAAGAAGTGAATGGGGAGCACTATGAAAAATACAACAATACACATAACTTGGAAAAAGTCTAATGCAACAAAATGGTTTTAAAGCACTACGTAATCTAATATAATGTAAAGGATAACAGTATTACCTCCCAGGAACTGAATTAAAATCCCCACACACCAACATTGGAATGTCTGCACTTGCAGCTATTTTCTCCAATCCCTTCAAGAGGGTATGCACCTACAACATTATAGAGAGAACACAAGATAAACGATTATTTTGAAATACAGATACATTTATGTATAAATAAAGAAAGAAATTAAAGAAAAACTAAAACCTGCCAGATTTTGACATCCTTTAACTCTGGTGGAACATTTACATGTGTATTTGCCTGCACTCCAAAACCAGGAATGATAGGAAACAATTACATGATGCTTGTAGACTAGAAACTACAGAAGAGTTGCAAAGAATATAAATGAACAACTAAGCTGTCTTTAGATAAGTCAAGTTTCATGAATGTAAAGAATAGCCAAACTTCTAGAAGAGATGAGTATGATTAACATTTCTATTCCATCTTTGAGAAAATAAAAATGGAAAGGAGTAGGCAGAGAGACTAAAAGAACCAAAACACAATAAAGAGAGAGCACATAGTAACCAGCCAATCTAATCCACATTGGCATTTGGTTAGTCAAAATCAAGTATGCAGAAGTTTAGTGGGATTTTGATGCTTCTTATCTATGTTACTTGAACTTGGGTGAGAGTGTTGGATGATATGTGTTTGACAGATGTATGGTCAGATTTTTCTAAGTTTGTCCATGTATTTGGAGGATCCTTAGAGTCATATCCCCATATCTATGTGCCAGACAAATGTATATTAACAAAAATGAAGAGTTGGAGCAACATAGCTTCTAATTGCTGGAATGTGTTGTTCACAAGCAAACTTTTTAGCTGGCCAACCTAAAAGATCAAAATCCCATTATACAAATATAGGTACACTCATTAACCATTTTGGGTACATTACACCAGCTTTCTGCATCACAACCTGCCTGCTGCCTGCAGAACGGTTCACACCTGTATATGGATCTAGAGAAATCAACCTGCCTATAGAAAGCAACAAATTACAGACATCCATGGCTACGAAACTAGATATACACTACTTTAAGTAAAGCTAGGCAGACCAAGAAAAAGTTACTCTTCAAATCCTCTAGCAACAAATTCAACAAGCTGTGCAAAACTTGCCTTTTTACGTTTCAGTTTTAGATTATATAGGACAAAACCCAGGTAACATAGCCCATTAGTTGAACTCAAGCCTATAAGGCTAAAGATACTCCCAAACCATCCTTTATTTATTTATTTATTTATTTCAGGGCAGAACAGCTGCAGCAAGATCAAAGCATGTTCAACTTGCCAACAGCCCAATAAAAAAACCCTGATATGATATCATGTTTTGACCATGAATAAAGCATGGAAGTAAAATAATGTGAACTAGAGAACATTTAATAGAGAAGACCAGACAGCAGAGAAGAATAAAAAGAACAATTCATACCACACAAAGAAGCTGTCGCTTCCCAGGATTGTCAGCTCCCTGATTACTAAACTTTGCTTCCAGAACCACAATTAAGGCAACATTATCCTGCAGATGAAGAAGAATTTACATGATAAAATCATTTATGTACTGTTAGAGAATGAATACAGATCAAAATTAGCTATAATAGATTTATTACCTTAACCAAACGATTTAAAGCAGCTTTCTTCTGAGTAGTTTGAACTGCAACCTCAGTCAAGGATTGAGCAGCCTTATTAAATTCAACCTGCAAAAGACATGATTTACTTTAGCAAAGAAAAACAAAATAGAATCCCATATACCACATTAGAAATACTTCCGAACCTCATATTTTTTGACATGGGAAAACCTATCTCTACGGAAAAAAGTAGCACAGCCATCAATTGTATGGATATTTCCACCGTAAACCTGTGTCATAAACAACATAAATTATACATTAAAGAGTAATATCATTAAACCAGTGAGATGGGTATCTAAGGAGTTCTTAAGCAACCTCATTTGTCTTCCTCTTGTATAAAGCTTGATACCCATGTTTGTCCAGCTCAGGGGCAAAAAATTCCTCGAAATGGTCATTTTGCACCTGAAAAGATGAGAACAGCAGGTAATTAGGCACACGCTTTGTTCACCTAGATGACTGGAGGCTGAAGTTGATTTCTGGCTGATGATGAGTTGAATCCACCTAAAGAAATTCTGGCCTCCCAAATCATTTCTCATTCAACTATCGTCTCTTCTTTGTTAGGAAACTCCATTCTTTCTTAACAAAGATGGAAGAAGAGCAAACTGACTTCCTCATTAGCATCGCTCATCACTACTTCCACTCTTAGATCAAATAAAACCTTTTGGGTGCATATATATATATAGACATACACACAGACAGTTTGCATTTAAAAGAAAAAACAAAGGATACAGATGAGCATTAACCCAAATCTAAGAATGACAAAAGTGCACAAGATCTACATCTCCAACCAAAATAAAATAGTAAACAATAAACATGGAAGCAATTTTTTATCATGCACTAAAATTCAAAGCTATTTCTCAGATCAAAATGGAATTTTAAAAGGCAGCCATCATCATTCATCAAATGCTAACTGAAAGTATTACCTCTTGAAGACAAACAATGTCTGCACGATAACCAACAATTTCTCGCAACAAATTCTGTCTGCGGTATGGCCAAGAAAGAGCCCATGATGGACAATAACTGTATAACTCACTGCTGGCATATGTGTCAGACAATATGTTGTAAGACAGAACAGTAAAAGTTCCAGAAGATGAAATACGGCCATCCGAATCAAGCTGTCCCATCATATCAGTTCCGCTTACTGGGATCAAGCGCCGAGGAATAGGGGAAGGTGCAGGAATAACACGAGATGTCAAAATAGTATTGGGATGTCCAACAGGTATTTTCGTTTCCATATCAACAACAACACACTCAAACTTGAGAAAATGGCCAATATCATCTGCTGAGGGTGTATATGTTTTAGAGTGTCCGACTTCAAACCAGGTTTCACCACCACTCCTCTGTGTAACTGCAGCAGGATACAGAGATGTAGAACCATTTGTCAAGCTAGCGCTTGAAGCTGAACCAGTTAAGGTAGCATTAACAACTCCAGACCCTGTGCTATTGAAACGGCCAAATATCTCTTCTTCCTCATTTCCATTTTCATTTACAGAACTAGCAGCATGGTCATGCAGAACACGGTGATGCTGCCATGCATCTGAGAAGCACTTTGGAGAGCAATGGTAACTTTTAGCAACAGGTATTTTAGCCTTCACACAACCTAGGCACTGCAATGTGGCTTGCTCAGAGGGATGGACACTACAGACAGCAACTTTTCTATCACTTTGTATGCGATACCTGTGAAATAGAACCAAGAAAGTAACATTTTGTATTAGACATGTAACATAAATGGAAAATTGTCCTACTATATGAGTATTCACTTGATACCGGAAGAAGACAGCATAATCAGATGAAAAGATCTTAAATCACAATAATAGGTGCACAGGATACAGGCAAGATAATCTCTTTCCCAAATAGCAATCCAGCAATTATAATAAGAATGCATAACATCGTCATCTCAAAGTTCAGTAAAACTACAAGGTACCCAAAGTATGCTTCAACCATTAACAGACATAAATAATATCTCATAAGGGTTAAATATTTTTGTCTTGCTACAAAACGATCTAAAGAATAACCAATGACTAAAATAATCAGTTAATTCAACTTTATATTACCAATTGCTACATGCAACTGATGTCAAGGATAGAGTTCTATGAACTTTTGTGATGAAAAATATTGTAACTACAACGACTTTCTATTACCTTTCAAGGCATCTCTTATACTTTTAAGAATGTAACCAGACTTACTTCCACCCATGATTTGGTTCAAATAGGAAAAGCTTGAAATAGGCAGGAACATATTAATTGCCTCATTACTACCTTTTCAACAGTTTACATTGGCTGATTAATATGCATCCAGTCTTTTAACTGCACGATTCCTTGTTCATATAACCAAGATTTAATGTGACGTACTTCTCAATCTAAGTTGAAACATTCTAACAAGTTTCACAGAGATAAAGATGCCAGGGCGCCACAATAATAAAAACACCCACAACAATTATTATTAGTGACAGAACATTCTAGCTAGAAGAGCCTGTTCATCATGGAATGTTGTATCCATAAAGTGTCATTCCAATTTAAGCAGAGACAGAAGATGACATCAGATAGGTGAACAGCGCAAACTAAATCCAAGTAAAACCAAACAAATGGCATGAAACTTAAAGCCATAATCGGAATCAAGAAACTACTTCTTAGGCTTCAAAAATTACAAAACCAAATCATCAAATTAAAAGATTAATCCAGCACGTAAAGTAACAAAACACAGACTGCAATCAAGTCAAAAGCAATCACAGTATCTCCAATCGCACAAGCAGAAAGGCTTAACTTATAAACCTTAATTCCATACATTCCTCCGTGTAATTATTTCTAACCGCCCACCAAAGAAGCTCCATAGAATGTATTTACTTAGAACAATAAAATATATATTAACCAAAAAACTAGTTCAACCCAAATGACCTAAACGAGACTACCAAAACACCAAAAAAAAAAAACCTAATAAAAGACATAAAAAAAGGCAGAGAAGTTTCGTAATGCAAACACTTACCACCCACTAGAAGGGGGGGGGGGGAGAAACTTTAATTTTTAATTAAAACACTCACCAGGCATAAAAAGGCTCATATAAGATTAAATGAAACCTGTTGACGAATTGAAAAACACTTACCACTTGTACCTCAAGAAATGACCATCAAGAGGGGCCGACTCAGGCACGTCATCGGTGGTAACGGTCTTGTCGGGTCTGCGTAAAAGCAAGTAAGGCGTGAGCTCGCAGCCAACAATTGGTATATCAGAAGGGAGGTGCACCCGTAGCACGCTCAGCATGCTTTGACTTCTACGGCTTCCTTTGTCACAGTTCACAACGGTCACTGCTTTTTAAGCCTATTGAATCCAATCCCACACTAATAGTAGCAGCAGAACAAGAAATGACCTCGAAACGATGAGCAATCCTGTCGGGGCGGAGTCCAGGCGGATCCGCCATTTACTTGAGCCAAGAACAAGCCAGCCTCGTCCCGAAATCACCCTTTCTTTTCTTTATTTTTCCCAATCAAACAAACCCTCGAAAACCTCTTAATTTAATCTTAAAAATAAAATGTAAAGTTAACAACAGATCTTGTAACAAAATCTAGGGTTTCGAAAAGAAATGATAAAAAGAACGAAAAAGAATGGAGGAAATAGGAGATCGAATGATAATTAGGGTTTTACAGAGGAAGTGGAAAGGAAAATAAGAGAGACAAATTAATTATAATATAAAAAATTTGAACGACGAAAATAAATTAGTAGCAGTATTTAGTTTAGAAAAAGTTCAAAAAAAAAATTCAGAAGAGATCGAAACTTAAGAAGTGGAAGGTGGCGCGGCGAGGCGTGGTGGGGGTGATGGCGATGGAGCGGAAGGGTGGCTTTGTTTGGGTTTTCCCTTCGTTGATTCGGAGTTCAGCTCTTTATATTAAAAGATGAGAGAAAGGCGAGGGAGTCGCTGTTTTTTCATTTTTATCTTTCAAATTCTTTTTTTCCTTTCTAGTAAATGACAATGTCAATCATACTAATTGTATTATTTGCGATAAATGACGATCTCCATCTTTGCTTTTTATTTTTTATTTTTAATTATCTGAATTTCATTTAAAGAATATATATTCTTAGAATTTATTTACTTTTATCAGTTCTATTACTTATAATTTTTTTTCTTTTACATTTTTTTAATTATTATTTTTATAGTTTATAGGTTTAATATGGCATAATGACAAGTTTAGTCTTTAATTTTTATTAATTTTGTCACTTTAACCTTTTTTTTTTAATTATCACTTTATTCTAATCTATATTTTATTAGCACTAACGTGATAACCTACGTGATCATCTACATGCATTTCATTACTGACATGGATAATTTTTTTGAAATTTTAAGAAGTACACACGCTTCAAGTTGACATGTTAATATTGTTAAGTTGTTTAGAGTTCAGTCAACTTTTCCATCTTTTTGAAGGTTGATGGTCAAAATAATAATAAAAATTATGACCAAAATGACAAAAAAACAAATATTAAGAGCTAATTTTATCATTATACCTTTAGGTGTTTCATTTTTTGTTTTCATCGTCTTCTTTTTTTTACTTATGTAAAAATTTAAATTCTCCTACTATAAAAATCATTCTAATATTAGATTTTCAAATCATATATATATATATAATATCAAAGTACATAAGTTCATATTGTGACAAGTGTGGCAACCTTATTTTTTCTATTTAATTTCCATATTTTTATTTTTATCTGCTAAATAAAATTTAAATAATATAAGTAAAATAATTTAAACACAATTTTATCTTAATATATTACAAAATTCAATTTTAAATGAAAATTGCTCTTTGAATATATAATTTTTTTACTTAAATAAATTATGCAAATCATATATGTTCGTTATGTAGTTTTTAAAATAATATTTTAATATATGAATTGTTATCTACATATTTATTTAAATATATTACAAGCAATAGTGTAGAATAATATATATTAACAATGTAGTTTTCTCCAATTTTTTTCATTAAATTATTTTTTATTTAATATTTTTATAAATTTTGATATATTAATACATAGATACAACTAAATATATTAATGGACGAGGTCAATTTGTTACCAAATTGATATTAAACAATCCCTATAAATGATTCATAAGTTAATATCAATAATTCTATTAATATTTAAAAATCTTAATTTCAATAATCCATAAATTTAAAATATATATTAACTATTCATGCTTTTAAAAACATTAATAAAATTAAATTGATTCATATAAAAATATTTAAAAAAATTTACAGAAGGATGGATATAAGTTATCTTAAAATTTTAACTCAAAAATAAAATTTGATATCAATCAAACGTGAACATATAAAAGAGGGTTAAAATCCTCCATTGTTTACATGTAATATTATTTAATCCTTCAGTTTATTGCTTAACCAAAGAGACGAGTATGAACTCTCAATGTACAAGGGATCTAAATAGAAATTAACCCAAAAACCTAAAAAAGTCATCCCAATGGCCTAAAAATGGGCAGCAAATTTTCTTCCAATTTATTAATATTCTAAATTTCTTACTTAAATTAATAAAACTATTTATATTATGTATTAGGTTAGTTTTAGAATTTAACCTAAAAAAATATTTTATTTAGATTAATAAATTGCCAAATTGTAATTACTTTTCATACCTCACGTATATTTTTCGTCTCTTAAACACATATTTAATATAATTATTTAATTAATAAAATATATTATGATATTATTGGTATATTTTTTTAAAAATTTAAAATTATTATGTAACTATAATAGGATAAAGTTAATTTAAATTACATATAATGTGATTAATAAGATAAAGTTTAAAGAGATTCATTAAATTTTTTTTAAAAAAATATCAATCACCCGTAAATATTTTAATTTTAAAATTCAAAACATTGATTTTAGATAATATTTATAAAGTTGATTGAACTAGAAGTAACAAAACCTGAATAAGTTAAAATTGTTTTGGTTTGACAATAATGGTGGAATGCTTCAAAATATAGAGATTAAATTATCATCTTTCTCGTATCAAATCACCTAGAGTAATAGCAAAGATTGGCAATGCAATAATAATTCCATGGGAACTTCTTTCTTCCCACATCAAATGGGAGGTAGCAGAAGTCGTGGCTATTGGCCTCAACTTTAAATTTCTTTTCCAGTGCCTAAATTTTTCTTCAGATTTTTCTCTAACCCCGACTCTAAAATTTGTTTAAGAGAGGTCATAATTGAATTATAAAATTTTAAAAAACTAAAATATAATTTTATCATGCATTAATTTATAATTTCATCATTTTTTAGGAAGATTAAACATATTTTTCTCACTTGAGAGGTAAAGTACAATTTTACTTATATAAATTTATAATTTAATAAGTTTAAGGGAGTTAAACTGTAATTTTCTATGTTTAAGGCGTTTATCCCTTGCATTCGCCTCGATTGTTGGCAAATCATCTTCCATTTACCAATATTTTGCTTTATTAAAATTAAATATTAAGAAATTTTAAATTTAAAAATAATAATTTTTAAAATTAAAATACTATTAAAAATATAATTTTTAAAATATTGTTAATTAATAAACAAATCGTTACTATTCTTCTAATAATAAGTTAAAAATATTGTTAGAATATTTGTAACTTCTTCAAAATATAATAATATTTTAAAAATATTTTAAAAAATAAAAAATTAACCAGTTCACTAAATTTCTTTATAACAATTTAGAAAACAAATATTGTTAAATATATTTAACACGTTTAAAAACATATTTAAATTTTTAATATATTGTTATGAAATAAAAAAATGTTTATTTTTTATTTTATTTTTTGGTCAATTCTTTTCTTGAGTGTTAATGCAAATATGCATGCATGTTTATTAAACACAATTAAAAAAATAAAATTATATATTATATGTTTTTCTTTTTAATGAAGTTAATTTTATTAATTGTGTATGATTGAATTAAATACTATAATTTTTAATATATTTTGGGACCATTTTTATTTTTCTAAATTTTTTAAAATAAATTTTTTACTAATAAATAAACAATTTCATTATAATTCATGCTAAGTGAATTTTTTTTTCTAACTGTAAATCATTATATGAATATTTTATTAATGTAAAAATTCATAATTACTTATATTAAATATATATTTTTAAAAATTAAATTGTGAAACAAATTAAAAATTAAAGTTTATTATGTTATAATTTATGCTAATTAGATTTTTATTATAATGATTTTTAGGCTAATTGGAATTTATTATAATAAAGATTATTTTATGGGATTGAGTTTCTAAAAATTAAAATATTTAAAAATATATTTAAAAATTAAAACATTTATTATAATTATAAACATATTTCATAAATAAAAAATTGATGGATTTCATAAACAATTTTCATCTATGTATTAAATTCTATATATCATATACATATAATAATTTAAGACATTATTTTATCAAATAAAATATTAAATTAAAAATATATAAAACAAATTATAAATTTATTTATGATATAAATCATAAAATTATATTTCTACAAAATTATAAAATAATTTCAATATATTTTAATTGATACGTACAATTAAACTCATGCATTGTTGAGTAAGAAATCTAGTTAAACATATATTATTGTATTTTAATTTCTTAATCATATGATTGGTAAGATGTTATAAATTTTTTTAAAAATTTTAAGAAATTATTAAAAACAATTTAATGAATAATACAACTAATACGTGTATCATAAGAGTAAAAAAACTAAAATATGTATCTATGTTATCTATTAGGTTGATACTTCCTTTAAATAAGAAGTATGGCGAGTCCAACATTAATATATCTTATATTTAAATTTAAAAATTATATATATTTATTCTTTAAAAATTACATATTTATTTAAATGATATGTTCATGAACATGTTTATATCTTTGAGCATTGCCTAAATGAGCCTTACCAAGTTTAGGACTAGCTCACCTGCAACTGATGCCTCGCCTAATATAGCTTATGTTCATTTTCGACACATTCAACACATAAAGCTTAACCTTTTTTACGTAGCCAATACAATGGTATCATTTTCCTTTCTAGCATTGATGATACCCAAAGCGTCATCAAGTCTATTTAAGTCTAGACGCTAGACCCACAAAGTCCAATTCTCATCTAGTTGGACGACTATTGTTCTCCTTAAGCTGCTTATCAAGGATGAACACCCTCTTGGACATGTGTAAAAGAGGTGGGAATTCTTAGGTAGCCAATCCTTGCTATAAATACCCCATTCATTTAGCAAGGAAGGTAAGACAAGCTACTACTTAACCAAACTCTAGTAAAATCTCTCCTACAGCATGACTTTTCGTATGATTTCATCATCATGTGAATAGTTATCTCCTCTTCCTAATCTTCGTTGTATCAACAATTTGGTGCAATGAGTGTGAACAACTCAGACCAGTCTGATGAAAATGTCCCAAAAAACTAAAATACCACAAACAACCCTTTACCCAAGTCATTCAGATTGGCCAAAAGAGTTGTTCTCAATCAAACATATGCCTATATAATCCTTATAATGAAATGTGCAATAATAGTACTGTAATACCCCATTTTTGCCTGGGTCCATACCACAAAATGATAAATAAATAAACTCCAAGCCCAGTTCAGAATATATCATTTGGCCCGATCAGAATGGCCCATTACTTGAAAAGATTGAAGGTCCATCTACAAACTTGACGTATATGGAAACATAATCTTCAAGGATACGCAATCTTAGAAATGATATGTAAACCTTAGATATGATATGTAATCTTAGCAGAAATGGTATGCAATCTTAGAAGATATGATTTTGATATCTTAGAGATTTAATTTGTAGATACCCTTTAATCTTAGCCGTTGATGTAATTGATCTGTACCGTTAGATTTAGGGAGGCTCAACTATAAATAGAGGCCTCCCCCCCTTCATTGTAAAGGGAACACACTTGAGTTTTGGGGAAGCAACAAAAATTCTTGAGAGCTTTCACTCAAATTTCTCTCCCTCTTACGTTCTTATTTTCTGCGGTTTGTTCTTATTTTATTCTTAGTTTATCTTTGTTTTTTTCAACATTTTTTTATTTTGATTTAATCCATGTTTCCCTATTTTTTTATATTTTTTAAATAATCTTAGTATCATATCAAACTATTTTTTTTTGAATATTTTTTTTAAATATTACTCTTAGTAAATTGTTTTTTTAAATTTTACTCAAATCATTGTTCTAAAAATATATATTTCATTTAATTGTTATTTTTATCCAAAAATTGTTTTTTTAATTAAAGGCAATATTTGGCATTTAGGATTTTCGAGAAAAGTAGTGCCCTAACTTACTGGGTTGCGATTTTTCTCGTCAAATTCGAATATCCAGGTACCCTTCTAAATGTTTTGAGTTTTAAAATATAAACAACTATTCTTGAGATTTCAAAACATTGTGTCCTAACTTACTGGATATGACGTTTTGTTGTTTCAAGATAGAAATTTTCCAAAGGCAAGCTTAGCTTCGAAGATTTTGAAATATTGCGTCCTAACTTACTGGATGTGATGTTTTGATTCGTTTGAGATAAGTGAGTCTTAGTTTTCAAGTTCGCGACATTCAAATAGTTTTCTTTCAAAAGAGGATTGCATTTTAAAATCTTCAAATTTCCGACATGAAAGACATCAAATAATCAATTAGGTACCAATTTTGGGGAGTTACGAGGGTGCTAATCCTTCCTCGTGCGTAACCGACTCCCGAACCCGTTTTCTCAAATGTTCGTAGACCAAAATGTTTTACAAGGTGATCCAATCACACCTAAAAAGATTGGTGGCGACTCCGATTTTCGTTTTTTAAGTCGACCCCTTTTTTTCCAAAACACATAAAAAATGGTTTCGACAAGTACCATCAATATTCAATTCAACAACTTAGGTATTACAATACTTATTGAAATCACCAATTAATTTCCTTTACAGTATTTCCCCGCTCTCAAAGATCAAACCACTTAAACCCTAACTCTAACTCTAACTCCCAATACAAAAAGTTGCTTGAAGAAATGAGATCATTAAAAGACCAAATGCAATAAGAACAACTTTGATATGACCAACAGTACCAACAACAACAAAAACAACTTTTTTATAATGCAAAAATAACTAGATAAGCTAATAAAATCCCTAATGGTTAATGACAACATCATGGCGAGCCAACTTTGTCCTTTAATGTTCAAAGACAAGAAAGGATCAAGCATGCAAAATACTAGCCACAAGCAACTTTCCCCCAATAGCAACCCAACCTTGTCATGATAAGGTGGAAGTCCTCAGGAGAGATATACAAGCTCTTCGGCCAAATACGGATGTAACACTTCCTAACCCCGTCCCGTCACCGGAACAGGACTACGGGGTATTACCGGTCATTACAGTATATTTACACGTAAAACAAGAATAAATGCAATATTGTACATCAAAAACATCTTAATATATCATTAAGAGGCCCTCAGTACTTAATAAGTACATTTAAAACAAACCGGGGCTCGATCAAAAGCTTAGGAAATTTTCGTAAAATTTCAAAGTTTCCCCTCTGAATAGTATCACACGCCCGTGTGATCTAGGGGACACTCCCGTGTGCCCCTTTTAACACGCCTGTGCCCACTACCCGTGTAACTCCCTGTCTATTTACTCATGGCAAACTAATTTCACACGGCCAAGTCACACGCCTGTGTGCTTAGCCCGTGTGGATTTATTTTTGTTTCGAACAAGTGCAGTTTTCACACGGCCATGACACATGCCCGTGGTGTATGGTCATGTCCCTCACACGGCTGAGTCACATGGCCGTGTCTCAGCCCGTGTGGCAGCACCTGAGCATTCTGTTTTGGATATTTTTAGGTGCAAGGGACACACAGTCTAACAACATGCCCGTGTGCTAGCCGTGTGTCTCACACGGTTTGATCACACACCCGTGTGCCAAGCCGTATGGACTCAAAATGAGCCTTTAATCACAAATTTATCAACCCTGCAAAACTTAAGCTTCAAGCTAGCAATTTTCTTAACTTTCAATAATAAATCATCCAACCAATGTACCCTTATTGGTACCACAATATGTGGCAAATATACTAAATCACCTCAACAATCAAACATATTTAGATTTAACTTCAAACATATATATTCCATACTATAGTTCAATATCTTTAATACCATTTACTTTCATGTATTAAACAACAACTTAATAGCCTAGGTACATGCCATTTTATCAAAAAGAAAGGTACTTCACCACTTTGATATCCGGGATTGGCTTGGATGCTGAGTCCATAGCTCTTTGGTACCTAATCTTGCGCATGGAAACAAAACCGTACGCTGAGTATACACTCAGTGGTATTTCTATAAACCAATATTTAAGGCATTAATACATTATTAATACAATTAGCCTTATGCCTTTACTTTCATAATCTTAAGATTTGTTTACTCTTCTTTATTTCTTTTTTTTTTTTACCCTTTTAATGTCATTAAACAATTCTTTATACATTTCGTATCATTCAATACTTTCAATAATCATACATCAGTATATCATTATGTTGCTAACAATCAACATTCAATCGTAATCATATAATCGATAGCAGTCAGTCTACAGTACCTTCATTTACACCTATTAACATAACTTAGACCTGGACGGATACACAAATCCAACTCACACACCGGGGATAGTACACAGTGTTTCATCGGTAAAAAGTTGGAATACACCGTGAGGTAACCGTAATAATAATAATGATATGATCAGTGAAGTACCTCTTTGGAACAATTCGAACGAGAATGAAGAAGGCGACACTTATAGTGTCTCATCGACACAAAGTCGGAATATCCCTGAACACTTCCAATCTTATGGCATGCTAACTATACCCGACTAGCCCAACTCTGTTAATAGGGTTTTCATAGCTCGGTAATAAATATACTTACCTTTATTTTCATTCATTATACATTTTCGGGAGTCACATCAATAAATATGCAATAAATTTAGTTTATAGAAATACAAACCTTAATTTTCGAGTTTACTCGATATCTTCGTTCACTTTCTCCTTTCCCTTCTTCGATGACGTTTCCGGTGCTATGTTAGTTACATAATAATTAACATTTAAAAAAATATATTATCAATATACTATATCACATTATACATTTCAATTTCTATACAACTTTTGCTTATATTTCAATTTAGTCCTATCACCATAACTATTCTTTATCTTCAAAATAAATCTTATATTTTCATTTAATTATCACTTTAAACTATTCCAAATCTTAAATTTACAGCATAAAACATTAATTATAAAATCCTCTCAATTCAATCCCTACTATTACAAAACTTATATTTTCTTTTACAATTCAATCCTTCTCCCATTTCTAACTTGAATTCCTATCAATTAAACCCATAATTCTTCCATTTATTCAACTTAATCAACATCTAAAAAATTCAATAACTTTCTAAATTTCAACATAACTCAAATAGTATTTCTTCCTAAGATTCTATAGACACCAAAATTACAAGAAAATGAATTAAATTGACTTACCAATCAAGCTTGAAATCTTAAAACCCTAATTTTCCCTTTTCTTTTTCTTTTCCCTTTTTTCCTTCTTTCTTTCCCTGCTCATTCGTGCCTTTCTTTGTCTTTTTCTTTTATTCATTCTTTATTTAATTTACTTTTAATTATTATATTATAATATTATTTACTTATATAATAAGTAAATACATATATACACATACATTTGTACTAATTAAAATAATACACATGTATTTATACTTACCACACACTTGTCACATAAGGCATATTTGCTAGTTTAGTCCCTTGACTTTTCTATAGTTTATAATTAAACTTTCACACTTTATTCAATTTAATCCTTATACCTAATTAACCTTAATTAAGCTAAATTTATTTGATTAAAATCTAATTAACATCTCACTTAACTTCATAAATATTTCTAATAAATATTTACGATTCTAATTTCCAGAATCGAAAACCCCAAAAACTCACTTTTCCGATGATATTAAAATTTGGGTCGTTGCAACGAATGATACGGATTGAATTTCATGCTCAAATAACCTTTTGGCTCCCAAAGTAGCAACTAGGTAAATGCCACCAAAATTTAGACCGCTAAAGGAAACTTATAAGGGAACTAAAGACTCAACTGAGCATATTGTAAAAAATAGAGATTGTACAGACATGTTAGATGCTACATATGCTAACAAATGCAAAGTTTTTTGTGTATCAATTTAAGGAAGAATGCGAGGACTTGGTATTTGTCAGCACCAAAGGGCTCTACTCACAATTTTGAACAATTGGGTTTTCAATTTCTAGGGTGTTTTCACTTATTCCAAACAATGCTCCAAATAACTACAAGCCTCCTTTTTGTTTAGCAAAGAAATAACAAACCTTTGTGAGACAATATTAAATGCTTTAATATGGAAACCAATAAGACTAATGATTTGAAGAACTAGAAGGCAATTGGTATGTACATAGCTGGTGTTAGTCATGCCCATTTGAAGTACTCTATCACAGAGAACAAACATCAACATTTGGTTAAATCTTTACGAGAAAACCTAGAGATATGTCGAGATAGAATAAATGAACTTATCCAATGCGAAATTCTTTTACATGATACTCAACTTCATATCACCAAAGGATTGAATGCTTGGGGTGAGGATGACCTTCCACCAGAGAACAACAAAGCGAACATCCTAGTTTGTGAGCAAACTTGGGGAGTCAACTTCACTTTCACTCCCCTAATTCGTAAGGAATGATGGAGCTCGCTACGAACCATACAATACAAGAAGAGAGGGTCTATACAACAAGTTTAACAACTACATTACTCTAAATGCTTCATGGGCATAGATTCTAAGCCAGGTTTAAAACCAGGGGATCCTTGAGTGCCTACCTCTAATAAAGCCAAATTGCCAAGGTTTTCAAAACACTGGTCAGACAATTTGTTTGTTGGTCCAACCGGTTCAACCGATTGAATTAAATAAATCATTAAAAATTCATAAAAATAAAAATAAAATCTGGTTCAATCAGTCCATATTGATTCCTAGGTGAATTGATCTGATGCCTCTCTCCAAACCAGTACCCTAACTAAATCTTGGCCCAACCAATCTGATCAATTAGTCTAATCTAGTTGAAACAACCATGCAAATTGCCTCAGAAATAGATGCTATAAAGCAAACAGTGAGACATGTACAACTTAAATAGTTTGTAGTTTAAGAACTTCGTTGCAAAAAAATAAATAATCCTAGCCCCTTGAGCGAAAGATAGGCAACAGAAAGCTCAGGGAAAGAAACCTTTAAGAGGTGTCATATTGGACCTGATAGATATCTATGGAAATGGGTTAGGAATTGTTAGTTTTCAGCTTCTGAAGCTCATAAATTTGTATCTCATGTGGATCAATATCAAAAGGACGACATTTGGGAGGTGACATGAAAGTTTGAGGGTTTGCAACAAGTACAACACTTTCTATGGATCATGTTGCATGAGTTGTTGACTAATGTTGGAAGAAGCCATTGAAGGATGACGGATGATCCAAGTTGCAAACTTTGTGGTGCTCCTTTTCAAACATCATTGTATACACTTAAAAGACTATCATGTTGTGAAAACATTTTAAAGGCAGTTGGTTCACCCTTCAAATGCATCCAAGTTCTTTTCACTTTGTATGAACGAATGGCTAGTGGATAATGTTCCTAATAAAAGTAGAATTGTCTTAAAAAATACCGATTAAGAATCCTTTTTGCTATTGGATGTTGGAGATCATGGAAACAATGTAACCTTCCCACTTTAAGAAGGAAAATTATAGTTCAGAGGAAATAATTTCGTACCATGGGCACAAAACATTTAGGAATAGCAACAAGTCAGATATTTGTATTTTTTTTGGATTATTTGAATTGGAATATGTAAAGTTGCCTAAAAATTAGAGTTCACGTATATTACTATCCAAATCTAATTCTAAATTAAATATTATTATTTGTTGGATATCTGAATTAGTAAAAATTTGAATCTAAATTTATGAAAAAATATAAAATCAAACAAAAATTAATCTTATAAATTTCATTTATGATTAACAATAAATAAATACAAATTAACTAACAAATTAAATTTGACAATTTCACAACAATTTAAATACACCTAACAAATTAAAAGTTTCATAACAATCTAAAAAAAAAAAAAATCTGAATTTAACATTTTTAAATCATATGTCAGATATTTACACCCGAAAAAATCTAGGTATGAATTTGTGAGATAATAAAAAATCAAACAAAAAATAATTTTAAATGAAATTTACTTATAGTTAAATAAATTAATGTAAATTAACAAAAGTACTTAAATATCAATTCACACGTATTAAATATAATAATTTCCCAACAAATTTAAATAACTAACAACTTAAATATAAGAATTTCAAACAAACTAAAAGCTCCATACCAATACCAAATATTAGAAGTAAGTATTTTCTAATTAATAGATTCGGATATCCACTTCAAATAATAATTTTAATATTCAAATTCATATATTATCTGACTCTATAAAATTTAATTTGGATATCTATCCGAGAATTTCTTTGTGGCAAGATTAAATTAAAAAAATTGACAGTGAATACAAGTTACGTGGGGAGTGCCGAGGATGGGATGGACCAAACTAAAGGAAGATGTTGCATTTCAACCAAACTCCCAGAGGGCTTCAGAGAGATGGTACAGGTGATGGGGTTGAGTAGGAGCAATGGCTGGCTGCACCAACGTGGAGAATGCTAAAATGCGGGCTATTCTAGACGGTTTACACTTCACATAGGAGATGGGCAGGTAATTGTGGAAACTGACAACAAAGGTGTGGTACAAATGCTAACTGCGAATGCCCATGAATCTAACAATCAAGCACTGGCAAGGAGAATTATGGTGGTATGCAGTGGTGAGTGGGAAGTGTCCTTTGCACATATGATATTGAAAATTCAAAGGAAACAGCAATAAATTTAATTTAATCCAAACCTAGAAGATGTAGATTCAAAATAGCTGATATATTGGTTCAAAACGAAAGCTATATTTATTACATAAAGCAGAGAAATGAGGAAGATGAACAAGGTTAGGTTGTTGTTTCACTAACTGCAAGGCCAGGTACACTGACAAGTGAAACGATTGATAAATGTCTGAACGCAGCTTCCCTGGCTTCCTGGGAAGGATTGACCACATTGGCTGCTGCAAGTTCCAGCGTCACAAGAACCATCACCAGGGATTCGTCCGTGGCACATTTCTTGTCCATGGACTTCATGCGTCATCATACAAACTGCACCAAAATTACATGAGATTTGTAAATAAAAGGTGACATAGAAACCTAACTATGAAAAGAATAAAAGACCTGAGGAATAAATAAGGAGGATGGCAAAGAACAATCTGAAGGAGAGCTTCGACATTGTCTGAAATCCAATATGTTTGGGCATGGAAGAAATGAAAATGGTGGTTGGTAATTTATAAGGTAGATTGGGACAGGACATGTTCTGTAGGGAATCAAAGTAAATCATATCGTGACTGAAAGTTTTGGGATCTTCTTCAATAATTCCTTGATTTGAGGCCAAGTTTATTCCTTCCCCTTTTTAATAAACTTCCATATATAATTATGGATTCCGCAGCAATGCAATCTAGTACTTGAAATATCAGCTATATTTCCTGTTTATTTGAGGAATCTCATAGTTTTCTCTTCTTTTTTTTTTAAGCATTCCTTAAGTGAAACAAGTACTACCATTTGCCGCTGTTTTGTAATGGAAGACCATCGAAATAAAATAGAATACTTCTTAAAATACATATTCTATCTTAATATAATATTTAAAATCCCATTCTTTAATAAAATTGAAAATAATTTTATAGGGGCGCCTATTTCTTAAAATTTTTTAACGTGTCATGTAATAAATTATTTCATTTCTAAAATAGATTATTTTATATAATCAACTTTACTCTAAAATTTTGATCTAGGATCGAATATAATAAAATTTTGAGAAATTTTAGAAAATGAGTCGGTTGAAGAATTTTTTATGAAAGTGAAATTGATATTGGAGATAGAAAGCGATAAAAAAGAATTGTGGATGGGAAAATATGGAAAAAAAAAAAAAAACAAATTTAAATGCAAATTTGACTCAAATGAGAAATGTGAATTATCATGATTATTTGGCACGGGGATAATTTAGAATATGTATTGGTATGAAGAAAGGCACTTTTGGACTAAATTAGAAAAGATTTAAAAGTATAAGGACTAAATTCTAAATTTTCTATTTTTACTCAAAAAAAGGTAAATGTATATTTTTCACCACTTAGGACTATTATTAAAAGATAAGTGTGAGTTATAATATTTAAGTTGATAAATGTTTAATTGTTGTAAAGAAATTGTGCTAGGAGGCAAAAGAGGGTCAAATGAGAATTTTGCCATATAAGAGTATTTTTGTCATCTTTCAAGTACTTTATATTATAAATGTTATTTTTCATGAGATATTTGATGATACATGTGATACTTTTATAAGGTTATTTTGATACCTTAATACGTGTTTTCTTGTTTTTTTTTTTTTTTTTTGTCATTTAGAAATTATAACACCCAAAAAGTTTTATGATGTTTTTATTGAAAATGGTGAATTTAAATGCAATGCAATCGTGAAGGAAATGCGGCATCTACTCAAATGTAGGGGATTGAATGTTTTTCTAACTTCATATAAGTTTGCAATTCCCAAAAGGAAGTACTGAATAAATTAAGTGGGTTTGATAGAGGGATGATTAGCCATAACTTTTGTTACCGTTATATGTGTTTGAGGCGGTTTTCTTTTGCCATTGCATCCTTTCTTTGTGGAGGTTCTCAATCCTTACAGAGTTACACAAGGTTAATTAATGGGACCTCTTGGTGGGCAATGGTGACTTACTTTTTGTACTGTGGCCAAAAGGGGGTAGAAACTTCAGTTGATGTGTTCAGATGAGCTTTACATATTATTCCCTGTTGCTAGCGGGACCTATCAGAAGGACTTTATGATGCTAACAGCGACGCTAGACAATACTAGGAATACTATGCATTTAGTGAGCAAAAATTATATAAACTTTCGACAATTATGCAGAGGTGGATTTCCATTTCTGACTTCCTGTTACAAGTTTAGTAGCGATCGAAGTACCTTGAAGCCTATTTTGGAGAGTAATGTGGAGATGAACCAATACCATAGGTAATGTCAAGGCTCGCCATTAAAAGATAAACTATAAAAATAGTCACTTTGTTTAAAATGTTACGTTTTAAAAATTTATGTTATCATTTTGTTACGACGCTATCACTTTATCGTTAAATTCCGTTACGACAACTTGTTAAATTAATTACACCTTGAACTGAAAAAGAAAAATCATTCATCTCTTTTTTTCTTTTCCATTTTCACTTAAAAAACTATTGTTTGACACCTGATGATTCTCGAAGCCTGCATGTCTGGAGAAGGTTGCAAAGGTTTGAAAAATGCTTGTTATGATTTAGGTTTTCCTCGCAAGGATGACCATCCATGCCATACATTGTTTGCAAATTAGCAGTCTGTTTGTTTGTCCACCTCCAAAGAAGAGATAGAGTCTAAAGATTGTCAGAAAAAGTGACAGAGGAAGGTCTGACATGGTTCGTTGACAGGGGATTTAAAACCATTGTTGATCTAAGAGCTGAGACTATTAAGGATAACTTTTATCAAGCAGCCATGAATGATGCTATTTCACCTGGGAAAGTTGAATTTATAAGATTTCCAGTGGAGGTTGGAACTGCACCTTCAATGGAACAGGTTGAGAAGTTTGCATCTTTAGTTTCAGATTGTAACAAAAGGCCCATCTATCTCCATAGTAAGGAAGGAATATGGAGAACTTCTGCAGCGGTCTCTAGATGGTGGCAGTACATGACTCGTTTTGCATCTCAGTTAGCAAGTGATAGATTATCACAAGATGCAACCTCTTCTAGTACTGAAGAAAAGCTCAAGTTACAAGAGACAAATGAGTTATTGCAAGAGACTTCGAATGGCGCACATAAGAAAGAAGCCTCCTCAGATGATAAAGAAGATGACAAAATTTGTGGAACTGACATTGACCTTGTTTCCAGCCAAGTTATGACTTCTGGGAAGCAGTCAATGTAGAAGGAGCAGTAATTAATATCTATGAGACTGCTGATCCTCTAAATGCTCAGATTCAACAAATATGACAATTGTTATTTTTGAGTCAAAAACGAAAAGCAAAAGGAAACAAATAATGTAATACTATATTAAGGAGGTAACGAAGCTTAACAAAAAAAAAATAATCACTTCTTAATAAAATGATAACACAAATTTTCAAACATAAATAACAAAAATATAATATGAAGGAAAAAAAAAGAGTCCGTTTACTCCGCCATTAAATGTGAAAAATACTCGCAGAATGCTCCATGTGTAGAAATATTGCTTGATGGGTTGCCACGTGAGATGGTGGTAAAAGTGTGCAACAAAACCAAGGATTTTTTTGGTTAATTACGTCATTCAATCACGTACTTTCATAATGCAAAAACAATTGAAGGAATTCCTTTTATCTCTAAATTAAAATGATTGATAAGATTAAAATCTTTTCAAAAGCAGTAACTCTTCAAATAAACTACAAATAGAAAACAACACATCCAAAATAACTATCAAGGCTTACTTAAGTTATGCAAAGGGTAAACCAAAAACAGCAAGACAAAAAAAAACAGAGTAGATCTAGTAGCCACCCTTGAGATCATTAACAACATCGTATGGAATGGGAGTAACAGTTTCCAACATCGCACCCTCGACCATGAAACCAGGTTTTGGGCCCTCAGGCTGCCTCTTTGTGCAAATCACCTCACCCCTTGCCTTGGCCTCTGCCTTAAGCTGATCATTTTTCAGCTTCCTCAGCTTGAATTCCTCAGTGCACCTTGAAGGTTGAACATGCTCCACTCTGACATGAATCCTCTTCCTTATAATCCGGTTACCAACCTGAAAACGGCAAGCATATTAATACAACAATTACACCGCTTGCCAATTTCCTATACAAAGCACAACCTTGAAAACTCAGCCAGGCAAAGAATATAAAAAAGCCCTATAGCAAAAAGTGAAAGGATTGCAATATTGTTCACATGATCACCCCTAAACGCTGGGGTGTGCATCACATTTAATCAACATGATAAATCATCTTATTGAAATATACAAATTAAGCTCATCCCAAAAGAGTGATTCTATATATATTCCCCTTCAGTGGCAACTCCAACATCAAAAAGGTGCTACACTAGTGCTGAAAGGCAGGCGAACAGCATTCACACTAATTACATCATGTGTACAAGGAAATCTAACTTTGAAATAGGAGCACGCCATATTTCTAAATGGATTTTCATAATATAAATACCGAACAGACTACTATAAGTGGAGAAACAAATCCAATATTATAATCAAATTAAAAAATTTCAACCACATAGCAAATATCAGCAAACAACATTCAGAAACATGAAACTTATTGCACATAAAATGCTGTATTGGGACTTAGCTGGATAAATCGTTTAACAGTGACATGGAAACACAAAGTACAAATAAAGATAATACATCAAGCAAAAATGAAACTGAAAATTATAATCAAATTAAAAAATTTCAACCACATAGCAAATATCAGCAAACAACATTCAGAAACATGAAACTTATTGCACATAAAATGCTGTATTGGGACTTAGCTGGATAAATCGTTTAACAGTGACATGGAAACACAAAGTACAAATAAAGATAATACATCAAGCAAAAATGAAACTGAAAACCCCCAAAACGATTCGTACACCAAAACCCCCAAAACAGTACCTGCTTGTTGACCTCAACGCCGATGGCGCGCTTGGTGACGTTCCAGACACGACCAGTGCGGCCATGGTAGAACTTGTGGGGCATGCCCTTGTGAACGGCACCATTTACCTTGACGTCAACATAGTCACCGATCTTGTAGGTCCTGAGGTAAGTGGACAATGGGATGTAACCCTTCTTTCTGAAGGGTCTGGAAAACAGATCCCTAGTCCGAGATCGGAGACCGTGACCAGCTGGCATTTCTCACCCTCTCAGGTTTTCCTTCCCTCGCCGGCTTGTAGAAGATAGAGAGAGGCGTTGAGCTGTAGGGACAATTAAAACCCTAACTATGATCCTTTTATAGTCGCTTTTTTGGTCAGGTTTATTTTTCTCTCGACATTTTTGGGTTTGGGCTTTGATTCCTATTTCAGTCTTTGAATGATTGATAACGAAGGACCAGATCCGCCATTGTAGGCCTCAACCGGGCATAAAAGCCCATCTAATATGTAGATTTCTCGTTTTGGATTTTTGCAATAGACCCATTAAAACCTGAAATTCATTAAGAAAAGTCATTCGAGTACAGCAAGTTAGGTTGAGTAGGGGTGTTAATGAAACATTACTACTCGCAAGTTACTCAAACTCAGTAAGTATTGAGCTAAGTTTAAGGTAATTTTAAGTTTAGAAATACTTGACTCTGACAGCTCATGAGCCTTATCAAGTTTTGTTATTTATATTATTAAATTACTTTATTACTCTTAATATATATTATTAACTCTAAGCTTAATTATCGAATCGAGTTCAAGAACAAAAATTGGTAAACGAGCTTAATCAAGCTCAAAATTGAGTAGCTCGATTATATCTCGAGTCAAGATCGAGCATAAAACTAGATGTTCGAACGAGCTCAAGCTGAGTATCGACCTCTAAAATTTGGGTTAAGCTCAAGGTTGACAGTATTTGGGCTCAACCCAAGTTTTAACATTTTATATGGGCCAAATTTAGGCAAAATTTTACGCCTATTTTTTGAGTCAAACCTAGCAAACGAGTCTAAAATTTTGTTTGAGCCCGACCTAGCCCATGAGCACCTCTAACTTGTAAAGGTGGTCTAAGAACACTTATTTTTATTCATCAAGGAGCTTTTTCTTTTTTTTTTTTAAATGCATTAAATGTCAGGTCTAACTTGAAAACTTAGAAGTGAATGAACTAGATCTTAAGTGCAAAAGTATGATTCTAAACTAGTGAGTACTAGAACTTGTAATCACTTTTTGTTCGAGCTATTAAGTTAGTGGATAATCTCTATGGGCGAGATCATGTTGACGTGAAAAAATCGAACTTTGTAAACATATCACTACGTTCTACATTATTCATCATTTATGAGTGAAGTAACTGACACTGCTTCTGGTACTGCTCAACTTTACTTGCAAATAACGTATCAATTCTTTCAATACATTCATGAAATTCAATGCATCCAAACTCACCAATGTCATGTATTAAACAACATATCAATAAGTATACATGCATGAGCATCAATTCATTTGCACAAACATTAAAAAAAACAATCATTCAAATTATATGTATATGCAAATTGAAACTTTTTTTCCTTATTGGTATATAAAAAAATCAATTAAAACAAGATACTAATTTAAACATTTATAATTAAAAAAAATGATAAAAGACATTTAAAGCATAATGGGAGAATAAAAATTAATGTAAAAAGCATCTTATTACATTCTCACAACAAAGAAAAAAACTTAAAGAAAAATGATATAGCAAAAAAACCATTTTATTCAAGAGTCAAGATACATACAACAACATAATCCTATTTGCATAAATTCACTATCTTAAAAACATGCTAAGAGGAACAGACCAGTTGTTACTTCAAAATTTGTTATAAAGAAATATTAAAAGGGAAAAAAATCAATATTTGTATATGCAAAATGATACCAAATATTTGGATATGCATGGAAAGAATCATGATACCAAACCAAAAGCTATCAAATTGAACAATATAGAAAAGCGAAACAAAGATACAAAATATACTTTCATTAGGCAACTGAAGTGCAATTCATTTAATAAACATAATCATGACAATTGCATCCAATCAACAAGGCAATAGCTGAATCCCAATTTTTGTTATTTTCTTGAGTTCAAACTGTTTTTTTTTTTAACATATTTTTTATTAAGATTTAAATTTTGATTTTTTTGGTATTTTCAAGTTGACCACATAGTTTAATAGTAATGTAGAACTGTAATGTGGAACTAAAACATAATGCACAAGCAATTAAAGGGATCCATTTATCTCTAAAATAAAATGATTGATAAGATTAAAATCTTTGCAGAAGCAGTAACTCTTCAAAATAAACTACAAAACGTAAGCAACACATCCAAAATAACTAACAAAGCTTACTTAAGTTATGCCAAGAATAAACCAAAAAACAGAGTAGATCTAGTAGCCACCCTTGAGATCATTAACAACATCATATGGAATGGGAGTAACCGTTTCCAACATCGCACCCTCGACCATGAAACCAGGTTTTGGGCCCTCAGGCTGCCTCTTTGTGCTAATCACCTCACCCTTTGCCTTGGCCTCTGCCTTGAGCTGATCATTCTTTATCTTCCTCAGTTTGAATTCCTCAGTGCACCTTGAAGGCTGAACATGCTCCACTCTGACATGAATCCTCTTCCTGATAATCCGGTTACCCACCTGAAATCCGGAAGCATATTAATACAACAATTACACAAATTTCCAACCCCCCATACGATGCACAAGCTTGAAAAAATCAGCCGGCAAAAGAATATAAAAAGGCCCAATAGCAACAAGTGAAGATTGCAATATTGTTCACATGATCACCGCTGAAACGCTGGGGTGTTGCGTCCCATTTAATCAACATGATAATTCAACTTATTGAAATACATAAACTAAGCTCATCCCAAAAGAGTAATTATACATATATTTTCCCCTTCAATAGCAACTCCAACATTAAAAAGGGGCCACACTATTGCTGAAAGCAGTAATGTACACAAGGAAATCTAACTTTGAAATAGCAGCACACCATATTTCAAAATGGATTTTCATAATATACATACCGAACAGATTACTATAAGTGGATAAACAAATCCAATCGGATAATCAGAATAAACAATTCCAACCACATAGCAAATATCAGCAAACAGCATTCAAAAACAAGAAACTTATTGCACATAATCTGCTAAATCAGCTACATCTTTACATACTATATCGGGACTTAGTAGGATGAATCATTTAACAATGAAATGGAAACCCAAAAATACAAATAAACATTATACATCAAGCAAAATGAAACTGAAAACCCCCAAAACGATTCATACACCGAAAGTCCATCAAACAAAGAAAAACCCACAAATAAAAACTAAAATCACCGTTGTTTCAGTACCTGCTTGTTGACCTCAACGCCGATGGCGCGCTTGGTGACGTTCCAGACACGACCAGTGCGGCCATGGTAGAATTTGTGGGGCATGCCCTTGTGAACGGCGCCATTAACCTTGACATCCACATAGTCACCAATCGTGTAGGTCCTGAGATAAGTGGACAATGGGATGTAACCCTTCTTTCTGAAGGGTCTGGAAAACAGATCCCGGGTCCGAGATCGGAGACCGTGACCAGCTGGCATTTTTCACCCTCCGGTTTTCCTTCCCTCGCCGGCTTGTAGAAGAGAGAGAGAGAGGCGTTGAGCTGTAGAAACGATTAAAACCCTAACTGTGAGCATTTTATAATCGCCTATTTACATGACGTAGGTTTATTTTCCTCTTGACATTTTTGGTTTTGGGCTTTGATTCCTATTTCAGTCTTTGAATGATTGGTAAGGAAGGACCAGATCCGCTAATTGTTGGAACTCATCAGAACATTAAAGCCCATCTAATATTTAGATTGCTTTTGGATTTCTTTTTCTTTTTCTTTTGGTTTAATTTAACAAGAGTCCCTTTAACTATGTCCTTTGTTTGAGTTAGGTATCAAAATTTTATTCCATAACCAAAGTTGGCTCCTACCATTAAAAAAAAGTCAAAGCCAATCAGGAATCACCACATCATTAAAATTAAAATATAATTAAATAATAATTATATTAATATTAAATAAAATAAAAATACTTCCCTTACGTTTCTCTCCCTAGTGCAACATAACTCAACCATAGAACAACTATAGCAGAATTTACTCAACCATATGAAGCATTGGGGTTAGACATGATAGTTCCAGTGAAGTCAGTGAGCTCAACATAAATGTTCCTCAAGCCTTTCACCATGGAAATGTGGTTGGTCATCGGTTCAGTTTTAATCTACGGTATGTTCATAGTGTGGTTCTTGGAACACCAGTCCAATCGTGACTTTAGAGGTCGATGGAACAATCCAGTTGGCACTCCATTTTAGTTCACTTTCTCCTCTATTTTTTATTTTATTTAATATTAATATAACTTTTTTATTTAATTAGTTTTCAGTGACATATGGACGTGGCGCTTCCTACTTGGCTCTGACCTTTTTCTAAGGGAGTGTAACGACAGGGGCCAACTTTGATTATGGAATAAAGTTTAGGTATTCGATTTGACCAAAAAAAAAGTTTAGGTGCCTAAAATAAAGGGCATAATATAAGGGCCTCTTGTTGAATTAAGCCTTTTGTTTTTATGTTTTTGCAATAAACCCATTAAAACTTGAAATTCGGTTTGAAATAGTTTTTCAAGGTTGAGCATTGAGCAAAATCAATGTGAAATGAGGTGTTTGGACGGTTTATAAAATATAAGTTAAAAAATTGTGGTTTTCGAATTGATTTTTTTGTTTTTCATTTAATTTAGAATTAATTTTGATTTTTTTATGATGTAGACAAATATTTTACATTTGAAATAGTGAAATTAACTTAAAAAGTGTATGCAAAAGCATTTAAAAATACAATATAAGAGTTATTTAAAAATATATATATTTATGAGAAAGACTTTGAAATTTTACTAAATAATATCCAAATGTCAAAATTAATATGAAAATTGAACCAAACCACATTATTATGGACGGTTTGAAATTTCTAAAAAAATTTAATCCAATTAAACAAAACTCACCCGTACCGATAAGAGGATTGGTTCAAAAAAATGATTGTTATTATTTCTCTTAAATTAAATTAATATTTATAACTATTTTGCAATGTTTGTTTATTTTCTTTATGGATGTTCAAATTAATCATCTCTAATTTTAAGTTATATATAAGTATAATTTTGATTTTATGTATTTTTAATATATAAATAATATGAGTATATAAAAGCATATATAACTATTATACCAACCTAAATAAACAACTTTAGAGCTCAAACACAAACTTCTTCAAGAGTCGGTTGGCATTCAAATATTGCACTACTTGTGGAATAAAGTGGCTTCTTTTTCTTTTCTTTTCTTTTCTTTTTTTATCTCCAACATGTTTGTTAGGAAGGATTTCGTGCATTATTGATTGCAAGGCCAACAAAATGCCCATTGCATGGTCCTGCCAATCTTGTCGGGCCATGCACATTTAGACAATGAGCATCCCTTACTCAAACTTAACGAAGATTATTCTGAGTCTCCTATTCAAAACCTCAAGCTCTTTGACAACCTAAAGATAGTCAAGCATGTCAATGTCATCACTCAACTTGTAGATAAAATTGGTCCTAAAGAAGAAATGTTTGTAGAACTTGTTGAAATCCCTTTTGCAACAATTATCCTAACTCTAACTTTAGATGTTACACAAGGGGCTAGAACACTTGAAGGTTTAAAGTTGAGCTCAATTTCTCAATTCACAACATCAGCTTTATCAATAAAAGAATAAACACGATCATTTAGTAGATAAATAATCTAAAGAGGGCAACATTATAGTTATTCCCTCCTTGCATATTTGCTAAAATGTGGGAGAAAAATGAGGCAAAGGGAGTTACCTAGTCAAGAAAGTTGGTCGTTAATTATTAAGAGTTTGTTGAAATTTGTTTTGTCATAAAGAGCAGTTGGAGGCATATTTTGTTATTGACATATGACAATGTTAAGCGAAGTATGTTTATTTGCTTCTTTTCTCGAGTTTCATGTTATCATTATTTATTTTGCTATGGAAAACTTTGTTTGTTGTAGCATTTTACCAAAAATGCCAAAGACGAAGAATGTTAATGCTAGGAGTTTTGCTCCACCTGTTACATCATTTGCTGCAATATTGCCAAGCAAAAAGTTTGAGCAACAAATTGTTTATCACTTTCACGTTATGTCAATTTTCAACATGGGGTTTACAATATAAATAAAACAAAAAAAAATGTGATACCTATTTAAGAAAAAAAAAGAAGAAAACTAGAAAATATGAGAGTCCATTATACTGAAAAGACTTCAAGATCGAAGCCACATATAGAAGATTATAATGGTTAAAGATAAAGACAATATATTATCCTCATTTTAAGTAAATTGAGATGAGCTCTTAAATGATGCTACACAAGTTCAATCTATTTATAGTGAGTTTCATTCTTTAATGTGATTTTGGAGTTGAATGAACACATTATTGTTCAAATTTAGGAACAGTTTTTTTGGAAAAACATTTAAGTTACTAAAAATTGAGAGCTTGTTATCAGGGATTTAAATAGCGGTTCGATACCGCTATAGCAGTCGTTATATAGTGATAGCGGCACCGTCCGAAACCGCTATTATTGTTTTACAATAAGTTGTGTGAATTTTAAAAAAAAATCATGATTGCGATACCCACAATGACCACAATAGCATTCGTTATGTCCGCAACTGCAACAAACGCAGCCGTGGCCACAGTTTAAATCCCTGTTTGTTATAACAATTTTTAGTAAGCAAAACTATTTTAGGGAAAATTTCACACTAGAAATGCGATTATGAAGCTCAAGCCAACAACGCTTGAGAGATTTATTGAAATTTCCAATAAGTACATACAAAAAGTCTATTCAATATGTTCTTACCAAAGGAACACTGTAACACCTTAATACTCGACCCAGTCTCTGGATCTGAGCTACAGGATGCCATATTCGTTACTAGAGCAGCTATAATTAATTATACTCAGTTCAAAACCATTATGCATTCAAATATGAGTAAAATATATGTATAATATGATAAGTAACCATTTCCAAGTCTTATATGAGCTTACAAAAGCTCTTTTGTTAACCCGAGGTCGAAATAAGACCAAATTTCAAAGAATTCAAAATTTCAGGTTGATGTCATGACTTCGGGAGTTCCTCGTTGTAACTCACTGACTAGATCTCGTCGCGAAGACAGGGGTCTGATGTTACAACGTGATTGTCTATTTTTAGATGGTCCAAATTAGTACCTATTCCATCCACTCATTTGTACACTTCCATTCATTCAACCAAGCGAAATTCCATAATTCAATACTCTTTACTAAGCATTTAACACAACTTATGCATAACATTACTTCCATTACACCATTTCATTCAAACATACAAGTAAATACCATGTTGATAACCATTTAACCCTCTGGCATACTTGCATATACATATGGTCACAAATTTGCAACATCTCGTGCATTTCAAATATTCCAAATTTATCTATACAACTATTCCTTTTTGCCATTACCAAATTACCAATTCTAACTTCCAAAGTTAAGAAGTTCATGCCATATACAAAATCGACCCAACCTAAGTACATGTCACATACAAAACCCTTTGGCATACTTGCATATACATATGTACACTTCCATTCATTCAACTAAGCGAAATTCCATAATTCAATACTTTTTACTAAGCATTTAACACAACTTATGCATAAACATTACTTCCATTACACCATTTCATTCAAATATACAAGTAAATACCATGTTGATAACCATTTAACCCTCTGGCATACTTGTATATACATATGGTCACAAATTTGCAACATCTCATGCATTTCAAGTATACCAAATTCATCTATACAACTATTTCTTTTTTGCCATTACCAAATTACCAATTCTAACTTCCAAAGTTAACAAGTTCATGCCATATACAAAACCGACCCAACCTAGGTATATGTCATATAATGAACCAAAAAGAGATTATACAAACATTGTTGAGTCGAGAATCTCTGGTTGGATGCTGGAATCACTTTTTGGAACCTTGAAATGTACCTATACCTATGCATGAGAAAACAAACCATACGTTAAGCGATAATGCTCAGTGGTATTTCCATGATTCAAGTTAGTGCAATACAAGTTTATATCCATTACATACATTCAATCTCAAATTCAAATATCAAACAATACATATACAATTCATGATAATCCGCAGTCACATACCGATATGTATATATACCACAAAGAACACCAATTATGTAAAAGGAAACAACTATACATTGCCTCAATTAAGAAAACTAGATGCACATATCATACCAATGTCATTAGTGTTTGCATTTCTATTCAATTTAACACATCCAATCATATCCTCTTTTTTATTTTCGATATCGAATTATTCATTCGCTAACTTTCCAAATCAGCCCTCAAAATCGTTTAACCGGTTCGCATGGTCTTTCACATGCTATCGATGATCATATATTGTATATATGTACATGTGGTACAATTTCATAATATTCAATCATTTCGAGTATCATTTAACCAATTCACAATTTATATCCCCTATTAACATGACTCAGACTCGAACAGATACACATATCCTAACCAACACACTAATTTGGCACCCAATGCCTCATTGGAATGTCTGAAGTAAATAGAATGCACCCAGTGCTCATTGGTATAACCAAAGTAAAAGTTGTGCCTAGTACTCATTGAAACATCCAAAAGAAAATATGCCCAACGCTCACCAACATATAGTCGAAGTAACTCGTACTTTATCAATCCTATGGCATGCCAACTATATCCGACGAGCAGGTCGGGTATGGGGATATTACACTTATTTTGGACTTTTAGGTTCGATATTCAGGTGTCTCGAGAATAAAGAATTATTGTCTCGAGACATGGCCATAATGTATTGAGACCAACAGACTAAATGACCTAAAATGAGCATTCCCAAACATACAACTTTCAACCAACTACACACTTAGCTTGCACTAATCTATAACCAAACTTATATGCATCAAATTATTCTACCAATCATGACTACACGTTTGCCCAATTTAGCATTAAGTGTACATAGCCGGTCCAAGCCAATTATATAAAAAGTGGTCAACCATTCCTTGTATATATTCAATTCAACATGGTATATCATACTAAGTATTAACAATTTCATAAACTATTCTCTAGGTACCTCAAAATTCCCATCCTTACAATTAGGTATCCAAAAACACTTAGAAGTAAATAAATAATTCAAGCTTGATTCGAGCTTGTATCAAGAATTCCCACTAGATTTCCAACATGATCTAAGCTTAAATATTCATTAATTGTTAAATTCTAAGCTTTATTTGAATGAAACTCGACAATGCCATTTTAAACAAGTTTACATAGTGGCTAAAGTTAATGAATAGTTTAGTTAAACCAAGGTTTCGAGACAAGGACCTTAGTAACGGCCTTGGATGAGGAATCAATTCTTTCTTTCTTCTTATTTACTTTTGGTCCATGGAGATGAATAAATGATGATAATACCCCATTCTTTGTTTTTCCAACTTAACATACATCATTAGCAAATAAAGAGATTAATTATAAAATAATTCAATGGTTAAGATCTCACCAATTTAAAGTAAAGGAAATGAGTGGCAAAGAAGAAGCGGTGCCACTACTCAATTTCTAAGATGGTCTAACTACATTTAGGCACTTGGTATAATTGCATTTTTAGGATTTGATTGAAATTACAAAGTTTATTTCGCTAGGTTGAATATTTTCAACTTAGTCTGTGCACTATTTTTTATATTCTATTTAATTATATTTTAAAATAGATTTAGACAGATGTACGCTTACATTTGAATGAATTGTTCAGGTTGAATTAATCCCCACATTAGGGTTCATTAATTAACGAAATAATTTAATTTATTATTATTGTCACGGATGGGATGACTCAATTGAGTGTGCCATTTACCCAATCATAAATAGTTATAACTAGTAGCAGCAACCTTTGGGCTTAATTGAATTACAGATATTCCTATTGGACCCGGTCGGGTTCAAAATCTGCCCCCCTGCCCAAATCAAGAAAATGAAAACCCTTCTCCTCTGTCTCCCAAAACCCTCGGCCTTTTTCTCCACGATGATGTTCTGTCGTCTCCTCACCAGAGCTTCCCATTTCCGTTTTCTGCCTCTTCTTTCCTCCAAATCCCCGCCATGTCCTTCCTTCTCTCAACCCCATCCACTTTCCCTCGTCCGTTTCCTCTCAACCAACAACAATGACAATAGGAAAGATCAGTCATTTTCCAATCCCTGGAATTTTGCCGAAGAAGCTAACGGCAAATTCGGGAATCCTTTCCCCGATGAATCGCAAAAGAAGAGCGGGGAAGGGGATTGGTTCGTTGGAGAGGAAGACAAAGCGTGGAGCTTTGGAGAAGAAGACAAAGATGATGGCGTGTTTGATTTTAAAGAAGAAGCTGTACAAGATGTTGGTCTAACCATTGATGGTACCGGTATTGCTTTGGGTGTTGATGAGGTTGAGGACCGGGAGAAGCTTGAAGAAGAAGAGAAACAACTCACTGCCGTACTCAAAGGCTAGCTTTTTTTTTCATCCCTTTTTTATATATAGATTTGATCCCTTTTATTACTATGGTATTGTATTTTATGGTATTCAAAAAATTAAATTAAGGCTTATTTTGGCCAGTTTTGTATTATTTAGTGCTGCATTTGCTGCAAAATTTAGCTGTGTTGAATGGGTGTTTTTTTTTTTGTCTATTAGAATTAAGAGTAGGATGAGAAGTGAGAAAAAGAAAAAAAAATTATAAATTTAGTGTTTGGTGTTCTTGATTATGTGTCAAGAAGATGATTACCTTTTTCTCTTTTACTTGAATTATCTTTTTTGGTTAACAGGAAGATTATTCCCTTTTGTAGGCCCGAATCGTGCATTTGGTGACCTTATTGCAGCATCCGGTATCACAGATGCGATGCTTGACAGTTTGATAGCTCTAAAGGATCTGGAAGGGGTTGAGGGGTTGCCACCTTTAAGTGTTATAGAAGACATGCGTTATGAAAAGAATACGAGGAAATCCACAAGAGCTGAAATGGAACGTCAGAAGCTGGAGGAGATGGCTAAAGAAAGGGTAAGACAAGTAGATGATAAAGGAAGGGCTTATGGGACTGGGAGAAGGAAATGTAGTATAGCTCGTGTTTGGGTTGAACCTGGTGATGGGAAGTTCATTATCAATGACAAAGAATTTGATGTCTATTTCCCAATGCTTGATCACCGTGCGGCTCTTCTTCGGCCATTCTCAGAGACCAAGACCTTGGGCCTTTGGGACATCAAATGCACAGTTAAAGGAGGTGGTCTTTCTGGTAAGCTTAAGGCATTGGTGTTGCACTTCCTTTCTTTCTTTCCTTAAGCATTAAAAACACTAACTATAATAGCAATGTCTCACAATTATTTTGTCTGACACTTAAGGTTGAATCTGTTCTCCCATTTTACTTATGACCTCAATATCATTAATATCAAGCTGACTATACAAATAGAATAAATCGTTCTGGTCGTTAAATTTCACTCCACTTATTATAAATCCTGTGGCTAAAACCTATTTATTATGATGTGTGTGTAGTAAAAAAATTTGCATGGGTATTGAATTCAGCCGGTCATTCTGGTAATACTGAAAGCCTTCAGAATAAGAAATAATCTGACGTAATGAAAGATAGAAAAAGGACAGAGAAGGGTTTAGGTTACTTTATGAAGAATAAGCAAAAAAAAAAATTATGCCTATAGTGAACGAGCTGTCTGTTGATCACAGATTAAATACAAGTTCTTGAATTTGATTGTCTACGTATTTGCTATGTATGTTAAAGGCTTCTGTTATGATGATATATATTCATGCCACTCTTAAAAATTGTTCAGCCTTTCTATGTCATGCCCTAAGGAGAACATATCTGATATGTACCTCAATTACCTTAGCTTAATCATATTTTAAAACGTGAAAGCCCTTTGCCCAAGTCAAATGTAATGGACTCCTAGTTTTCTTCTGTATATGTAGAGCTGACTATTTGCCCCATGACAGGTCAAGTGGGAGCAATTCAGCTGGGAATCAGCAGGGCCTTGCAAAATTTTGAGCCGGAGCTACGTCCTCCCCTTAGAGCCGGTACTTCCTCTTTTTTTATCTTGCAGTTGTCTATCTTTATATATACAAATATATTCCATTAGACCGCCTGTAGAGTTTGGGGAGGTCTTTTATTTGTAATCTTTTTGGGATTATTTATAGATCTTATGGTTGTAATATAACTAAAAAGCAATTGTTTCCTACCAGCTGGTTTCTTGACAAGGGATTCACGTGTGGTTGAAAGGAAAAAGCCAGGGAAGGCAAAAGCAAGGAAGAGCTTCCAATGGGTCAAGCGTTGATGGTCAGTTTTTTGTTGCTCAGATTTTTCCTCAAAGGGGCTTCTTTTCTTTCCTTTTTTTTGCATTGGATGAAAAGCAAACCTTTATTTTGACAATGCTGGAATAATTTCTTTCACAAGGTTTGGTGTTAGTTATGTAATGTGCTTGTAATTTCTAGCTTCCCCTACATGATTGGTAGCCAGCAGTGTTAGGAAGATTTTGTTGAGCAAGAATTACTTTTAAGATATTGCCACTATAACAAGGGAGAAATAGGCCCTTTATTTTTATTTTTGGTGAGAGAAGGAAAACCGGTTGGCATCTCATTGACTCATATCTTGCTGCACCGTTTTAGGTGTCTGCCATTATTCAGAAGGAAAGTTTAGCAACTATTCATATTATGTTATAAAATTGAGTCATAATCATGTTGCCAAGAATTTTGTATTATAAAAAATTTGATATGTTAATAATTGACATTATATATGATTTTGGACATGTCTTATATATAATGTTGTATTCTTACCTTTGTATTCGTGTATTATGTACTTTGCTTCACTTTGGATCAATTATTTTTGGGCAAAATTATAAAGTTCAATTTTTTTAAGGAAACAAAGATCAGAAGTTCAACCAAGAGCCAGTACCACTGTCTCTGGCCGGCTGGTTTACTGCATATACCTATTTTTATGTCCATTAGCTTTGTTTGATACCATCAAATGACTATTCGAAATACAACTTTAGCACGTAATAGAGCTGCTTGAGCAAGGTTGTGAGCCACCCTATCCTACGTGTCCATTGAGAAAACAAAGAATCAAAAAACTGCCTTGAGTTAAAACAATCATCCAATACCCATTTCAGAGTCATCTTCTGCCGGATTAGTACAAGCTTCTGTAACTGTAGGACAATTGGTTTCCATGATGATAGCAGCGATTATCTTGTCTTTCAGCCATGAAAGGGCTTCACGAACCGCTAAAGCCTCAACCATGTTGGCCTTCATGCACCCATCCCCAAAACCAAAACAACATCCGACAAAAGAGCCAATCGAATCCCTTAACATCGCAACCCACGTAGTCATATTCGCCTCCTGAAAAACAGCTGCGTTTGTATTACATTTCAGCGTCCCCTTTGGAGGTTGGATCCATTGGCTACGACCATCAGCCTCATTTGTGTAAACAACCTGCAGTCGAGCAAAGAGACGTGGAGCATAGTTCCAATCGTGCAGCAAAGCGTTTGCAGGCACATCTTTTGATTTCCATACTATCATATTCTAAAATACTAGAGCCACTATGAAAAGGTAAAAAAACGACTAGAGCAACCACTATCAGGTCTCAGCAGTGCCGTTTCAATTAGGCTAGGCATCGATCCAACATCCGAAGCTGGCACGATCCTACACCTCACGAACCGTAGTGCAATCACGGAAAACATGTTTGAGACTTTCCTCCTCCCACACCTGTTGCAGTTCGGATTGAAAACAACTCCCTTAGCAATTGATAACATCATTATAATTCTTCTATTAAATTTGACATTTTAAAATTTAAAAAAAAAAATCCTCACTTGGTTATATTGTAAAGAAAAATAATTAATGGTTTAGTGGGTACGTAAGAAGTGTTTCTTAGTTTTAATATATGTGAGCTATTTTCAAATTTATTATGGTTTTTATGATCAATTATGATGGTAATTATTTGGATGTATTGATTGTAAAAATAAAAATAAATTTTAGCTTGAATTCATTGAATACTAAAGATCAGTTTGGTTAGAGAAAATGTATTTTTTTGTGTTTTATTTTCATTTAGAAGAAAACAATTCTTAAACCTCAGTGTTTACAACAACCTTCTCCACACAAAGAGGATATTTGGATTCTAGAACAAAGTCACAATACCTGAAATAAGTTTGATCTCTAAACCGTTGGCCTTTTTGTGCACCAAGAAAACTATTTCCTGGTTGAATATGTCTTCCTAATAATGGAGGAGGTAGTAGTAAGGGTGTAGAAGCTTAAATTGCCCAAGCCCTTAAACCCAAGACCCAATACAACAAACCCAATACCCATTAGCCCAACTAACCCATCAGTCCAATAACCTAAATACCACTTACCCAAACCTAAGTAACCCAATACCAAACCCCAAAACAGAAAAAAATAAAAAAACCCTAGCTCCTAGCTTGTGCCACTTGCTTCTGACACCGGCCAACTACCCACTGACCGCCTGCACCACCGGTCACCTCCACCGCTCGTGTCAGCACCCACTCGCCTGCAAAGATCAAAAGAGAAGGGACAGTTAATAATGTACATGGCTATAAAAAGCCAAATCAAAACCAATGTGGGGGGACTTTTTTTGGATTTTTTTCTAATAAAAAGAACAATAGATTCCCAACTATCAAAACACACCCAAAAATAGTGACAATAATCAATAGATCAAAGAGAGAAGCATAGATCTGAACCATGCCAAGGGTATTTCCTTTTTTGCTTTATTTTCTTCATCTTCATTTTGAAACAGTATACGTCCATATTTCATATTTTTTATTTTTTTTTAAAAACTATTACATATATATATATTAAGAACAAAATAAAAGGAAGAAAAGGAAAATTTTACACGGTGGCCGGTGCCGACGACAGCGACGGTGGACCATGACGGCGCGTCATCGGAAACCTGGCTGGGCTATGGCCTGAAATCGAAATGAGGCAGAGCCTCAAAGAGTTTTTTTTGTTTTTTTCTGAAGGAAGGACTAAAATAAATGAAAACTGAAATTTTTGGGCCTTAAATACCCGTCCAAAACGGCAGCGTTTTGGTAACCTTCCCCAGACGCAAAACGGCGTCGTTTTGGGAGGGTACCCGTGACCCGACCCGCCTAGAAAGAAGATCCGCGTGTTTTTTAAGCGGAAGGGCAATTTGCGCGTTTGGCCCTTCCGCTTTTTTCATGATCTTGCAATTAAGTTTTTTGTTATTTTTAATTTTGCCCCAAGACTTTGATTTGATTTCATTTCGGTCCCTATGCTACTGCGCGTTTTGAGAGGGAGGGATTATTTCCCTTTTCAGTCCCCCATGTCATTCGCGCTTTGCGAATGGGTCCTCCTTTTTATTTTTCTTCATGATTTGGCCCCAAAACTCAGTTTTCAATTCAATTTTAGTCCCTTTTTCGTTTATTTTTCGAATTTATTTTGAATTTTCTATTATTTTTGCTATTTCATTTAGCTTTAAATATTATTCATGATATATATTATTTTTATCACTATTATTTTTATATTATTATATTATATTTAGTTATATTTTTTAAATATTTCGTTTTTACTATTATATGCATATATTTATTATTATTATTATTATTATTATTATTATTATTATTAGATTTATTATTAATATTATTAGTACTAGTATTGATTTTTACTTAATATTTATATATGTATATACACGCATGCGTATTTATGTAATGTATTAATAGTTTTTATATTATTATCATTTCTAATATATATATATTGTATATACTTTTAATATATTTATGTATATATTTATGTAGTTTTCGAATAGTTAGTTTTTAATGTCATTATGACTTCTTCTATGTATATATTATATTTTTAATACTATATTTTTAATACTATATATATTATATATTTTTAATACTATATTATGTATATATTTCCACACATATTATGTACATATTATTATTTTATATTATTATTACCAAATATATTATTTTTTTTATTTTATTATTAGTACATAGTTTATTTTTATTTTTGTTTTTGTAAATATCATTGTTATTATTATTCTAATATTCTGATATTCCATGTTAATATTTTTCATTAATTATATCATTGTTTGTATTGTTTATCCATTAATGATTTCTTGTTTTTAGAAATAATTTCCATGTTTTTAATTAATTTCAATAAATAAGGCAACGTACCGATTTAACATTAAGTCGCCGATTTCATCGCTATGTTGGGTGAAATTCATTGGCTCGTGTTAAAAACGGAGCACCCTTTTAAAAAAATTGGAAAACTAAAAATTCTCCTTTTACAATTAGATCACGATTAAATGTCAAATTGAACTCGTATTTTTGAAAATTAAGATAACACATGTTTAACAAGATACCAATTTTGGGAGTCGCGAGGGTGCTAATACCTTCCTCGCGCGTAACTGACTCCCGAACCCTATTTTTTTCTTTGGCTTTTAACGTAGATCTAAACTCGGCCTTTTTTTATCTCAAAATAAATTTTTTCTTTGAAAAAGAGGATTCATTAGGTGTCCGATCACACCTAAGAAAAAAAGATCGGTGGCGACTCCCCTTTTTTAATAAAATCGCAACTTCAGTTTTCAAGTTTTCACTAAATCGCCACAATTAGCGACCGAAAGCTAAAATTTTTACGTCGCTACAGCTGGCGACTCCACTGGGGACCTTTTTTTTTTTAGAGTCGTGTCTGGAATTAAACTCGCGTTGTCAAAATTTCAAAGTTCCTTGTTCAAATTAACATTTGGTCGTGATCCTCAAATTTTTGTTTTCAAAAGTCATGCATTCACATTATGCTGTAAATGTTTTTCTAACTCGTTTTGTCCTTTTTGTTTTTCAGCTTTAAGTTTTATGGTTTTAGTTTTATAGTTTTTTTAAATAAAACGAAAGGTTTGTGAGTTTCTCCCCACACACCGTGCACTTGCATTTTTGCATAACATGAGTTCTCTACCCGAGCTCCGTCCGTTTAAGTGGAAGTAAACACTATGCCTTCGTGAGTTAACTCGTCCCTCCGCACAGGCTGGTGAATACTTCTGGGTTACATACGACTTATGCTTTCGTGAGTTAACCTGTCCCTCCGCATAGGCATAAGTAAATGTAATCCCTCGAATTGAACTCGTGAGCCTGTAATGGGCTACGACCGAGGCTTCGTACTAGTCTTAGTAGACGATAGTGCGAACAATTCGAGTACCTATCTAGAACCGAAACCGCATATAGTGAACCGTACGAGCCACCTAATTAGAGTCATGTCGAACCTCTATCCGTTAATAGTCACCAAAATAAGTGTACGGGAGGAACGCCTATTACCTTTTGCATTTTCGCTTTCTATACAAGGGGATTGGGTCTGCTTAATAAACTAGATCGGGTAGTTCGATTTGTTAAAATTTCCATGTTTTTCTGCCTGTATTTAATTACTAATCAAGGTTGTTTGTCTTTGCCTTATTATTTTTCATCATGCATTATAGGCATCATATTAGGAAGGTGTTGACTAGAGATCGATTGCCAAAAAACGGGTTTCTAATGGAAGAGTCAATTATACAAACAATCGAGAAGAATGCCGTGGTTCGGGACTGGTCTCTAAAAACTTAGAAAGAAAAAGGGGATAGTCTAGTGGAAGGATGTATTGCCAATCTGCCCGAGCACGTAGCTGTGAATATTCGCCAAAATAACCTTGAAGACTTGGTTCGGATTTAGAACCAGTGGGACTCGGACACTAATGGTATATTCACTGAGAGGTACGGAGATATAGCCCACCTGATCACTATCAACATAGACGAGCGTTTGATTCAAGCCATGATCAGATTTTGGGATTCGGACTACCAATGTTTTACTTTTAATTAGGAAGACATAACCCCGATTATAGAAGAGTACGCTGCTTTACTTCGTATCGGTAATGTGCAATTCTACAAGATATATGTGAAAGAGCCCAAGCCGATGACTTTCAAGAAAAAGTTAGTGAGATTGACAGACATGACTGACGCATGGGCCGAAAAATAGATAAAAAAGAAGAATGAAACCATTTGCATTCCATGGTCTTCCCTACGAGATTTGGTTCTGAACCATCCCGACATGTTGAAAAGGGTAAATCTATTCGCTTTGGCCATTTATGGTTTGATCATATTCCCGAAAGTTCTCGGACATCTCGAAGTTGCAGTAGTTGATTTCTTTGAAAGGTTAAAACAAGGAATCAACCTTGTCCCGACTATCCTAGCCGAGACCTTCAAATCTCTGAGTAGTTGTCGGAGGAAAGGGGAATGACGATTTATTGGATGCGCATAGTTGCTCAATGTTTGGATTTTGAGCCACTTCTGGAAAGTAGAGCGCACACCGTTCCATATGTTTTCAAAAATATTTGCCCCGTTGGAAGCTTATCTCAAGAAAGAATGGCCAAAGGAAGTCACTGAGCAACATTGGGTCTCAGTTTTTCAGAACCTTCGCACCGAGGATATAAAGTGGAGAGCACCGTGGATACGCCATTCGGTTCTGCTATACAAGGTCGGAGATCAAGACTGGGTGCCACTACTCGGATTATGGGGAGGAGTTGGATATGCCCCGTTATTACTTTAAAGGTAATTTTCTTCGCGACAATTCATACCCGCCACTGGAGGATTAGCACAGTCCGAGTTTGCTTTTACGGGTGAAGGATATATGAAGAGGGTCCGAGATATCGCAAAGTCTTGGAAGAAAATTCATCTGATGGAATTGGCTCTATATGCTGATACTCTCACCCAAGATTATGATATATAGAGGAAGCAACGGGTGAACAGTCAGCAAATCTCGTCAAAACTACACCGTTCAGAATCTTTTCTCGGAGGAAGAGCCGTCTGAGCTAGAAATGGCAAGATAAGAATTTGAACGAGAAAAGGCCAAGATGTCTCGGGACCTTAGTGCTCTTCAAGAGGAAAATTACCAGTTGAAGATCGACGTTCAGATTGAAAGGTCCAGAACCGAGAAAGTACAGAAATAAGATGAAGTCGTAAGAAATGACTTAAGGGATCTCCATCTGGAAAATAAAAAGTTAAGATTCACTATCAAGAATAGTGGGTTGGGCAAATCATCATCGGAATAGAAAGAAGAGTTAAGCAACATCAAAGGTGGGATGGAATTTTGGAAAAGAAAAGCGAAAAAAGAAGAGGAAAAGGCTGCGCGGGTTATGATGGAGCTAAGGAAGAAGAACGCCGAATATGAAGCTGTGTCTGCCGAGGTAATGACTAGTCGATCCAAACGTCAAGAACTAAGAGAGAGGATACGAATTTAAAAGATATGCTGCAAGATCGTCAACAACAGTTAGATACTCTCTTGAAGGCTTTGGAAGAAAAGAACGATCAATATGGTAGAGACACTCACGCTTATAAAATGGACCTCCAAGAAAGAGAAATGCAACTTAGCTATTTGATCAATGAAATTCGCGGGGTAGCTATGCACGTGATACAACTATCGGAAGAAGCTGAAATTCTCATTTGCCAATTCCCTTCAAGTCGAAGATCAAACATATCAGAATTCTTAGAGCGAGTAAAGAAATATAGAGATATAGCTAGGAAGTTCGTGTAATGGCCGAATCAAAAATGGTGAAATGTTTTGTAATGAACTCTTTTGATGAATGAAATGCCTAAATAGGGGCTATCTTAAAATCAACACCAATTTCTTGCATTTCTTTCATGACTAACATTCATTTGACATTTATTCATCCATCCATCCATTCATTCATTCATTGCATATCCCATAATCGTTCGCTGAGGTTAAACCATATAATTCGCAGTTGTAATACTACAAGACTGGAACCACGTCATTCGTATAGGACGCGCCGACAAGTTAGAGTAATAGAGGCTGAATTCAATAAAAGGATTGAAAGGATGGAAAGAATCCAAAAAGAATTACAAGAGCAGTTGGCTAGGTCACAGCAAGAGACAAGAGACTTAATGGTGAGATCTCGAGAAAAATCGCTCGAACAAAGGGACCAAATGGCCATGATGATGGAAATGATGTCAGCTCTAGTAAAAGGAAAAGGACCTATGAACCCTGACGTTGTGGAACCACAGTCAAGAGTTAATCTCGATCAGGATCCGCCCCATCTGCCAGGATTTACTCCACCGCACGCCCACGCAACACAAAAAGGGTACGCTCAATGGGAACCTACAGGCCCGAAACAACGACCTGCGCCACCTGCTAATCTAGGGCAAGGAATGTTCGTATCAAACCTAGGGGCTAGTCCTGCTGACGCACTAGTTCCAGATTTGGACGATCCGGCAGAGATAGCCAGGTTGAAATTGGATAATCATGATGCGAATGAGAAATATAGGAGCCTAGACGAAAGACTCAAGGCCATAGAAGGCGCTGAAGTCTTCTCCGCATTGGGTGCTAAAGAACTCTGTTTGGTACCCGATCTAATTCTGCCTCCGAAGTTCAAGGTGCCTAATTTTGAAAAGTATGATGGGACAAGATGCCCAAAAGCGCATCTCATCATGTTCTGCCGAAAGATGACTGGTTATGTGAATGAAGATAAGCTGCTCATACACTGTTTTCAAGACAGCTTAGTCGGATCAGCACTTCGATGGTATAATCAGCTTAATAGAGAAAGGATCCGGTCATAGAAAGATTTAGTATCAGCGTTCTGTGAACAGTACAAACACGTATCCGATATGGTGCCTGACCGAATGACTCTAAAAATGATGGAAAAGAAACCAACAGAAACCTTTAGGCAATATGCTCAAAGGTGGAGAGATATCTCGGTTCAAGTAGAACCACCACTGACCAAGGCTGAGATAACAGTCCTTTTCATAAATACTCTAAGAGCACCATTCTATGACAAGCTAATGGGAAGTGCTACGAAGGATTTTTCAGATATCGTAATATCCAGAGAACTCATTGAGAGTGCCATCAAAAGTGAGAGGATGGAAGGTTCAGAGAGTTCAAGAAGGGTAGCGCCCATGAAGAAGAAAGAACCAGAAGCCCATATGGTGGGAATAGGAAGCCGTTATACCCTAATCCGTATCCAAACCAACCTAGACCTCGAAATTATTCACCTCTGAATTTCTATTATCCTCCTCAAACCCCTTACTACCAAGCACCACCTCCTTCCTACCCTGTATACGCCACGAACAACCAAAGACCCGTCGCCACATTCCCACAAAGCACTGTACTCGTTCAAAGCCAACCCAGAAACGAACCAAGACCAGCAAGGCCTAATCTTGAGAGACCGCAATTTACTCCTATCCCTGTGTCGTTTGGGGAATTGTACCCAAAACTTTTAGAGAAACAATTGATATCTCCCCATTATATGGCACCTCTGAAACCCCCGTACCTGAAATGGTACGATCCTAATGCTAGTTGTGCATACCATGCTGGAAACCAGGGGCACTTTACGAAAAACTGCCTTGCCTTCAAAAGGAGAGTTCAAGGACTCATCGATACGGGCATTCTGCGATTTGATGGTACTAGCGGCACGGCTGGGAACCCATTCCCAAACCGCACCGAAGGGAATGTGAGCGCAATGAGTTTCTGAAATAAGAGTACCTCTGCAGAAAATCTAGGAGGTACTAGTTGAAAAGGGATTGCTCTATCGTCCTAACAGAGTGTTCGAAGAAAAAAATACAAAAGGTCAAAGTTTTTGCAAATTTTATGGTTTTGAGAGGCACGACATTCAGTCCTGCGAGGAGTTCAGGAGATTACTGCAAAATATGATAGATAATAAGGAGATTGAGATTTTTTATAAAGGCGAAGAGGCCGATAGAGGAGAAATATGCGCCGCTGATAATCAATCGTCAGGTTTCCCATATAGTGCCGACTGACCATTAATAATTTATTACGATGCGAAGAAGGAGCCGGTGAAACCAAAAGTGATAATCGAAGTACCATATCCTTTCCCCTGCAAGGACGATAAAGCGGTGCCTTGGAAGTACGACGTCAATATCGTCACACCTGAAAACAAAAATCCAAAACCACGGCTGGAAGCGTTGGGGAAGTAGGTCATTTCACTCGCAGTGGGAGATGTTATTCAAAAGATGTCGAACCAGTGAAGAAGAATAGTGATTTGAAACAAAAAGGAAAGGCAGTGATGTATGAGGCCGAAGTCGAGCAGGAAACTCCACCCGTGCAAGAAACCAAAAAGCCTGTGGATGAGGAGGAAACCCAGGAGTTCTTGAAATTTATCAAGCACAGTGAATACAATGTGGTGGAACAATTGAATAAGCAACCAGCACGAATCTCGATTTTATTTCTACTGTTAAATTCTGAGCCACACCGAAACACTTTGCTGAAGGTGTTAAATCAAGCTTATGTAGCAAACAACATATCTGTTGAGAAGCTTGATAGGTGGGTGAATAATCTGAATGCGGACAATTTCATCTCTTTTAGTGATGATGAGATACCGCCAAATGGTAGAGGCTCCGTGAAGGCACTGCATATTACGACTCGCTGTAAGGGCTACATAATACTGAACGTGCTCATCGATAATGGGTCTGTGCTCAACGTCATACCTTTGGCCACGCTTTCCAGAACTCCGATGGATCTGTCCTATTTAAGGCCCTGTCATTCCACGGTAAGGGCATTCAATGGGACAATGCGTGAAGTCATGGGAAAGATTGAGATACCTCTAGAAGTGGGCCCATATATATACGATGTTGAATTTCAAGTCATGGACATTACACCATCATACAATTGCCTCTTGGAAAGACCCTGGATCTATTCTGCTGGAGCAGTTCCGTCCTCTCTACATCAAAAAGTAAAGTTTATCATGGATGGTTGTTTGGTCACAGTCGAGGGCGAAGAAGACATTGTCACATCTATCGCTGCTGATGCGTCGTACCTTGAAGTAAGCAAAGACGCTATAGAATGCTCATTCCGATCCTTTGAATTTGTCAATGCCACCTTCGTCGCCGAGGGAAACAGAATTCCTGTGCCAAAACTGTCGAGAAATACCAGAATAGGTGTCAGGTTGACTGTAGGAATGGGAGCTCGAGCAAGAAGAGGTTTAAGGAGATATCTGCAAGGAATAGTCAGGGCTCTAAAGCCAGTGCACCACAAGGCTCGATACGGTTTAGGTTTTCAGCCGGACATGCGTCAAAGAAGGAAACAATGGAAGAAAGATCAGGAAAGAAGGATCGTAAGAACCTTAGGCCGAGAAATAGAATGAGAGCCCATAACGTACCCTCCTTTGTCAAAAACATTTACATCTGCAGGAATGATATACCCCGAGCAAGTCAATCCACGAAGCACACTGTTAATTATTAAAAGGGGTCTTCAGAATGTCAGTATAAATGTCATTAGCAAAAGAAGTGATACAATTAAAGATGTCTCAATGATACGCCCTTGTCCCCTAGGCTTCATGTTGAACAATTGGACTGCCGATGACCTTCTTGTAGTTTATAAGTCTTCAGAGTAATGCTCAAACATTAACCCTCTATTGTGTCCTTAGATATAATAGAATTCTTTTGTAAGAGCTTGTATTCGCTCTTTATCATTCAAATGAATATCAATGAAAATGCATTTTGTCACGATCTTTTGCATTATCACTAATTTCATAATCATTTTCTCATTTCATAGCCTATCCTTACATCTGCCTCATGCCATGCCATAACATTTCGTCTTGGTTCCAATACTTGGATGCCCCTCTATAGTTTCTTTTTCCATTCAACTTTCAGGTGCTCAGATATCAACGACATGAACGAACCCGTTATGAGTCTTGAAATCGATTTTGAGAAGGCTGTTTATTTAGGAGAATTTGAAGCCGAAGAAAATGCTGAAGACTATGTCTCGTCTCCTGACTTGCTAAGAATGGTGGAACAAGAGGATAAACAGATTTTGCCTCATCAAGAATCTGTTGAAACAATAAATTTGGGAACTGAAGAAAGAAAGCAAGAAGTGAAGATTGGGACCTCTATTTCAGGGGGCACCAGGCATAATTTGGTTACTTTGCTCCGTGAGTACAAAAATGTATTCGCATGGTCATATCAGGATATGCCAGGATTGGATAAAGATGTAGTGGTCCATAAGCTCTCATTAAAGCCAGAATGCAAACCTATTCAACAAAAGCTAAGACGGATGAGACCTGAGATGTTGTTGAAAATAAAAGAGGAAGTCAAGAAGCAATTTGATGCTGGCTTCCTACAAGCCTCCAAATATCCAAAATGGGTGGCTAACATAGTTCCAGTACCAAAGAAAGACGGTAAAGTACGAATGTGCATTGATTATCGTGACCTGAATCGAGCAAGTCCTAAAGATAATTTTCCTTTGCCACACATCGATACATTGGTGGATAACACAACCAAGCATTCGTTGTTTTCATTCATGGATGGATTCTCGGGTTATAATCAGATAAAGATAGCTCCGGAAGATATGGAGAAAACTACCTTCATAACGATGTGGGGAACGTTCTGCTACAAGGTGATGCCATTTGAATTGAAGAACGCTGGGGCAACATATCATAGGGCTATGGTAACGTTATTCCACGACATGATGCATAAAGAAATAGAGGTCTACGTCGACGATATGATTGCTAAATCTCGAGGGGAAGAAGAGCATGTAGTGAACCTGAAGAAGTTGTTCGACAGATTGAGAAAGTTCCAGCTAAAGCTCAATCCGGCCAAATGTACGTTTGGGGCTACCTCGGGAAAATTACTAGGCTTCATCATCAGCGAGAGAGGTATTGAAGTTGATCTAGATAAGATAAAAGCTATACAAGAGTTACCGCCTCTGCGCACACAAAAGGAAGTCAGAGGATTCTTAGGGAGGTTAAACTACATCGCCCGATTCATCGCTCAACTTACCAACCAATGCGACCCAATCTTTCGGCTTCTTCGAAAACATAACCCAGGAGAATGAAACGAGGAGTGCCAGATGGCCTTTGATAAGATAAAACAATATTTATCTAGTCCTCCAGTGCTAGTACCGCCAACTCCGGGAAGATCATTGATATTGTATTTGACTGTGTTTGAAAATTCAATGGGTTGCGTATTGGGGCAACGCGACGTGCCAGGAAAGAGAGAAAAGATGATCTACTACCTCAGCAAAAAGTTCACTGAATATGAGGCAAAGTATTCGTCCATTGAAAAATATCATTGCGCTGCGCCGGTTTGGGCGAATTTCGGAGACTCAGGCAATATATGTTGTATCATATGACATGGTTAATTTCAAAGCTAGACCCAATAAAATACATGATGGAATCACCGGCACTCTCAGGAAGGATGACACGGTGGCAGATTTTCCTATCGGAATACGACATTACCTATGTAAGTCAAAAGTCGATAAAAGGAAGCGCAATAGCTGACTTCTTAGCAACTCGAACGACAAAAGAATACAAGCCATTGAGATTTAATTTCCCAGATGAAGACTTGATGTGCATTATGGAAAAAGAGTGCGAGTCATCAAAAGAGAAGTCATGGAAGATGAGCTTTGACGGTGCGTCAAACGCATTGGGGCATGGGATTGGAGCAGTCTTAATATCACCAGAAGGGAACTATTATCCATTCACTGCCAGATTAAACTTCTTCTGTATCAATAACATAGCGGAATATGAGGCTTGTATAATTGGACTTCGTGCAGCAATTAAACGAAACGTCAAAACTTTAGAGGTATACGGGGACTCAGCGTTGGTGATTTACCAAATCCGTGGAGATTGGGAAGTGAGGGATCCGAAATTGGTTAAATACAGTGATCTAGTGGCGGAACCAATTAAAGAATTCAAAGAAGTAACTTTTAAATACTTCCCACGAGAATAAAACCAATTGGCTGATGCCTTGGCCACTTTGGCTTCAATGTTCAAAGCAAACAGAGAAACGGAAATAATGCATCTTCAAATGAGCATATATGAAGTCCCTGCACATTGTTTCAGCATTAAAAAAGAGCCAGATGGACGGCTATGGTTCCATGATGTCTTGGAATATATCAAGAATCAAAGGTACCCCGAACAAGCAAATGAAAATGACAAAAGAACAATTAGAAGAATGGCAGCGAGATTTGTTCTTGATAGGGACATCTTGTACAAAAGAGGAAAAGATCAGGTGCTCTTGAGATGTGTAGATGCTGCTGAAGCCAGGAAAATACTTGAAGATGTCCATGAGGGAATTTGTGGGACATATGCCAATGGTTTCACTATGGCCAGGAAGATTATGAGACTCGGCTACTACTGGCTGACGATGGAAAGCGACTGCATTAGTTTTGCAAGAAAATGCCACATATGTCAAATTTATGGCGATAAGATTCATGTAGCCCCTTCGCCCCTTCATGTCATGACTTTCCCATGGTCTTTTCCTATGTGGGGCATGGATGTTATAGGGTCAATTTTCCCAAAAGCTTCTAATGGACACCGATTCATTTTTATGGTTATTGATTACTTCACAAAATGGATAGAAGCTGCTTCGTTTGCCAATGTGATGAAGACTGCAGTTTGCAGGTTTTTGAAAAAGGAAATCATTTGTCGATATAGTTTGCCTGAAAGAATCATTTCAGATAACGCCTTAAATCTGAACAACAAAATGATGAAAGAAGTGTGTGAGCAATTCCAAATAAAGCATCATAACTCCTCGCCCTATCGCCCAAAGATGAACAGGGCTGTTGAAGCAGCGAATAAAAATATTAAGAAGATTATTGGGAAAATGACCGAGACATATAAAGACTGGCACGAGAAGCTATCATTTGCTTTGTATGCATATTGCACATCTGTGCGGACATCTACGGGTGCAACTCCCTTCTCTCTGGTCTATGGAATGGAAGCTGTGCTACCTATCGAAGTTGAGATCCCTTCTCTACGAGTCTTAATGGAGTTGAAATTAGAGGAAACAGAATGGGTTCGAGCTCGATATGACCAGTTAAACCTCATGGGCAGATGTACCAAAAGAGAATAATCGCGGCTCATGACAAGAAGGTACGACCGAGAGGATTCCACGAAGGAGAACTCGTGTTGAGAAAGATTCTCCCAATACAAAAAGACCTGCGAGGAAAATAGGCACTAAATTGGAAAGGACCATACGTCGTAAAGAAGGCATTCTCGGGTGGAGCTTTGATTCTCACTGAGATGGATGGGAAAGAGTTATCGAACCCAGTGAATTCAGATGCTGTGAAGAAATATTATGCTTAAAAAAGGAAAGTCAAGATGAAAACTCGAAAAAGGGTATCTTAAAAAAAAAAGAAAGAAAGAAAAAAGATCAAGGTGAAAACCCGAAAATGGCGTCTTGATTAACACAAAAGATTAGAATGAAAACCCGAAAGGGAATTCCAATGAAGCAAACTCGGGCTTAAAAAAAAGAAGAAAAAAAAAGCAAGGCGTTTTGAACGGTGGGTCAAACAGAGAGGCTACAGTATTTGAACCATTTCTGAAAGCTCGAAATCTTCCACACAAGAAACCATGCTCGAAAAGATTCTTGATTGAGGAACGTGGAAGAGTTCATGAGTTGAATATCTAAAGTATTTGTATCCGTTGAGTGCGATCCATTTTTTACTATAATTGGTTAACTTTCCTTGTTTGCTGCATTTGAAATAAATAAATGTGAGGTACCCATTTTGTCCGTTTTCATGCATCTCATTATGTAGTTTATTTATATGATAAATAGTGAAATGACATACTCTAAACAAAAGAAATGTTAAGCATTACCCGGATAAGAATTCGATAAGTACAAGAGCCTCAAAACTAGGACAAAGTTCAACCAGGGGCAAAAGAGCGATATCTGAGAAACGCAGTTTGTTCGTGAAGCTTGAAGACGGGTACAAGGCCTAAAGAGAAAGTCCAGAGCCGAAGTATTAAAAATTGTGACGAAAAAGAACATACGACAAACATGCCTAAGGCGCATAGCATAATCATGTAGGCATAAAGGCATTTAAGACAAACATGTGCACATCATGATAACATCATGCATGACATATACAGGTACTCCAGTAGAGCAAGAGGATATGATGATAGCTGTACTGAATCAAACGAAAAGACACCTGAGTTCCACCAGATGACAGGTTTTGGTATTTTGATGTTTTTATTTCTGTTTTCAAAATTCAACTCATATTGGGAGAAATAAGTTGAGCCTCAGGACACGTTCAGGTAATTTCAATTTCTGCTTTTGTCTTTAAAAAAAAAATCAACTCATATTGCGAGAAATAAGTTGAGCCTCGGGGCACGCCGAGGTATTTTCAAATTCTATTTTCAAAAAAATCAACTCATATAGTGAGAGGTGAGTTGAGCATTGGCTCACGTGTTGAGTTACTTTTAAATTTCTATTTTTAATGTCTGTTTTTAAATCAACTCATATTGCGAGAGGTGAGTTGAGCCTCGGCTCACGTGCTGAGGTATTTTCAATTTCTGTTTGTAAAAAAATCAACTCATATTGCGAGAGGTGAGTTGAGCCTCAGGACACGCTGAGGTATTTTCAATTTCCGTTTTTCAATTTATGCTTTTCAATAATCAACTCATATTGCGAGAGGTGAGTTGAGCCTCAGGACACGCTGAGGTATTTTCAATTTCCGTTTTTCAATTTATGCATTTCAAAAATCAACTCATATTGCGAGAGGTGAGTTGAGCCTCAGGACACGCTGAGGTATTTTCAATTTCCGTTTTTCAATTTATGCTTTTCAAAAATCAGCTCATATTGCGAGAGGTGAGTTGAGCCTCGGGGCACGCTGAGGTATTTTCAATTACTGTTTGTCAAAAATCAGCTCATATTGCGAGAAGTGAGTTGAGCCTCGGCTCACATGCTGAGGAGTTTTCAATTTCTGTTTTTTCAATTTGTATTTTTCAAAAATCAACTCATATTGCGGAGGTGAGTTGAGCCTCAGGTCACATGAGTTGAGCTCAAGATCACGTGCTGAGTAAAGAATAAAAATTGGAGCTGATGGAAGACACCAGATTTGGCCTCCTTGAAATGGCAGTAGGAACAGGTCAAAGCTGCGAGTCTTGTCTTCCTAAAGTTGCAGGGGAGCTGATCGAGGGTATCAGATCTTACCTTTCTAAAGTTACAGAAGAGAAGACCACAAACCTTATCTGACTGAAGCAATAGAAGAGCAGATTGAAGTTGTAGATCTTATCTTTTTGAAGTTGCAGTGAAGCAGATCGAAACCACAAATTTCATATCCTCGAAGTTACATTGGAGTAGATTGAAACTACAAGGCATATATCAGAAGATGCAGTGGATTGAACCGAAGCTACAGGATGTGGTGGACTAGAAAGAGGCTACCTGGAAAAGTGGAGCTCCAAAGCAAGTGAAAACTCAGCAGGACCGGGCAAATTTGGTCTTCCTTGAAAGTCCTTGCTCTATTCCCGTTGCACAGCAATGAGCAAAGAGGGGCAGCTGTAGAAGCCCAAATTGCCCAAGCCCTTAAACCCAAGACCCAATACAGCAAACCCAATACCCATTAGCCCAACTAACCCATCAGCCCAATTACCTAAATACCAATTACCCAAACCCAAATAACCCAATACCAAACCCCAAAACAGAAAAAAATAAAAAAAACCCTAGCTCCTAGCTTGTGCCACTTGCTTCTGACACCGGGCAACTACCCACTGACCACCTGCACCACCGGTCACCTCCATCGCTCGTGTCAGCACCCACTCGCCTGTAAAGATCAAAAGAGAAGGGACAGTTAATAATGTACATGGCTATAAAAAGCCAAATCAAAACCAATGTGGGGGGGACTTTTTTTGGATTTTTTTCTAATAAAAAGAACAATAGATTCCCAACTATCAAAACACACCCAAAAATAGTGACAATAATCAGTAGATCAAAAGAGAAGCATAGATCGAACTGTGCCAAGGGTATTTCCTTTTTGCTTTATTTTCTTCATCTTCATTTTGAAACAAAGATATCGTCCATATTTCATATTTTTATTTTTTTAAAAACTATTACATATATATATTAAGAACAAAATAAAAGGAAGAAAAGGAAAATTTTACCTTTTTCTGCCACTGTGTGATGTGTGGCTGGCGACGACAACAATGACGGTGGATGATGGCGCGCGTCATCGGAAACTTAGGTGGGCTATGGCTCGAATCGAAATGAGGCAGAGCCTCAAAGATTTTTTTTTTTTGAAGGAAGGACTAAAATGAATGAAAACTGAAATTTTTGTGCCTTAAATACCGTCCAAAATGGGCGTTTTGGTAACCTTCCCCAGACGCAAAAGCGGCATCGCTTTGGGAGGGTACCGTGACTGACCACTGGGAAGAAGATCCGCGTGTTTTTTAAGCGGAAGGGCAATTTGCGCGTTTGGCCCTTCCGCTTTTTTCATGATCTTGCAATTAAGTTTTTTGTTATTTTTAATTTTGCCCCAAGACTTTGATTTGATTTCATTTCGTCCCCCTATCTTTCTTTGCAGCGTTTTGGGAGGAGGGATTATTTCCCTTTTCAGTCCCCCATGTCATTCGCGCTTTGCGAATGGGTCCTCCTTTTTATTTTTATTCATGATTTGGCCCCAGAACTCAATTTTCAATTCAGTTTTACCCCCTTTTCGTTTATTTTTCGAATTTATTTTGAATTTTCTATTATTTTTGCTATTTCATTTAGCTTTAAACATTATTCATGATATATATTATTTTTATCACTATTATTTTTATATTATTATATTATATTTAGTTATATTTTTTAAATATTTCGTTTTTACTGTTATATGCATATATTTATTATTATTATTATTATTATTATTATTAGATTTATTATTAATATTATTAGTACTAGTATTGATTTTCACTTAATATTTATATATGTATATACACGCACGTATTTATGTAGTGTATTAATAGTTTTTATATTATTATCATTTCTAATATATATATTATATATATTTTTAATATATTTATGTATATATTTATGTAGTTTTTGAATAGTTTGTTTTTAATGTCATTATGACTTCTTCTATGTATATATTATATATTTTTAATACTATATTTTTAATACTATATATATTATATATTTTTAATACTATATTATGTATATATTTCCACACATATTATGTACATATTATTATTTTATATTATTATTACCAAATATATTATTTTTTCTTATTTTATTATTAGTACATAGTTTTTTTTTTGTTGTAAATATCATTGTTATTGTTATTCTAATATTCTGATATTCCATGTTAATATTTTTCATTAATTATATCATTGTTTGTATTGTTTATCCATTAATGATTTCTTGTTTTTAGAAATATTTTCCATGTTTTTAATTAATTTTAATAAATAAGGCAACGTACCGATTTAACATTAAGTCGCCGATTTCATCGCTATGTTGGGTGAAATTCGTTGGTTCGTATTAAAAACGGAGCACCCTTCTAAAAAAATTTGAAAACTAAAAATTCTCCTTTTACAATTAGATCACGATTAAATGTCAAATTGAACTCGTATTTTTGAAAATTAAGATAACACATGTTTAACAAAATACCAATTTTGGGCGTCGCGAGGGTGCTAATACCTTCCTCGCCCGTAACCGACTCCCGAACCCTGTTTTTTTCTCTGGCTTTTAACATAGATCTAAACTCGGCCTTTTTTTATCTCAAAATAAATTTTTTCTTTGAAAAAGAGGATTCATTAGGTGTCCGATCACACCTAAGAAAAAAAGATCGGTGGCGACTCCCCTTTTTTAATAAAATCGTAACTTCAGTTTTTAAGTTTTCACTAAATCACCACAATTAGCGACCGAAAGCTAAAATTTTTACGTCGCTACAAAGGGTAATAACAAAAGAAGATGAGTGAGAAGGTTGGGCATCGCGATGGTCCTGCTAACAGTAGCAATAGGAAAAGACATTGTAGTCTTAGTGCGATTTTTTGACTGCTGCACTGTGAGCTACCTCCTTGCTCTTAGAAACACCACCTTTTTATATTCTTGGTTATATTTTCTTCTTTTCATTCCTTTTCCTTTCCGACAATACTTTTCTATATCTTGCGAGGTTGTGGATGAAGAATGACGCCTCCTATTTCTCCCAAACATCTCACTTATGGAAAGATCGTTGAAGTCCATACTTTCTACTATTGAAACACTTGTAAAATCGAAAATGTGTCCAAACAACACAAAAAGTAAATAAATTGCACAAATCAGAACTATCACTTGAACTATTAGGGGCAACAAAAATATTGCAATTTGAAAATTCTCCCCTCGAAGGATATTATATTTCAAGCTGAGTAGGATTTTCAGCATCTGATGAAGAAATATTTATCACCGAGGTTTTAGAATTTCCCTCCTTTACTAGTAGTAGTCATTTCTTTGGTGGCTACATAACTGGTAAGAAGAATGTTAGCACTATATATCATCAACCTCACCCAGTATAATGGAAGTTTCTTTTGAAACTCCATCACTACCTTATCAAACTCTATATTCCAGGTACATCTAGGACACTTACAAAAAAATGCTAAAGAAATCTTTCCGAGTAATATTTTACTAATCTCATCAGCTGGCCAAGCTATAACATTTGCCAGCCTTTTCCCATCGTCAGGATAACCCCGCAGCATCTCCTCCACGAAGAAATATTTATCACCGAGGTTTTGGAATTTCCCTCATTTACTAGTAGTAGTCATTTCTTTGGTGGCTACATAACTGGTAAGAAGAATGTTAGCACTATATATCATCAACCTCACCCAGTATAATGGAAGTTTCTTTTGAAACTCCATCACTACCTTATCAAACTCTATATTCCAGGTACATCTAGGACACTTACAAAAAAATGCTAAAGAAATCTTTCCGAGTAATATTTTACTAATCTCATCAGCTGGCCAAGCTATAATATTTGCCAGCCTTTTCCCATCGTCAGGATAACCCCGCAGCATCTCCTCCACGCCTAAACGGGCTTTTTCCTTTCAAAAAAATAAAGGAAAACATTCCTCATAGTCACCGTTCCCTCAAGGTATAATTAAGTAATTAAACCTAGAATCAAAGGGCAATTAATCCAAAATAAAGAATGGATCAGTGGCCACCAACCTTGTCAACCGTTGGATCCCACCATAAATTAATCTTAGGGCATAATAACCATTGACTTTAGTTAATTAAAAATTTAGTATATTAAGATGTTAGTGGAACGAAAGAGAATAGATGTTTCTCTTTTCTTCCTTCTACATTCGACTATGAAAAAATCAAGAAAGAAAGGAAAGTTTAGGTGCTTCCACCATTGTCGAACATTGTTAAGGAAAAAGGTAAGTTCTTTTTATAATTTTTGTTGAAATTTTGTTAAAAGATAATAGATATAAATAGCCCAATTGTTAGATTAATTGTGTATTAATAAAGTTTTACTTGGTTTATCATTCTTAAATGCTTAAACAAAATTTGGATGTTAAAATTAACTACCTGACATTGCGATTATGGAATTGCTAAATTGTAACATCGCATCATTCACATTCCGGTTTCACTACTTAATAAATTTTGTCAAGAAGTGACACTTAATTTCCGTTTGTTTCACTGAAAATGACTTCCAGAAAATGATTTCTGGAAAATGATTTACTTTTTAAAAAAAACTAATTCTTTTTGGTGTTTGGATGAATTTGTATAAAATATTTTCTGTTGTTCGGTAGATTTCTTAAAAATATTTCATAAAAGTTGTTTTCAGTTAAACAAACATATATTTGAGATTTTCTTATTTTTTCATTGTTTAATTGAATTTATTTTTATCTATAATTTTATATTTTACATTGTTTTTGCATATATTAAAAATATTATGTTAAATTCAAATTCATTACAACGTTATTTTTTAATTACATGACTACTAAGTGAATATTTTTTATTTAAAAATTTGACATTAACAAAATTAACAAAAAAAATTAACGATGCCAACAATTGGACTTGATTTTCAAATTTGAAAAGTAAAGGGACTAAATTTTTGAAAATAAAAGTACAAAGACTAAATTACAAGTCTTTAAAGTGTACATAGACTTATGACATATTTTAACCTTTATACTACAAAACATTTATTATTAATATATTTATAATTGTAATAAATATTTATTATTAAAATATTAATATTGAATATTTTCAATAATATGTGAATAATATTATTTAAAATTATTATTTTTAAAATTTATTATTAAAATAAAATTGAAATATTAAATAATTCATTAAAATAATAAATTATATTTATTATATTAATAATTTATTATATGACTAAATATAAATAATTAAATATGTATGTTTAATAATATTGAAAAATATAATATTTTAAATATTTTAAAAATAAAAATAAAATTTATCATCAATATAATAATATTAAGTTTGATTTAAGTTAATTTTTATATAAAATAAAATTATCTATAGATGAGCTCTTTTCAGGAAAATAATTTACGCTTTTCAAAATGGTAAGTCATTTTACAGGAAAAAAAGGCTTATTTTACCTTGACCTGTAAGTCATTTTCCGTTGACCAAACTATTTTCTGTGAAACAAACACAGTAAAATATAGAAAATATTTTTCGTAAAATATTTTATATGTAAATAAATGAACCCTTATTTTTAGCATTGCACTATTTTAAGTTGTTTTGCTTTTTTGAAACTTATTGCGATTTCACTACTTAATAAATTTTGTCGAGAAGTGGCATTTATTTTTAGCATTGCACTATTTTAAATTGTTTTGATTTTTTGAAACTTGTTTTGGGTTTTGATCATTTGTACTTAACTCTAAATAAATCATAAATGATTTTAAGTTACTTTTAAATTTGTTTAAAACATATTTTTTTATTAATTTATAAAAATATTTTAAACTTTTCATCCTTAAATAATTTAAAGATTCTTACTTATATATGTTTCGGTGGTATCTCCCATCTGTATCATTCGTTTGAAACGGGTAGAAGTGTTATAAATTCTATAAAAAAAATATTTAGTGAAAAAGGGCCAGAGTTGCTTAGCAATAGGATGAGGGAAGATTTGAAGAAAAACTGGTATTGATCTACTTTGTACTAAATTCTGAAAATTTTATGGTAAAAAGTTCATTGAGCCTAGTTTAAAAAACAACAAACAGATCTTGATTTTGATTTCTGTAGACCAAGATATAAATACTTTAGTGACTGCTACTCAAGTAGAACCTTGTTAAGAGTACACGTGCAATTAGTGAAAAAATAATATTACATATAGGCATGCTCTACTAAAAGTTAAAGAATGTCATATATATATATATATATATATGTGTGTGTGTGTGTATATACATGTACATATAGGATGTGGAATAGAGAGGAGGAGGAGGAAAAATAATAGAAGAGTTGTAATGCTAAGAAGTTGATATAAGAGATGGAATTACTAATATATATGAGAAGTTAAAATGAAATTGTGAAGATTAGATTGGCCTTTAGTAAAATTTGAAGCTTGAAAAGTGACCAATAATGTATGAAAGTGAAATAAGGATGTTTAGATATTGTTTTTGAAATGTTTACAACTTGATTTGTGGTACCCTTGTTCCAGGTCTCGAGACATAAGAGTCAAAGTCTCGAGACAAGTCAATTTTGAATCTAAATACTATAGCCCCATGGCCATGTTTAGAGACATGCATTTTTGTCCTGAGACAAGTAAATTTTGAACCAAAATTGCTACAATACTAGAGTAATGTCTTGAGATATGTAAATTTTTATCATGAGACATATAGGTCATGACCGTAGATTTTCTCTTTTTGCTTTAAAAAGGATTCGAAACGACATCCATTCGAAACCGGTCATAAGAAAAATATAGAAATTGTATAAGAACATTTAAATAAACTTAAATAAATGAATGAAACAGAAATGAATAATTTAAATTTTGGTGAAGTAATTGATTTGAAAATATAGCATATTTTACTCAGGTTTAATTATGAACTCGAGTAAAGAGTATTACTAAAATTGAAATGGCATTGGACAATATCTCCTTCAATATTGATATGGACATCTTTGTGTTTCGTCTTCTTTTTTTCTTTCTCACACTCCTTCTAACTCCACCTATCCTACCAATATCTCAGGCTCACTCCTTTTTCCACTAGCCATTTTATGTACAAATTCACAAAGCACTCCCAAACTTGAAAATTTGAAACCTTAAAAATATACTAGAAGCACCCAAAACTAAAAACCCTAAAAACCTAAGCTGCCCTATGTTTCTACCAGATTGCAAGCAAAAGTGACGAGAAAACAAAGACAAATGCAATAGAATACTTAACAAGATCAAATTCCCTGAACTAGTAAATCCTTCAGCAACGCAAAAATGCATCAGAAAAGATTAGTAAAGAAAAAAAAAAAAAAACCTATCAAGAAAAGCCAAGTGAATTTTTTCTCTCAATGCCCCACATACCCATTTATACCCTTTGCATAACGTTTCCTGAACACCACCATCCCGTCTGTTGTTTCATTCGGCTAATCAGACAATGACACGTGTCCGTAGCAATCAATTCAAGGCTGACATAAAAACAACTAAGCAACGCTCTCCTTTCGTACTCACACGTGTGACTTTTTGAAAACCCCAGCACTTGTCAGCCACATGTGCAACTCTTCATTAGCCCAACTATTATCGATACAAACACTCGACACACCTTCCTTACAACAAAGCACTGCCAAAAAATAAATAAATTACCATGCTTAATTATATTTAGATGTAACCTCAAGCCTTTCAAATAATATATATAATGTTGTAGAAGGTGACTTTATAACATTCTCTTCAACTTGAAGGGGGATTTATGTACCCTACATCTCGTTTTGCCTTGCTTCAATAAAAGGAACCTTACCATGTACCATTTGACGCTTGCAAAATACATTGATACATCATCATGCAGATAAGAAGGTTTGCGAGAAGACACATGGCTTAGGAATTGAATCTTAGCACATGTGCAAGTAGAGTCCTATAACTCATCTCTTGAGTGTTGGCTGATCATCACCTGTCTAGAGATCATGTATATATACACTCCCACTTACCAAGAGAAAACAAAACCCCCTTCCTCCCTTCAACATCCCTCAGATTTTTCTCCCTTTCTACTGATAGAATATCTAACACCAGGTAATTACAATGAAATATAGACTCTGAAGAAATGTAAAGCAGAAAATGAATCTTGAAACTTGAATTGATATCTGTTCTTCTATGCTAACAATACCAAGTATATATACAGCACTTGGATGAGTTAACTGCAGCTTAACAACGCTAACCATACTACAACTGCATAACAGCTGGATTATAACAAACTAACAGACTAATAGAACTCCTTCCTCATACTCTATCATCTACAACCCTACATCAACAACTGTATATCTCGATTCCTTATACTTTCATGTAATGATGCGTCAATAGCATTTAGGTCTATCCCTTCAACTAAAATTTTCTCTAACTTTGTTAATAGTATACCTTGAAACATTCACTAGAGAAGACTTTATAGTATCTTCAATTATCATGGTAATGTTGTCGGCGTCTTTACACCTAAGAAAAAAAAAAGCAGCTCTATAGGAGGTTTGAATGGCGAAGCCAAAAAAAAAACTGTTTTAGGAGTTAAAAATAAATAAATTTTTTAAATGGGTTAAAAGTGTAATTTTATCATTATACTAATTTATTAGTTTATAAGAAAAAGTTAGAAATGTAATAATTAAATGATAAATCGAATTATGAATAATTGATTTTCGTAATATGATTTGATACGCTAAGATGATGTAACTGTTCTATAAAGAGTTATTAGGATTGGTTAAAGAAAAATGTAAAGCAGTGGGGTTTCGAAACATTTGTTAAGAAATTATGGTGGAAACATTTTGTAAGAGGACAAAGATGTTTTGTGGGTCATTAGTTTAGTTGCTATGTCTGCTTGTTTGTTGGACTGGAACTATGGAAGATTGGTGTTGTCCATCCCTATTGGTTTTGTTTAGTTTTTTTTTTTTAAAATATGTTGTGATGTCATTTGGTTTTGTTTTCTAAGTTTTAGTTGCACTTTTTTGTTTCTTTAATTAAAAAAAAAAAAAACAGATGATGCTTTTCTCCATTATGAAAATGTATGAAACATATATATCTACAATTTTCCTTAATAGGTTTTCTTTTTCAATTTTCAAAAAAAAAAAAAAAAACACTTAATAGAGAATAGCCATTGTTATTAAAGACGTGATAATAATGATTGTAAGACAGTAGGTGGAAGCAAATTAAGGTTTTATTATCATGTTAGTTCAACCAACCAACCACTGCTACAGTAGGTTTAACTTACAGGCTTGAATACTGTCATGGCAGTTGCCCTTATTCTCCAAATATAAACATTATATTATTATATATGGTTTTATTTCAATAATTGCTATCAAACATATTTGCATAATAATTGATAACGTCCTAATACCACATTGCCTTGTCTTTTACATCTGTGTATTTGCTGGCCTTCCCTTACCACTTTGTTCATTTTTATACACTAGTTGGTGCTTGTATCATTATTAAACTAGTTTAAATAAAAATAAAAATATTATTTTTGAGAAATAAATTTTGATAATCTATATATACAAATGTTATGCCAACGTGATTCATTTTAGGTAAGAGATTGAAAAGGGACAAGTTTTTCTTTATTTATTTATTAAATGATTTGAAATTTGATAGTTAGGAAAATCTAGTAAAAAGTTTAACATTGACATTCTAACTCTGATTAGAAGTCAATGTAAAGAAAAAGATTAAAGAAGCAAGCATTAAGAAAACGATTTAAAATCTGCCTATTAAATTAATATATAAAAGTAATTTAATTAAAATATATATGCTAAGAAAACAAATGTTGTTTGGAAAATCTATATTAATTAATTCTTTCTTTTAAAAAAATTATTCATTTAATTTCTATTAATTTTGAAAGTGAGTAACTAAACACAATTAATCACAATGTTAATATCTTCCATCAATTATACATAATTTTAATTGATATAATAATAAATTTAGCCCCTCAGAGTTTATACATTCTGTCAATTTATCTTAATTTAACAAATTTATCCCACAATATTTGTGTAAGCGTTGAGGCTGAATTTATCAGAATTAATGTCAAAATGACAAAATACCGATCAAAATTATGTATAATTAATGAAAAATATTAACTTCATACTTAATTATCCTTAATTATTTATTACTAATATAATAATCTTACATTAAACCAATAATTTATTAGTTGAATGTAAGAATATTATTTTAAAAAAATAATTAACGTAGCTTCTCAGTCTAAGGTAGTAAACTGGTGACAAAATATAAATATGCAATATGTACTCTCTTTTTTAAAAATCGATTGAATGTAAGATTATATAAAAATTATAATATTTTGGGTAATTGAGAGTTAGAATGATGGTTGTCATGTGAGTGTGCATGTTTTGCATATTTTGCATATTAAGGTTGCTTGATTAAGATGGATGTTAGGTGTTTGACAAGATAGAATTAATTTTTTATATAAATTTATAATATTTTTCTGATTAATATTTAATGTGTACCATTAATTAATAACGGGGTGAAGTTAAAAAAAAAAAATTGATTGTGAGTCAACTTTTTAAGAATTAAAATGTTTATAAAAGTCATATAAATTAATGTATTAATTTTTTTCTTTTTTCTATTTTTTAGTGGATTTTTTAAAATATTTAGAACAACACATAAGTATGTATTCTTGAAGCTAACATACAATTAGTAATTTTTGGTGGTAAAAATAAAAATCACACTTAAGTGCTTTTTAGTATCATAAGAAAACAATATATCAAAATTTCAAATACAAGATTCACAGTAATTACACTAGCAACAATAAATTCTAATTAGAAATGCTAAATTTCTTATCAATTTCAACAAATCCAATATTATAAATACAACCAATCCTAATTTTTTTTAAGAATTTGTATTAATCAATCTCTAAAAATTATACTCAATTACAATGTTTTGAATCTCATACAAATCGATATCCCAAAATCATTTGATAAATAAAAAACTAAATCTTTCGTAATAATCCTAATCATCACAAGAAAAGCTAAAATTTTAATTTTCTAGACATTAATCAATAAAGCTTGAAAAGAGAAAAAAATTTGTTACCAAATTAAATAGACTCATTTGAAAGTATCGAAAGATTGAATACTTATTTTGTAAAAAATTTAGAGAGCGTGAGAAAATAAGCGCAATTTGAGAGAAAAGTAATGAATGTTTGAAGGAAAAAAAAAAAAACCAAATATTGATTTTGGGGTTTTAGTGGGCGGAGAGATATCCATTTATTTTCATATAAAATAAATTTTTTATAAATTAATTATTTTTATAAAATTTTGTTAGACCATTTTTCAAATATTTTGTTGGGTCAATACACCAATTTTATAATCTTTTAAAGAAATTATATGTAATTGACCTCACAATAGTTGATGTGGCTCTGCCACTGGTTAATAATAAAATAATACATCATTAGCGATCCTTAGTGTAAAAAAATTAAAGCTCTAGAAAATAAATACTATTAATTTTATTTAAACATAATTAAATATTAAATATAATTATTTTACTTCTTTTTTAAGTTTTGGGTTTTAAGTTTTGAGTTTCAAATTTTAAGTTTAAGGTTTTAGTTTTTTTGTGTTGGGTTTAGGGCTTCAAATTTTGGATTTGATTTTTTTTAATTTTTTATGTTTAATAAGTATGATTAATATTCAATTTTAAATTATTTATTTTAAAGCCCTTTGATTTTTATTTTAGTTTACACCAATGACGATGTGACATTTTATTATTAACTGATGGTGTAGGAGATTTATACCCCGACAATGTATCAAATATTCATCTTTTTTATTATTATAACAATTAAGTTACACAAGATGTCGAATAATACAATGGGGATAGTTCACATCATATGAGGTGTGGAGAGCCGCCAAAATGGGAGCGGTTCATACTATAGATGGTGTGAAGAGTCACTAGATTCGGTGGTTTTAGAAGGCCGAGGTTATACTCGAGCTAAGCTTTCATACTTTCTTCTTGCTTAGCCTATTTATTTTTGGAGGATAGGGTATTTATAGGTGGAGAAGTGATCGCGAGCAAAATGTTTATAAATAAATATTAATAAAATAAATATTTTTATTATAACGATAAATAACAATAAAATAAATATTCATCTTATTTTTATTATATCAATTAAGTAACACAAGATGTTGAATAATACAATGGGGGTAGTTCACATTGTATGAGGTATGGATAGCCATTAAAATGGGAGCAATCACTACAGCAAAACAGGGTTTTAACGGCATTTTTAGTGGCGTTTTTGGTAAAAACGCCGCAAATATTATACATTAGCGGCGTTTGAACCAAAACGCCACTATAAGTCGAGAAATAGCGGCGTTTTCGGAAAAACGCCGCCAAAAGTCCGAGCATTAGCGGCGTTTTTCAAGAAACGCTGCCAAAAGTCTGAGAATTCGCGACATTTTTCCAAAAACGCCGCCAAAGGTCTGAGCATTAGCGGCGTTTTTGGAAAAGCGCCGCTAAAAGTCTGAGCATTAGCGGCGTTGTTGGAAAAACGCCGCCAAAAGTCTGAGCATTAGCGGCGTTGTTGGAAAAACGCCGCCAAAAGTCTGAGCATTTGCAGCGTTTTTGGAAAAACGCCGCTAAAAGTTTGAGCATTTGCGGCGTTTATTAGCGGCGTTTTTCGGAAAACGCCACCAAAAACTGAGCATTAGCGGCGTTTTTTGGGAAAACGCCGCCAAAAGTCTGAGTATTAGCGGCGTTTTTGGGAAAACGCCGCCAAAAGTCTGAGTATTAGCGGCATTTTGGAAAAACGCCGCCAAAAGTCTGAGTATTCGCGACGTTTTTGGAAAAACGCCGCCAAAAGTCTGAGTATTAGCGGCGTTGCCAAAAGTCTGAGTATTCGTGGCGTTTTTGGAAAAACGCCGCCAAAAGTCTGAGTATTCGCGGCGTTTTTGGAAAAACGCCGCCAAAAGTCTTTTTTGAATTATATTTTCTTAGTTAAGTTTTAAGGTTTAGTTCTTATTTTTTGGGTTTACGGTTTAATATTTAAGGTTTAAGGTCTATAGTTTAGGGTTTAAGATTTAAAATGTTAATTTTATGGTTTAGGGTTTTGTTATTTTGGGTTTGAGGTTTAGTGTTTAGTGTTTAGTGTTTAGTGTTTATGATCTTAATGTTTAGCGGTATTAAGGGTTTATGGGTTTAGGTTTAAGGGTTCATGGTTTATGTTTTTGTGGTTTAGGGTTTAGGGGTTTAAGGGTTAGTGGTTAGGGGTTTAGTGTTTGTGATTTATAGTTTGTGGTTTAGGGTTAGGGGTTCATGGGTTTATGTTTTTTTTGCGATCTCTTCTCCCTCTCACACGTTCTTCTATTCTTTTTTCACGTTTTCTTCTTTTTCTTTTAATCTTTGATTTTCTTCTGCTGCTTCATTTCAATGGGTTGTTTTCGTCTCAATTAGAGTTCTACTCTTTTGCTTCTACTCCATTTCTTTTGTTGTGTTTTATAATTTCGTCGACAGGAGTTTTCGGAATTGGTGGATTTGAGGCGTCGATTGTTTTTGGGTGTTTAAATCGTGAATTCAGGTATGAGTTTTGTAGCTCTTTAATTTTATTCTTGAATTATTGGATCAATTTTGTGAAATTCAGTAATTTCGTGTGTTCCGATGATTGGGTAATCGTAATCGTAATGTGGCTCTAGTTAGGGTATGTTTCTGCACTATTAGAGTTTAAGGATCATTTGATGTCGAATTTCATGTTTTTCGGACTAATTATATTTTTAAATTATAATTTGTGTGGAAGCATTACTTAATATTGATTAAATTTATTTTTGGGTTTAGGGTTTAATATTTAAGGTTTAAGGTCTATGGTTTAGGGGTTTTATGATTGAAGGTTTAGGGTTCAGTATGTTAATGTTATGGTTTAGGGTTTGTTATCTTTGGTTTTAGGGTTTACTATTTTAAATTTTGTTATTTAATTAGGGTTTAGTGTTTAAGGTTTAAGATCTTAGTGTTTAGCGGTATTAAGGTTTAAGGGTTAGTGGTTAGGGGTTAGGGTTTAAGGGATAGGGGATAAGTTAAGGGTTTATGCATGGTTTGTGGTTTATGGTTTATGTTTAGGGGTTTAGGCTAGGGTTTTTATTTTGTGGTTTCAGCTATATATATAGTTGATTATTATATTTTTTTGAACCAAAAAACCTTCCACTGCAGCGTTTAAAAAAATGTTAAATCTCATTTTTAATAGGAATGTAATTGTAAAATTAATTTTTAATGAATCTTGACATGAAAACCTACAAGGTAATCCACATAACATGATACTATTTTTTATATGTTAAATTAAAAATTATATAATTCTTCAAAATTATCTTATGCTTTTCAAGTGTTTCAAAATTAAAAATTATCTTGTCTGGTTTAGGGTGTATAGTGTTTACGATTTTGTGGTTTAGTGTGGGTTTTAAAGTGAGTTTAGAGTATAGGGTTTAAGGTTGAGTGTTTGTGGTTTAGGGATTTAAGGATTTAGTATCTAGAATTTAGGGTTTAATGTTTATAAGGTTAGGAGTTTATAGTTTAGAGTTTAGGGTTTAAGATTTAGGGTTTAGGGTCTGATTTTGTGGAGAACGGTGCCGTTTTGCTCATTGTATTCTGATCCATCATCGAAGTGCTACCATGAATTATTTTCAAAAACTCATGCACTCTTTCATCATTTTCGAACTATTTTTTGACTAGTTTTTTATATTAATTAAATTACAATTTATTTGTAATTTAATAATTAAAATATTCAAAATGATTAATCACACGTTGAAAGAGTTTGGAACTAATAACATTGAAAAATATATGTTAAAAATGAAAAAATAAAATAAAATACTATTATTTAAAATACTTTTAAATTAAAATTTTTGGGTATATATATGACTGATTGTTTTTAATTTATATAATAAATAATTTACTATATAATTGTAAAAGAGATAATTTTAAATTTAATATATTAAAAATATCATTATAGTTTAAGTTATTTAATACATAGTAGATAAACTTTTTATATATTAAAATTTAAAAAAAAATGTAAAATGTAAAGTATTAGCGGCGTTTATATAAAAAAAACGCCACAAAAGTGTTAGTAATGTAAAACGGCGTCGTTTTCTGTTTAAATTGTCATCCCATTAGCGGCGCTTTAGATAAAACGCCACTAAAGCTTAACAATACTGGCGTTTTTTCTTAAAACGCCACAAATTTTCATGTGAACGTCGTCGTTTTGTTACGGGAAATTTATCCTTACCAAAATCCCTAAGTGAATTTTTACTATGTCATTTCCCCCCATTCATCAGCTTTCTTCCCTAATTCCCCAACCCCGAAATCCCTTTCCTTTTTTCCTTATTTCATTTTCAGCATATCCCTAACTCTTCTCCCAAGTGTTTCTTCCCTATTTCTTCCTAAGTGTTTTTATTCACGAATTCAGCTCCTCTTCTCCCAAATCCCTAACTCTTTTCCCTTTCCTATCGTCTCGCTTCCTCGAATTCATCTAGCTTTCAAGCTTCCAACTTTCCCGAATCTCAAAGGTGAAACCGACGTGGGTATGTTGTTTAATCTTATATTTTAACGTTAATATTAAAACCAATTTTAGTTCTCTTGTTGAATATTATTATGTTGGATTGAAAGTTATTGTTTTGATTCGGGGGAATTGAGGTTTAATAAGAAATATTATATAAAACGCAAGAGGTTTAATTTTGGAAAAGGAATTGGTTTTATGCTAATCCTGGGTTCTTTGTTTCTTTTTTTGGGTTCATCTGACATTGGTGCATTTTTTTGGGAAACAGAGAGATCTAAAGGCAGAGTTGAAGTGTGTGTTTCACTGTTTTGGAAGGCGTCTTTGCGGGAACAAGGTAATGTAATTTAAGGAGTAATTTCTATTAATATACACCACAATTTGATCACATCAATGGCTAATCACTTTAATATACCCCATAAGCATCCAAGTCCTCTCATTTTTAGTCAATTTTTTTAATTAATCGAAATTTTTTTATCTAATATTATCCTAAATTTTTATATATTATATTAATTTAATTATAGTTTAAAAATAATTTTTAGAATTTATAAATTACCTCTATTAAAATTCAAATATATATGTAAACAACTTAGAAATGTGACGAATATGTGCTTATGAGTTCATAATTTGTTAAGGTGAAAATGTATTGGAATGCTTGAAATAATATATGAAAGAATGATAATGTAATGGAACTATTATGAACTGTTATCAAATGTTTTAGACAGATTATAAAATTAGTTTTACGGAAATTTTTATAGTTTATACAGATGAGATGCAGAACACATATTGTTTTGGATGTACTGATAAGGTGCTAGACACACATTACTTTAATTTATACCGATGAGGCTCAAAGCGTATAGTAATTCAAATGTATCGATGATGCATTGGGTGTAATTTATATTAGTGTAATGGTAGATTGATCTATGTATCCATTTTGAGTTTGTGTTCGATTAATAGGCCCACAAAATTAGAAAAGGAGTTCACCTGATCCAAACATTGGTTTACTTGTGATTCTTCGTGTTTTTACAATATTAAAGCTTCAGCTTAGGCTTTGCTTTTCACATCTTCATTTCTACTATTAAATTTTTGCGTATGCATCTGCTTTGTTGATATATATTTTTTATGCTAGGTGTTGTTGGTTTAGAGAACATTAATATAAATTTCACTTTAGATTTAATTGATACTTTTTATGCAGGCTTTTGATAGTATGAACGGATAGATCACTTGGAATTTATGCTTGTTCGTGTTAGTCATAACGAAGTGAAGGAGGAAACTAGCTAATCTTGTCCAGAATTTGCAAGGTCGAATCTATTATCTATTTTTAATTTCATAGTTGCACTATTTTGCTACTTAAAAATTAACTTGATTTCAAAATATTTTAGTACTGCTAATATTCCTATGAATTAAAAATATATTTTCTTATAATTATTTTAATGTTTTCATCTTCTTTGATATATGAAACATCGGAAATTCTTGAGCTTTAACTAACGGGTTTTTTGACATATGCACTTGACTTGCTTGTTAGAAGTTTCCCATTTAATCGATTATTGCTTCTGCTCCTCCTCCTGCAAGTATTGGTTCAACTAAAGCTTAGCTTCAATCCACATTGTTTGAGGTAAGAAAGGTCTACTTCCTTTCTTTCTTTGAAAGGTCCGCTGCTCCTCTGCATTAATATTTTTGATATTATTAAGGTACGTTTTAGTTCATAATTATGATGAATAATATTTTTATCATGATGATTTTCGGAAAATTAATCTTTTGGGGCTTCGATTTTGTATCGATTTAAATTATATATTTTTACGATAATAAAAATATAATCTTACTATTTTAATAATTTATATCTTTATAATTTTTAGAGGATTAAATTAAAATTTTTTATTTAAAGGGGTTAAAATGCAACATCATTATTAATTTAAAAATTTTAAATTATAAAAGATTTAAATAAAAATATAGAATTGTGTGAGCAAATAAATTTTTGGAAAATTTGTTTTCCTTTTACCTTGTGAGAATGACAGTGAATAGAAAAGTACTATTGAAATTGTTGAGATTTCACAATTTCACTTGAACTGTGAGGGTAAATTTTAATTATATTTATATGAAATATTTATTACATGTTTTATGCACTATCAATCTACCACTCATAAGTTACATTCAATTTTAATTGCATTACAAATTTTTATGTTTTATATATATAGAGAGAGAGATGGATTACTATTTTTCAAATCAAATAAAAAAATGTTTGTGGTGTTAATTATGTTGTTATTAGAATTTTGTCCTTCTCTCATAATTTATTTAAAAATTAATTAAAAAAATTTAAATCGACAACAAAAATAATAAAACACCATAATCCATATTAATATAAAATAGTTGTTTTGCATCAAAAATTAACAAGTCGTTAAATTGGTAATTGAAAATAATAAAACACCAAAATATATAATTATAAAGATGTTCATGTCTTTCATTATTTTAAAATTATTCATATTTTTAACCACCATTAATTTTTATTTTCATGTATTCTTAATATATATATTTTATATCCACCAGCAATTATAATATTGACCATATCAGCTATATATGATTTCCTTTAAATTTTCCATGTTTGGCAGTTTTGCCATGTTCTTTTCAATTACATTTTATTACAATGTAGCTTGTTTGTCCATATCACGTGTAATAACGCCATGTATGGTCAACGGATTAAAAATTCAAAATGACCTGAAAAAGTTCTATCAACATTTACTATTGAATATTTATATAACATTAATTTATTTGTAATTTACTTATAAAATTTAAACTACGATTCTTTTTGATATTATTATATTCAAATTATTATTTTTTATATTAATAATGTTTGATTTTAGTACTTAATATTTTTAAAGGTATTTGTATAAAAACAAGATTCAAAGTATATAGGTCGGAAACCTAACAGGTTGCCTTATATCTCATTGTAAGATATAACGGATCCTCCCTGTGTAACAACGCCACGTATGATGAATCTTAAAAAGCCGCTAAAAGAGTTGAAAAATGTTCTATCGAGCTCGTTGACTATTGAATATTTATATAACCTTAATTTGTATTAAAAAAATTTAAATTACTATTGTTTTATATTAATAATTTTTATTTTAATATTTAATAATTTTAAATGTCTTTAAAAGTTATAACTAATTTTTATCAAAATAGTATTAATATTGATCATTACTTAAATAAGTTACATAACTCACGTAACTTACATAATTTACATAACAACCTACATAACTTACATAACTTATATAATTTATATAACTCACATAACGTATATAACAACTTACATAACTCACATAACTTACATAACTTAACTAATACATGTAGTTTAATCTAATAATTTCTTTAAAAGCATATAGTTTAAAGTTCAAATTTCATAACTTACATAATTTACGTAACTTAAATAAAACATCAACAACTTACCCGTGTAACTTATTGCCAACTTTAGACATCAACAACTACGAAATGGATAGGACTTGGATGAATTTATCAAGGGGAAGCAACGAGTATCGAAATGGAGTGCAAACTTTTTTAGATATTGCATTTCACAATTCAAGCTAAGAGAATATGATTCTTTGCCCGTGTAAGAAGTGTGGCAATATCTATTGGCATTATCGTGAAGTTGTCTACGAACATCTAATTGTTGATGGCTTCATTCGGGGGTATAAAAAATGGATTTTCCATGGTGAGTGTACACCCAGTGGAGCCTCTTCGACGATTAATTCAGGTTATCCTTATAGTGGTTACCGTCAATATGTTAGAGAAGATGACATGGAAGGTATGCTGCGGGATGCATTTAATATGCGGAGCGAAGGTTTTCAATCATGCCCACCAAACTATGTTGCATCCGATGATTATAATATCGGTGGAAATACTTTCATGGAAATGGGAAGAAGTGTGCCAGATGAACAGCCGAATGAAGAAGCGGCAAAGTTCTACATGTTACTTGGTGAAATGAATGAAGAACTTTATGAAGGATCAAAATTTTCGACAATGTCATTCTGTGTTTGCCTTTTTCACTTAAAATGTTTAGGAGGGTGGAGCGGAAACTCTTTGATAATGCTGTTAGAGCTTTTGAGAGAAATGTTCCCATTTGCAAAAATCCCTCAATCATGCAAAGACATGAAGAAAGTGATAAAAGATTTGGGCCTTGGTTACAACAAAATTCATAGTTGCCCAAATGACTGCATGTTGTATTGGGGTGATCGGAGAAATCAACAGTCTTGTCATGTTTGCGGTAAATCTCGTTGGATGAATGCAGATGCAGAAGATGTTAATGAGGATGAATATGAGCCACAATCAAGAAGGAAGCCGAGCAAGATTTTGCGATATTTTCCGCTAATTCTAAGGCTTCAAAGGCTATTCATGTCGTCAAAGACAACCGAGTTTATGACGTGGCATCATGATCAACGAACGGATGATGGATTACTAAGGCATCCTGCAGATTCTTTAGCATGGAAATCATTTAACAATAAGTTTCCAAGCTTTGCAAGTGATCCTCGGAGTGTGAGGCTCGGCCTAGCATCGGACGAATTTAATCCTTTTAAGATCATGAGCACCTCATACGATTACTTGGCCCTGTGGTGCTTGTTCCTTATAATTTGCCTCCATGGCTCTGCATGAAACAATCTTCTTTGATTTTATCTATGATTATCCCCGGAGAGAAAGGTCCCGGAAATGATATTGACATATATTTGCAGCCACTTATTGATGAGTTAAAACAATTATGGGCGGACGTTGAGACGTATGATGTTGTTAGAAAGGAGAACTTTTACTTATGTGCTGCTTTGATGTGGACAATTAATGATTTTCCGCATATGCGAATTTATCTGGTTGGAGTACCAGAGGACGTTATGCTTGTCCTTGTTGTGCTGCACAAACGTGTTCACAGTGGTTGTATAATGGGAAGAAGTTCTGCTATATGGGGCATCGACGATGGTTAGATGCAGATCATAGATTTAGATTTCAGAGGGCTTTATTTGATTGTGATCTTGAAGAGTTCGTAAAGCTCTCTGAGCGAGACCGTTGGATCTGAAATATTGTTCATGTTAAAAGATATTGATTTCGATTCACGGAAAGCTCAATCAACCATCCAACGAGCAAACAAATAGAGCGATCGAGGGATGAATCGATGATGAATCGATTTGGAGGATGACCCTAATGAGGCGGACTTGTGGAAGAAAAGAAGTATTTTTTTTGAGTTGCCTTATTGGGAGCATCACATATTACGTCACAATCTTGATGTGATGCATATTGAGAAGAATGTCTGCGAGAATATCAACACGACAATTTTGAACGTCGATGGTAAATCCAAAGATAATCTTCAGAGTCGACTTGATTTAGTTGACATGGGAATTCGACGTGATCTTCATCCCTAAGTACTTCCGAATGGAAGATATCGGTTGCCTGCTCCAATTTTTTCAATGTCGAAGGAAGAGAAAGAAATGTTCTGCACAGTGTTGAAGGATATAAAGGTCCCAGATGCATATGCATCAAATATATCTCGATGTGTAAGTCTTAAAGATCGAAGACTGTATTCATTAAAATCACATGACTATCACATCTTGATGCAAGATCTACTTCCAGTTGTATGTCAAAGAAGGTAACGTCTTGTTTAATTGAACTGTCGAATATAATGAAAGCAATTTGTGGCAAAGTTCTGAACGTTGAAGAACTTGAAAAATACAAAATCGAGCCGCTTTGACATTATGCAATTTGGAGAAGATCTTTCCACCTTCCTTCTTTACTATTATGGTGCACCTGGTAATTCATCTCCCTCGTGAAGCAATAATTGGTGGACCGGTGTTCTATCGTTGGATGTATCTCATAGAAAGGTGCTAATTTATTTCAAGCTCTTTCATTCATTCAACTCTATACATATAGTTACAACCTTTGATAATGTAGTATATCGTGTTTAGGTTCCTGAGCAAATTGAAGTCTTATTGCCGTAATAAGCGTTATCCGGAAGGATCAATTCTTTGAAGGCTACTTGGCGAGAGGAATGTATGACATTACGTTTCTAGATATTTAGAAGATGTTGAAACAAGATTGAATAGACCAAGTAGAATCTTTGGGCTCAATGATCCTAACTTGGCGAAACTTATTTATTTCAAAGTTATGGAGAACCAATCGGCAAAGTTGAAGTTGCGGAATTAGATGACCGATCTTGGATACAAGCACATAGATATGTTCTTTTCCACCACGATGCAATTCAACCATTATGCAAGTAAGTTCTAGAATATGATACATATGATAAATATTCATCTTCTTGATTTATTTATTTTCTAACCAACTAAACTGTTTTTCAACATAGTGAGTACAAACAAATATTGAGATCTCGTTCACGCTACGAAGATTACCACATCGAGAGATTAATAAGTTATTCACTGAATCTTTTCATGAATGGTTAAGCCAAACGGTATGCAACGTGTTCTTTTATTATTACTCAAATCATATTCCGATTCAAATCATAAAGTTTTCTCGTAACATTTATAATTATTACTCAAATCATATTTTGATTCAATAGGTTTGGAGTGGGAAGGCCGTTAGTGATGAAGTTAAATGGCTTTCCTGTGGTCCGAATCGATTAGTGAAAAGATACTGATGGCTTCATCATCAATGGATTTGATTTCATACCAAATATCGGGAGAGATTGAGGCGAACCCAAAATTGCAGACTAGTTGTTAATTCTTCTATTACGAGTTATGCTAGTGCTAGGACGATAATCTGTCGAGGGAAATGTGGATTTTTACGGACTTCTTACGGACATTATTGAATTGGATTACTATGGAAAATGGAAAGTTGTCTTATTTCAAGGTGATTGGGTGATGTGAATCTTCGCTCGTGGTATTAAAAACGATCAATTCGGGTTTACAATGGTGAATTTCTCTCGATTGATTCACACTGGAGAACAATTAATAGACGAGCCGTACGTATTTTCTTCTCAAGTGAAACAAGTTTTTTACTCGAAAGATCCAATTGATGAGGGTTGGTACGTTGTACTCAAAACGACCCTAGAGACTTGTTTGACATGGGCAATGAAAGTAGAGATGATATCATTGAAAGATCAGAAACTTTGCCTTTTCCACAACAAAACTTAAATGAAAATATCCCTAGTACTAGTACGCATTTTCAATGGGTTCGTCGGGATGTGGATGAAGATATTTACGAATTATAATGTAGTAAGAATTTACAATTTTTTTACTTATATGTAATGTTATTATTTTAATCTTGCTCATGTTATATAATTTAACTATTTTATGTGTACTGTTGTTGTTCTAATTTGTTATTAAAATTTACACCGTTTTATGTTTATTGCAGGAAAAATGCGTACAAGAAAGTTACGACATTTAAATATTGTTCAGAATAATCCAAATTCAGAAGAAGGCAATAGTGAACAACAAACAGTTGTTGGATCTTCAAGTGTGCTTGGAGGCAGTTCACGATCTTCGTGAAGTTGGGGTAATGTTTAGTTTGTTTTACATGCGTGTTCGCTTTTATTATTAATTTATTTTTATTTTTAATATAATAATATGTCATTTTTAGTTGAGAGTGCTTGGGACGCGCGCAGAGGTCGAGAGTCGTATGCTACTTACTGATTTGTACGACTTAGCTCCTACCGAGCGTGTCAAAGTTCAGAGAAATAATCATGGTCGACTGTCGGAATCAAGCTCAAGTTTTAGTGGCTATTTGGGCATTCTTGCACGAAATTCAAATATGTTGCCCATCAACTACGAATCATGGCATCACATGCCTGACAGCAACAAAAATCAAGCTCTCGACAATATTAAGGTAAGAAAACGTGAAATTAATCTATAATGCTTTGGTTTAAGTTTAATTTTTATTTACTTTTTAACCTTGTGTGTTTTTAGGAGAGATTTATTTTAGAGGTCTCTAATGACTATATCAAGAAGACCTTGGGCAAAAAATGGAGAGATAATAAAAGTACTTTAAAAAAACAATATTTTAAGAAAGACATAAGTCTCGAGGAAAAATTGTGCAATGTCTGCACGGAATCTTTGAGGTACCAAAGTGGGAAGATACAGTTAGATTTTGGAATTCAAAAAAAGGAGAGGTATTACGTACTTTCAAACTCTTCTAAATTGTTTGGTTTCTAGTATTTACTATATACATAATAATAATTACTCAATGTAGGACCGTGAGCGTGTTGGAACAAGTAGTAGACAGAAACAAAAATTCACACACACGGCAGGGTCGAGAAGTTTTGCTCGCGTAGCTGAGGCCGAGGTATTATAAATTTATTAATTTTATCAATTTACGATGAGTCTCTACTACTAAATAATATTTTTATTACTATATTGTAGGAAGTCTCGTCTGGTCAAAAAGTTGGACGCCTTCAGCTTTTTGACATTACGCATAGGAAGAAAGATGGATCCCCAATGACATCCGAAGCCGGAGAAATTATGGTATATTAACTTAATAAAATTTGATTTGTTCTAAATTATGTTGCATTCTTTTTTAAATAATGTTATGTTATTTTCTATTTTTTCATTATATATTTCGTTTCTAACTCTTTCATTTATTTTTTAGGAGAGACTAAAGAAAAAAGAAATGAGTAATGCAGGATCGCTTGATCGATATAGTTCTGTTAATCATGAGGACATTGATAATGTAATTATTAATGAAGTTTTGGGTCTGAGAGGTATGGTGGGTTCGATTTCAAGGATCCGTGTTACCCGACCCAATATTTTGGATCCAACTCCGCAGCAATACATGCCTTCAGGAAGTCAAGCTCAAGCTGAAGTTCAGAGGTTAAGAGATCAGCTAGCTCAGATGCAAGCGAGCACAGTTGAGCAAATTGCAGAGGTTCAAAGAAAATATGAAGAACTCCAGCAACAACTTCTAGCCGATGCAGCAGAGAGGGAGGCAGCGGCAGCAGCGAGAGAGGCGGAGCAGAGCAGAAAGTATGATGAGCTGCAGCTACAGCTTCAACAAATGATGAAGATGTTTCAAACAATCGCAGCAAATTACCTTCTTAGATATTTATTTGATTGTTCTGACGATATTTTTAACATTTTTACATTGAATATTATTGTAACAATATACTTAGTTATACTTTATTTATTAATGTAAATCATATATCTTTCATTGAATTTAAAGTATTATTTAGGTTTAATGTTATTGGTTGGATTTGTATGTCATATTTGCTGTTATTGGTTGAATTTCTAATGCAGGAGGGTTCGATATTGGTTAAAACGCAACGATTTCAATCTGTAAATTTAGCGGCGTTTGTGGGGAAAGCGCCGCTAAAGGACTCTACTTTTGGCGGCATTTGTGGAGAAAGCGCCGCTAAAAGGTCTGTACTTTTGGCGGCGTTTTTGGTGTAAGCGCCGTTATAGGTCTGTAAATTTAGCGGCTTTTTTGGGCAAAAGCTCCGCTAAAGGTCTGTACTTTTAGCGGCGCTTTGCAAACAAACGCCGCTAAAGGTCTGCACTTTTAGCGGCGTTTTTGGGTAAGCGCCGCTAAAGGTATGTGCTTTTAGCGGCGTTTGTTTGCTAAGCGCCGCTAAAGGTCTATACTATTAGCGGCGTTTATGGTAAAGCGCCGCTAAAAGTGATGACTTTTAGTGGCTTTTTTTCACATAAACGCCACAAAATTTGCGGCGCCGCTAATACATTTAGCGGCGCTTATAAAAGCCAAAAAAAAACGCCGCTAAAAATCTGTTTTGCTGTAGTGAATTCACAATATAGATGGTGTAGAGAGTTACTATACTCAATGGTTTTAGAAGGTCAAGGTTACACTCGAGCTAAGTTTTCGTCCTTTGTTCTTGCTTATCCCATTTTTCTTGAAGGATGAGGTATTTATAGATTGAATAGTGATCATTAGCAATGTGTATATAAATAAACAACAATAAAATAAATAATTTTAGCTCAAAAGATTTTTTTGCCACTTCCTTTATGACTCACTAATATACGAGATCATTGTCCAGTAATAAATTATAACGAAATATTTTCGTTGAAAAAAGTATTCCGAGACTTAAGCCTAAGAGAGATTAGTAACCAACAAATATAAAACTCTAATTAATTAGTTAAATTAACTAAATAAAAAATTCAAATATTAACAAGATTAGCTAAATAAATAAAAGAAGAATAATATTAAAACAAATCTAACTAATGATAACAATAAAACTCGCAAGTAATTGCTATGAACAATTGCGAAAAAGTAATATTAAGAAATCTTCGGTTATTGGGATTTAATAATCTATTTTAGTTATTAAAGGGGCTTAGGGTTTATAACTAAGATGATTTTAAAATGCAGGCATCTATGTTGGTGTATAACTTACACAGGTTAAGAGAACCTTCACTGTCTAAGTTAGTGTATATATTATAGACACTCCAGATAGTTGATGCATATATAAGCGGATTTAGATAACTATTTAACTAGATCGCTAAAGTTAAGCAAACACTCTCGTTGTTTAACTCTCCTCCATATTATTATTCAACCTAACTGTCACTTCGATTAATTATGAAGAACGAATAGAACAATTAATCTGGTTGTAATCTAAACCTATCTTCAACCTATTCTAATTACTAATTCGTTAACATATAAATTCTCAACCATTTAAAAAGAATGAACACATCATGAAGTTCAAATCAAGGCAAAAGATAAACAATAACATAATAAGCACAAAGGAATACATTAAAAAAAAAAAAGGAAAAAGAAATCTTGTTCAATTGAAGTGCAAGGATCTTCAATAATCAAATCCATGAGTTGATTGAATCTCCACAAACAATTCTTTAAGCAATCACTCTTGGAAAGAAACAAAAAACTAAATAGAAAACAAAAGAGTTTTGACAACTTAAAAACTAAAAAGCCTAAAAAAAAGTAATGCAATTAATCAATCCTCCAAAAACTAACCTAAACTATCCTATTTATAAGTGTTTAGCAGGCTTTCTTATGCTTACAACTTATACTTGGGTGTGAAGTATCATAAATATCTAAAAACCCCCTTAATTAATGAGAGAATTGTTTTTTTTTTTTTGCTTTTGCCCATCATACTTTAAGGCCGTTTTTGGACCGCTTAGTGTGCAATTTGGGCTGAATTCTAGCACAAATATGTAGAGCACAGAATTACCTATTTTCCAGTATATTATGGTCCCAAAATGGACATCTATAGCTCAAGTTACCGCTAAAATACGAAAGTAAGGAGGGATTGGTATAGTGGCATATACAATTTGAGCTCTAGCACACCATGGCATGTAAAATAACATGCCGCAATACACATTTCCTTCGTTACGATAGTTTTTTCTATTGTTTTGCCTTCGTTTGGGGTCAAGCCTATATCTTAAGCTTAGTTTAAGCTACTAAAGAGCCATATAACGCTTATAAAATTTTAATTAAATAAAAACATATAAAGTAAACCTAAAAACTACTAAAATTTTATAAAATATAAATATGATGCAAAATATGAAAATTACGCTAAACAACTCTAAATGCATAACTTTTTATTTAAGAAAGTAACAACTCGAAATTCAGTGGTGTTGAAAATTGTAGTTTCAAAATTCTATTTCTGTAGACTGAGTCTATAAATATTAAATAGAGATATTTACGGAGTTAGTGTATAGATGAATTGAAATTCAGTTAATTAGTTTAGCCAAAAATGTGATTAACTAAGACCCAGAAACTAAATTATAAAAATCAATCACTATAGAGTTTTAATTAGGAACAGACTTGAGGGTTTAGATAACAATTATCCAAAGAACTTAAATAGTTACTAATGTCATGGGGCCAGATCTTTCGTCTTGCGATCTGTGTGGCCTTAGACAATCCATTCATTCCAAACTCGTTTAAGTCAGCCTAAACACCACAAGTGAGGATTTCTTTAGAATTCCTCCAATGCACCAATTTGTATAGCGGAAGCAATTGTGCCAAAAGAAGCTACAAAAGAACAACAGAAAGCCACAGAAAGAATGCACGAGAGGTGTTTGAGTAAATGCTCTCCAAGAATTCTATTACTCTTAAAAATTCAAGTTACAATGGATGATTTACAAGTGAGGGGAGGCTCTCTATTCATAGTTGAGCTCCCCTAAAACCTACGGTCTAGATTAAATTACATTGATGGATGAGATTAGCACATCTCTTCATTTTAGGGATTTACAAGATCACATAATATCAAATCTAATCTAATCTTTACAAGATATGATTCCTATCAATCTTCTAATATTAGTTTACATATTTACCAAGATAGCCTATGTTGCCATATCTTCATCATTGGGCCATCTAGGCTTCAATCTGACAGGCTTCTCCAACAATTCTTTGAATCGGGCCAGTTCTCGTGGGCTAAATGATCCCCATCTAATTGATAGACCTTCATGGGGTGCATCTTGTGCCATGGTCACGTGCTTTACACTTTGGCCCGTGACACTAAACCATTATTCTTTATGTTAATAGTGGGTAATGATGATGATGACTATTAAATAGTTAAAATTTAGATTAATAAATAAATGTAAATTTAGTTGATAATCATAATTAATTAACTTCAATAAATGTTAATTATAATATATATATAGTTAATAAGTGGGAAGAAAGATGAAAACATCTATCTTTTCTACCGTACACCAAATAGAAAAGAAAGAAAGAAAGAAATTCCATTTTTGTTCTAGCTATCATTCGATCATCTAAAATCTACTAAGGTAACAAAGCTTTTTTCATGTAATTTTTATAGATTTTTTTATCATGGGAACTTAGTTTAGTTAGCCCAAGTATCAATTTGTTCAATTGTTAAAGTTTTAGAAAGTTTCCATTGTTGATTTCTTCAAGAATTAGGTGTGAAATTGATAGATTTTAAGGTTAGTTTAAGAAAATAACTAAATTGTAAAGCTTAATTGTTAATTTCGTACATTAGGGACTAAATTGAATAAAAATATAAAATTGTCATGGAATTTCAATAGGAATAAAATGTAAAGCTTAATTATTGATTTTGTAGATTAGAGACTAAAAGCTTTGGCAAACGATCGAGTCGAGTATAAGGTGTTACAAAGAATCAACCAAAAACTAAGTAAAAAGAGCCTAAAAATATAGATATGATGAACACTCATTAATGAGGGCCTGAAGTATGCCCTTTATCTCATGATTACCTTTCTGTAAGTTTAATCTTTGGCCGAGATTAGGGCATGGGTTGAATGTGACCATTTTAAAGATTGGTGTGTTTGGGAAGTTAGAATCATTAAATGAGATTAGATTTAATGTGATGTTTATCCTTGATGGCATCATGGCGATGCCCTTTCCACATTTATATCCTTTATGGCGTAGGGTGATTAGGCCATAGGAGGTGTCTAGACGTAGAGGTATAGTAGTTTCTCCTAAGTCGAAGAGGAGAAGTTTATAAAGTGAGCTTATTTGAAGCTATGATTTTATAGTGAACGGGTACTATTTATTTTTTGTGAAGGTAGTGTTATCATTTGGGATATCTTTTTTGAGGTTTAATGATTAATTGTGCAGTATTTTTGAAATTTCGAAATGGCACCTTTAACGGAAATGATTGTCCACTTTTGATATAGCACTATTTGATTAGCTAACCATAACGTTGTTCATAAGGCCGTTTTCCCTTTTGTTGCTTTGTTATCTTATTGCTTCCTCATCTATAAATAATAGACTTTGGGTGATGCGATCGTTGAAAGCACCAAAAATATCCTATTCCCTGTAAAATAATGAAAAAGAAATAGTAAAGGAGAAGTAGGGTCGAATCCTCAGGGACCGGATTATACGAATGCTTGTCTCTCGAAATCCTGGGCAGAATCGTGCCCAAGAAAACCTGTGTTCCTGGAAAAAAATAAAGAACAGAATTTAAGAATTGATTTTGGAAGCGAAAATAAAATAAAAACAGAATTTAAAGTTTACTGAAATTATGATTACGAAAATAATAAAAATAATAAAGAGAGTTTAAAGAGAAAAGAAATTCTTATGGGAAAGTTCCAGCCTCCGGTTGTCTCATTCCGCCTTGGGCTCAATCCTTGGCTTTTGGATGATCCTTCTCGACTCAAGTAAGCCAGTTATAGTGGAAGAGGATGCCTACGACCACCAGCTCCAAAGATTAGATTTACGATTTTTAGGAAACGACTTCAGCCGATAATCTATGCTAGATCAACGCTTCTCAATGGCGAATCCCACGCCATTTTGTCTCTTTGGCTCGCCAACCTCTCGACGCATGATAAGTTAACGAACCGACTATGCGATCCTTCCAAAACATACAAAGCGGCCGCTTTGCATATGCTGAAAAGCTTACTTCTTAAGGGCCATGAACTAAGGCGTCGGCCCAGAAAGTGAGAAACGATGAATACTTGGCGAGAAGGCTAAGTCACGGATTCTAGGCCTCAAGAACCCTTTTGGGAATATTGACAACTTTTGGCTAGATAGGTTTTAGTGGCTCATGATAATGTTGGAAAAGAAAAGAAATATAAAAAAAAAAAGAATTTTATTAAAAGAAAATATGAAGAAACAAAAGCCTAGACTTTGGGGAGAGTGTTTACAGAAAAAGATGCTCCCAAATAGAGTCACTTCACCCCCTATTTATAGTGCTAGGGAGATAGTCTAATTGAACTTAAATTCTAAAAAGATAAATACATTTAATTAAAGATAAACAAAGATAATTAAAATAAAATCCTAAATTTGAATAATCCTAATAATTATCTTAATATTAATTATCCTAATAGAATAAAATAAACTAGAGTCTTCCAAAATAAAATCTCTTCTATTTGCTTTTAAGTCCTTGTGCCTTCCATGTTCGCACTTTTGGCACCATATTTGTCCCACGTTGCATATTGGCCCATTTAATATCTAGATTGACGCTTTTTCCCTTGAATTTACTTTTCGCCTCCAATTTAGTCCCTAAAAGATAAAAAGACATAAATAGCTCAAATTAGTAGGCTCAAGCTCAAAATAAACACATGATTAATATATAAAAACACGTCATTTTAGAGTATTATCATTGGGTTCCTTATAAGAAACTTTGCTTTTGTCTTTCTTGAATATTTTTTGTTCTCTAAGTGCCCTTTTTTCTCAAGTTTGTTCTCTTTGCTTTAGAAATTTGTCAAAAAAAATCATTTGGTAAGTTTTTGCTTCATTTTTTATTATCCTTTTAATCTCTTTTGTTTGCCATTTTTTGTGCTTTCATTCTATTCATGATAGGTTTGTCCACAATATCTAGTAAGGGAAAAATAAAGAGACAAGGGGATGATATTCCTATTATGAATAATCGGATCCCCTGAATTGCCACAATGGAAGATATGCAACATGTTCTTTGTTTGAGGGAGAGTGATTTAGTTGATGTATTAGAGTGAAGTTACAACTTTGTGAAGGAGTTGAGCTTATCACAAATTGTATTGTATATTAATAGTGATTTACTCTAAGGACAAAGCACTACAAACATAGAAAAGCTTTCAAACTGTATAACTAACTTCTGTATCTGTCTTTTTTATTTTACTTTTCCATGTGTTACTTTAGTTGAACGTGCAACTGTTAGACAAATTCAAGGAACTTTCAGTTGCAAATATTTACTTTATTTGATTGATAAGATTTATGTGAGAAATTGAATGTCGATAATGGTAATATATCGCAAAGAAAAGAAAGAAAAATAGAACACACAAAATTTATGTGGAAACCCTTTCGGGAAAAAACTACAGGCAGAGGAAAAAAAATTCATTATGTCGAATTCGAATGATACAAGAGGAGAGACGATTACGTCTATTTATAGGTTTAAAACCTTATTTTAATCAAAGTCAAATAGAAGTAATGAAGTAAGGTTAAAACACCTTATGACATCAAAGAACATGAATTTGGGTCACGTAACTCTAATAATTAATTAATTATTACTTATAGCATCAAAGAAGAGCTTTATAAGAAAGAAACAAAAGAGGACTGAGTGCGATACTTAATTACCATTTGATCAAATTACCTTTGTTGGTGCAAAAAGATTATGGGTATTTGTTTCCATTGGTAATATTCTTCAATTTTTTTTTTAAAGAAACGAATATTGGTGTGTACTTGTAATTGTTGATTTGGAGAAATATTTACTTGATTGATGAGATTTATTAATGCTAGCTTAAGGCATCAAAGAAAGACCTTATTAAAAAGAAACAAATGACATTGAGTGTAATATACTCGATTATCATTTGATCAAAATTACCTTTGTTGGTGAAAGAATATTATGGGTATTTGCTCAATTGGTAATATTCTTGCATTTCTTTTTCTTGAGTGTTGATTTTGAGAAATATTTGTTTGGTTGATAATATTTTTTAAAGATCATTTATTGCATCAAAGAAGAGTCTTATAAGAAAGAAATAAAAGATAATTAAGTGTGATGGTCAATTATCATTTGGTCAAAATAAGTTTGTTTCTCCTAACGCTAAAATCAAAATAAGATCATAGAAATGTTGTGTAATATAATCAAAATAAGTTTGATAAATGGTTTTCTTTGAACACCTAACATGATAAATGATGATTATAGTTAAACAGGCGAGGAAACTATTGATTATGAAGCAATAATTGACTATTTTATAGAAGGTAGAGAGAGAAGGACTACCTTGGATTAAGGTAAACCACTATCTTTTAAACAATCGAGCATGATTGCATTGGCTAAGATGTGGAATTATTTTCTCTCTGTTAGATTAAAACCTTCTATGCATCTAATAAAAGCTACTCGAGCTAGGGTTGTTCTTTTGTATTATATTTTGCTCGACAAAAGGATCAATGTAAGGGAATTGATTCTTAATCAAATAGATGTTTGCAAAGGAAAAGAAAGATGAAGAGTATTTACAAGCGAAGGGCATTATCAACTACCATATTTACTTTTAGTTTGTAGGTATGCATGAATAAATGATTCAAAAGGAAGCTGAAGAGGCTATGCATACTAAAGCAATGGCTGATGGGATGATTTATGCCCATTGGTTTAGTCTTGGGATAACCAACTTTTTAGCCAATACCTAAACCACGAGCATTTTAAAGAAGATCGATAATTTGTTTGACCATTATGATCAAGGGATGACTATACACCACAAAGCATATTAGAGTGTAATGTACCACCTACACAACCTCTATTTACATGTGAGGTATTGTCATCATCTGTGTAAGAAGGGTAAAAGTATTATAGAAGCCTTTATACTAAGAGTCAAATTGCATTTTGCTTCCTTTACTAAAAAAATGAGTAAATTAGTCCATATGCATTAGATCTGTGCATTAGATTAAAGAGCAAGTCAATATTTTTTTTTAAAAATTTCATCTTTTTATACTATTAAAAAGTGTCATGCTTGAAACAATAACTAAATAATAACATGTGGCATACCACATGTACGTCATGTTAGTGTACAAGGACAAGTTTTTAATACTAATAAATGAGAATTTTAATAATAAAAATGGTTTAAAATTTTAACAAACATCAATTTATTCTCTAATATAATATATAGAAATTAATTTACTTTTTTTTTTGAGTAAAAAAGAAAGATATAGTCTAACTGTTAGTATTAGGGATAGCATTCGATTGAGTCGAGTTGAATCGAATAAAAAATTTTTGAGTTAATCAAGTTGACGTATCCTATTTTAGTAACCGAACTCCATTTGAAATTTTCTCGAATCAAGTTAAAAAATTTCGAGTGAAATCAAGTTAAGTTAACGAATTCTATTATTTATACACAATGTTACATTTATATGCATTGATGATTTAATTAGTAGACGAAATATAATATTTTTTAACTAGATAAACAATATAATGATTTTAACTTAATGGTAAACATTTATCAAAACCATATAATATAATTCAAATTTAGGTTAAACAAAAAAAAATAATTTTTTATTTAAATTAATCTGAATAACTCTAAATATTTAATTCGAAATTTAAAATTTTTATAAAAAATTTTCCAATGGAATCAAATTTTAGTGGAAAAAAGTTATTCCTCAAGATGAACATACTCATTTACCGAAAGTAGAGTGAGATGGATTACTTTGGTATCGCGCCTGTTTCCATCTCTAGACGTGTAAATGTAACAAATGGATCAACTTTTAATTCAACGTGTCGAATGGGATCCAATCAAAATCTTTTAACACTGCGGAATGGTTTGGTTGGAAGACTGAAAATTTTGTTAAAAGAGAAAAAGACTGAAAAATGCTCTTGGAAACCTTGATGCCTTTGAAAGGCATCGCTTCCAAGGCAAGCAAAAAAGTTCATTTTTTTTTCAACATTTTGATCTATAAAAACTCTCTTCTTTTATTATCCACAATGTTTCTCTGATACTGCCAAGGCGAGCTTTCTTTTAGTCATTTTGTTTGGATTAAAGAGGTGATGTTTTGAGGGAAAAACAAAAATGGGTTTTATTTGCTTTACTTTTATTTTCCCCCTTTCACTCCTCATGTTTTTGTGATTGATTGGTGAGAAAAGTGAAGATATAAAAGGAAAAGAAGTTGAATATTTTTTTTTCGCATTATAAAAAAGTAACTTAGTTATCTATAAAATTGACTGCAATGTTTGAAACTTGAGAACTTTGAAGCAATTCAAAGTTCTATTTCTGGAAATCAATTTTGTCACAATGTAGATATTTCGGCAACTACTTTCTACTTACAAAAAAAAAAAAAAATGAATTTTATGTTTTCCACTTTCGAGTTACTTTCCTCATTGATTTTTTTTCCTTGGGTGTAGAAGAGAGTGATTTTTTTTTGGTGAGGTGAAAATGTCCTCGAGAAGAGAGTCGAAACCGAAGAAATCAGGTTTAAGCAACTCAAAAGCTGTAAATTCGCCTTCGTCTTCCACAACTTCGTCATCCAAACAATTCCCAGAAATATCTATCGATGGGCAGAGCTCAGCGGCATCTTCATCGGCTCGAAGCAAGCCACAATATATTTACTCTGACAATTTGCACGCGGATGCCGACCGATCCAAAGAAAATGTCACTGTCACCGTTCGGTTCCGTCCTCTCAGGCATTTACCTTTTGCTTTCCTCACCTCTGTTTCAGTATTCTGTTTCATGTATCTGTTTGATGACGGCTTTGATTGGCGTCTTTGGATGTAGTCCTAGAGAACTTCGTCAAGGGGAGGAGATTGCTTGGTATGCAGATGGAGAGACCATTGTGAGAAATGAACATAATCAGACTACAGCATATGCATATGGTTAGTTTTGTAGATTCTTCAAGTGAATATTTTTTCTTCTGTAAAGAATTTGAATGATCCTGATGCACTTGATTGAAGAAACCTTTAGGTTTTACTCAGTTACATCCACTAAACACCGACTAATGAAAACTAATAAAATTATGTTGAGGAATTTCCAGTGCCAAAGAGCTGGAGAAATTTAAACCATATATATATTTATAACATTGGTATAGGTTTTTAGGTTGCTTGTAACCCCTAAAACCGTTTTATTCTTTAACCCTTATTTACTTAATGTCAATTCCCTCGATGATTTACATGTGAACTTGATATTCTTTACTTGGACACGTTTTTGTTTCATTTTTTTTTATTACGTATTGAAACATGTTTCAGCTAAGGTTTATGCGTATGTGTGAAATAGCGCTGTGTTGCTGTATGAAGTTTGTGAAGTATGTGCTGTTTGAGTTGTATATAAATTTAAGAAAAAATTACTTTTTCTGTCATTTTTATCTTAGGCATCTGACTCATTGACATAAAGTATACATAATATCTAGTGACCTTTTTCTTCTTTTGGTCAATTTTTTTCTTTTAAATCATTCTACACCTCACTTAATTTATGTGTTCCTAGATCGAGTGTTTGGCCCTACAACTACAACACGCCAGATCTATGATGTTGCTGCTCAGCATGTTGTCAGTGGGGCCATGGAAGGCATCAACGGTATTTTGTAAAGATACCTCTTCTTAGCAAACATGGCCTCTTAATCATGCACCAATTGCTTGAATTTTATATCTGATGGAGTACAGTGTCCTTGTTTTCTTGATGATTCTTTACTTTTCTAGATAGGAAAGGGAATTCATCATTTTTGAATAATCAACGGGCCCCTAAAAAAGTTAATCTAGTTGATAACCACATGTTAAGCTAATGTTAAGGCTTTGAAATTTACTAGTTTTGCTATTTTCATGCAACATTGGCTGATAGCATATGAATGTTACAAATTGCTTGCATGTACTTATCCATGAGAAATTAGACTAGGCAAGGCTGTTGCTGGCTTTGGACCTGCCTTTTTGGTGACTCTTTCAGATTCAGAAACTTAACAAGATGTGAGGTATTTGCAAGGCTTCCAACTAAGCAAGAATGATTCTGGCGACTTAGGCATATAAGTTGATTTGTTTAGGCTTTTAGAGTGTAAGGTTTTCAGAGTGCTGGTGCATGTCATTTGCTGGTGACTACTGTTTTATCATGTTCAGAGCACTGGATTGAGGCCTCGTTGTTATTTTGCCCTATTTCAGCACTGTACCCTGTAATCACTCTGTAGTTTAACTTTGGAAATCTCAGTTTGATATTTCTGGTACCAATAGATTTTTTGCCAAGGTATCTGGTATTGTGAGCTTCCTTGGCAACTACTATTTCAAGTTAGAAGCCACCTTGCCTTCTCCAAATGGAGGTACTCACAGGGTTGTGTTAGAAGCTGATGGATTGAAACCAAAGTTATGGCTTTTAATTTGTATTTTTTTTGAAGCATTTCTGTTTATATAGCTTACTGCTATGGTGTTAAATTCTGTTTGCAGGCACCATTTTTGCTTATGGCATGACAAGCAGTGGGAAGACTCACACGATGCATGTAAGACTAAATAATTTTCTACATCATTTCCTTATCTTGTCTGCTTATCGTGGATTCCAGGATGGTCTATCCTATTTTAATTTCATATTTATAATTTGATTTTATGTTGGTTTTTCATTTGCATTCTCCTGACCAAATGTTCGGCTGTTTTTGTTATCACGTGTCAATGAAGAATTGATTTATTAATTACTCTAACCTTGTAGTAGAGAATTGGGTAATAATTAGTTGCTTTTGGATATAGGAGCAAGAAGGGGTCCTTGCAGCAATTTTTTGAATTAAACCAACAATATCTTGCTCTTCTACTAGTGTCATTGCTTCCACACTAGAGCCTAGCTACCTTTTGTTTCTATTTTTGCAAATTCTGTTTTCTGAGAAGTCTATTACATGGTTCATTCTGAAGGGTTGTGGACTCCTTTATATAACCTTATAAGTTAGTGATCAAGTGTTGAAACTGCTCCCTTAAGTAAAATCTATTTTATTTATCTTCCTCTGTGACATGCTTACAACTATCTGTAACTAAAGCAGCAATTCCTCTTCTTTGTCCGTTAGTATCTCATAAATTTGATTTGTTTCAACAGTTGAGCCTAGCTACTTATTTCTACCTTTGCAAATTATATTTTCAGAGAAGTGGTAACCATGATTAATTGAGAACTATCAATTGGAAACATTTTATATTAACCTTGATGCATTCAAGGATAATGATTATGTCATATTAAGGGTATGATTTACTATCCTGCATCATCATATCTATCAAATATTTCTGCAGCTATGGAATTTCTTTGACAAATCCTCATGTTTCCTTATGGAGCAACTGCAAAATCTTTAAAACTTCAAGAATTTTTTTCACCAAAATTGAGCAATTTCTAAATGCAACTTTGTGATACATGGTATTCTGTGGTCTGGAACAAGTATTCGCTGTAAGGTAAGGGCAAACCGTGCATTTCTAATTTAGAATACAACTAACATGCTTAATTTCATTTGATTGCTGAAATGGCAGGGTGATCAGAGGTCACCTGGAATTATACCATTAGCAGTGAAGGATGCTTTTAGTATTATTCAGGAGGTACCATATGAGATGTTGACTTATTTAACTTCTATTTCTTGTTCCTTTTTATGGATGCTAATGGGCCACTTATGCTGTAGACACCAAGCCGGGAGTTTCTTCTTCGTGTTTCATACCTGGAGATCTATAATGAGGTGAATTTCTTCCACTTTTTTCCTTAGCTATTAGCCTGATATTCTTTCCTCTGTCTTGACAGACTTCCTTTTCCCTTGACAACTTAGGTAAACTATCTTCAAATCTGCATTGGCTTTTATGCAACATCACTATTCTCAAGGTTTTTATCTTTTCAGGTTGTTAATGACTTATTAAATCCAGCAGGACAAAATTTGAGAATTAGAGAAGATGCTCAGGTACCTTTTATTGGTTATGATATCCTTGTTCAGTTGTTTGATATGGTTTCTATGTCATTCTGTACTTTATAACACTTCAATATCTACTTAGATTGACTTCAGTGAATGTGGAAATTATGTTAATTGGAGATTCATGCTGAGCTTTTGGCATGATAATGTTTCAACATCCAAATGAGGCCAACTATAGTTTATGACCACATAATTTCAGCTTAGTATCATAATGTTTCAGAATGATAATGTAGCAAGTACACATCTATAAAGTTGCCTAGTGGCTTCTTGCCATTTGTGCGTTAAGGAGTTTGCTGTTTTTGCCTTCTCTTAAATTCTGCATGAGTTTCCATTTCTTTTATCTTGGATATTTTTGGTATTTTCTCATAATATAATATATTCCTCTTATGAATAGATTGTTATTGGTGTATGCAGTTTTGCTGTTAATATGGGTATGCCTAGTGTTTTTTTGCATGTTTGAAAGTGTATTATTTATCTATTGCTTGGTTTATGGCTTTAGGGAACCTTTGTTGAAGGAATAAAGGAAGAAGTTGTACTATCCCCTGCTCACGCCCTCTCACTTATAGCAGCTGGAGAAGGTAAAGCATGCTGGCATGTTTTGCTATATCCAGATCAGATAGAACTGAAGACTGTTTAGAGCCTTTTGAACCCTAGCTTCAGATGATATGCCTTATCAAAACTAATCTTATCTATGAATTTTTGAGCTGGATAAATGACTAAATAGTTTCCTGGCACAGAAAATAGGGGGCTCATGCACATCATTTGTTGATGAGATATGTATATGTCTGTGGCTGTCCTCTTAATTGCACCTCTTGTTATTGTTTGTTATTTGGGCCAGTGCCTTTCCTTCTGCTAGCTGTAATGGAACTTTTTTCAAGCTATGTGATTAGATTTCATTCTTTTTAAACAGAGCACAGACATGTTGGATCAACAAATTTCAATCTACTCAGCAGCAGGAGCCATACAATTTTTACATTGGTATTTCACTGTTACTCTGCGTCCTTTAGAAGTTCCTTGTTCCCCGTTTTCTAGTTTTAACACTTTTAAGTGAAAAAAGATGTTTTCAGATACTGTTTTAAGTGGTATTAATTGCAATCTTTACATCTAAGAATTTGTGAGAAATAATGTTAACTCCTATTTTGAAGTGTGGATATGTGTTATATGATGTTAATCATTTTTGCTATTGTTCTGATTTTAGATGGTGTATGTGAGTAATTGATGATCATTGACATGTTCACAAATTCACTGCCACAACTGATTATATTTCCTATGACTACCTTGTCTACAGACAATAGAGAGCAGCCTGTATGGTGAAAATAGTGAAGGTGAAGCAGTAAATCTATCACAGCTGGTAATTTCTACAGCCTTAGTTCTGGGACCCATTTCAGTTATTTCTTGTTACTTCTTTCTATTTCCAGTTTTGTCTTGTTTTTTATTTTATTTAGATATGTTTATCCTATTTTCTATTTTGGAAGGAGCTAAAGATTTTAGTGTTGACTTATCACACTGTTGATCAAAACATTTTTCTTTTTCCTTTTATGCATACATGCAGAATCTCATCGATCTGGCAGGTTCTGAGAGCTCGAAGGTTGAAACAACAGGCATTAGGCGAAAAGAAGGGTCTTATATCAACAAAAGCTTGCTAACTCTAGGAACTGTGAGCCCTATTTTATTGTTCTTTTCTGGTCATAGTCTAAATTGAATTGTTTATTCATTCATTTTTCTCTTTAATCTCTAACTCAATAGTTGGATCATATGTAGTTCATCATTTCTGGTGTGTGTGAGATCACTGTCTGCAGGGGCGAATCCATAAAATTTTTTAGGAGGGGAGGGGGGCGGGGGGCACGGGATTGAATTATAAATTTTTAAGGGATCAAAATTTAATTTTATCATTATTGAAGGGACTAAACAGAATTTTTTCATTTTTGAGGGGGGGGCAAAGTGCAATTTAACCATATATTAACTTATAATTTAATCATTTATGAGAGGGGCTGAATTACGATTTTCCCATTTGAGGGGGGGAGGGGCACAAGGCCCTTGCCTGCCCCCTAGATTCACCTCTGACTGTCTGTGAATACAGTTAGGTTATTTAACTATATGATAACTTTAACAAAGCATTTGGAGAGAATATATGCAATTACAAAGCAGAATAACATCAAACAAACTTCCTATTTATGGTGTTTTTCTTATGTTAATAGTGTAGCTGTTGACTGAAACTAGTATAATGTATGGTATGATTTTAAATTTCTTTTGCCAAAATATGCTTGCTGAGACATTGGTTTCTTAAATTGTTAAAACAAGTTTGTAAGAAGCACAATTTTCAAGCACATCATGGATAAACTCACTAGATTTGGCTCTGACTGTCTGTGTATACAGTTAGGTTATTTAACTATATGGTAACTTTAACAAAGCATTTGGAGAGAACATATGCAATTACAGAGCAGAGTAACATCAAACAAACTTCCTATTTAATATTTTTTGTCATGCCTGTTATCTTTTTCTTGCTCAAAATATTGTTAAATTTTAAAGGGATACACCAAAAGTGTTTTTCTTATGTTGCTAGTGTAGCTGTTGTCTGAAACTAGTATAATGTATGGTTTGATTTTAAATTTCTTCTTCCAAAATATGCTTGCTGAGATGTTGGTTTCTTAAATTGTTAAGACAAGTTTGTAAGAAGCACAATTTTCAAACTCATCATGGATAAGCTCATGCTTCTGTGTCAAGTACCTTTCCCGTGTTCTGTGTTTTTTTATGGTACTTAGACCAGTAGACATACAAATATAAGACGCTAGATGACTGAGCTAAAATTTTTTATTGACATACATTTTTGAGTTTTTAATTGGACATGGGTGGTTCTGAGATGTATTCTTTAACATTTTGTGGTATGTTAATCACTCATGATATTTTAGAGCACATGCTTTGTTCTTATAACAGCTGAAATTTACTGCGTGTTAGAAGTGAGGACATAGACATGTCATTTACTGGATCTTTGTCGAGCAATAGTACTTTCTCGTGAGGACATAGACATGTCATTTACTGGATCTTTGTCGAGCAATAGTACTTTCTCTTTGTTCCTATATATATTTGTCAACACTATCGTAAATGTCTCTCTTTTGGGATAAACATTGCTTAAAATATAACCTTTTTTTTCTTTTCTTTTTGTAGGTTATTTCTAAATTAACAGATGGGAGAGCCACTCATATACCATATAGGGATTCTAAGCTTACCAGGCTGCTTCAGTCTTCATTAAGTGGTCATGGGCGTGTATCTGTAAGCATAATTGGATGCCTCTGTTGAAAAACATATCTATGTTAACAAAAGATATTAGAAATGTCATGCCATTTGTTTCCATGAATTTGTCATACTTGCTTATTGGTGTTCTTTTTTGTTTCTTTTCTGTCCAAAATTTCAGCTCATTTGCACTGTAACTCCTTCATCAAGTAATAGCGAAGAGACACACAATACATTGAAATTTGCCCACCGTGCTAAACACATTGAAATCCAAGCAGAACAGAACAAGGTATGCATGTGTTTCTATTGTATGTATATATTTTTTAATAATTGAAGGGGGTTATGCTAGGGATTGAACCCAACTCTTACGCCACTCAAAATTTGTGCCACTAGGCTAAAGGGTTGTTGGCATATTGTATGTGCTTAATATGGACATATATGTGTGCATGAATTGTTTTGCGTGCCTGTGTGTACACTATGGGTGTTTATACTTGATGCACACACCACACACACACACACTTACAAATACACTTAATCAGGATTTTCCTTTTTGTTATTTACTTTATCAAAAACGCAGATTATTGATGAGAAATCACTGATCAAAAAGTACCAAAATGAGATACGTGCTTTGAAGGAAGAGCTAGAACAATTGAAGCGGGGTATTCCAACCATTCCTCAACTACATGATATTGGAGAAGATGATATTATACTCCTAAAGCAGAAGGTACATTTGTTCTGTTTTGACTACAATAGCTGAAATTTTAATGTTTGATTGTATTTTGGTCTAACGATAAATCTACTCCAGAGGTAAAATTTGTCTTTTTATGTAACTATGTGATTTGAGATTGTAGAGAGATGGGCAGTAGTACAAAACGCTGACTCCTTGTAGTAGTTGTGGTTAAAGTTTTGACATATCTTAGCAGTGCTTCTTCTTTCTTAACCAGTAGTGAGTATTTATTTGTGGGGCATGTTGGTTGTGAAGTTATGTTTTGTCTAGTATTGGTTGTCCTCCTCATCTACTCATTGCTATATTATGGATTATTCTGTCTGATCAAATATCATCCAAGGCTTGTCAGCCATTGATCATATTGTTCCTAGCACATAATCACCCATTTGGTTAGTATAGCTTTAAGTGTTTTGAGTAATCTTTTGCATAATAATCAGTCATTTTGATTTTGCCACGTTATTTGATCCTTTTAAGCAGTTCCAAGGATGCAAAAAGTAATTTGTTTGACCCATTAGCTGGAACCCCACTTTTTGGCTTTGCTTGTATGAAGGACTGAAAGGAGTGAGGATGGAAAATTTGTTAAGATCCATACCACTTTCCTACTTTATAGCTTAACCATTAGATTAACAAATTTTCTGTCCTCGATCCTTTCTATCCATCATACCATGCAGAGCCTTCAAGTATTTTCTAGAGAGGCTTGTAAGCTTATTATAGATCTGGTTACCATATACTAAGTACTGACCCTGCTTACCTGATTTTCTTTGCAAACTAATAGCAGGTGTTGGCAATGTAAATTAAAGAAGGTTTTTCTTCTACAACATGGTTTTTGTTCAGCAGGCTTTTCCATGATTTCAATAAAATGACTTTTTTGTTGTTGCTAAACATTTTGAACTTCTTTGTAGGTTGCCAATCTGTGGATTTGAATCTTTTGATGACCATAGAATACACGCTTGGGGAGAATAAAGTACCAATTATAGGTGCTTTTGGTATAATGAGAAAATAGTGACTTCCTTAATATGGGGAAAAACCATTTTCTTTTTAATTGCCGACCTTCCTATCCTGCCAGTCTTTTGGCACTGCACACAAGATGCTTAGTTGAGATTGAATACTGATGTGAAATCATAGGGGAAAGACAACTTCAAGATATTTATTTCTTAAAAAATCCAGATTGATGTTATCTCATGGACTCCTGTCACGTTAAATTGGATTCGTTTACATTAGATTTCTACTAAAAAACATATGATAATAGTGTGCTTGGCATATTGCTGGCGTAAGGTGTGAACCTAAAGAACAAGAACCTTGAATTTGTGTCCTATTAAAATGTATCTTTTACTTCTCCTTTCCATTTCCCTTTTAAATAAAGTAACATACGTTTTTTATGTATCATTTTCATGTCTCATTTTAATCACATGGTGTCAGGTTAATTTATTTGATGTAAAATAGTTCTTGAATCATAGCTGCTAATTTTATCCCAAAGGGGAAAAGAAAGATGAATCACGTCTTGACTTTGACAATTCATTTTTTATGATCTGTACAGCTAGAAGATGGTCAAGTCAAGCTGCAATCAAGGTTGGAGCAGGAAGAAGAAGCGAAAGCAGCTTTATTGAGCAGAATACAGCGATTGACAAAATTGATTCTTGTCTCCACAAATGCTTCACAATCATCAAGGTTACCGCAACGCCCTGGGCCAAGGAGGAGACATTCATTTGGAGAAGAAGAGGTATGATTGTTGATCTTATTTACTTTCTATGTTCATTCTTCATGTTTTTCTTGATGGATGGGAGTTATTTTACACACTAAGTCTTCCACTTTGACTTAATCTGATTGTATCTAATTATACTTACTTATATCTAATGCACAGCTTGCATACCTACCACATAGAAGGAGGGACATGACTCTGGATGGTGAGAATGTTGAATTGTATGTTTCCCTCGAAGGGAATGCTGAAACTGGATGTGGTACATTGAAAGAGGAGAAAAAGGCCCGAAAGAATGGCTTGCTAAACTGGCTTAAGCACCGAGTATGTTTGTTTTAGTACTATTTTCTCCTAATGTTTATGTTTATGTTTATTGTTTTATATTCAAAATATGAGCTTTGGGGTTCTTGATAAAGTAGCTAGGATAGATTAGTGGTGAAAATTTTCTCACCATCTGATCTTACATTCATTTCAGCAACTCAGCACACACCAAAACAAAATTATTTGGAAGAGTCTTACTTCTCTAATGATAAAAGTTGCCATTTGTTTCATTAATTTCAAGTGTTGGCAGTGGTTTCCCATTTATTATCATGGGAGATCTGCATTAAACTGCAATAGTCAACATTTTAAACAAGAGTTCATGATTTCTATTGATATGCTTATTAAGATTATAAAGAAGCCTTAGCTGCATTTTTTTGGCTTTAATATTCTTTTCCTCATTTAGGTTTATTTTTTTAATAATTTATTTTTGCCTTATAAGGTCAGTGGCTTTGCACTTCTCTATTGCTGAACTTTGCTACACCAATATATCCTTTGTGGTAAAAATGTAAAAATTGGTAAAAACCTTAACTAGAAAATGTATAGAATAAAACTTAGTCTAGATGCTTGAAGCAAATGCTCTTTTCTTATTATTATTTTTAAAATTTCACAATTGATGCTCGGCATAAAGGGCTAAAGATAAATAGTTCATGCAAACTAAATAACATCATGCAAGCATTAACACCTACTAGTTGGTTTCAGTTACATGAATAGTTTCTTATGAAGCATGTATAGATGTAGATCTCTTTCCTCAATAGCTTATATTAATTTATGTTTCCTCTGCAGAAACGTGATAGTGGTATGGAGTCAATGATGAGTGCCAGTGATAAGTCAGGTGGAAATAAATCTAATAGTACCCCTTCAAACCCTAAATCAGGAAGTAAAAAATTCAATGTGGAATCTAGGCTTTCCCAATCCTTGTTTACAGAAAGTTCTCCATGCATGGATCTTCTCTCAGATGCTAGACGGCATAGAGAAGTTCAAGAGAACGATTACCTTGGACAAGAGACACCTTTGGTATGCAAATATATTTTGTTTCCACAAACTGTTTTTATTTCTTTTTCTATTGCACATGTTAGTCTTGGATTAATCTCTTTCCTGCTCTGACTTAATTAAACGTTTCAAATTTACAGCATACCCTTACTGTTGCAGAATGTTTTTTAACCACTGTTGTATTTAGAATTTGCTCTGACCTCAGTTATCTCCCCTTTTTTTTGGTATCATGCATGATTCAGCAAGTATATTTGATGCCTTATTTATTTCAGACAAGCCTAAAAGCAGTTGATCAGATAGATCTACTAAGGGAGCAGCAGAAGATTTTGTCTGGAGAGGTAGCACTTCATTCAAGCACTTTAAAACGATTGTCTGAGGAGGCTGCAAGAAACCCCCAGAATGAACAGATTCATGTAAATACTGGCATCATGCTTTCTGTGTTATTCGCTTTATAGTCTCCCTGGATATTGGTTCTTTCTTTCTTCTTATTATTTTTATTATTTTAATTTTTTCTAGGACAAGATGAAAAGGATAAGTGATGAAATCAGGGGAAAGAATGAACGAATTTCTTTGCTAGAAAAGCAAATTGCTGATTCCATCATGGTTTCAAGCAATATGGAGAAATCAGAAATATCACAAGTAAGTTCAGCTTTTGTTGTTGGTTCCATAGGCCATTTGCCGCATCCTGCAACTCCATCTTTACTCTGTTTTATAAATGCTACAGTCTACTGTTGCTGAATTGGTGGCGCAATTAAATGAGAAATCCTTTGAACTTGAGGTAATGTATGCTTCCACATATGTTTCAAATGCTTTGCATGAGTCTCTGTATTGTATAGTAAGGGCAGTTGAGTTAATCACGTTAAATTTGGTTATAGAATGTTCTAGTAACCTAACTGTGGACTCAGCTCACAAGTTCCTACATTTTATAGTATAGGAATCTATAGAACCTGCTTCAGTGACCAAGTTGAACTACAGGAGTTGGAGGCAGCAAAGAATTCTTTAAAACATTCCTCAACCTTTTTCCCTTTGTCCCTTTGCTTTGTCTGGTTTTCTCTCATGAGTCTATTATTCTGTTTCCAGGTTAAAGCTGCAGACAATCGGATAATTCAAGAACAGCTTAACCGGAAGGTAGATATACCTACTCAACCTATAGTTTTAAGTAATAATTGTCCCACACTCATGCCTTGCAAGTAACATCTCTTTTTGGGGTTCCATTCTAACTTCACATTTTTGCCAGATTTGTGAATGTGAAGGATTGCAAGAAACAGTTGCATCCTTAAAGCAGCAGCTATCTGATGCACTAGAATCACCAAATGTCTGTTCTAAAGCCTCCTATTCCCAACAATTCAAAATGAATGGCCCGCAGATGGACAAAGAAGTTGCGGCACCAAAACAGATTAGTAGAGATTTGCTTATAAAAACACAGGTGCTTTTACATGCTCAGATGTGGTGCTGATATGGTACCTTACTCGAGTGTTGCTATCTTATTAAGGCCAAGTCATGCAAACGCACACAATTCAGTCATTTGCACTTGTCCCCATGCTCTGCTCCTTTTTGATGATTGAATATGTCTACATCTTGTTTCTCTGTGTCTCGGCAAACATACAAGGACGCTATATGCAGTCTTATGTTTTTATTCCCAGATTATACATCACAGCGACATTACCATTTATGATTAGCCTAGCATCAGTTTTATTCTGGGTTTACTTTTTTCTGTTTCACTTTCATTACAGTAAATGGTATAAGCTAATTTCCTTGTTTTGCTCAATCAGGTGACCGAGATTGAGGAACTGAAGCACAAAGTTGTGGGACTAACTGAGTCAAAAGACCAGCTAGAGTCGCAGAACCATAAACTGGCAGAGGAGAGTTCATATGCCAAGGGGCTAGCCTCAGCCGCTGCTGTGGAGCTTAAGGAATTGTCAGAAGAAGTTGCTAAACTAATGAATCAAAACGAGAGACTAATGGCAGAACTCGCTGCAGCAAAGAATCCTCCCACACAACGTCGAACAAGTACACTACGGAATGGTCGAAGAGAGAGTCTGACCAAACAACATGACCAAGTTGGATCATCCTCTTATTTAAAGAGAGAACTGGCGATGAGCAAAGAGAGAGAGCTTTCGTATGAAGCTGCTCTTCTAGAGAAGGATCAACGTGAAGCTGAGCTACAAAGAAAAGTTGAAGAATCTAAGCAAAGAGAAGCTTATCTAGAAAATGAACTTGCAAATATGTGGGTTCTTGTTGCCAAATTAAAAAAATCCAATGGAGCTGATACTTAAACGGTAGTTTTCGAATCAACTAAAGGGAAACAGTGAGGTGAGCTTGAAATCTGGAAACGACTGGTTCAGTTCATGGCACAGTTTATTCACAAACAATAATTCGGCTTCGGCTTTGATTTAGTATTTGGTTTCAGAGAGTAGTGTTCTGAGAATGTTGTGCATTGCATGTAGAGGGGCCATTGTACATTCCATAGGAGTTTTTTCTTATTCATCAAATTTGTTGCATCTTTTGGGTTCTCTTATCCATTGGGGCATTGTATATGAAAAGCTTCAGTTCGTGTACATATGAGTTTTGAAGCAATGGAGCTCTCAAATGTGTAGTTTTGCTTTTCATCAGTTAATTTTCATCTCTGTTTCGCTGTAAATGTCTTATGCTTTAGATTGATATGGTTGCAGTGAACCATATATGCAAGTGTGTGTGTGTATTCATGTTTCTGATTTAACACCATAATTAGGCTTTGAATGGATTACAACTGCTTCCTCATTTGATTCCTTTAACAACTCTTTGTATGTGGAAACCATCCAACTGTTAAAGAAAAAAAAGAAAACGAAATGAAAAACATTCCCAAAATGAACAAATGAAAAACACCCAAAACCTTCGATTAATATTATCTTATAATTAACCCTTATTTTTTAAATTAAGCTTTGTAGCGACGTAAATTTTTTTTGCTTTGATTGCTAGTTGAGGCGATTATTTGAAAAATTTAAAAATAAAATTTCAGTTTTATTAAAAAGGGGAGTCGCCACCGATCCTTTTTCCTAGGTTTGATCGGACACCGAATAAATCCTCTTTTTTTAAAAGAAAATTTATTTTTTAAACAAAAAGAAGGCCGAATTTAGGTCTACGTCAAAAACCAAAGTAAAGTTGGGTTCGGGAGTCGGTTACGTGCGAGGAAGGTATTAGCACCCTCGCGACGCCCAAAATTGGTATCTTTATTAAACAGGTGTTGACTTGATTTTCAAAAATACGAATTCAATTTGACATTTAATCGTGATCCGATTGAAAATGAGAATTTTTAGTTTTCGATTTTTTTTTAGAAGGGTGTCCCGTTTTTAACACGAGCCGACGAATTTCACCCAACATAGCAATGAAATTGATGACTTAATGTTAAACCGGTTCATTGCCTTATTTATTGAAATTAGTAGAAACATGAATAAAAATCTTTAAAGTAGTGAACAACAAAATGATATAAAATAGGCGGAAAACGAAAAATAAAAGAGTTAGAAATACATCGAAGCAAATAATAAATATGACAATAATATTAAAAACAATGACAGTATATGCGATATTAAATATGATAATAATGGTATTAAACACGAATAGAGACGAACATATATACAAACATATAATAATAAGTGAAGTGACGTAAACATAATATTAAAAATACTAATAGTGCTATATATATATAAAAGTATATACGTAATAATAGGAATGAAAAGTGTATACATAATAATACTAAATATATATATACGTGATATATATATACATAATATATATAAAATGAACATATACAATATATATTGGAAGTATTAATAACATACAAAAAAATATATATTAACAATACTACATAAATATGTACATATATATTAAAATAAATACATAATAATATTAAAAGTATATACATAACATAGTGTTAAAAATACATACATAATATAGTTATTAAAATATAGATATATATATATTAGAAATAATAATAATGTTACAAAACAATTATTAATAATACTGCATAAACATATACAAATATATATTAAAGATATATACATATATATATAATATAATAATAATAATAATAATAATAATAATAATAATAATAATAATAATAATAATAATAATAATAATAATAATAATAATAATAATAATAATAATAATAATAATAATAATAAGATGTATCTACACCAAAAACACATAATAATATTAAAATAAAACAATAAGTGACAATGGTGAAAATAGTAAGTATAATAATAAATATAACGATATATGAAAATAATACTATATATAAAAGGTATATATATACCCATATAATAAAATATATGTACTAATATTAATAAATATAATAGGGATAAAATAAATATAATAATATATACATAACATGGTATTAAAAAATATATACATATATAACATAGTATTCAAGAATATGTACATGAGATGATATAAAAAAATATACATGGAATAGTAAAAGAAATATATAACAAATAACATTAAAAATATATATAATATATATAAAATATATACAATATATACATATATTTAGAAATGATGATAATATATAAAAAAATTATTCATACGCTACATAAATATGCATATATATATAAATAATAATGGTGTTAGAAATATACAATATAGTATTAGAAATATACATACAATAGTATAAAAGATATATAACTAATAATATTAAAATATATACATAATAATATAAAAATATAATATTAAAAACATATATACATAACATATATGAAAAATATATATATAATATTAAAATATTTACATAATATATACATATTAGAAATAAAAAACGTCTATTAATAATACTACATAAATGTACATATATATATTAAAGATATATACATATATAATAAAACATATAATAATAATAATAATAATAATAATAATAATAATAATAATAATAATAATAATAATAATAATAAAAGTAATTAATTCAATAATAAAGTAATAAAAATAAACAAAAAGGACTAAAATCGAATTAAAAACAAAATTTGGGGAAAAATCTGAAATAAAAAAAAAGAAAATGACCTATTTCAACGCGCATAAATAGTGGAGGGATTAAAAACGAAATAACCCTCTCCAACCAAAACGCACAGAGCATTGGGGACCAAATTGGAAAGCGCAACAAATTTCGGGGCCAAATTAAAAATAAAAAAGATTTAATTGCAAAAGCCTAAAAAAAGCGGAAGGACCAAATGCGCAAATTGCCCTTCCGCTCAAAAACACGCGGGTCCTGGCCTGGAGCGGGTCGGATCGGGTCGGGTCAGGGTGAAACGGCGTCGTTTTGGGGCTTATGGGTGCCGACCAAAACGACGTCGTTTCGTAAGATCTATATAAGTTAAAGTTTTTGTTTTTGAAATCATTTGTTATCTGTTTCTAAAAAAAAAAACTAAAATTTCTCTTTGTTTTCTCTGCAGGTCCAGGTTCCGGCAAGGTCCCTAGTCGATCGCCACCGTCGATTGCTGCCGCCGGCCACCGCCGACCACCGTACACGGTGGCCGGAAAGTCGAAATGGTGTATTTTTTTATTCTTATTTTTTTATATTTTTAATATATGTATATGTGGGAAAATGGACCCAAAAAAAATAATAAATTAAAAAAAATCACATTAAGTTTCGGTTGTGATTCTAGCGTTTTGGTTGCCCGATTTGGTGTTGTTCTGGTGTTTTTTGATTTTCTTCGAATCACTGTTTGTATGTGTGTTTAAATCATTTTTTGTATTGATGCAAAATGGCCGAAAAGGATCCCCTTTTTACAATGGTTTCCATTCGGCTTTATAGCTGATTTTGTTACACTGTTTATACACTGTTTATTTCCTATTTTGCGCTGCTGTTGCGTTTTCTTTTTGTTTTGCAGGTGGTGGTTGAAAGGTGGAGCAGAGGCTGGCATGGGCGATGGGACGTTGGCGGCGCTGGGGGTAGGTTAGGGTTTCAGTTTTTCTGAAACCCTAAGTCAGGCTAGTTGGGTCAATAACTTTGGCCTGTGAGGGTTTGGGTTAACTTTGCTTGGGTTAGAGCTGATGGGTTTTTAGGTTTAGTTTATTTGGGCTGGGGTTTGATTTTGTAATTGGGTTTTGGGTTGTGATGGGTCTTGGGTTTAATTTAGGTGGGTTATTTGGGTTATTGTTTTGGCCCGAGCCAAATTTGGTATGTACAAGCTTCATCGCAACTTTTGCGGAATTACATCCGTTTTGGAATCTTTTGGTTGGTGTATATTAAAGTTTGCAAATTTTAAGATTGAAATAACTGTAAGCATATTGTGTCAAACAATAGTAATTTTTATAATGAAATACTTCGTTTTAGTATTTCAAAGATCGTACCTTTAAGGAGAATCAAAGCAATTAAATTTTTCGATAAATTCAATATTTGTAGTTTAATTAAGATTGTGCCATGTTATGTTTAATTCATTAGACATGGTTTATTTTTTTTCTGTGTTACCATTAGATCCATTCCTAATAATTAGTTCATTATTTTATGTTACTTTGGGTTCATAGGTGGTTTTTATTGTGCGGGGGCAGCGGGATGAGGTGCGATAGGGATGGAGGAGTAAGGGATGGGCGGTGATGAGGATTGGTGGTACTTTTGGTAGGTGTTGGGCAATGATGATAAATGGTGGTTCTAATTGTTGGTATTTTATCAAAAAAGAAAACTAAAATGATGAAGAAAACTAAACTGAGAAGTCAAGTAATTGAAATGGAAAATGTACATTTTATTGAACTGAAACTAGTGTTCATATAGTAAACAAATTAACAGCTACTAATTAAAAGTAGGCTATTAACATAATCATAATCTCAAAAAAAAAAAAAACTCTAAAAAAATCTAAAACAAGTCAAAGAGTTATGATTATATCTAAAATTAGCTAGATTATGATAACTGAGAGTGGCTTGGTGAATATATCTGCAACCTGCTCCTCTGTTTTGCAATAAACCAGTATAACGTTACATTCTTTTTGCACTTCCCTCAAAAAGAAAAGCTTAATGTTGAAATGCTTAGTCTTCCCATGAAATACTGGATTATGAGAAATTGCAATGACAACTTGATTATCACCGAAAATCTTTGTGCTTTCATTCTGTTCAAGGTTAAGATCACTTAATAAATTTTTCAACCACAAAGCTTGATTAACAGCGGTTGCTACAGCAACAAATTCTGCTTCAACAGTGGATTGAGCCACAGTTTCTTGCTTCTTCGAGCTCCATGAGAAGACACCGATCCAAAAGTAAAATAATAGCCTGATGTAATCCTTATGTCATCAATGGAACCTCCCCAATCACTATTAGAGAAGCCAACAAGCTTGAACCCCTTGCTTCTTGTGAATTTAACACCGAAATTACTCGTGCCTTTGATATAACGAACTACTCTCTTGGCAACCTTAAGATGCAATTCACTGGCAAATGCATAAATCGTGACAAAATACTTACAACATTTAAAATATCAAGACGTGTTGTTGTAAGATACATTAAACAACCAATCAAACTTCTAAAATATCCCTCATCAAATTTATTAGCTCCATCTTCTTTACACAACTTCTCCTTTTGATTCATAGGAGTGCTTACTTTCTTGCACTCTTCAAGTTTGAATTTCTTCAAGATTTCCTTTGTATACTTTTTCTGGCAGATGAATACTTTATACTCAGTCTGTTTAATTTCTATTCGAAGAAAAAAGGACATCAATCCAAGATCTGTCATATCAAAAACCTTTATCATCTCCTGCTTGAATTCGTCAAGCAACCATGCATCATTTCCCATTAGTAAGAGATCATCAACATAAAGAGAGACTATCAAAATATCATTATTTCGACATTTGACATAAAGTGTGGTCTTGGACAGATTTTTTTCAAAACCCAACCTCAGCAATTGATCATCTATCTTACTGTACCAAGCTCTTGGAGCTTGTTTCAGCCCATAAAGAGTCTTCTTGAAAAGAAATACCTTGTCTTCCTCTCCTTTCTTCACAAAAAAATTTAGGCTGCTCAACTTAAATTTCTCTTATGTCATAAAACCTTGAGAAGAAAGTAAAAAATATGCTATGTCAGCAATAGGCCTGTCCATTAGCTTGGCCACCCTTGTCTAAACTCTATATCCAAATTGTCGCAATCGCTTGAATGGGAAGCTTGAGTGGGAGTAGCACTAAGTTCTCTAGCCCAAGAAAACCACTTTTGGTCTTCTATTCACCAAGAAAATCCACGACCAGAGCCTGAAAGAGACTTCTAATCTTTGTAATATAAGGATAATGGTTTTGAGACTCCCTTTCTCCAATCCGCCTTTGTCTTGGACCCTTATCATGTCTGATATCGTACTTGTTCACTTTTTTTTCTTCTTCTTTTTCTTTGGGACTAAGTGGGACATGTGCCTTCCCTTTTCCCTTAAAATAATGAAAACGACGATTGGCACTGTCAGTATAAGGGTTCTTGCCAAGGAGTAAATGATAGATGCACGAGAAAAAGCTTGTCGTCATGGGTAAGAGGTTGATTTAGAGCAGGTGCAAAAGTCGACGTTATTTTCATGGCATAATGGCTTTCCTTTTTCCCTTCTAGTCTGCTTCTCCTTGCACCATTGTTGCAGCTGGGTTTTTTCTAATAAAAAAGTAAAGGCAAAGTGTTAATATATATGGAGAGAGGGGGAGAGAGAGAGGGAGAAGAGAGGGGGAAAAGGAGAGGGGAAAGGGAGAGAGTGTAACACCCCTAACCCATATCCGTCACCAGAATAGAGTTACAAGGCATTATCAATCAATACACATTGTTTACCTACATAACATAATCATTCATACTCACAATCCATTTATATCAATCATATTGTCCCTTATAAGGTCCTATAAGACCTTAAAACATGCTTAAAAGAGGTTCGGGACTAAATCGGTAACATTTACAAACTTTAAGATACTTAGAAATTTTTTTTTTGATTTCAGGGTCACATGCCAATATGAACAAGCCTTGTGCCTCACACGGCTATCAAACATGCTCGTGTCACAGGCCATGTGAAAATAGGGCATACATACTCACTTGCACCACATGGCCAAGGACACGCCCATGTGCCAGGTCGTATGAAAACTAGGGAGGTTATTGACTTGGGTCACACGGTCGACCACACGCCCATGTGTTTAGCCCGTGTACCCTTTGAAATGGTCACACATGCTCGTGTGCTAGGCCATGTGCCATTTAGGGGGGTATACTAACTTATGTCACACGGTCAATCACACGCTTGTGTGTGAGCCCGTGTGACACACACGACCAGTAGACACGCCCGTGTGTCCAGGCCGTGTCAAACCTGTAGGGTATACTGACTTAATTCGTAGGGCTACCCTAGGGGACCCGCGGCCGTGTAACATGAACGTGTGTCGTACACAGCTGAGACACATGCTCGTGTCTCTGTTCGTGTGGACAAAAATAGGCCATTTGTAAAGCCAATTTGCCACCCTTTCCACAAGCATACAAATCAACCAACATAGCACCATTTCCATACATTTTTTGGCAACCAAAAACATGCCAAATCAATCACATATCAAGTTATATATATATATATATATATATATATCATCAACCAATTCAACTACTAAGTTCCATATACTAATATATCAAAACCATCAAAATTTACCATTCCTCAATAAATGATAACTAACCAAAACAACATCCATTTAACTATATTCACAACTATGGCAAACATACCAAAACAAGCCAACATATAAGGCATTATATGCATCACATAAATCACATATCAATCACATAACTTAAGCCAACTTAAATGGCTAAAAACATATGAACATTTACATCATTAACAAAGCCAAATCACATGGCCAACATCATAGCTCAAAACATACCAAAATGACTCTAACCTATACATGCCATATACCATATATACAAGCTTCAAAAGTACCAACAACTGATTGATAGTGTGACAACGTTTCTCGACGATCCTTGAGTCTTAGCTAGCTTTGATTATCTATAAAACATAGGCAAATAACACACAGTAAGCTTCATAGCTTAGTAAGTTCGTAGTTAAGCAATTCAATTCATCAAATAATATAATTCAACCATTTGCACATTATCAAATCAACATTACATTAATACAAACCTTATTCATGTCTCAAACATGATTAAATACCATTTCATTAAACTTTCTCAATGTAGTACTTGAATAGGTTCTGTACATACCCATATTACCTCGTACTAACCTCTTTCTCAACCACAACATTCATTTATCCGTTGAACCATTAGGGATAGAAATCAGATACTCATAATTCACAATCGATAAGTACCTATAACATGGCCCGTAGCCAAATCAAGGTAACTTATCCCGGAGTACCTATACCATGGCTTGTAGCCAAATTGAGGTAGCTCCTCTCAAAATACCTATATCATGGCCCGTAGCCAAATCAAGGTATTATTCCCACTCGAAGTGTCGATATCATGGCCCAAAGCCAATGCATTAACTCAAAAACATTACATTATCATCATCACTGTACTTAAGGTTTAACCGAGAAGTTTTACTTGTCGATTTCATCGTTGAACACTTCTGTATAGTCGTATTCACAATTCAAACATTATCCACAATCTCATAAACACATTTTATGAAATATTACAGCATATAACATTCATTTATAATGAAATTAACACCTATGAACTTACCTCGGTCGTAGAAACAACGAAACTAGACGATTAATCGAGTATTTTGTTATTGCCCTGATCTAAGTTCGAGTTCCTCTTTTCTTGATCTATATGTATTCAAATTAACTTATTTAATCACCTATTCATTCAATTTCATCCAAAAATATACATTTGGGCAATTTTGCATTTTAGCCCTTATAGTTTTACATTTTATACAATTTAGTCCTATTTCATAAAAAAACACAATTTACTCAAAATTCAAGAAGATCCATGCTTAGCCGAATTTCTTGGGGACTCTTAAAAGCCCAAAAATTTTATTTATTTTAACCCCTCAATTTATATTTTTCTCAATTTAATCCCTAATATGCATTTTTACTCAAAATCACTTTACAAAACATGTATATCAAGCACCAAGCCTTCATAATTCATCATAAGACATCATAAAACACATGAATTCATCAATGAAAATTTCAAAATCATCAACACTTTCAAAAATTGAGGCATGGGCTAGCTAGTACTCAAAGTAATGATCAGGAAAACATAAAAATCATCTAAAATCAAGTTCAAAACAGTTACCAATCAAGCCTTGCAAGTGTCGAACCCTAAATGCATAAAAATGATTTCTTCCTATGAGTATTCGGTTGAAAAATAAAGAGAAAAGGATGATAGTTGGCTTTATTTTGTTTATTTACTAATTAATTAACAAATTACCTTTTTAACCTTTACTAAACCATTTAAAATCATTATAATATATGCCCATTTATGTAAAAATCCACTAATCATGGTAAAATTGCAACATAAGGACTTCACACTTAATAAACCATAGTAATTGAGCACTTTAACATATAGAATGCCATTTTTGCATTTTACGCGATTTAGTCCTTTAGTTAAATTAACCACTTAAACGATAAAATTATCACACGAAATTTTCACACATATATAATCACATGCTGTAAACATAAAAAATAATATTAAAATAATTTTACAACCTTGGATATATGGTTTCAAATCCACTGTTCCAATTTAGCTAAAATCAGGATGTTACAACTTTCCCCCATTAGAGATTTTCGTCCCCGAAAATCTTACCAGTGAAAAGGTTTGGATATTGCTTTCTCATAGCATCCTCGGGTTCCCACATAGCTTCTTCAACCCCTTGTCGATGCCATAACATTTTTACTAATGCTATTCTTTTATTTCTCAGCTCTTTGATCTCACGAGCTAGAATTTGAATTGGTTCTTCACTGTACGATAAATCTAACTGAATCTCAACTTCGGTCGGGAAAATAACATGTGAAGGATCAGATCTGTATTTTCTTAGCATCGATACATGAAATACATTGTGAATCTTTTCTAACTCAGATGGCAATGCTAGTCGATAAGCCATTGGTCCAACTTGCTCGGTAATCTCGTATGGTCCGATAAATTGCGGACTCAATTTACCTTTACGACCAAATCAAAGTATTTTCTTCCACGGAGATTCTTTCAAAAACACTCTATCCCCGATCTAAAACTCAATTTCTTTTCATTTTAAGTATGCATATGATTTCTGACGATCTGACACTGTTTTCAAGCAGTCACGAATTAGTTTCACTTTTTCTTCATTCTCTCTAATCAGGTCAACCCCGTGAATCTTATTCTTACTTAGCTCAGTCCAGTACAATGGTGTTCGACATTTATGACCATATAGAGCTTCATATGCTGCCATTTTAATACTCGATTGAAAACTATTGTTATACGCAAATTCAATCAATGGAAAATACTTTTCCCACGTACCTTCGAACTCAAGAATGCAACAACGTAACATATCCTCAAGTATCTGAATAACTCGCTCGGATTGACCATCAGTCTGCGGGTGAAACTCGGTACTAAAATGTAATTTTTTTACCCAGTGCATCTTGCAATTTCTTCGAAAATCTCGATGTGAATCTCGGATCTCTATTCGAAATAATAGAAACAGGTACTCCATGTGATCTCACAATCTCGGAGATATACAACTCAACAAGCTTGTCAAGCGAATAATCTGTATGCACAGGTATGAAATGAGCCGATTTTGTCAACCTGTCAACTACAACCCAGATTGCATCTTTCTTACTCAGAGATAGGGGTAAACCCGAAACAAAATCCGTAGTCACTCTATCCCATTTCCACTCGAGAATCATAATAGGTTGCAATAAACCTGACAGTACCTGATGTTCAGCTTTAACTTGCTGACAAATCAAACACTTAGAAACAAACTCTGAAATGTCACGTTTCGTACCATGCCGGCAATAAAGCTATTTCAAGTCATTAACATTTTTGTGCTTCTTGGATGAACAGATAAACGACTACTATGTGCTTCATTCAAAATCATCTGAATTAATTCTGAATTTCTCGGAATGCATATTCGGCCTCTGAATCTTAAACAATCATCGGAATCAATTTGAAATTCTGAATCAAGGTTCGAATCACATTGAGCTCGTTTTGCTAACATTTCATTATCAACTTTCTGAGCTTCGCAAATCTGTTGTAAAAATAATGGTCTGATTTTCATCTCGGCCACAATCGAATCATCATTAAACAAAGCTATTTGAGTATTCATCGCACGTAGAGCCAATAAGGATTTTTGGCTTAATGCATCAGCAACAACATTTGCTTTTCCCTGATGGTAGTCAATCACTAGCTCGTAATATTTTAATAATTCTAACCATCTCCATTGTCGCAAATTCAAGTCTTTCTGAGTCATCAGATATTTTAAACTCTTGTGATATGAATAAACTTGACACTTCTTACCGAACAGATAATGACGCCAAATTTTCAATGCAAACACAATAGTTGCTAATTCTAAATCATGTGTCGGGTAATTCTTGTCATGCAGCTTCAACTGTTTCTAGGCACAAGCTATGACTTTGCCTTCTTGCATCAAAACGCAGTCCACACCATTTAATGATGCATCACTATAGACCACAAATTTTTTACCCTATTCTGCTGAACTAACACTAGAGCTTCAGTCAAAAGAACTTTCAGCTGATCAAAGCTTTTCTGACATTTCTCGGACCATTCAAACTTTACATCTTTCTGAAGCAATCTCATCAATGGAGTTGCAATCATCGAAAAGCCTTTTACAAACCGTCAGTAATAGCTAATTAGTCCCAGAAAACTGCAGACTTCAGATACATTTCTCGGAGGCTTCCAATCTATAATCGTAGAAATCTTACTCAGATAGACTTGAATACCCGATGCTGACACAATATGCCCTAGAAAACCAACTTCACGCAACCAGAATTCACACTTACTGAACTTTGCATATAATTGCTTATCTCGCAGAGTTTGCCATACAATTCTCAAATGTTCAACATGCTCAGTTTCATCTCTCGAATAGATAAAAATATCATTTATAAACACCACAACAAATTGATTTAGGTACGGTCTGAAAATACAGTTTATTAAGTCCATAAAGACAGCAGGTGCATTCGTCAGTCCAAAAGACATAACTAAAAATTCATAATGACCATACCTCGTTCTGAATGTAATTTTCGGCACATTAGAATCTTTAACTCACAATTGGTAATAACCCGATCTCAAATCTATCTTTAAAAATACTGTAGCGCCTTTTAATTGATCAAATAAATCATCAATCCGCAGTAAAGGATACTTGACTTGATTGTCACTTTATTCAACTATCTGCAGTCTATACACATTCTCATCGTGCCATCTTTCTTTTTCACAAACAATACGGGAGCACCCCAAGGCGAAAAATTCGGTCATGCAAATCCTATATTGGTTAATTCTTGCAACTGAGTTTTTAATTCTTTTAACTTTGTCGGAGCCATTCTGTATGGAGCTATCGATATTGGCGTAGTTCCCAGCACTAACTCAATGCCAAACTCAACCTCATGGATTGGTGGTAATCCCGGTAACTCTTCAGGAAACACATCTGAATACTCACACACTACTGAAACTATTTTGATATTCTTTTCAATCACTTTCGTATTTAGTACATAAGTAAAATAAGCTTCACAACCCTTTCTCACATTTTTTTGAGCCAACATCGATGAGATCACTGCTGGAAACCATTCAAATAATCTGACTCAATTAGAATAATCTCTTTATTCTGACATCTCAAATCAATCATCTTTCATTTGCAATTCACAATAGCATCATGCAACATTAGCCAATCCATACCCAGGATTATATCAAACTCGTCAAATGGCAACAACATCAAATCTACCGGAAAGCAATTATCCCGAATCATCAATGGACAGTTCTTGCACACTTTATCAACCAAAACACACTTGCCTAAGGGGTTCGACACTCTAATTACAAATTCAGTAGACTCTACAGGCAAAGTCTTATTGGATACTAAATTCACACATACATATGAATGAGTTGATCTTGGATCTATCAATGCAATAACTTTAGTATCATAGAGAGTAAAAGTAGCAGTGATAACATCTGGAGATGACGCTTCTTCGCGAGCACGAATAGGTAGGCTCTAGCAGGTGCTCTGGCCTCGGACCTCACAACAGAGTCTTTAGTCGCTTTCTGACTACCACTCACATTTCTTGTATTTTTAAGTGGTCTACCCCTGTTTACAGTGTTACTCGCCTCGTGTTCTAAACATTATCTTTTTGCATCAATTCTAGGCAATCTCGCATAAAACGATCCAACGATCCACATTTGTAACATACTTTATTTCTTTTATTCCAGTATTCTCCAAAATGTCATCGCTTACACTACTGACATTCGAGTTTGTTGTCTCTTACATTGCCAACACTAGCTACTGATGTAGCTTGAGTTTTAGAACCAAAGTGTTGTTTGGCATGATCCTTGTTTGGATATCCAATCGAAACATTTGGGTGAGTATACGAATCTCTGGATTTCTTTGATGAAGACTGATACGGCTTATTCATTAATCTCTTTCTGGTGTCTCTAGCCTCAGAATCTGCTTTCCTCTTTTCTTTGCTATGATCTTCAACTTTACATGCCCTTTCAACTAAAACAACAAATTCTTTAATTTCCAGAATCCCAACTAATAGCTTTATATCCTCGTTCAGTCCATCAACGAATCGTTTACAAATATTCTCTTCTGTGGAAACATATTCCCAAGCATACTTGCTTAATCATACGAATTCTCTTTCGTACTTAGTGACAGTCATTCAGCCATGTTTCAATTACAGAAACTCTTTATGTTTCTGATCGAGAAATCTCTAGCTTATATACTTATTTCAGAACTCGGATTGAAAGAACTTTCAGGTGACCCATTCCCTCAGAACTACAGATATCAACGTTTTCCACCAATAGTACGCATTATCTCTCAGTAAGGATACAACATATTTAATACATTCATCATGAGTACAGGATAATTCATCGAATACTCAGATAGTGTTCTCAAGCCAGAATTCAGCTCTCTTAGCATCATCATCAACAGTACCTCGAAACTCTTCAGCATCATGCTTACGAATCTTATCCACTAGTGGCTTACTCAATCTAATCGGATCTATCACTTATGGTACAACCGGGACTTGTTAAGGAACATGTGGGGGTAGAGGTTGTTGAGCAGCCAGATTCGTTCGAACGAACTCTGTGAACCACTCACTCATCATTTGCAAGAAGGCTTGCTTAGCTTCTCCTCCTTAGCTACTAGATACGAGCCTAGGATTAGACTACATTGCCCCTTGAGCTGGAGCGGGTGCATTACTTTCAACATCGTCAGCTATGGCTCTTTTGAGATCCATTTGCTATATAAAAACATATTTTAACTGTTAGAAATCATCTCTCTATCATAATTTATATATATAGCATGTATAGCTAGACTTTAACACGCTACGTTAGTCCTAGAATCAACTAAACTGTAGCTTTGATACCAATAGAATTTAACACCCCTAACCCATATCCATCATCAGAATAGGGTTACGAGGCATTACCGATCAATACACATTGTTCACATGCATAACATAATCATTCATACTCACAATCCATTCATATCAAAGGTCCTATGAAACCTTAAAACATGCTTAAACGAGGTTCGGGACTAAATTGATAACATTTACAAAATTTAAGAAACTTCAAAAAATCTTCTTTGATTTTAGGGTCACACGCTCGTGCGAACAGGCCGTGTGCCTTACAAGGCTATCAGACACGCCCGTGTCACAGGCAGTGTGAAAACTAGGGAGGTTACTGGCTTGGGTCACACGGCCGACCACACGCCCGTGTGTCTAGCCCGTGTACCATTCGAAATGGTCGCACACGCCCGTGTGCTAGGCCATGTGCCATTTAGGGGGGTAGACTGACTTATGTCACACGGTCAATCACACACCCGTGTGTGAGCCCGTTTGATACACAAGGCCAGTAGACATTGCCGTGTATCCAGGCCGTGTCAAACCTGTAGGGTATATTGACTTAATTCGTAGGGCTACCCTAGGGGACCCACGGCTTGTAACATGATCTTGTGTCAGACACGGCTAAGACACACGCCCGTGTCTCTGCCCGTGTGGATAAAAATAAGCCATTTGTAAAGCCAATTTGCCACCCTTTCCACAAGCATACAAATTAACCAACATACACCATTTCAATACATTTTTAGGCAACTGAAAACATGCCAAATCAATCACATATCAAGTTATATATATATCATGAACCAATTCAACTACTAAGTTCCATATACTAATATATCAAAACCATCAAAATTTACCATTCCTCAATCAATGATAACTAACCAAAACAACATCCATTTAACTATATTCACAACTATGGAAAACGTACCAAAACAAGCCAACATATAAGGCATTATATGCATCACATAAATCACATATCAAGTACATAACTTAATCCAACTTAAATGGCTAAAAACATACGAACATTTACATCATTAACAAAGCCAAATCACATGGCCAACATCATAGCTCAAAACATATCGAAATGACTCTAACCTATACATGCCATATACCATATATACAAGCTTCAAAAGTACCAACAATTGATTGATAGTGTGACGACGTTTCTCAACGATCCTTGAGTCCGAGCTAGCTTTGATTATCTATAAAACATAGACAAATAACACACAATAAGCTTCATAGCTTAGTAAGTTCGTAGTTAAGCAATTTAATTCATCAAATAATATAATTAAACCATTTGCACATTATCAAATCAACATTACATTAATACAAACCGTATTCATGTCTTAAACTGTAACAACCCGATTTAGAGCTTAGTCGGAACAGTGGTTTCGGGACCATAAATCTGAAGTTGGGAAAATTATTATTATTATTATTATTATTATTATTATTAGGTTATAACATGATAATTTGGTACATGAAAAATTTGGTGAGTTAATTTTGACGATTTTGAGCCCAATTGTGAAAAAGGACTAAATCGCATAAAGTGAAAAATTCATAATTTGTTAGCTAAAGGTGTTATTTTATTATAGAATTAAAATCTATACCCTTTTATAGGAGCATAGCTGGCCATAGGGTCAAGAGGAGACAAAATTTTAAAATTTGGTGGGTTAGGTGACTTATTTTGATTAAAATAGAAATAGATGAAAGAAGGATGATATCATCCCTTTCCATCTTCTTCCTCCACCAAAATATTCAGAAAAGAATGGGCTTTTGAAAGCTTAAAAAATTTTAGCAACATTAAGCCTCTCAAGTAAGTGATTTTGAAAGTTTCTCTTAATGATTTTTACATTTTTGGACTCCTTGAAGTATAGACTTTTTAATGAGGGGTCTATTTTTGCAAATGGTTGAAAGTTTAGGGTTTTGCCATGAAAATATTTGTGATGTTTTCTGAGCTTTTATGGAAGAAAAGGATTCTTAATTGTGTAATAGACAATTTTTCTGAAAGAATTTCTCATGAAAACCCTTATAGGACCATTTTGCAAAGTTTGTGAAATTAGGTGATAAGTATGTGGAGTAGTGAGAAATTGGTGATTCTATAAGAGTAAAAAAGGGTCAGCTAGTCCTAAGATGCGAAGAAATTCAATAAAAATCAAATTTCGAGCATAGGGGAAAAATGGTCATTTTGCCAAGGTCTAGGGGCAAAATGGTCATTTTACCAAAGAAGTGAATTTTTGATTGATTAATTGTGTTTAATGACTAAATGAGTGCATTTTCCTACTATAGATCAAGACTTACCAAATTCGAACCTAGACCGAGGGAAAGCCAAGCGAATCGACTAAACTGACTAGTCGAGTACATTTTGTAATCCGAGGTAAGTTGCATGTAAATAATACAACCACATTGTTAATGCATGTATTCGAATTGTCATTGAATTGATATAGCATGAATTGCTAGTTTGTGAACTGATAGTGCATATTAATAATTGATATAGTAGAAATTTCGTTGGAACCCTAGGAAATAAACCTGTTATTCACGCCATGACATTTGGGTTAATTGTGTGCCAGTGTAAGACCATGTCTGGGACATGGCATCGGCATTGAGACGAGTGCTAGTATAAGAGATGTCTGGGACATGCATCGGCCTCGAGACGTAAGCCAGTGTAAGACATGTCTGGGGCATGCATCGACTAAGCGTTGTGTTAGTGTAAGACCATGTCTGGGACATGGCATCGGCCTCGATGATGATAGCTAGTGTAAGACCATGCCCGGGACATGGCATCAGCAATATATCCCATGTTGGAGGCTGATAGAATATCTGGTAGGATTTTGAAAGGTTCAATGGTGAAAGTTACGAATATAAGTTAATAAGAAATGTATAATCATGTCGTGAGTGATACAGGCACCTAATTGATACATAAGAGAAATGAGCTCGATGTAAAATATGAGAATTGTGTGATGGTAATGAGTAAGTCAAGTTTATGCTTACCTTTGTACTATGAGCATGATAATCATTTTTGGAATTATTGTTGTATATTTATTTATATGCAATTTACTAAGCTTTTATGCTTACTCCCTCTTTCTTTCCATTTTCTTTCAGTACTGCCTAGCTAGTTCAAGGATCACTGGAAGTCAGAGATATCGATCACACTATCAGCCGAAATATTCGGTATTGTTGGATTATATTTTTGAATATGGCATGTATAGGGTTAGAGCTTATTATTTTGAGTCTTGAGATTTGGCCAAATGTGTTGGCTTGGGATAGATCCCACACTTAGTATTGAGCAATGAATGATGGCTAACTTTCATTTTGAGTTTATAAAAGATGCATCTTCATGGTTGAATGAATATCTATTGTAGATGATTTGATTGTGGAAATCATGATTGATTTGGCACTGGTTGGCATTTGCATGAAAATAGGTATGCAAGGGTGGCAATGAGGCTGGTAAATAGCCCTATATTGTCTACACGGTAGGCACATGGGCGTGTGTCTAGGCCGTGTGTGACACACGGTCAGCCCCATGGGCGTGTGGTACGACTGTGTGTCCCCTGCACATAGAAATTTTAAGTCAGTATGCATAGTAATAAACACACGGGCAGAGCACACGGGCTTGTGCCTTGGCCGTGTGACATTTTGGGTATGCTGACGTCAAAAATAGAATACTCAGGTCTTTGCACACGGATTACGCCACGGGCGTGTCATGGTCGTGTGATAGACACAGGATATGGACACGGGCGTGTGTCGTGGCCGTGTACCCCTAGTTGGTGATGAGGTTGCAAACAGAGAGCTCTACGGGCCATTGATACGGGTGTGTTAGGGCCGTGTAAGGAGCGTGGGCCATGGACACGGGTCTGTGTCTAGGCTGTGTGAAGTCTGCACTTGATTTATAAAAAAAATTGTGTAATTAAATTGGCCACACGGGCAAGGGACCCAGGCGTGTCCCAAGCCACACGAGTGTGTGTGAGCACACGGCCTACCCACATGGGCATGTGCCCTGTTTTAAAAGTAAATTTCTCAAAGTTGGTTTAAGGACTCGGAATGGTTCCGAATAGTTTTCAATGATAGATTTAGGGCTTGTAGGCCCATATTAAGGAGTCTAAAGTGGTAATTAAAAGGTTATAATTAGGACCGAGTCTCGGTGACTTGAGGTTGTTCAAATGCATGATATCAAGTTAGGTAATGCCTCGTACTCTACCTCGGCGTGGGTTACAGGTATGGGGTGTTACACAAACATGATTAAGTACCATTTCATTAAACTTTCTCAATGTAGTACTTGAATAGGTTTTGTACATACCTGTATCACCTCGTACTAACCTCTTTCTCAACCACGACATTCATTTATCCGTTGAACCATTAGGGATAGAAATTGGATACTCACAGTTCACAATTGATAAGTACCTATACCATGGCCCGTAGCCAAATCAAGGTAACTTATCCTGGAGTACCTATACCATGGCCCGTAGCCAAATCAAGGTAACTTATCCCGGAGTACCTATACCATGCCACACGGCCATGTCACGCGCCCGTGTGCTGGACTGTATGGAGCATACTGACTTAATTTTCAATTCAACGCCAGGGGATACACGACAGTGTAACATGACCGTGTGTCACACACGGCTGAGACACACGCTCGTGTCTCTGCCTGTGTCGACAAAAATAGGCTATTTACTAAGCCATTCTGCCACCCAAACTTGCACACAACTAAACCAACCCAATTGGCACCAAAACATAGCATATGTATGCATTCATATAATCTCAACCAAGCATAAATCATACTAATTAAATACCAGCAACAACAAGGCACACATGTGCTACAATATGCTTTTCCATTTCATACCAAAATCACATTCAAAATTCTACCAAATGGACATTTTCCAACATGCATCAATTTGCTTAAACTCACAAGCATACTAATTCTCAAATCATCAACCATTTGACATCCACAATACCTATTATCAAAAAGCATCAGATAACCATCATCAAACTCTCAACGCAAGCCATATGCACAAATATATACACAACCAAAATAACTAAATTAAGCCAAATTTCATGGCTATTTACAAAACCAAAAACATTTAACATTTAAAAGCCATCTCAATTTACCAAAATCATTACCAAATCATATACCAAAATGACGAAACTCTTATGAATTCCATATACTTAAAACACTTAAGTTCAAATGTACCCAAGAGATAGTAGGATAGTGTGACGAAGCCTCCGACGATTCTCGAATCCGAGCTAGCTTTGATTTCACTATAAAACATAGAAAAATTAAACAAAGTAAGCTATAAAGCTTAGTAAGTTCGTATGAATATAATAAACAAAACTCACTATTTAATTATCATTCAAAATATGCATATAACATACTACAAAATATTTAATCACAATATTAACATGTATTCAAATAACTTATTTAACCATGAACTCATTTCTTTCATATGTTTGATGCATATATAGTTTCCATACATACCTATATTGATACATATCTATTTCTCACCATTTCATATCTTCGATATACCCGTTGAACAATTTGGAATAATACAGGATACTCGGGAATCTCGCACCCTAAGTGCCAATATATATAACCAAAGCTATCTCAATATCATATCTCAATAATGGTCACTCTTGAGCTATCAACGTGTCTGCTCACACAAGCTGATAGTCATGATGTAACTACACGGTGCTGCTCACACAAGCTGACGAGAATCTGCAACACATGCTGGATAACTCCGCCATTGGTAGGATGTATGAACCAGCACCCAAAACAATAATAACCCTTAATGACATGTCATTAGTATCCTAACCTATTCCTAAGGTTCAACTGGGATTTCCAATGCCGAATCTTCATCGAATAGATCCGCAATATTGTATTCACAATTTATCAATATTAAAGCATTTAAAACACAAATATAACAATACTTATTACATACGAACTTACCTTGGATGCAAAAACGACGAATTAAGTCAATTAATCCAAAACTTTGTTCTTTCCTCGATCTAAATCTGTATTTCACCTTTCTTGATCTAAATGTAATCAAAATCAACTTATTTAATAATCATTCTATTCAATTTAGTCCAAAACACATATTAAGGTAAATTTACATTTTTGCCCCTAACATTTCAACATTTTTACAATTTAGTCCTTATTTCATAAAATCACAAATTCATGCAATTTAACCAAAACCTATGCTAGTAAAATTTCAATTAGGTCCCTACTAGCTCATATTTTTCATTTATTTCACAATTTAACCCCTAATTGACATTTCACTCAAATTCATTTAACAAATGTTGTTTATCTAACAACTATGCATTTTATACCATTAAACATCAAAATACATCAACATTCATCAATGAAAAAATCCTAAACCTTTAACAATTTTACAAATTAGTCCCTTGGCTAGCTAGACTAAGCTGCAACGATCTCAAAAACATAGAAATCATTAAAAACGGGACAAAAACGAACTTACAATTAAGCTAGCAAGTGACCGAATGCTTCAAACCCTGAAAATGGTTTCTCTTCTCTTCAAATTTTAGCACTAGGAAAAAAATGGACAAAAAAAATGTGATTTTGGTTTTACTTATTTTAGTTTTATTTAATAATTTACTAATATAACGTTAAGTAAATCATACTAATGATGTTCATAAATGTCCATTACAACTATTAATGGTTTAATTATCATTTAATACCATACATATAAAAAATCCATCGTAAGTTGATACTTTCTTCTCATAGAATTTAAATTTTGCACTTTACGCAATTTAGTCCTTTTTATCAAATTAGGCACTTAAACGATAAAATTTCTTAACGAAATTTTTACACAAACATATTATCATGCTATAAACATTATAATAATAAAATAATTATTTTGACTTTAGATTTGTGGTTCCAAAATTACTATTTTGATTTGACTAAAAACAGGCTGTTACAACTTCTCATTGCATTGTTATTGTAGCTGGGTTTTTTCTGATAAAAAAAAGCAAAGGAAAAGTGTTAATATATATGGAGACCAAGAGAGCGAGAGATTAGATGAAGACAAGAAACACAATATATAATGGAAACATTGAGCTGAGAATGTAGGACATTATTAAAAAATACAACCACAAATTTTAAATATAAATAGCAAAACAAATAGAATATTTATAAATATAATTTCAGCACTTTTAAAAGAAATTTGGCTTATGTCTAGACTTAAATGGAGCGGTGGTTAAAACTCTTGTGAAGCACTTGTTTGACAAATTTGGTTTTTTTAACTCCATATATCTTTCGAGTATCTTATTTATTACCTACATCAGTCAATAGAGCGGCAATCCAATAAAACCAATATTTAGCTAATTAACTATTTAGTATTTTAAATGACTAATGTTAATGCGACTTTTTTTTCTCAATCATGTATTGTTTGTGAGGAATTTTAAGTTGAAATTAAAATTTATTTAGGCATTTCTATGCTCAAGTTTGTCACTATTAGTAATTTCATTAATTGAATTTTTTTTGAATTTTCCAAATTCATAATAATTTGAATTCTTCATAATAATCCTTAAATTTGGATTTGGAGCAGAATTAGGTGGGTTTCTCCGAGAGGATGTTCCAAGTCTAAGAAAACTACGTTTGTTCTTGTGTTCACCAAAAAGATCCATGACTAGAGCTTGAAAGAAAGACTTCTGATCTTTTTAATTATAAGGATGATGATTTTGAGGCTCTCTTGCTCCAATCTGCCTCGGTCTTAGACCCTTATCACGTATGATATTGTAACTGTTCACTTTTTCTTCTTCTTCTCTGGGGCTGAAATAGACAGGCGCTTTCCCTTTTCCTCTAAAAGGATGAAAACGAGGATTGACACTGTCAGCTTAAGGGTTCCTGCCAACTTTTACCTTCAGCTTTTGAGGATTCGACAATAGAGGCATGAGGAAAATCTTGTTGTCACGGGTAAGAGGTTGATTGAGAGCGGGTGCGAAAGGCGATGCTATTTTCATGGCACAATGTATTTCCCTTTAACCTTTTGGTCTACTTCTCCTTGCACCATTGTTGCAGTTGGGTTTTTTCTGATAAAAAAACAAAGATAAAGTGTTAATATATACGGAGAGAGAGAGACAGGAGAGAGGAGAGAGAGTCATGATGAGAGAGAGACTTTGCCCTTTTTCTACTTCTCCTTGCATCATTGTTGAGAGAGAGGGAGAGAGAGAGAGAGATGAGAGAGAGGGAGAGAGAGAGAGAGAGAGAGAGAGAGAGAGAGAGAGAGAGAGAGAGAGAGAGAGAGAGAGAGAGAGAGAGAGAGAGAGAGAGAGAGAGAGAGAGAGAGAGAGAGAGAGAGAGAGAGAGAGAGAGAGAGAGAGAGAGAGAGAGAGAGAGAGAGAGAGAGAGAGAGAGAGAGAGAGAGAGAGAGAGAGAGAGAGAGAGAGAGAGAGAGAGAGAGAGAGAGAGAGAGAGAGAGAGAGAGAGAGAGAGAGAGAGAGAGAGAGAGAGAGAGAGAGAGAGAGAGAGAGAGAGAGAGAGAGAGAGAGAGAGAGAGAGAGAGAGAGAGAGAGAGAGAGAGAGAGAGAGAGAGAGAGAGAGAGAGAGAGAGAGAGAGAGAGAGAGAGAGAGAGAGAGAGAGAGAGAGAGAGAGAGAGAGAGAGAGAGAGAGAGAGAGAGAGAGAGAGAGAGAGAGAGAGAGAGAGAGAGAGAGAGAGAGAGAGAGAGAGAGAGAGAGAGAGAGAGAGAGAGAGAGAGAGAGAGAGAGAGAGAGAGAGAGAGAGAGAGAGAGAGAGAGAGAGAGAGAGAGAGAGAGAGAGAGAGAGAGAGAGAGAGAGAGAGAGAGAGAGAGAGAGAGAGAGAGAGAGAGAGAGAGAGAGAGAGAGAGAGAGAGAGAGAGAGAGAGAGAGAGAGAGAGAGAGAGAGAGAGAGAGAGAGAGAGAGAGAGAGAGAGAGAGAGAGAGAGAGAGAGAGAGAGAGAGAGAGAGAGAGAGAGAGAGAGAGAGAGAGAGAGAGAGAGAGAGAGAGAGAGAGAGAGAGAGAGAGAGAGAGAGAGAGAGAGAGAGAGAGAGAGAGAGAGAGAGAGAGAGAGAGAGAGAGAGAGAGAGAGAGAGAGAGAGAGAGAGAGAGAGAGAGAGAGAGAGAGAGAGAGAGAGAGAGAGAGAGAGAGAGAGAGAGAGAGAGAGAGAGAGAGAGAGAGAGAGAGAGAGAGAGAGAGAGAGAGAGAGAGAGAGAGAGAGAGAGAGAGAGAGAGAGAGAGAGAGAGAGAGAGAGAGAGAGAGAGAGAGAGAGAGAGAGAGAGAGAGAGAGGAGAGAGAGAGAGAGAGAGAGGAGAGAGAGAGAGAGAGAGAGAGAGAGAGAGAGAGAGAGAGAGAGAGAGAGAGAGAGAGAGAGAGAGAGAGAGAGAGAGAGAGAGAGAGAGAGAGAGAGAGAGAGAGAGAGAGAGAGAGAGAGAGAGAGAGAGAGAGAGAGAGAGAGAGAGAGAGAGAGAGAGAGAGAGAGAGAGAGAGAGAGAGAGAGAGAGAGAGAGAGAGAGAGAGAGAGAGAGAGAGAGGAGAGAGAGAGAGAGAGAGAGAGAGAGAGAGAGAGAGAGAGAGAGAGAGAGAGAGAGAGAGAGAGAGAGAGAGAGAGAGAGAGAGAGAGAGAGAGAGAGAGAGAGAGAGAGAGAGAGAGAGAGAGAGAGAGAGAGAGAGAGAGAGAGAGGAGAGAGAGAGAGAGAGAGAGAGAGAGAGAGAGAGAGAGAGAGAGAGAGAGAGAGAGAGAGAGAGAGAGGAGGAGAAGGGGAGAGAGAGAGAGAGAGAGAGAGAGAGAGAGAGAGAGAGAGAGAGAGAGAGAGAGAGAGAGAGAGAGAGAGAGAGAGAGAGAGAGAGAGAGAGAGAGAGAGAGAGAGAGAGAGAGAGAGAGAGAGAGAGAGAGAGAGAGAGAGATGAGAGAGAGGGAGAGAGATGGAGAGAGAGGGAGAGAGAGGGAGAGGGAGAGAGGGAGAGAGAGAGAGAGAGAGAGAGAGAGAGAGAGAGAGAGAGAGAGAGATCTTGAACACCCTCATTTTTTGATAAAGAGAACTCATATAATTTGATTTTAAAGAAAAGAGAAAATAGATCATCAAGAATATATTGAAGATGGGCAATGATTCTTTTACTCATTTCGTTTGGTAATGATAATCTAAACAGTAGAAAACAATAGCACAACAAGACTTAAAACCGTGGACATTTATAAATTTATATTACTTCAGCACAAGAATCTGACCTGTTATAAATATTAATTTTTTGATTCTGTAGCTAAAAAAAACGAAAGGGTTTGAATTTTGACTTGACGTAAACAAAAAGAAAGAAAAGCAAGCAAACCCAGAATACATCCTTTGAAACTAACCAAAAAAAAAAATTTGGTAGGTTTATGTATTCTAATCTTCCCTCCACTCAAACCTAGTCTCAAATCTAAGTCCAAATTACCACAACTTCTTGAACTGGAGGCTTGATTGAGAGCAACAACATGTTCTCCTTGTTCCATCAAATGATTCATTATATTAGGATTAGGAGTATAATTAGGTGGGGTTCTCCCAAAGTATGTTCCGAGCCCAAGAAAACCACTTATGATATTCCGTTCACCAAGAAAATCCATGGCCAGAACCCGAAGGAGAGGCTTCTGATCTTTGTAATTATAAGGATGATGATCTTAAGGCTACCTTGCTCCAATCTACCTTGGTCCTGAACCTTATCATGTCTGATATCATAGTTGTTCACTTATTCTTCTTCTCCAGATCGAGCTAGTTGTGGTCTTCCTTTGCCTTTGATTGGATGAAATCGAGGATTGGCACCGCCAAAGATAAGGGTTATTAACAACTTTCACCTTTAACTTTTGAGGTGCTCGTGATTTGAGGCTTGAGGAAAATCTTGTCGCCATAAGGAAGTGGTTGACTGAGAACACGTGCAAAAGCCGGTGGTATTTTCATGGGTTTTTTCACCATGTGATGTGTAACGCCCCAATTTTTGGGAATTCTGTGAATGATTGGTAAAATTTAAAATTTTGTGTTCTGGCCCGCTTGATGAAGGTTTAATTATGATAGGGGCTCTAGAAGGCCCAAACTTAGGTTAAAATCCAAGAATTTTAGGTGATTTTAATCCATAGGGAAAAAGGGGTTCTCGTTAATCGCGCTTTTAAGTATTAACTGGTAAAAGAGGACACAAGGAAGCTCGTGGTAAGATGGCATGTGACGCTACTTAGGGGCTTTAGAGGTGGCGTGTGGATGACCAAGGAGGGCTAAGGTTCGAGTCACAAGGTAAGCAAGTTAATGATATTAATTTTTATGTACATAAAAGGTAAGCAAAGTGGAAATCAAGTGAAAGTCCGTCTGGAGAAGATTTAGGAGCCGATAAGGAGAGGATTTAGGAGCTGATCAGTGGAAAGGATTTAGGAGCCGATTAGGTGAACTGTGGTTGGCTGAATGGTGGACTCTTGAGGAGCAAGAGTTGGCCGCCAAGGGATGCTTAAGGGGAAAATTTCTGGCTAGGGTTAGTGCCGTGATAAGTTCGGCATTAGTGGTAAGTGGTGCCATTTCCTGACTATTCTCCTCTTCTTTTCTTTTTCTCTTCTCTCCATCCACTTATTCTTTTCTTCTTCTTTTCCCCATAGCTGAATCCTTCAACCACACTACTCTATACCACCTTCCTTCCATTATTTTTAAGATTATAGCTGATTGCCTCAAATCCCGAAATCTCGAAAACTTGACTCCTTTTGTACCGATTTTTCCCTAGCCAAATCTCTTATTTTTATCATCATCTTTGGCCGATTCTCTCAACCTTTAAAGCCTGTGTTTCACGACAATACCACAAGTAAAAACCTCATATTTTATCTTTCTCAACACTTTTACAAAAAGCCAAACTCCCACACTATCCTAGGGACATAGCCGAACATCGAGATCATCAAGGCTCGACTTTTGTTATCGCTTGAGGGCTTATAACTACATCAGAATCAAGTAGGAACTAAGGGGAACGTTGACCGAAAGAATCGGTGGTAAGTCTTTCCAACTTAGTCTATCTTTCATATTTTAAGAAAAGCCAAAATCCCTAAAAGGTTAGGGAGGTTGTCGTTTTTTGGACTTGTAGCCCTAAGGGGTTGTGATAATAGTATTATTTTGGTAATAGTGTGATTAAGAGGCTGTTGATCAAGGGCTTGGACAAGTGGAGCGAACGGATCCGGATCGAGACGCTATTTTCGACAAAGGTAGGAACGCTAAGGCCTAAGGTGTTGTTGGCCAATATGGTAAGAAGTTAATGTGTAGTTCGCTTTGTGAGTAAGATTAACGTGGTAGTATTATAATTTTAGGTAGTTCGTGGCGTGGATCTCACAAGAAATCGTCATAAAACAGTGTGTAATCGACACCCTCTTATAGACTAGATCGACAAAACCGAAAAGCCGAAATGCCGTAAAAGTTGGTATTTTGTAATTCGCGAAAAAGCGTAATGCTCGTAAGATAGTTGGGTTTGTATGTTTGGTATTCTCAAGGTAATAAATCGCAGACGTGATTTCGTGCATTTTGATAATTTGGGCTTAATGGGCCAAAAATCGTTCATGGGCCAACGGCTCAATTTGGTAAGTATGCGCGTAAGTATTCGATAGTACGAAATGGATAGGATATGCATGAAAACCATAAAGGTAGCTAAATTACTACAATACCCTTATGTATGGAAAATTAACATGATACCCTAGGTGTAAATGACCAATATGCCCCTAGGGTTAATTTTGTCCAAAAGCATGTTGATTTAAATCAGTATGATGTATGCCATGAATGAATATTTGCTGCATGGGGACATGGGTAATATTTTGAAGGAAGCGCCCTGGTGGCTATGCCACAATTATTCGATCCGTGGCTCGCCATATATCCGCTCGTGGTTCTCGCCACGATTATTCAGATCTAGTGACTCACACATTATTCGCTCTGCAGCTATGCGCCGCATATTTCGTGGGTGTAGCGATTGAGTGGGTCGAGTTGTCTCCCCACATGGTGAAAGGTTGGTATGGGGTGCATGTGGTTGGATATGGGTTGGGTTTTGCATATACATGAAATATCCGATCCGATTCCGGCATGGGCCTATGGGCTTAATTCTCAGATTCGCTCGGGCTAAGGCCAATTTATTCTATTTTCGTGGTTTGAACCGATATGGGCTATGGTTGGGTTAATTTTACACACCGAGTTTCCCCAAACTCATCCCCTATTTTCATCCATGCAGTAATCCCCAACCATAGTGGGCTTGGAGCCTCGAGGATCTTGAGTGGCCACTGCTCGCAATATGGATTTCTTCCGTGATTTGGACTTCAATTTTCTTTACTTTGATGATTTGGGTTTTGTTATGTAATAAGGCCGCTTATGATTATTTTTTTTTGGGTTTTGATTTATAACTTATCATGATGATCTTAAATTATATTAACTATCAAAATGGGCTAGATCTAGGTTCGCTTTTCAAAAACATGAACTGATTTCAAAGTAACACAATTACAAACAAGGCTTCGCTATGATAACGTTTTTCCAAATTTAAATATGTTTTTTTAAAATAGACATAATTACAATGGTAACCCAAAAATATACGCGATGTTAGAGTGTGGCAATGGTGTGTGCATGTCTAGGATTGATCCGAGAGAGCTTGGTACTTAAGCAGCCTGATGGACTCACCTCCTTTTTTCCGGTTTCCTACCTGGTGCACAGCTTCCATTCACTTTAAACCCTTAATGAATTAATCCTTTGAACATCAAGTACGATTTTCTGAACTTAGAATGGAAAAATGTTTTTAACGTTTTTGATGTGGCACGTCGGATCCGGTCATAACGTCTAGGCCGGGTTTGGGGTGTTACATGATGGGCATTTTGGTGAGTAGGTCTAGGATGGAAACCTCTTTAGGGAATATCAACCCCGAAATTGTTTCACCGGATGAAATTGCAATAGCTTTCCTTTTGCGCTTCTGGTCTGCTTCTTGTTGCACCATTACTGCAGATGGCTTTTCTCTAATCAAAAACCAATTCTATGGTAGATTTATGAATTGCATGAACTATGGTAGATTTGTTGTGTACCATTGAGCCTGTAAAGCTCAGCCTTCAAATTGTCTTCATGTTTAGATTTGTAGACTTTTGTTTGTGTCTAAGGAACATCATCGATGTTAGACTTCTAGCATCACATATTCAGAGTGTAACATCCTGAAATAGGGCCTAAACGGAATAGTGGTTGTGAAACCACAAATTTGAGGTATAAAAATTTATTTTATTATCATTTTAAGGTCTATGGCATGATTGCATGATTGTGTGAAAATTTTGTTTAGAAATTTTATCGATAGAGGGTCCAATTTGATATTTAGGAACTAAATCGAATAATTTGCAAAACTTGCATTCTAGAAGTTTTTAGTATGAAATTACTTTGGAATATTAATGAGGAGGTCTTAAATAACAATTTGACCAATTTCTAAAATTTTGGACAAAAATAGGCTTGTACATGAAAATTTTCAAAGAAAGGTATTAAGGGTATTTTGGTCATTTGGTAATTAAAAGATTAAAAAAGGGAAAAAGATGGCAAAATATGTCCATCTTCTTCATTAGGACGAAAATTAAAGGGTTCTCCATAGCTAGGGTTTTTTTCAAGCTTCCAAGCTCCATAGTAAGTGATTCCAAGCCCCGTTTTTAATGTTCTTTAGGTTTTTGAAATCCCGATAGCTCGATTTAGCTTATGCTAGCAATAATTCAACCTAGGGTTCATATTTGGAAAAATGCCCATAGGTGAAATTTGTCTATTTTGGTGTTTTATGATATAATATGAGGTTTTAAATTATGTTAGACAACTTGTGCTACTCAGTTTTAAGTGAAAACGAGTAAAAGGGCTTAATCGGTAAAAATACCTAATAGTCATAAGTACATGTTAGAGTGAGAATTTGATGTTGTCATAGAAGGGAAAAATGATCAGCATGTCATAAAACATAATAAAATAGGATGAAGTTTAATTTCCGAGCCTTGGGAAAAAAGTGTAAATATGTAAAAGTTTAGGGGCAAAAATGTAATTTTGCCAATTTTTGGGTCAAGGACTGTTTTAATAAATGTGAGTATTAAATAAGCTAAATTTTTTTTATCATAGGTCAAGATGAACAAAATCCGGAGTTAGACCGAGGAAAGAAAGAGATAGTGGACTAAATCGATATAGTTGATCGTATTTTGTTTCAAGGTAAACTTGCGGTAAATAAATGCAATATTCTATTATTTTATGTTAATGTTGTTAATTTGCAGCATGTGTAAATTTATTTTATGAAATTATTCAAAGAAGATTCAAGCATGAATTGACGGAGAAGTAATTTCAGAAAGTCCCGGTTGAACCTTAGGAATGTGTAGGATACAAATGTCATGACATTAGGGTTTAAGGATACCATGTAAGACCATGCCAAGGCATGGAAATTGGTAAGGTTTCTAAGGCAAGGAAATCATGTAAGACCATGTCAAGACATGGCATTGATAAGTTACTATAAGGCAAAGGTCCCATGTAAGACCATGCCAAGGCATGTCATTGGTGAGTTCATAAGGCAAGGCTACCATGTAAGACCATGTCAAGACATGGCAATGGTAAGTTTCAAAAGGATACCACGTAAGACCATGACAAGTCATGGCAATGGTAAGGTACCCGTGTATCCTTAGTATTCCAAGTGGTTCAACAGGAAAATTTAAAGAGAATATCAAGGTAAGGTAAGGTAAGACGAGTTATACTAAAAAGGTAAGACAAGTTCATGCTAGAAGAGAAAAGGTAAGTACATAATGTTCATGTATGCTTGATAAGGAAAAAGGTAAGTAAAATGTATTAATGAATTTGATTAAGTAAGTAAGTATTTAAGTAAGTGAGTAAGTGAAGAAGTTTAAAATATGTCCATGACAATTAATGAAGTTGCATTAAGTAGTATCATGCCAAGTAGTAAGATAATTCTTATGAATGTTGTTATTTATTTGCATGCAAACTTACTAAGCTTAATGCTTACCCCCTTTATTTTCCTTCTTTTATAGTTTTTTCAAGCTAACTCGGGGACCGTAAAGTACGTCGGAGGTCCGGGCACACTATCACGAGGATTATTTTGGTATAGCTAGACGTTTCATTTTGAGTATGGCATGTATAACATCGTAGCCATTTTGTGTGTATGATCCTATGATATGGTTGATGAATGGTATGTAAATGCTTGATAATGATTAGCTATTGGAATGGCTAATCAAGGACATGTTTGGTGTTTTGTATGCCTAAATGCTAGTTATTCCATGGAAATCATGAAAAAGGTGAAATTAGCTTTAAAATAGTATCGGACAGCAATAATGACGTGAATTTGGAAAATCACTAAAAATATTAGAAATGGATTTAGATAGTGAATGAGATATATAATTAAAGCTTGATGAGTCTATTTTCATATGGATGGAACAAAACAGGTATATGAGTTATATTTTATGAGATATTTAAATTTTTGTGAAACAGGGCCAGAGCGATTTCTGGATCCCCTGTTCTGAATTTGGAAATTCACAAAAAATTTTACAAAGATAATTATAAGTCATAATTTATATTTACAGATTCCTTATTGAGTCTAGTTTTATGAGAAACAAATGGCATAATAATTGAAACTCTGTACCGGGAGATATTTGATTCGTAATACACAGGGGTCAGAGTAGTCAAACCCTGAAACAGGGGAGAATTTAACTAATAAACTGTACTAGTTGGCCTGACCAAAAATTCTAGAAAAGAATTAGTTGATAGATATATGAGTCTAGTTTCAGGCAAAATTTACGAAATTTAATTTCGAGTTTCGTAACTCGAGATATGAATTTTTAAGCGACTGTGACGCAGTTAGCCAGCTTGTTTGGAAGTTCTAAAATAAATTGTTTGGGCTATTTAATTAATGAATTAAGTCCGTTAACACCTCGTGCTCGACTCTGGCGACGGTCTCGGGTTCAGGGCGTTACACAGAGTACAGTACCTTATCTATTAGTTGGCATTGTATTTCTAAGGCCTTACTTGTATTTTTTTGTAGGTCTGTAACTCATTTATCATTTTTGTTATTTTGACTATTTTGATATACGATGATATTGGAGCTCCACATATTTTGTATAACTACTTTTATTACTATTTTTAATATAACCATGTATGGTATTTTCTCTTATATAAAATGTACATAAATGTTTTAAATTACTTGAAAATTTTGTTGGGTTGCTCCAGTGACCTGATGTAGTGCCTTAGTATTTGATTACTCCGTATTTGGGATTATGGTGTTACATATATTTTATTTATATAAATATTCATTTACATTTATATATTTTGTTTCGCTAATGTATGTTTTGTCCAACAAAAGTTTGCAAATACATCACTCAAATAAGCACATTCATCCTCAACCCAAAACCGAACTCCAGTGACTGAATTTTGCAAGACAATGAGGTATATATCAATAAGTTGTTTGAAAATTCCATTAAAAAAAGGAAAAAATGAACACCCTTATTTTTTGACAAAGAGAACTCATAATTTGATTTTAAAGAAAAGAGGGGATAGATCTTCAAGAATATATTGAAGATGGACAGCAATTCTTCAACTCATTTCATTTGATAATGATAGACTAAACAATAAAAACAGTAGCACAACAAGACTTAAACCTTGGACTTTTATAAAATTATATGACTTCAGCATTATAAATTGACCTTGTATATATATTGATTTGCTGATTTTTTATGATCGTTTTATGAACCACTAAACTAGACTACGATCACGACTAAGGCAAGCGCACCTATCGAATGGTAGTATTAGTTATGGTGAGTCCAGAGTATCGTATCCACATGGACTAAAAGTACTAATATTAATTATCTTTCTATTATTTAACCTAAAATAAATAGGATTTGTTTTAATCTAAATTTAACTAAACTAATTAAATAATAAACGCGACAGAGAGTGAAGAAAGTAATCAAATAAACCAATAATAAAGGCAATACCCAAGGAAGAATCCACCTAGACTTCACCTATTTTTCCGATTCTGAATCTAACGATTTTTTCACTTGTCTTGATCCTTAGAAATCCCTAAATTATGTTAATATCTCTTTCTAGACTAAAAACAACTGACTCTAGGTTGATTAATTGAAATCTCTTTCTAATTAAAACCCTTATTGTCGCATTAACTCGAACTATGGATTCCCTTATTAGATTTGACTCTAATCCGGTAGATTTATGTTGCCCTATTTCTAGGGTTGCATGCAACTCCGCTTAATTATGTGAGATCTACTCTTAAACAGGGACTTTTGCTCTACTAAATAAGCACATCAACTTGAATTAATATCCTGAAAATATTAAAACAAGAATTAAGAACAAGAGCAAGTATTTATCATTAAATTCAGAATATTAAATAATAAGATCCATCTTAGGTTTCATCCTCCCTAGCTATTTAGGGAGTTTAGTTCATATTGTAGTAGGTAAACATCTCAAAAATAGGAAAACAATGCAACTCCGCTTAATTATGTGAGATCTACTCTTAAATAAGGACTTTTGCTCCACTGAATAAGCACATCAACTTGAATTAATATCCTGAAAATATTAAAACAAGAATTAAGAAAACATAATTAAGAACAAGAGCAAGTATTTATCATTAAATTCAGAATATTAAATAATAAGATCCATCTTAGGTTTCATCCTCCCTAGCTATTTAGGGAGTTTAGTTCATATTGTAGTAGGAAAACATCTCAAAAATAGGAAAACAACAAAACATAAAAAAAAACCCAAAAACTTCGAGAGAGAAATTGGATGGAGATCTTCAGTCTTGAGGCAATCTTGCTTCCAAGTTGAATCCGTTGGCATTCTTCGAGTAATTTCTGTGTTCTCCTCTGCGTGTCCCCTTAGGTCCTCTTCTAGTGTATTTAAATAGACTTTGGAATTCCCAAAATAGCCCAAAATTAGCCTTTTCTGAGTAAAATTAAAATAGGTCTTGACAGGGACACGGCCGTGTGGCACGCCCGTGTGATGGTGCTCAGGCCGTGTACAATTCTGATATGGTTTTAAGTCGACATGGCCATGACACACGGGCATGTGGTCTGCCCGTGTGTCTCACACAGGCGTGTGGATTACCCGTGTGGAAGTGTATGGGCTGTGTGCAGCACTAAAATAAACATATTTTGTCCGTTTTTGGCCTTTTTCTTGCATTTTTCACTTTCTTATGCTTATCTGGATATAAAACATGAAATTAAAGAATTAGGAGCATGAAATTCACTAAATCTTATGATAAATCATCCAAAAATATGCCAAGCATGGGATTAAAATATGTTACTTTTGAGGTTTATCAATTTTGTAGCTAAAACACAAAATGGTTTTAATTGTGAAGCTAAGAAGACACCATTGACCTGACCTACTAAAAAAAAGGTAAGCAAACCCAAAATAGATCCAATGAAATGGACAAAAAAAAGCAGGTTTATGTATTCTAATCATCCCTTTACTCAAACCCTAGTCTTAACTCTATATCCAAATTGTCACAATTGCTTAAACTGGAAGCTTGACTGGGAGCAGCAGCAAGTTCTACTTGTTCCATCTGATGATTCCTTAAAGTAGGATTTGGAGCAGAATTAGGTGGGGGTTCTCCCAGAGGATGTTCCTAGCCTAAGAAAACCACTTTTGGTCTTTTGTTCACCAAGAAAATTCATAACCAGAGCTTAAAGGGGAGACTTTTGATCTTTGTAATTATGAGGATGATGATCTTGAGGCTCCCTTTCCCAATCTGCCTCAGTCTCGGACCCTTATCATGTCTAATATCATAGTTGTTTACTTCTTCACCTTTAGGACTGAGCAAGACAGATGCCTTCCCTTTTCCCCTGAAAAGATGAAAATGAGGATTGGCACTGCCAGTATAAGGGTTCTTGCCAACTTTCACCTTTAACTTTTGAGGAGTTGATGGCGGAGGCATGGGGAAAAGCCTGTCGTCACAGGGAAGAGGCTGATTTAGAGTGGGTACAAAAATCGAGGATATTTTCATGAGTTCTTTCATAATGACTTTCCCTTTCCCCTTTCGGTCAACTTCTCGTTGCACCATTTCTGCAGTTGGGTTTTTTCTAATAAAAAACCAAAGGCATAATGTTAATATATATGGAGAGTGAGAGGTTAGATGAAGAGTAAAAGAACAATTATAATGGAGACTTCTGCACCTAACTAACAAATGACTTATGGTATTACATATTAGGGGTTAACAAAAATAAAGAAAAGAGGGTTGGTGATATATACTACACTTTAAACGGGGAATGGAAGACATTATTTAAAAATACAGTCACAAATTTTATATATAAATAGTAAAAAAAATAGAAAATATATATGAATATAATTTCAACACTTTTAAAAGACAATTGGCTTATATCTTTACTTAAATGGAACGGTAGTTCAAGCTCATCAGTCTACAAAGTGATAATTGTCTTTCCCTTTAACTTTCTGGTCTACTTCTCCTTGCACCATTGTTGCAGTTGGGTTTTTTATGATAAAAAACAAAGACAAAGTGTTAATACATATGGAGAGAGAGACAGACAGAGAGAGAGAGAGAGTCACAATGGCTTTCCCTTTGCCCCCTTTTTTTCTACTTCTCCTTTCATCATTGTTGTATCTGGGCTTTTATATATATATATATATATATATATATATATATATATATATATAGAGAGAGAGAGAGAGAGAGAGAGAGAGAGAGAGAGAGAGAGAGAGAGAGAGAGAGAGAGAGAGAGAGAGAGAGAGAGAGAGGGAGTGAGAGAGAAAGATTTAAGCTGGGAATGTAAGATTTTATTAAAAAATATAATCACAAATTGTAAATATAAAAAGTAAAACAAATAGAAAATATATATAAATATAATTTTAACACTTATATATAAATATAATTTTAGCAGGTGTAAAAGAAATTTGGCTTATATCTTGACTTGAAGGGATCGGTGGTTAAACCTCTTGTCAAACACTCATTTAACAAATTTGGTTTTTTTAACTTCATATATCTTTTAAGTATGCCATTAATTACCTTCATCAGCCAATAGAGTGGCAATTCAATAAAACCAAAATTTAGGTAATTACCTTCATCAGTTAATAGAACGATGATGAGGATTGGTGATACTTATGGTCGGTGTTAGACAACGATGATGAATGGTGGTTCTTTATGTTTCAAATAAATCCAAAAAGGTGTTTTGGACTAATTATAGAGAGAGCATTAACTTTAGTTAAAAGTAAAAAAATATGCCATATCAGCAATAGATCTGTGTATGGGCTAGGCCACCCTAGTCTAATCTTCCCTTCACTCAAACCATAGTCTCAACTCTATGTCCAGATTGTCGCAACTGCTTGAATTGGAAGTAGATGATTCCTTAAATTAGGATTAAGAGCAGAATTAGGTGGGGTTCTCCCATAGGATGTTTCCAACCCAAGAAAACCACTTATGGTCTTCTCTTCACCAAGAAGATCTGTGGCCGGAGCCTGAATGAGAGACTACTGATATTTGTAATTACAAGGATGATGATTTTGAGGCTCCCTTGCTCTAATTTTCCTTGGTCCTAGACTCTTATCACGTCTGATATCGTAGTTGTTCACTTTTTCTTCTTCTTCTCTAGGATTGAGCTAGAAAGACACCTTCCCTTTTCCCTTAAATGGATGATAACGAGGAAAAGCACTTTTTAAAGAAATTGTGGCTTATGTCTTGACTTGAATGGACCAGTGGTTAAACATAATTGTCAAACACTCATTTGGCACCGGTTCAAATTGTGTTACCCCTTTCCCCTAACTCTAATATTTTATGGAAAAAAAGAAGAAATTGTGGCTTATATATCTAAAGGCATAATGGATTTTATGACCTTCCAACTTAAAAAAAGAAGAAGTCATTTTATCCGTCTATTTAAATTTTTTTGCCTCTTTTAACCGTTAAACTTATATTTTTTTGTCAAATCACACAAAAATAGATGAAAAAGTTATCATTTGTTAACTTTGTTGGCATGTGGATTGCCACGTGGATGACACACGTTAACATTTAATTATTTTTTAAAAATATATTAATTTTTTTGAATTTTTAATTTTTTTAAAAATTAACTAAATATTGATATGTCATCCACATGGCAATTCAAATATATGCCACATCAGCGAAGTTAAAAATCATTAATTTTTCCATTCATTTTAAGATGATTTGACAAAATATGCAAATTTAAATACTAAAAAAAGGTGGAAAAATAAAATAAAGTGTTAAAATTTTTTTATTAAGTTGGAGGAAGAAATATGTATAATGTGACATGTAAAAACACAACAGATAGTGCAGTCATTTTGACCACTTGCGTTAAAATGATAAGTTGATGTGGTAGTTAAAAAAATCGGTAATATAACAAATTTGGCCCTCAATTTTTACATATTATATCGATTTAGTCATAAGTTTAGAAAAATTAACCCTCAAAATTTATAAATATTCTTAATTTGATCCTAGTTCTAAAAAAACAAAATAAAAATAAAAATAGATAAATATCTTAAAAAATATAATAAAAATTTTAAATTTTGTATTAATATTTATATTAATATTAAATAAATATAAATATATTAACATGGAATAAAATAAAATCCCTATGCAAGGCAATGAGCTGTATATCAATAAATTGTTTTAAAATTCCATTAAAAAGAAGGAAAACTTGAACACCCTCATTTTTTGATAAAGAGAACTCATATAATCTGATTTTAAAGAAAAGAGCAAATAGATCATCAAGAATATACTGAAGATGGGCAACGATTCTTTTACTCATTTCATTTGATAATGATAGACTAAACAGTAGAAAACAATAACACAACAAGACTTAAAACCGTGGACTTTTATAAATTTATATGACTTCAGCACAAGAACCTGACCTGTTATAAATATTGATTTTTTTATTCTGTAGCTAAAAAACATAAGGGTTTGAGTTTTGACTTGACGTAAACAAAAAGAAAAAAAGGCAAGCTAACCCAAATTACATCCTTTGAAACTAACCAAAAAAAAAAAAAGCCGGTAGGTTTATGTATTCTAATCTTCTCTCCACTCAAACCTAGTCTCAAATCTAAGTCCAAATTACCACAACTTCTTGAACTGGAGGCTTGATTAAGAGCAGCAACATGTTTTCCTTGTTCCATCAAATGATTCATTATATTAGGATTAGGAGTATAATTAGGTGGGGTTCTCCCAAAGTATGTTCCGAGCCCAAGAAAACCACTTATGATATTCCGTTCACCAAGAAAATCTGTGGCCAGAACCCGAAGGAGAGGCTTCTGATCTTTGTAATTATAAGGATGATGATCTTAAAGCTACTTTGCTCCAATCTACCTTGGTCCTGAACCTTATCATGTCTGATATCATAGTTGTTCACTTATTTTTCTTCTCCAGGACTGAGCTAGATAGGCGTCTTCCCTTTGCCTTTGATTGGAGGAAATCGAGGATTGGCACTACCAGCATAAGGGTTATTAACAACTTTCACCTTTAACTTTTGAGGTGTCAGCGACAGAGGCATGAGGAAAATCTTGTCGTCATAAGGAAGTGGTTGATTGAGAACACGTGCAAAAGCCGGTGGTATTTTCATGGGTTTTTTCACCATGTGATGGGCATTTTGGTGAGTAGGTCTAGGGTGGAAACCTCTTTAGGGAATATCAACTCCGAAATTGTTTCACCGGATGAAATTGCAATAGCTTTCCCTTTGCCCTTTCGGTTTGCTTCTTGTTGCACCATTACTGCAGATGGCTTTTTTCTAATCAAAAACCAATTCTAAATGATTAATATATATGGGAGAGTGAGAGAGTGTGAGATTAGATGAAGACTATAATTAATGTATAATTTTGTATGATTAGATGAAGGTAGTTTGCTATCTTTTTTTTTTGATATAAAACAAAACTTGTATTAATTTTTTAATTAAAAAAAAGACTAAAAGTTTTCCAATACATCACTCAAATAAGCACATTCATCCTCAACCCAAAACCGAACTCCAGTGACTGAGTTTTGCAAGACAATGAGGTATATATCAATAAGTTGGTTGAAAATTTCATTAAAAAAAGGAAAAATTGAACACCCTTATTTTTTGATAAAGAGAACTCATAATTTGATTTTAAAGAAAAGAGGAGATAGATCTTTAAGAATATATTGAAGATGGACAACAATTCTTTAACTCATTTCATTTGACAATGATAGACTAAACAATGTAAAAACAAAGATCACAACAAGACTTAAACCCTAGACTTTTATAAAATTATATGACTTCAGTATTATAAATTGACCTTGTATATATATATATATATTGATTTGCTGATTTTGTAGCTAAAAAACAAAATGGTTTTAATTGTGAAGCTAGGAAGACACTATTGACCTGACCTATTGAAAAAAAAGGTAAGCAAACCCAAAATAGATCCAATGAAACGGACAAAAAAAAAGTAGGTTTATGTATTCTAGTCTTCCCTTCACTCAAACCCTAGTCTTAACTCTATATCCAAATTGTCGCAATTGCTTAAACTGGAAGCTTGACTGGGAGCAACAGCAAGTTCTACTTGTTCCATCTGATGATTCCTTAAAGTAGGATTTGGAGCAGAATTAGGTGGCGGTTTTCCCAGAAGATGTTCCTAGCCCAAGAAAATCACTTTTGGTATTCTATTCACCAAGAAAATTCGTGACCATAGCTTAAAGGAGAGACTTTTGATCTTTGTAATTATAAGGATGATGATTTTGAGGCTCCCTTGCTCCAATCTGCCTTAGTCCCGGACCCTTACCATGTCTGATATCGTAGTTGTTTACTTCTTCTTCTTTAGGACTGAGCTGGACAAATGCCTTCCCTTTTCCCCTGAAAGGATGAAAATGAGGATTGGCACTGCCAGTATAAGGGTTCTTGCCAACTTTCACCTTCAACTTTTGAGGAGTTGATGGCGGAGGCATGAGGAAAAGCCTGTCGTCACAGGGAAGAGGCTGATTTAGAGCGGGTGCAAAAGCCGAGGATATTTTCATGGGTTCTTTTATAATGACTTTCCCTTTCCCCTTTCGGTCTACTTCTCGTTGCACCATTTCTGCAGCTGGGTTTTTTCTAATAAAAAACCAAAGGCATAATGTTAATATATATGGAGAGTGAGAGGTTAGATGAAGAGTAAAAGAACAGTTATAATGGAGACTTCTGCACCTAACTAACAAACGACTTATGGTATTACATATTAGGGGTTAACAAAAATAAAGAAAAGAGGGTTGGTAATATATACTACACTTTAAACGGGGAATGGAAGACATTATTTAAAAATACAGTCACAAATTTTATATATAAATAGTAAAACAAATAGAAAATATATATGAATATAATTTCAACACTTTTAAAAGAAAATTGGCTTATATCTTTACTTAAATGGAACGGTAATTCAAGTTCACCAGTCTACAAAGCGATAATTTAATAAAATCAAAATTTAAATAATTATAACTATTCAATATTTTAAAAGATAATAATTTAACTATAAAATTTTATTAATTAATCTTTTCGATAAATGATGAAATAACTACAATAAAAACACAAAATCCTAACACTTGCATAGGATTTGGATTTTCGTGGGCATCCAACACAACGTGTGGCAAATAAAAGTAAATATATATAATCTTGATTGCAGTTATAGTAACCATATAAAATCCAGCTAAGAAGGCATTAATTGATTTAAATTTAACCCTATATAGCATTTTACTAGTGTGAAGCCAATATGGACACAGCCAAACACCCCTCCTTTGGATTCCAAAGTTAAATCATAAATGCTACACATGGAAAACGCTCCTCCATTTCTAACCTATTCCCATCACTGCATGCCATTTTATTGGTCAGTCAAAACAATTTTAAACTAATTATATTTTGCCTTCGAATTTCTCATGCCATTCCAAGGCTCTTTAATTTTGTAAATATTTCAAATAATAGGTTGATTAATTTTATATATTTTTATGATTGATTTTTTTTTTATCATTACGGTTGAATTTTTTTATATTAAATAAATAAATACTGTGTTTTTAACATATTCCTATTTTCATGTAATTTACAAAATTAAACAAATATATAAAAAAATTTATATTCATCATTACTTACTTTGCTACGAGTTTATCAACTAGTACGTACTCTATTTTATATTATTGATTTATTCTTTTTTTATTTTAATTGTAAGCATTTGTAATTTCAAGTAGTAACGAGTTCATTGGCTTACACGTGTTCTATTATATTTTTTTGTATATTGTGCATATTACTTATTGCATAATTTACAAAGAGTTTATCAACTTACACGTGCTCTATTTTATATTCTTGAATTAATTTTTTCTTCTATTTCAATGCAAAGATTTATAGTTTCAATTGTAACCAGTTTATCGACTTACACGTGTTCTATTATATAATTTTTAATTTTTTTTTTGTATTTATTGATGTACATATTAATTATCACATACTTTGCAATGAGTTTATCGACTTTTACGTGCTCTATTTTATATTCTTGACCTAATTTCGGTTTATCGTTATTTTTTTGACGTTATCGTTTATGATTTAAGTTTATTGACTTAGAGGTGTTCTATTATATATTATTGTAGTTTCTTTTATTTAAATATTTATGATTTCAATTTTATATATTTTTAAATCAATACATTTCTTCTTTTATTTAACAAAATTACATTTTCTAGTGACTAACTTTTACAAGACAATGAGCTATATATCAATAAGTTGTTTTAAAATTTCATTAAAAAAAAAAGAAGAAAAAATTGAATACCCTCATTTTCTAACAAAGAGAACTCATATAATCTAATTTTAAAGAAAAGAGGAGATAGATCATCAAGATTATATTGAAGATAGACAACAATTCTTTGACTCATTTCATTTGATAATGATAGACTAAATAGAAAAAAACAATAACACAACAAGACTTAAACGCCTAGACTTTTATAAAATTATATGACTTCAGCACTAGGAACTGACCTTGTACAGATATTGATTTGTTGATTCTATTGGTAAAAAACAAAAGGGTTTGAGCATTGAAGCTAGGAAGACATCATTGACCTGACATAATAATAAAAAAAGGGCAAGCAAACCCAAAATACATCTATTGAAACTAACCAAAAAAAAAAACATTAGGCAGGTTTATATATTATAATCTTCCTTTCACTCAAACCCTAGTCTCAACTCTATGTCCAAATTGTCGCAACTGCTTGAACTGGAAGCTTGACTGGGAGCAGCAATAGGTTTTCCTTGTTCCGTCATACGATTCCTTAAATTAGGATGAGGAGCAGGATTAAGTGGGGTTCTCCCAGAGGATGTTCCCAGCCCAAGAAAACCACTTATGGTCTTCTGTTCACCAAGAAAATCTGTGGCCATTGCCTCAAGGAGAGACTTCTGATCTTTGTAACTATAAGGATGATGATTTTGAGGCTCCCTTGCTTCAATCTGCCTCCATCCTGGACCCTTATCACGTCTGATATCATAGCTGTTCACTTCTTCTTCTTCTTTAGGACTAAGTTGGGCAGAGACCTTCTTTTTTACCCTGAAAGGATGAAAACGAAGATTGGCACTGTCAACATAATGGTTCTTACCAAGTTTTACCTTCAGCTTTTGAGGAGCCGACGATTGAGGCATGAGGAAAAGCCTGTCAGTACGAGGAAGAGGTTGATTGAGAGCGAGTGCAAAAGTTGACGGTATTTTCATGGGTTCTTTCACAATGGCTTTCCCTTTGCCCTTTTGGTTTACTTCTCTTTACACCATTCTTGCAGCTAGGTTTTTTTGATAAAAACCAAAAACAAAGGGTTAATATATATAGGAGAGAGAGAGAGAGAGAGAGAGAGAGAGAGAGAGAGAGAGAGAGAGAGAGAGAGAGAGAGAGAGAGAGAGAGAGGGGGGGAGGCAAGGAGATTAATATATAGAGAGACAAAAAGAGTGAGAGATTAGATGAACTAGAAAAATAATATATAATGGAGAATTTCACACCTGACTAACAAATGAATTGTGGTATTACATACTAAGGGTTTACAAAGGGTTAGAGAGGGGAGAGGGAGAGAGGGGAGAGGGAGAGGGAGAGATTAGATGAACTAGAAAAACAATATATAATGGAGAATTTCACACCTGACTAACAAATGAATTGTGGTATTACATACTAAGGGTTTACAAAAACCAAGAAAGGTGGTTGATGATATATCCTACACTTTAAGCTGGGAATGTAAGACATTATGAAAAAATACAATCACAAATTTTAAATATAAATGGTAAAACAAATAGAATATATATATATATATATATATATATATATATATATATAAAAATATAAATATAATTTCAGCAATTTTAAAAGGAATTTGGTTTATGTCTTACTTAAATGGAGCGGTGGTTAAACCTTTTGTCAAACACTCGTTTGACAAATTTATTTTTTTAACTTCATATATCTTTTAAGTATCTCATTAATTACCTTCATCAGGCAATAGAATGGCAGTTCAATAAAACCAAAATTTAAGCAATTATAACTTTTCAATATTTTAAAAGATTAATGTTAATGCTGCTTGTTTTTTATTTTAATTTTTTCTCTATCATGTGTTGTTTGTGCAGAATTTTAAGTTGAAACTAAAATTTACATAGACATTTCTATGCTGAACTTTGTTATCATTAGTAATTTGATTAATGAATATTTGAAATTTTTTGTAAACTCTTGATGCATTTATCAAATTTATAATATATTAAATTATTCATAACAACTTTCAAAGCACCAAAAAGAAGAGAAAATTTTAAGTAGAAACGAGTTTTTTTTTTTTTTGCTAATAGTAACTGAGTATTACATGTTTTTTGAATTTATCTTTGTTTGTAAAAGAGAGCACACACACATAAGGAAAAGAAAAACAACTATAGCAGGATTTTGTAATTTCTAGCTACATAACAATAAATTAAGAACTTTGCTGGCAAAGCAAGAATTAAAAGTTTGGAGATATTCAGCAGATTCTCATTTATGACGCTTAATCATTTGTTGCCATTTTCTTCCAAAATTTTAACATCTTTCCATATATGTATGCTACAGTTTACTATTGCTGATTTGGTGGCGCAATTAAATGAGAAATCTTTTGAACTTGAGGTAATGTATGCTTCCATATAAGTTTCAAGTGCTTCAAATGGGTCTCTGCGTTGCATAATAAGTGAACTTGAGTGAATGTATGTTTAGTATTGCTTCTAAGAAATACTTTTGCGATAGAAAAATACTTTTGAGACAAAATCATTCCCAAACAGGCTACTTTTTGAGAGAAAAATAGTTTCTCTCAAATCAAAAATTGGCCCAAGAACACTTTTTGGAGAAGTTGAAAATTTTAACTTCTCCCAAGAAAAATACTTCTAGAGAAAAAAACACTTTTAAGAAGTATTGTTAAACAAAGACTTAATCACATTAAATTTGGTTATACAATGTTCTAGTAACCTAACTGTCGACTCAGCTCACAAGTTCCTACATTTTATAGTATAGGAATCTATAGAAGTTGCTTCAGTGACCAAGTTGACATACAGGAGTCGAAAGAAGAAAGAATTGTTTATAACATTCCTCAACCTTTTTCCATTTGTCCCTTTGCTTCTTCTGGTTTTCTCTTATGAGTCTATTATTAATTCTGTTTCCAGATTAAAGCTGCAGACAATCGGATAATTCAAGAACAGCTTAACCGTAAGGCAGATATACCTACTCAACCTATGGTTTTAAGTAATAATTGTCCCACACTCATGCCTTGCAAGTAGCACCTCTTTCTGGGGTTCCGTTCTAACTTCACACTTTTACCAGATTTGTGAATGTGAAGGATTGCAAGAAACAGTTGCATCCTTAAAGCAGCAGCTCTCTGATGCACTAGAATCACACAATGTCCGTTCTAAAGCCTCATATTCCCAACAATTCGCTGAAATGAATGGCCTGCAGGTGGAAAAAGAAGTTGCAGCACCAAAAGAGATTAGTAGCGATTAGCTTATAAAAACACATGTGCTTTTAAATACTCAGATATGGTGCTCATATGGTGCCTTACTCGAGCGTTGCTATCTTTTTAAGGCCAAGCATGCAAACGCACACAATTCAGTCATTTGCACTTGTCCCCATGCTCTGCTCCATTTTGATGACTTAAAATATGTCTACATCTTGTTTCTATGTGTCTCGGCAAACATACAAGCAACTATATGCAGTCTTTATGTTTTTATTCCCAGATTATACATCACAGCGACATTAGCACTTATGATTAGCCTAGCATCAGTTTTGTTATGGGTTTACTTTTTACTGATTTCACTTTCATTTCAGTAAATGGTATAGCTAATTTCCTTGTTTTGCTCAATCAGGTGACGGAGATTGAGGAACTGAAGCACAAAGTTCTGGTACTAACTGAGTCAAAATACCAGCTAGAGTTGCGGAACCATAAACTGGCAGAGGAGAGTTCATATGCCAAGGGACTAGACTCAGTTACTGCTGTGGGGCTAAAGAAATTGTCAGAAGAAGTTGCTAAACTAACGAATCATAACGAGAGACTAATGGCAGAACTCGCTGCAGCAAAGAATCCTCCCACACAACGTCGAACAAGTACACTACGGAATGGTCGAAGAGAGAGTCTGACCAAACGACATGACCAAGTTGGATCATCCTCTTATTTAAAGAGAGAACCGGCGATAAGTAAAGAGGGAGAGCTTTCGTATGAAGCTGCTTTTCTAGAGAAGGATCAATGTGAAGCTGAGCTACAAAGAAAGGTTGAAGAATCAAAGCAAAGAGAAGCTTATCTGGAAAATGAACTTGCAAATTACCCATTGCGTTCTACTATATGCTTTATTTTGTTTGTGTTTATTGTGCATATTGGTAATAGTATAATTTGCAACGAGTTTGTCAACTTACAGTTGTTTTATTTTATATTCTTGAAATAAATTTTTTCTTCTATTTTAATGCAAAGATTTATAGTTTCAATTGTAACCAGTTTATCGACTTATAGATTTTCTACTATATGCTTTTGAATTTTTTTTTTATGTATTTACTGATGTGCACATTACTTATCGCATAATTTACAACAGGTTTGTCATCTTACACATGCTTTATTTTATATTCTTGAATTATTTTTTCTTCTATTTTAATGCAAAGATTTATAGTTTCAATTGTAACGAGTTTATCGACTTAAACGTTCTATTATATCATTTTTAATTTATTTATTGATATACATATTAGTTATCAAATACTTTGCAATGAATTTATTGACTTACACGTGCTCTATTTTATATTCTTGACCTAATTTCGATTTATCATTATTTTTTGACGTTATCGTTTATGATTTCAGTTTATTGACTTAGAGGTGTTCTATTATATATTATTGTAGTTTCTTTTATTTAAATATTTATGTTTTCAATTTTATATATTTTTAAATCAATCCATTTCTTCTTTTATTTAACAAAATTAAATTTTCTAGTGACTGACATTTTCTAGCTATATATCAATAAGTTGTTTTAAAATTTCATTAAAAAAGAAAAATTTGAATACCCTCATTTTCTAACAAAGGGAACTCATATAATATAATTTTAAAGAAAAGAAGAGATAGATCATCAAGAGTATATTGAAGATGGACAACAATTCTTTGAATCATTTCATTTGATAATGATAGACTAAACAGAAAAAACAATAACACAACAAGACTTAAACGCCTAGACTTTTATAAAATTATATGACTTTAGCACTAGAAACTAACATTGTATGAGATATTGATTTGTTGATTCTATTACTAAAAAACAAAAGGGTTTGGGCATTGAGGCTAGGAAGACATCATTGACCTGACATAATAATAAAAGAAGGCAAGCAAACCCAAAATACATCTATTGAAACTAACTAAAAAAAATCATTAGGTAGGTTTATATATTATAATCTTCCTTTCGCTCAAACTTTAGTCTCAACTCTATGTCTAAATTGTCGCGACTACTTGAACTAGAAGCTTGACTGGGAGCAGCAGAAGATTTTTCTTGTTCCATCATATGATTTCTTAAAATAAGATGAGGAGCAGGATTAAGTAGGGTTCTCCTAGAGGATGTTCCCAGCCCAAGAAAACCACTTATAGTCTTCTGTTAACTAAGAAAATTTGTGGCCATTGCCTCAAGGATAGACTTTTGATCTTTGTAACTATAAGTATGATGATTTTGAGGCTCCATTGCTTCAATCTACCTCGATCCTGGACCCTTATCACGTCTGATAACGTAGTTGTTCACTTCTTCTTCTTCTTTAGGACTAAGTTGGATGAGACCTTCCTTTTACCCCGAAAGGATGAAAATGAAGATTGGCAATCATCAACATAAGGGTTCTTACCAACTTTTACCTTCAGCTTTTGAGGAGCTGACGATGGAGGCATGAGGAAAAGCCTGTCAGCACGGGGAAGAGGTTGATTGAGAGCGGGTGCAAAATTCGACGATATTTTCATGGGTTTTTTCACAATGACTTTCCCTTTGCCCTTCTGGTTTGCTTCTCCTTGCACCATTCTTCCAGCTGGGTTTTTTTTTTGATAAAAACCAAAAGCAAAGGGTTAATATATATGGAGAGAAATGAATGGAGGGAGGGGGAGAGAGAGAGGGGGTAAGGGAAAGGAGGGAGGGAGGAAAGAGATTAATATATATAGAGACAGAAAGAGAGAGATTAGATGAACTAGAAAAATAATATATAATGGAGAATTTCACACCTGACTAACAAATGAATTGTGGTATTACTTACTATGGGTTTACAAAAACCAAGAAAGATGGTTGGTGATATATGCTACACTTTAAGCTGACTGGAAATGTAAGACATTATTAAAAAAATACAATCATGATAAACCATAATTTATACATATTTTTCTCTTATACTTGGCATATTTATGGATGATTTATAATAAGTTTTAGTGAATTTGATGCTCCTAATCCTTTAATTTCATGTTTTATACTCAAGAGAGCTTAGGATAGCAAAAAGAGCAAAAAGGGGCCAAAAGCAGACAAATTGGGCCTAATTCGGTGTTTCACACGGCCTAGGCACTTCCACACGGGTGATTCACACTACGGCGTGTGTCATGGCCGTGTCAACATTAAACCAAGTCGAATTGCACACGACCTCTACACTTTCTCACGGGCGCGTGCACACTACGTGTCCCTGACGAGCCCAAGTCTAATTCTACTCGGAAAAGGCTAATTCTTGGCTATTTTTTGCATTACAAATTCTATATAAACACCCTAAAAGAGGATTAAAAAGACACACAGAGTAGAAGGCAGAAAACACTCGAGAACAGCCATCGAAATCAGCTTAGAAGCAGGATCTACGTCAAGACTGAAGATTTCCATCCAATTTCCTAGAAGTTCTTTGGGTTTCTTTATGTTTTGTTGTTTTCCCAATTTTGAGATGTTTTCCATTATTATGACCTAAACTCCCTAAATACCTAAGGGAGATGAAACCTAAGACGAATTTTATTACTCTTTGATTTATATGATAAATACTTGTTCTTATTCTTAATTGTAAGTTTAACCCTTGCTTTAATATTTCAAGATATTAATTCAGGTTTTTGATGTGCTTATTCAATGGAGGAAAAGTCTCTGTTTAAGAGTAGATCACTTATAATTAAGCGGAGTTGCATGCAATCTTAGAGATAGGACAACATAAATCTACCGGATTAGAGTCAAATCTAATAAGGGAATCCATAGATCGAGTTAATGCGACAATAGGTGTTTTAATTAGAAAGAGATTTCGATTAATCAACCTAGAGTCAGTTGTTTTTAGTCTCGAGAGGGATATTAACATAAATCAGGGATTTCTACGGATTAAGTCAAGTGAATAAATCGTCTAATTCAAAGGTAATAAGTGAAGTCTAAGTGGATTCTTCCTTGGGTATTATCTTCTTCATCGGTTTTCCAAAAGTATTTTCCAACTTTAACCTTTGTCGCAATCTTAGTTAATTAGATAATTAGTTTTAGTTTAAAAACACCCTTTAATTCTTAGGCTAGATAATAAAAAGATAGTAATTATTAGTACTTTTAGTCTTCGTGGATATGATATTTCCGGTCTCACCATAACTATACTAATGTTCGATAGGTGCGCTTGCCTTAGTCGAATTTTTAGTTAGTTTCACGACCATCTAGTTTTTGGCGCCGTTGCCGGGGACTAAAATATTAGGAACGCTTAATTTTTATTACTTTAGCCATTTTTTTTACTTTTATTGCAATTTACTCTTTGTTTTTTTAGTTTAAATTTTCTTTACTAATTTTTCTTTTCATTACTGCTGGCAGATTTTTATAGTTTATGACTAGAAGAAACCTGTCAGGACCTTTACTTTTTGACAACAAGATTGAGAGCACAGCTCGCAGAAACCGAAGAGAAATAAGGCGAAGCCTACAATACATAGAGGAAGGGCAAGAGGACGATAACCATACCACAACCGATGAGATGGCTGAAAATCAGAATAATCTGCTACCTCCTATGGTTGTTGCAAATCCACTAGAACAGAGTCCTGCTCCTCGTACTATGTATGATTATGCTAAACCTACTTTAATAGAAGCTGAATCGAGTATAGTTAGACCGGCTGTTACAACAAATAATTTTGAACTAAAACCTAAAACAATTCAAATGATACAACAGTTTATTCAGTTTGATGGTTTGCAGGACGAGGATCCAAACACTCATTTAGCAAACTTTCTGGAATTCTACGACACTTTTAAGATCAATGGCGTTTCTAACGATGCCAATTGCCTTCGGTTATTCCCTTTTTCATTGAGAAATAAGGCTAAACAGTGGTTGAACTCGTTACCACGAGGGTCAATCACCACTTGGGAACAAATGACCGAAAAATTTTTACTAAAATATTTCCCGCCGGCTAAAACGGCTAAATTGAGGAATGATATCTCTTTTTTTGTACAGATGGATCTAAAAACTCTTTATGATGCATGGGAGAGATACAATGACTTATTAAGAAGGTACCCTCACCATTGGTTACCTCTATGGCTGCAGGTTCAGACCTTTTACAATGGTGTGAACCCCTCAACAAGGCAACTGATCGATATAGCCGCAGGTGGAACTTTAAACAATAAAACACCTGAAGAGGCTTATGAATTTATTGAAAAGATGTCATTGAATAACTATCAGTGGCAAGTCATGAGAACAAAGCCGACAAAAGTAGTCGGTGTTTTCAACCTCGATGCGGTCACTATGCTATCTAACCAGGTAGAACTTTTAAATAAAAATATTGATGGTTTGTATGGTTCTACTCAGGTACATCTAGTGATGAGGTGTGATTCAAATGGAGGAGTACACAACCCAGATTATCTATCCTTTAACCCTGGCACCGAGAAGGAACAAGTCCATTATATGGGTAATAATTCTAGACCTCAAAATAACCCGTATAGTAACACTTATAATGCAGGTTGGAGGAACCATCCCAATTTCTCGTGGGGTGTTCAAGGAAATCAAAGACCACAACATCCTCCAGGTTTTCAACAACCACCTTACCAACAAGAGAAGAAACCGAACCTTGAAGAGATACTCACAAAATTTATCTCGGTGTTAGAAACTCATTTTTAGAATACCGAAACAGCGCTTAAGAATCAACAAGTGTCATGTAATACCCCCTACCCGACTCATTGCCAGAATAGGGTACGAGGCATTACCGGAGTTTACGGTTTTTTTTATTATAATTTTTTTACTCAATATATCCCCTTTTATAGATATCTAACCTTCCCTGCAAATTTTAAACCGAGACCAATCCACATCAACCAAACCAATTCAACATATTTTCAAGATAAATTCATGCATATTTATAAGATAACGTCATCACATACCCAAAACCAGGTTTGTTAACCATACCAATGGCTAACTTTACATTCATTTCACAGAATCATTTACTTTATTAGCTTATACATGCCATTGATTTCCAAAAATAAAGTTTCTTTATATACCGAAATCCTGAGGTTGATAGTGTGATGTGTCTCCGACCAAATCCGACCTCCGAGCTCTTAACACTACAAAACAGGGGAAAATGAAACAGGGTAAGCACTTTGTGCTTAGTAAGCCCATGTAACAAGAATTATACTTACCTAATATTTTCAATACAATGTAATAAACATTCATATATCCATTCAATGCATTATTACCCTAACATGCACAACTCAACATTCAAGTTAATCCAATAATTTTCATATGTCAATAATATATACCATGATTGATGAACTCATCAATACCATGATTACCATTCCCTTATTATTTTTCCATATTTATCCCGTTGAATTTCTTGGAATTTTCGATGGATTTTCATAGGTACACTTTTAGTGTACATTTTCAGGTCCGTCAATTCATATTCATGTGCGTACATTTCCATTTCAGAGAGAACACTCCCGCGAACCTCATCCTTACAGCAGGATTACAGTTCAGGCTAAATCCGCTGTAATATAAACTCATAGAGTATTGTCGGGATTACTACCCAGCTAAATCAACCTGCAATGACAATTACTCTAATGAGCTTGGATCCAATTACTACCCAGCTAAATTCAGAGACCTAATTCGGATTACCCGTCCGGGCTAAATCCATTTTCCACATATTCTTCGAGAGGGCTATATTAAGATAGGATCACCCGTCCGGGCTAGATCCTTTTTATCGTCAATTCCTTTTCAGAGATCCATCGAAATTTCCTTTCATTCAACCGAGATTTCTTCCCTTTTTTATCAAATATATCAATGTTTCATAAATTTCCATTTAATGAACATTCAAATCATGTTCATATCCAAAAACATGCATTTCAAGTATTTAAGAATATAATTCAAGTTACATGAACTTACCTTGATACTTGTTCGTGTACAAAAATCTACTAATCCTGAACTTTTTCCTTTCCTCGATCTAGCTTCGTATTTGAATCTTTTGGCGCAAAAATTATGGAATACCAGCTTAGAAAACCCTCCTATGGCATTTTTAGCTGCTGGAATTGAAGAGAAATGAAGAGAAATCTAGATATTTCCTATTTAGTCCTAGCTTTATTTAGTTAATTGTGCAATATTCCAATTTTGCCCTCAATTTATCATTTTTCCTGTTGATTTCATGCCCTTGCCGTCCAGCCCAAATAAATTTTGGGTCTAATTGCCTTTTAAATCCTCTCTCATTAGACACTTAAGCTATTTAATCATCCCATCCACTTTTACACCTTTTACAATTTAGTCCTTTTCATTTAATTAACTATCCAAACATTAAAATTTCCTAACGAAATTTTAATACCACATTACTAACATTTCATAAATATTTATAAAATTATTTTCGATTTGGTTTTATGAGATCGAGGTCTCGATACTTTGTTTTTACCCAATTTCTTCAATAATTTCTTTTTCTAACTAATCACTAAATCGGTAAAAAAAAATTTATCGATATTTTCATACGATTTTCCTATTATATAAATATTCATGCAAAAATATTAAAATAAATTTCTCTTTAAATCGGATTTGTGATTACGAAACTACTGTTCTGATAACCTTGAATTTATGCCATTACATGTCAATTCAAGGGCTCGAAACTCAAATAGGACAGCTTGCTAAGTTGATCTTTGAATGACCACAAGGTGGCCTACCAAGTAACACTGAAACTAGCCCAAGTGAGCAACTTCATGCCATTATTGTGCACATTGATGAAGGGCTAGTTGAAGCTGAACTGAAATCGAGGCAAGACAATGTAGAAGATAAATGTAAAGTTGATGTAAGCAATGGTACACATAAACTGGTAAGCAATGAGTATAAACCTCGTGTACTATACCCTAAGGCGACAAGGAAAGACCACATGGACGAACAATTCACTAAATTCCTTAAATTATTAAAAAAGTTGCATATTAACATACCGTTTATTAAAGCTCTTTCGCAGATGCCAAATGCAGTGAAATTTTTAAAGGAGCTCTTAGCTAATAAATGAAAGTTAGATGAGGCGTCGCACGTGGAATTAAACACAGTTTGCTCAGCCATTCTACAGAATAAGCTACCCAACAAACTGAAAGATCTAGGGAGTTTTACTCTTCCTTGTTTAATTGGTAGTCTAAATATTAAGAATGCATTGGCTGATCTAGGGGTGAGCATTAATGTCATGCCTTATAAAATGTTTAAACAACTCGGTTTTGGGAAACCCAAACAAACTAGGATGAGTATTCAATTGGCAGATAAAACAATTAGATTTCCTAGGGGTATTATTGAAGACGTGCTTGTCAAAATTAATAAATTTATATTTCCAATTGACTTCGTTGTTCTAGACATAGATGAGGATAGTGACGTACCTTTAATTTTAGGAAGGCCCTTTTTAGCAACTGCTAGAACTATCATAGAAGTTGGCACAGGTGAATTGATACTCCGTGTAGGAGATGACACGATTACACTTCAAGCTCGTGATTCTGCTAATATAGCTAGTAATCGAGATGATTGTTTGAGTTCTGTTAACTCGAGTAACATTATGGCTCAAACTTCTTTTCAGGAAACCCTTAGGAAGAACGTGATGGAGCACATTCTAGCCCGTGTGACAAAAACAGAACGAGTCATGAGGAACGAAGAATACAAATTGATGAATTAGATGAATGGCGGACACATGTCAAGGAGAAACCAAAAGTATACGAGGAATCAAAGCAACGCCATGATGAGCGAAGGGATGAAACAAAACAATTTAAGGTCAGGGATAAAGTTTTATTAGATCTAAAGAACCCTTGAATTGCTATTTTAGAGCTCACTACAAATGGAGTGACTCTATTTACGGTACTTAATGTTTTCCCATATGGCACAGTTAAGGTACATCATTCTAAATTCGGCACTTTCAAGGTAAATATTACTCGACTTAGACAGTATGTGGACAATAGACTTGACAGTGAGAAAGAGGGGTCTCAACTCCTTCAATGACCATGACCGTGCAAATATGAGGTGAGTCGAGCTTAGACTTTAAATAAGCGCTTCTCGAGAGGCAACCCAAACACTAACACCATTAACTAGTTTATTTAAACTATTTTTAGTGTTTTTTTATGTAGGAACAGTAACCCACACAGCCTGGACACACGGGCGTGTCCTGGGCCGTGTGAAAACAGGGCTAAAAATTCCCAAGTATCGAGCCACACGGTCGTGCGACACGACTGTGTGAAGCACAAGGCCTAGACACACGGGCGTGTCCTAGGCCGTGTGAAAACTGGAGCCAAAATTTTCAATTTTCAAACAAGTCAGAGAGTTACACGGGCAAGGCACACAGCCGTGTGTTCAGATACACGGGTGTGTGGGATACCACATGGGCGTGGGAGAAGCGAACAACAAAGAACACGGCTGTGCGACACGGCCGTGTAAACCACATGGCCTAGAAGCACGGGCGTGTCCTCAGGCCGTATGATAATTGGGCATTCAATTTTCACGATAAGACGGGCTAAACTAAAGCCATACGGGCGTGTGACATGGCCGTGTGGCCCAACACGGGCCTCACACGACTGTGTCTCATTTTTAACCCCTAAACCCTAACATTTCCCTCACTTTTGTCTTCTTCCTCAAAGCACCCCCTTAGCCGCCACAGCCCTCAAATCCCCCACGGCCGTGCCACCCCAACACCGACCGTACCAGCAACCGCCTCGCCCGCCGACCGACCCTCTTCCCTATTCCCTTTCCTTTTTCTTTCCTTTCTATTCCCCACCATTTCTTCCCCTATTTTTTTTTCTTTTCCCCTTTCACACCCTACAAACCAGCCCCGTTCAAACCACCACCACCTATCCACTGCCCTCTTGCTGCCACTTTGAAAGATATATCCGAGCGACTCACTCGTTTTGAGCAGCAGTGTTTCGAGCGATTTGACAACATCGATGCCACTCTCTGACAGATTTGCCACCACCTCCATATTGCTTCTCCAGCGCCACCGGCTCACGACTCTGATGATGAGGACCTTTGAGTCCATTTATTTTATTATTTTTTAATTTTTAATTTTATTTTTCTGTTATTTATTTTTTAAGACTTATGTTTTATATTTTGAATTATGTTTATCCTTATAATTATTATTAAGTGATCCCTTACTTCTCTTCCACAGTGGTGTTTATTTTCTTATTAGTAACTCAGAATCATGCCTTTCGTCTGGCTTTCTCTACAATTCTTGCTTTCGCTCTTCCAAGGAGTTCATCCAAAAATTCAGGGCAGTTTCGCTTCTCTCCCTCTCTTATGATATTATGCTTATATTGCTATTATCTATCTTTGTACATTGAGGACAATGTACATCTTAAGTGTGGGGAGGTTATTTATATGATTATCAGAAAATCCCTGAATTTTTATATTGTTCTCAAATAATTTTCTCATATCATTATTAGAGTGAATTCAGATTGATTTATGATTTTGATTGATATTTTTGAATTAAATCATAGGTAACTGTGAATTGATTGTTTAAACTTTAAGACACTAGAGGATCAAGCATGATAAGTTGACTTTTGAGAATTAAAATTACTAGGTTGTTTCCCTGAATTGAGGTATTATCTTGAAGTTTTGAATTTATAGGATTGACATCAAATACCCATAATTTTTGTGAGATTTTGAGCCTTTTAGAGCATATATCCTTCTTGCTAACTTATTTTATTGGTTATGAGTGTGTCAACATTGATTTGTTATTCTAGAACTTGCTTTGATTATACATGTCGAGACCACACCTTCGATTTGATATACTAAAATGATAAAGGCACTTAGGTTTTAACCCATTTATCCCATAAAAAGCCTACCCACATAATTAACTCCTAGTGAACCCCTTTGAGCCTTAACTATTGTTTCCCTTAATATTAACCCACAACATAACCCTTTTTGATTCGTTAAGAATTTTTCCCTTCTCATTGACTCATTTTTATCGAGATTTGATTTTATTAGTTACCCAACTATGTTCGCTCATTCCAGTTGCTGAATTATTTCTTATTATGTACTTTCCATCTAAGTACTTGTTCTTATTCTTAAAAGAAAACGTATATTGATATTCATTTAAATTACATATCATTCTTAAGAGCTTGGATAAGTTAAAGTTGTTTTATTGAAGAAAAGCTCACATCAACAGTTTCGGATAGTTCAAATTCTGGCATTTTTTTGTGTAATTCAGCAATTAGCTCTATTCTTTCCAAGTTTGGTAATTTATTAAATTAATCTCGATTCTAACCCTCTTTTTCAGCCTTTATGCACACCTTTAACCCAAGCCCCATTACAACCCGGTTAAAGACCTTTTGATTTGTGTATCATCTCATTTATAGTGGTGGAGATTTGATTTTCATGCAAGCCTATGGTAATAACTTTTCATGTTTGACTATTGAGTGCTTAATTATTTAACCTTAAACACTTTGCATGATTTGAGTGAATCATTAGTGAGGATGTCAACCTTGTCAATTTGGAATTAAAGGTGATTACTTAGATAAAGGGGGATACCTATGATTTTATGATTGAAATGCTTAATTTGGATTGTTTGCAACTTTAATGTTCTTCTAGTTAAGCTCTTAACGTATGATTACTTGTGAATTATTTCGAACATTATTTATTAGAATTATAAGTTGAGAGGGATTTATTTTAATTGTGAGTTGAGGATTTTGCTTAAGGACAAGCAAATGCTTAAGTGTGGGGATATCTGATAAACCATAATTTATAAATATTTTTCCCCCATGCTTGGTATATTTATGGATGATTTATCATAGGTTTTAGTGAATTTGATACTCTTAATCCTTGAATTTCATGTTTCATACTCAGGAGAGCTTAGGATAGCAAAAAGAGCAAGAAAATAGCCAAAAACTGACAAATTGAGCCTAATTCAGTGTTTCACACGGCCTAGGCACTTCCACACGGGTGATCCACACGCCCGTGTATGACACACAGGTAGACCACATGCCTATGTGTCATGGCCGTGTCGACATTAAACCAAGTTAGAATTGCACACGGCCTCTACACTTTCACACGGACGTGGTACACGGTCGTGTCCCTGACGAGCCCAATCTAATTCTACTCGGAAAAGGCTAATTCTTGGCTATTTTGGGCATTACAAAGTCTATATAAACACCCTAAAAGAGGATTAAAAACGCACGCAGAGTAGAAGGCAGAAAACACTCAAGAACAGCCATCGAAATCAGCTCGAAAGCAGGATCTACGTCAAGACTGAAGATTTCCATTCAATTTCCTAGAAGTTCTTTGGGTTTCTTTATGTTTTGTTGTTTTCTCAATTTTGAGATGTTTTCCATTATTATGAACTAAACTCCCTAAATACCTAAGGGAGATGAACCCTAAGACGAATCTTATTACTCTTTAATTTATATGATAAATATTTGTTCTTATTCTTAATTGTGAGTTTAACCCTTGCTTTAATATTTCAAGATATTAATTCAGGTTTTTGATGTGCTTATTCAGTGGAGGAAAAGTCTCTGTTTAAGAGTAAATCATTCATAATTAAGCAGAGTTGTATGCAATCCTAGAGATGGACGACATAAATCTACCGGATTAGAGTCAAATCTAATAAGGGAATCCATAGATCGAGTTAATACAACAATAGGGGTTTTAATTAGAAAGAGATTTCGATTAATCAACCTAAAGTCAATTGTTTTTAGTCTCGAGAGGGATATTAACATAAATCAGGGATTTCTACGGATTAAATCAAGTGAATAAATCGTCTAATTCAAAGGTAATAAGTGAAGTCTAGGTGGATTCTTCCTTGGGTATTGTCTTCTCCATCGATTTTCCAAAAGTATTTTTCAACTTTAATCTTTGTCGCAATCTTAGTTAATTAGATAATTAGTTTTAGTTTAAAAACACCCTTTAATTCTTAGGCTAGATAATAAAAAGATAGTAATTACTAGTACTTTTAGTCCTTGTGGATATGATATTTTCGGTCTCACCATAACTATACTACTGTTCGATAGGTGCGCTTACCTTTGTCGAATTTTTAGTTAGTTTCACGACCATCAAATCACAAATTTTAAATATAAATGGTAAAACAAATAGAATATATATATATAATATAATATATAATTTCAGCAATTTTAAAAGGAATTTGGTTTATATCTTACTTAAACGGAGTGGTGGTTAAACCTTTTGTCAAACATTCGTTTGAAAGATTTATTTTTTTAACTTCATATATCTTTTAAGTATCTCATTAATTACCTTCTCAGTCCATAGAATGACAGTTCAATAAAACCAAAATTTAAGTAATTATCACTTTTCAATATTTTAAAAGATTAATGTTAATGCTGCTTGTTTTTTATTTTAATTTTTTTGTCAATCATATGTTGTTTGTGAGGAATTTTAAGTTAAAATCAAAATTTATTTAGACGTTTCTATGCTGAACTTTGTTATCATTAGTAATTTGATTAATGTATATTTGAAATTTTTTGTAAACTCTTGATGCATTTATCAAATTTATAATATATTGAATTATTCATAACAATTATAATATATTGAATTATTCATAACAACTTTCAAAGCACCAAAAAGAGGAGAAAATTTTAAGTAGAAATAAGTATTTTTATTTTTATTTTTTGTTAATGGTAACTGAGAATTACATGTTTTTTGAATTTATCTTTGTTTGTAAAAGAGAGCATGCTCACATAAGAAAAAAAAAACAACTATAGTAGGAATCTGTAACTTCTAGCTACATAATAATAAATTAAGAACTTTGCTGACAAAGCAAGAGTTAAAAGTTTGGAAATATTTAGTAAATTTTCATTTATGACCCTTAATCATTTTTTGCCTTTTTCTTCCAAAATTTTAACATCTTTCCATATATGTATGCTACAATCTACTATTGCTGATTTGGTGGCGCAATTAAATGAGAAACCCTTTGAACTTGAGGTAATGTATGCTTCCATATAAGTTTCAAGTGCTTCACATGAATCTCTGCATTGTATAATAAGTGAACTTGAGTATATTTAGTATTGCTTCTAAAAACTACTTTTGAGATAAAAAAAATACTTTTGAGATAAAATTATTCTTAAACAAATTACTTTTTGAAAGAAAAAAAATACTCTTTTTGAAGAAGTTAAAAATTTTAACTTCTCCCAAAAAAAAATATTTTATAGAAAAAACACTTTTAATAAGCATTGCCTTAATCCATTAAATTTGGTTATACAATGTTCTAGTAACCTAACTGTGGACTCAGCTCACAAGTTCCTACATTTTATAGTATAGGAATCTATAGAACTTGCTTCAGTGACCAAGTTGAACTACAGGAGTCGAAGGAAGAAAGAATTTTTTATAACATTCCTCAACCTTTTTCCATTTGTCCCTTTGCTTCTTCTGGTTTTCTCTTATGAGTATTATTAATTCTGTTTCCAGGTTAAAGCTGCAGACAATCGGATAATTCAAGAACAGCTTAACCGGAAGGCAGATATACCTACTCAACCTATGGTTTTAAGTAATAATTGTCCCACACTCATGCCTTGCAAGTAGCATCTCTTTCTGGGTTCCGTTCTAACTTCACACTTTTACCAGATTTGTGAATGTGAAGGATTGCAAGAAACAGTTGCATCCTTAAAGCAGTAGCTCTCTAATGCACTAGAATCACAAAATGTCCGTTCTAAAGCCTCGTATTCCCAACAATTCCCTGAAATGAATGGCCTGCAGGTGGACAAAGAAGTTGCGGCACCAAAAGAGATTAGTAGCGATTTGCTTATAAAAACACAGGTGCTTTTAAATACTCAGATATGGTGCTCATATGGAACCTTACTCGAGCGTTGCTACCTTTTTAAGGCCAAGCATGCAAACGCACAAAATTCAGTCATTTGCACTTGTCCTCATGCTCTGCTCCATTTTGATGACAGAAATATGTCTACATCTTGTTTCTATGTGTCTCGGCAAACATACAAGCACACTATATGCAGTCTTTATGTTTTTATTCCCAGATTATACATCACAGCGATATTAGGACTTATGATTAGCCTAGCATCAGTTTTGTTATGGGTTTACTTTTTACTGATTTCACTTTCATTTCAGTAAATGGTATAGCTAATTTCCTTGTTTTACTCAATCAGGTGTCCGAGATTGAGGAAATGAAGCACAAAGTTCTGGTACTAACTGAGTCAAAATACCAGCTAGAGTTGCGGAACCATAAACTGGCAGAGGAGAGTTCATATGTCAAGGGACTAGCCTCAGCTGCTGCTGTGGAGCTTAAGGAATTGTCAGAAGAAGTTGCTCAACTAATGAATCATAACGAGAGACTAATGGCAGAACTCGCTGCAGCAAAGAATCCTCCCACACAACGTGGAACAAGTACACTACGGAATGATCGAAGAGAGAGTCTGACCAAACGACATGACTAAGTTGGATCATCCTCTTATTTAAAGAGAGAACTGGCGATGAGTAAAGAGAGAGAGCTTTCGTATGAAGCTGCTTTTCTAGAGAAGGATCAGGGTGAAGCTGAGCTACAAAGAAAGGTTGAAGAATCAAAGCAAAGAGAAGCTTATCTAGAAAATGAACTTGAAAATTACCCATCGCGTTCTATTGTATGTTTTATTTTTTGTGTGTTTATTGTGCATATTGGCAATAGTATAATTTGCAACGAGTTTGTCAACTTACAGCTGTTTTGTTTTATATTCTTGAATTAATTTTTTTTCTTCTATTTTAATGTAAAGATTTATAGTTTCAATTATAACTAGTTTATCGACTTATAGATATTCTACTATATGCTTTTGAATTATTTTTTTTACGTATTTATTGATGTGCACATTACTTATCACATACTTTACAACGAGTTTGTCATTTTACACGTGCTTTATTTTATCTTCTTGAATTAATTTTTTTCTTCTATTTTAATGCAAAGATTTATAGTTTCAATTGTAACGAGTTTATAGACTTACACATTCTATTATATCAATTTGAATTTATTTATTGATATACATATTAATTTTCACATACTTTGCAATGAGTATTTCGACTTACACGTGCCCTATTTTATAATCTTGACCTAATTTCGATTTATCTTGATTTTTTGATGTTATCATTTATGATTTCAATAAATTATAATGAGTTTATTGACTTAGAGGTGTTCTATTATATATTATTGTAGTTTCTTTTATTTAAATATTAATGATTTCAATTTTATATATTTTTAAATCAATCTATTTCTTCTTTTATTTAACAAAATTACATTTTGTAGTGACTGACTTTTGCAAGGCAACGAGCTATATATCAATAAGTTGTATTAAAATTTCATTAAAAAAAGAAAAAAATTGAATATCCTCATTTTCTAACAAAGAGAACTCATATAATCTAATTTTAAAGAAAAGAGGAGATAGATCATCAAGACTATATTGAAGATGGACAACAATTCTTTGACTCATTTCATTTGATAATGATAGACTAAACAACAAAAAACAGTAACACAACAAGACTTAAAAGTCTAGACTTTTATAAAATTATATGACTTCAGCACTAGAAACTGACCTTGTATAGATATTGATTTGTTGATTTTGTTGCCAAAAAACAAAAGGGTTTGAGTATTAAGGCTAGGAAGACATCATTGACTTGACATAATAATAAAAAGAGGCAAGCAAACCCAAAATACATGCATTGAAACTAACCAAAAAAAAAACATTAGGTAGGTTTATATATTCTAATCTTCCCTTCGCTCAAATTCTAATCTCAACTCTATGTCCAAATTGTCGTGAATCGCTTGAACTAGAAGCTTGGTGGGAGTAGCGATGGGTTCTCCTTGTTCCATCATATGATTCCTTAAATTAGGATTAGGAGCAGGATTAAGTGGGGTTCTTCCAGAGGATGTTCCCAGCCCAAGAAAACCACTTATGGTCTTACATTCAAGAAGAAAATCTATGGCCAAAGCCTCAAGGAGAGACTTCTGCTCTTTGTCACTATAAGGATGATGATTTTGAGGCTCCCTTGCTTCAATCTGCCTCGGTCCTGGACCCTTATCACGTCTGATATCGTAGTTGTTCACTTCTTTTTCATCTTTAGGGCTAAGTTGGACAGACACCTTCCCTTTTCCCCTGAAAGGATGAAAACGAAGATTGGCACTATCAACATAAGGGTTCTTGCCAACTTTTACATTCAGCTTTTCAGGAGTCAACAATGGAGGCATGAGGAAAAGCCTGTCAGCACGGGGAAGAGGTTGGTTGAGAACAGGTGCAAAATTCGACAATATTTTCATGGGTTCTTTCATAATGACTTTCCCTTTGCCCTTCTAGTCTGCTTCTCCTTGCACCATTCTTGCAGTTGGGTTTTTTTGATGAAAAACCAAAAGTAAAAGGTTAATATATATGGAGAAAGAGAGATGAATTCGGTTTTTTTGATAAAAAAAATCAAAAGCAAAGGGTTAATATATATGAAGAGAAAAGGGGGGAGGGAGGGAAAGAGATTAATATATATGGAGACAGACAGAGTGAAAGATTAGATGAACTAGAAAAACAATATATAATGGAGAATTTCACACCTGACTAACAAATGAATTGTGGTATTACATACTAAGGGTTTACAAAAACCAAGAAAGATGGTTGGTGATATATCCTACACTTTAAGCTGGGAATGTAAGACATTATGAAAAAATACAATCACAAATTTTAAATATAAATGGTAAAACAAATAGAATATATATATATAATTTCAGCACTTTTAAAAGAAATTTGGTTTATGTCTTACTTAAATGGAGTGGTGGTTAAACCTTTTGTCAAACACTTGTTTGACAAATTTGTTTTTTTTAACTTCATATATCTTTTAAGTATCTCACTAATTACCTTCATCAATCCATAGAATGGTAATTCAATAAAACCAAACTTTAAGTAATTATAACTATTCAATATTTTAAAAGATTAATGTTAATGCTACTTGTTTTTTATTTTATTTTTGCTCAATCATGTGTTGTTTGTGAGGAATTTTATGTTGAAACTAAAATTTACTTAGACGTTTCCATGCTAGACTTTGTTATCATTAGTAATTTGATTAAAGAATATTTGAAATTTTCTATAAACTCTTCATGCATTTGTCAAATTCATAATATCTTGAATTATTCATAACAACTTTCAAAACACCAAAAAGAGGAGAAAATTTTAAGTAGAAATGTGTTTTTTTTTTTTGCTAATGGTAGACTAAGAATTACATTTTTTTTTTGAATTTATCTTTGTAAAAGAGAGCACACACACATAAGAAAAAAAAAACCATAGCAAGAATCTGTAATTTCTAGCTACATAACAACAAATTAAGAACTTTCTTTGACAAAGCAAGAATTAAAAGTTTAGAGATATTCAAGAAATTCTCATTTATGACCCTTAATCATTTTTTTGCCTTTGTCTACCAAAACTTTAACATCTTTCCATATATGTATGTTACTGAGTCTACTATTACTTGATTTGGTGGCGCAATTAAATGAGATATCCTTTGAACTTGAGGTAATGTATGCTTCCATAAATGTTTCAATTGTTTCACATGAGTCTCTACATTGTATAATAAGTGAACTTGAGTGAGGGTATGCTTAGTATTGCTTCTAAGAAGCACTTTTGGGATAGAAAAACACTATTAAGACAAAATCATTCTTAAATAAGCTACTTTTGAGAGAGAAAAAATGTTTCTCTCAACCCAAAAAATTAGCCCAAGAACACTTTTGGAGAAGCTGAAAATTTTAACTTCTTCCCAAAAAAAATACTTTAGACAAAAAATACTTTTGAGAAGTATCGTTAAACTAAGCTTTAATCACATTAAGTTTGGTTATACAATGTTCTACTAACCTAACTATGGACTCACTCACAAGTTCATACATTTTATAGTATAGGAATCCATAGAACTTGCTTTAGTGACCAAGTTGAACTACAGGAGTCGAAGGAAGAAAGAATTGTTTATAACATTCCTTAACCTTTTTCCATTTGTCCTTTTGCTTCGTCTGGTTTTCTCTTATGAGTCTATTATTAATTCTGTTTCCATGTTAAAGTTGCAGACAATCGGATAATTCAAGAACAGCTTAACCGAAAGACAGATATACCTACTTAACCGATGGTTTTAAGTAATAATTGTCCCACACTCATGCTTGCAAGTAGCATCTCTTTCTAGGTTTACGTTCGTTATGAGTATCTCATCGATTACTATTCTTTTTTTAGTTAGTTAAAGGAGTTAGGTAGTTGCTAAACAAAGTAGTTAGCTATTAGATGTTATCCGATTGTATTAAATACCCTCACTACTATATTTAAGTGAGCTTTTAAGATTAATAAAGAATTCTTCTTATCTTCTTTATCATTGAATCTAACATGGTATCAAGAGCTAGTATTTTCTTGGTATAACAAGATTTTTTTCTCTAGTTTCATGGCTACAGAGGGTGTTCCAATGGTTGATACTCCTCGTCATTCCTCCAACACTGGGGAAGCAGTTCATTCGCAAGGTCATGGCAGTATCGCTTTGCAAATAGTTCATTATTTCTCCAAACATGACATGATCAAACTCGGTGACAATAATTTTCTCTTATGGAAGCATCAAATTTTATTGATTCTTGAAGGATACGATCTTAAGGGGTTTATATTAGGCACGGTTGCTGTTCCTTCTCCACTTATAATCGAGAACGAGGGTCAGTTAATTGAAACCCCACCTTTCTTGTTCATAAGAAACAAGACAAGTTTCTCGCCTTTTGGCTATTGTCTATGGTCACAGATGATGTCTTGGTGTATCTCACGACGGCCAAGACTAGTTTTAATGTCTGGACAACCATTGAAAGACGATTTGGTGCCAAGTCTAACATCAAAATCTCGAGTATGCGCCATTCTTTATACTCGTTTAAGAAAGTAAATCTTACTATCAAAGAATATTTGTTCAAAGTAAAGAGTATGAGTGATAGTTTAATTGCAGCTGGTAGTCTGGTTACTGAACAAGAACAAGTGAGCATCATCTTGATTGGTCTTTCGATGGAATATGAGTCCATTCGTGTGATCACCTCAGCAACTCCTATGTCCCTTGACTTGTTGGCTGAGATGCTTCTTGATTGTGAAGTACGACAGCTAGCTCTACTAACAGAAGTCTCGGTATAAGCTAATTTGGCATCTCACCAGAAACAAGATGGAGTAGCAAGATCAAAACATACTGAGGACTCCAAAAGCTCTCTTCAGGAGTTTAAGCAAGGACACAGAGGGTAAGGAAGAGGCTGGCCTCATGGCAGGGCTCATGGTAATAGTCGTGGTTGGTCTTGTTCTAGACTGCAGATGTTGGAAAATATGGACATCATATATATAATAAAGGTAATTACATGTTATTATTTACTATCATGATAGGTTAGCCCGAATTAAAACTGATCTAATTTGGCTAGAATTTTATTGGGCTTTAATTATTAAATAAAGTATGGGTCAAATATGTGTAGATACTCTAGTAATTAAATTCTAATTAATGATGAACTAATTAGAATTTGATTAGAACTAATATGCTAAAGTTATAAATAGTAGGGTTATGGTCTCCAAATTATATACAAGATATCTTTTCTAATATCCCATCATTAGGAAAGAGAAAGCAGATATTCTCTAAATTTCTTGTGTGCTAATTTGGAAGATCAAATCCCCAAGATCTAGTAAAACCTCAAGAAATTCATGGATTCAGGTACACTTCCGCATCTAGTTTTGTTCTTGATTTGTTTTTGATTTATTCTTGATGATTTGACATGATAGATCCTGGTTTATTAAGTTTTATTTCAGATTTATTTTATAAATCTAACAAATGGTATCAGAGCCTCGTCATGTTAAATCATTGGGAATTTATTTAAGTTTCTTTTTTAAACGATTGATTCATAAAATTTTATGGGTTTTATATTTCGGATATATATTGATCTTTGAAGGCTTATATTAAAGAATATATCTTTTTGAATTTATAAATTTTTTGAGTTTTTCCTTTTCTTTATTTTTTCGATGGATTAAAAAAGTTAACAGTAAATAGGCATAACTTAATTCATATATATATATTGATTATATACATATATAATAAATGCATGTTGTTTTGGAAATATATATATAAATATATAATTATCTTTTAATTTGATTGAAAGATGAAATTAAGGTAAATATTTTGAAACAAATAAATTCAGATTTTGGCTTTTAATTAAGGATATCTAATATTTTAAATAAATTATTCGAAACAAAATGCCGCCAAAGTGACCTCTTTTGTGTAGATTAGTTTATTTGAAATATTAAGATGATTATATGTTTTTGTTATTCATGCGTTTATTAATTGACCCAAAGGTAAGTTAATATTCATTTGAATTTCAACGACATCCGTGGTGATAAATGTGTGACAATTATAATGTATTTTATGTGAGCAATAAGTTAGTCCAAAGATTAATTCATTGTTTGACATAATTTATTGTCAATATTTGATTGCTACAACAAGAGTACATTTCTTTAATTAATATTACAATCCAAAGACTTGATATTAGTGTTATGTTTGGTATCTTGATATGGGATTAGCCATTATCTTGAATTTATTGTTTACTTATGAATATTGATTTAAGCTTGTTTTTGTTCTATATTCAACTAATTCATCTTCTGCTGCCACAATATCTGCTAATATAAATTCTATACCCATGCTTAATGGGACTAATTTTAAGGAATGGAAAAGGCACTTACTTATAGTGCTTGGCTGTATGGACATAGGTCTTGCACTAAGGGAAGAACAACCTGCACCTCTCACTGCGGAAAGCACCCCTAATGTTAAGAGGGACTTTGAGAGGTGGGAACGTTCAAATCGCATGAATCTAATGATCATGAAACACATCATTCCAAAAGCCTTTAGGGCCACAGAATCTGAAGATATTACTTAGGCCAAGGGTTTCCTTGATGAAATTGATAAACATTTTGCTAAAAACGATAAGGTTGAGATGACATCACTTCTGACTTCTTTGATGTCTATGAAGTATAAGGGTCAAAGAAAGGTAACGAAATACATTATGGAGATGTTCCATACTACTTCAAGACTTAAGGCATTTAAGATCAAGCTTTCTAAGGAATTGCTTGTTCTTATGGTTTTGGTATCGCTTTCTGTACAGTTTAACCAATTTAAAATTAGTTATAACTGTCAAAAGGAGAAATGGACCCTAAATGAGCTCATTTCTCATTGTGTACAAGAGGAAGAAAGGTTGAAGCGTGATAAGTCTGAAAGTGCTCATTTGGCCAATGCCTCTAAAGACAAGGGCAAGAAAAGAAAATATCAGAATAAAGCTGCTAAAGGTCCAGCTCAAAAGAAACAACAACAAGCTACAGAGAGTTGTTTCTTTTGTAACAAGTTTGGACATGTAAAGAAAGATTGTACCAAATATCATGCTTGGCTCAGAAAGAAAGGTATGATTCTTAATTTGGTCTGTTCTGAGATTAATTTAGCTTCAGTACCTAGAAACACTTGGTGGATAAATTCTGGTGCTACTACTCACATAAGTGCTTCTATGCAGGGTTGCTTGAGTTATCGAAAGCCAAGTGATGGTGAAAGACACATCTTTTTGGGCGATGGAAAATCGGTAGAAGTGGAAGTGATTGGGCATTTTAGGTTGTTATTAGGAACTGGTTTTTATTTGGATTTAAAAGACACTTTTGTTGTACAGTCATTTAGATGGAATTTAGTTTATGTTTCTTCGTTGGACAAATTTGGATATTATTGTTCATTCAGAAACAATCAATTTAATTTGTCTTTAAATTCAAATGTTATTGGAGCTGGTTCTTTAAATATCTATGACAACCTTTATTTGCTAAAAACAGATTTGCATCCTATAATGAAACCTTGCATGTGGAATCACGTGGTATTAAACATAAATTAAATAAGAAAAATTCAGCATCATTATGGCATAGGCGCTTGGGTCATATCTCAAAAGTTAGAATTGAACGCCTTATGTCTGATGGTATTTTAGAGTCCTTGACTTCACAGACTTTGATGTCTGTGTCGATTGCATTAAGGGAAAATAGACCAAAACCAAGAGATTGAGTGCCAACAAATCTTCAAACATTTTAGAATTAATTCATACAGATATTTGTGGGCCATTCCCTAAGGCATACTAGAATGATCAACAATATTTCATAACATTCATAGACGATTACTCACGTTATAGGTACCTATATCCTATTCATGAGAAATCTCAGTCTTTGGATGTGTTCAAAGCTTATAAAGCGGAAGTTGAGAATCAACTCAACAAAAGGATTAAAAACATCAAATATGATCGTGGTGGTGACTACTATGGTAGATATGATGGCTTAGGTGAGCAATGTCCAGGACCATTTGCGAAATTCCTAGAGGAATACAATATTGTCCCACAGTACACCATGCCAGGATCACCTAGTATGAATGGTGTAGCTAAAAGATGAAACAGAACTCTTAAGGATATGGTAAGGAGCATGCTTGCTCATTCTACCTTACCTGAGTCCATTTGGGGAGAAGCATTAAAGACAGCAGCTTATATTCTAAATAGAGTACCCAATAAAGCAGTTGCAAAAACACCTTATGAGCTTTGGATAGGTTAAAAGCCTAGTTTAAAGCACTTTCACATTTGGGGATGTCTAGCTGAGGCAAGGCCTTATAGGCCACATAAAAATAAATTGGACTCCAAAACAGTAAGCAGCTACTTTATTGGTTATTCTGAGGGACCTAGGGGCTATAAATTTTATGATCCCATAATAAGGAATATTTTTGAGACGAAAACTGTAACATTTTTTTAGGATGTTGAGTTTGGGAGGAGAAATAAGGTTAGAGACATTGCTTTTGATGAGGAATTGGATTCTAGCTTAGTTCCTACTATCACTTTTGACGATGTTCAGGTGCTTACAACTATCATTGATCAAAAATTGAATCCAGAACCTCTACAAGACAATGTTGAACAACTCCCCATTCAAAATGAGGTAATTGTTCCAGAAGAACAAACTCAACAACCTCAAGAACAAGTGTCATTAAGGAGGTCCATAAGAGAAAGGAGAAATGCTATTCCAGATGATTATATTGTATTTCTCTAAGAGCATGAGGATGATAATGGAATGCTGGAAGATGACCTAATCAACTTTTATTAGGCCATGAAAAGTTCTAATTCTCAAAAGTGGATTGATGCCATGAAAGATGAGTATAAATCTATGCAAGACAATAAAGTTTGGAAACCTGTCCCATTACTTGAAAGTGCAAAACCAATTGGTTGTAAATGGATATTTAAAACCAAGAGGGATGGAAATGGTAATGTGGAGAGGTATAAGGCGCTTCATGTAGCTGAAAGATATACTCAGAAAGAAGGTATTGATTTTACAGAGACTTTCTCTCTAGTTTCATCAAAAAACTCTTTCAGGATAATCATGGCGCTTGTTGCTCATTTTGATCTTGAGTTACATCAGATGGATGTTAAGACTGCGTTTCTTAATAGCGACATTGAAGAAACAATTTATATGGTACAATTAGAAAATTTTGAGTTGGAAGACTCAAAGAATATGGTTTGCAAATTGACAAAATCCATCTATGGACTCAAACAAGCTCCCGTCAATGGTACCACAAGTTTCATCAAATAATTGTTTCGTTTGGTTTTAGGATTAATATTATTGATGATTGTGTGTATCATAAATTCAATGGGAGTAAGTACATATTTTTGGTTCTATATGTTGGTGACATTTTGCTTACCACTAATGATATAGGCTTATTTCATGAAACCAAGAAGTTTTTATCTAAGCATTTTTATATGAAAGATCTTGGGGACGCCTCTTTTGTTTTAGAAATTCATATACATCGAGATTGATCTCGAGGTATTCTTGGATTATCATAAAAGAGCTATATCGATAAAATACTCAAAAGGTTTGGCATGCAGAGTTGTAGACCAAGTGACACGCCTGTCGCTAAAGGAGACAAATTTAGTCTTACCCAATGCCCTAAAAGTAACCTTGAAATTCAGAAAATGCAAAAGATTCCCTATGCATCACTGTTGGGAGTTTAATGTATGCTCAAGTTTGTACGCGTCCAGACTTTGCATACATTGTTGGGATGTTAGGCAGATATTTAAACAACCCTGGTATAGACCATTGGATAGCAGCCAAAAGGGTTATGAGATATCTTCAGAGAACAAAAGATTACATGCTTAGTAAGAGATCAGATCTTTTGGAGGTCATAGGGTATTCTGATTCTGATTTCGCCGGATGCCAAGATAGTAGGAAATCTACATCAGGCTATATTAACCTGTTAGTTGGAGGAGCTATATCTTGGAAAAGTGTCAAACAGACACTTGTAGCTTCGTCTACTATGGCAGTAGAGTTTGTAGCATGTTATGAGGCATCAAACCATGGAATATGGTAACAAAACTTTGTCACGGGGCTGCGCATTTTGGAGAATGTAAAAAGACCACTCAAATTATTTTGTGACAATAAGCCAGCAGTGTTGTATTCCAATAACAACAGAAGTTCATCTAAGTCAAAGCATATTGACATAAAGTTCTTAGTTGCAAAAGAAAGAGTGCAAAATGGTCAAATATCTATAGAGCACATTGGGACAAACTCCATGATAGCGGATCCGCTCACAAAAGTTTTACCACCCAAGGTCTTTCATGAGCACACTGCTCACATGAGTGTTACATTGTTTGAGGATATCATGATTTAGTTGGAGTTTATATTTTATTTATTTTCAGACATTTATGTGTTTGGTTATTTTCTGATCGAAATGAAGTATTGATTTATTCACTCTATTTATCATTTTGATATCGACCTCACTTAAGTTTAAGGAGGACTAGTTGGAAATAGACATGTTTAGATCATATTACATGTAATTTCCATGCTACACGTCCATACTTAATCTATGTCATTTGGTTGTGTTAATATACGTGATCAGGGATGGATTTACTTACAATATGTGTAATAAAAGTCGCATTGGTTCTATGTTAACATAATTAATGGACAAGATTGTTTGAATACCTTTTGAATATGATAGTAAAATTTTGAGCTCATAAGGTTGTATAATGACATGTAATTATAAAGGAATTAGTATATATATGTGTGGTCTAAGTGGGAGATTGTTGGAAAATATGGACATCACATATATAATAAAGGTAATTACATGTTATTATTTACTATCATGATAGAGTTAGCCCGAATTAAAAGTAATCTAATTTGGCTAGAATTTTTTGGGCTTTAATTATTAAATAAAGTATGGGTCAAATATGTGTAGATACTCTAGTAATTTAATTCTAATTAAATTCTAATTAATGATGGGTTAATTAGAATTTGATTCGAACTAATATGCTAAGGTTATAAATATTAGGGTTATGGTTCCCAAATTATACACAAGATATCTTTTCTAATATCCCATCATTAGGAAAGAGAAAACAGATATTCTCTGAATTTCTTGCGTGCTAATTTGGAAGATCAAATCCCCAAGATCCGGTAAAACTTCAAAAAATTCATGGATTCAGGTACACTTCCGCATCTAGTTTTGTTCTTGATTTATTCTTGATGTTTTGACATGATAAATCCTAGTTTATTAAGTTTTATTTCAGATTTATTTTACAAATCTAACATGCAGTGACAATTATGTGGCAAAATTGGTCATGTGGTCCAAAACTGTTATTACAAATTTGATGAAAATTTCTCTAGTGTTGATCAAGGCTATTCGATGATAGCCAATTATCATCATCTCAATGGGCAAGGTTTCCCTTCTCCAGCACCTCTTTGCTCTACTATGTCTCATTGTTGTGGTTCATCTTCACAGACTTACTCTCTATCCCTTTAGAACACTCTTCGAGGTTCTTCCTCTATTCCAACTGATCAAACATTGTATCCTGACTCCGGGGCTACAAACCACTTTACTCCTGACATGGCTAGTCTCACAACTGCATCACCCTATACAGGTACAAGTTAAGTTTCTATAGGAAATGGTGATTCTGTTTCTATAGCTAACATAGGGTCTTCTGCTCTATTGGCTAGTCCTAGGCTTTTGCAACTCAAGAATGTATTACATGTTCCTACTGGCTATATGTAGGTCAGTTTGCAAGGGATAATGGCTTCTATTTTGAGTTTCACCTTTGTGTTTTGTGAAGGATATTCAGACAAGGAAAACTCTTCTAGTGGGCCACATGCATGATGGACTCTACAAGTTTGATGTTTCACGTGTTGCTTCTAACACAACTGTTGCAGCTTAAGGATTAAGATCAAAACTTATATTCAATGCTTAGCTTTCCTCTTTTATTGAGTTATGGCATAAAAGACATGGTCATCCCTATAATAGCACTCTTGTTCATGTTTTATGTGACTGTAATATTCCTTTCAAACATAACAATTTACCTCATTGTATGTTTAACTTGTCAATTAGGCAAAGCTCACAAGTTGCCTTTTAGCTCTTTAAAAACAATGTACTCTTTACCTTTTGAATTAGTTGTGTCTGATCTTTGGGGACCAGCACATACATGATCCAATGGTTTCCTTTATTATGTTTCCTTCATTGAAATCCATAGCAAGTATACCTAGTTGTAATTTCTCAAGACTAAGTCTGAGGTTTTCAGTTGTTTTCTTTATTTCCAGAAACTAGTTCAGGTTCAATTTGGTTATTCTATAAAAATGCTTCAAAGTGACTGAGGGGAGAGTATTGATCTCTTTTGAATGAGCTCTCTCGGCTCGACATCCAGCATAGGGTCACCTGCCCTCATACATCTGAACAGAACGGTGTTGATGAAAGAAAGCTTAGACAGATAGATGACATCGGACTCACCCTCTTGGCTTAGGTATCTATGCCTCTGGAATTTTGGTCATATGTTTTTTCTCATGCTGTTCATTTGATCAACAAATTACCCACTCATGTCCTACAAATGTGTAGTCCTTATGAGAAGCTTTACAAAGCTAAATCTATTTATTCCCAACTAAAGGTGTTTGGTTGTGCTTGTTTCCCTTATTTGAGGCATTTCCATCAACAAAAACTTTAGTTTCGATCCAAATGGTGTCTTTCTTAGAGTTGGTAGTAATAAAAAATGCTATAAGTGCCCTGATGAAGATGGTCGAGTTTTTGTCTCTCGGCATGCTATATTTGATGAATCACAATTTCCCTCTTAGAATGGTTTTTCTTCACGTTCTACCTTCGGCTCCATCATGTCTTTACATCGACGGTCGCATGTTCCTATGGTTGTAGCTACTACACATCCAGTTGGTAACTCCACTCCTTTATCAGGGTCAACTAGGGCTTTTCCTATGGCAGGTTCACCTCGGGCTTTTTCTAACACGAGTTCTTCTTCCAATTCAACTACTATTGCTCAATCTTCTTCTACGGGTGAACATGCAGAACCATTAGCAATAGCTTGTGCTCCTATTTCTTGTAATCAATCTGATCGTCTTGAAAAGTCTGGTTCATTTGTGAATTCACATCCCATGAAAATTCGGTCGAATAATGGCATTTTCAAACCTAAAGTGTTCTCATTTGTTCTGGCTGAGAAAGAGCTAGTATCTATTGCAGAAGCATTCCAAAGTCCTGCTTGGAAAGCAGCTGCACAAACAGAATATGATGCATTACTCTCTAATCACACTTGGGATCTTATGCCCTTACCTGCAGGTCATAATGCCGTAGGCTATAAGTGGATTTTAAAGTAAAAAGAAATGATAATAGCTCATTGGCTAAATACAAAGTCAAGGTGGTGGTTAAGGGTTACCTCTAAGAGGCAGACATTGATTTTCAAGAGACATTTAGTCCCGTGGTCAAACCAACGACGATTAGAATGGTTCTGGCACTAGATGTTTCCTTGGGCTGGTCTCTCAAGCAAGTGGACTTCAATAATGCCTTCTTGAATGGTGATTTGCATGAAGAAATTTACATGGTACAACCACCGGGTTTTGAACAACAATGGAGTAATGGTCAACAACTAGTATGCAAGTTAAGAAAGGCTTTGTATGGCCTTAAGCAAGCACCTCGGGCTTGGTTTCACAAGCTAAAGGAATTTCTTTTAACTGCCAAATTTGAAGTATCAAAAGCTGATAATTCTCTTTTTATTCATCATATGGGGTTTCAGTTGCTTTATGTTTTGGTATATTTGGATAACATTATTGTCATTAGGACTGACTCTCGTGCTATCGATCAATTTGTTAAGGAACTTGATGTTCAATTCTCTTTGAAAGACTTAGGAAAGTTGAGCTACTTCTTAGGCATTGAAGTTAAATACACTCAAGATGGGTTTTTTTCTTAGCCAAAAGAAATACATTCTTGATCTACTTCGAAGTGCCTCCATGGACAGATCGAACGGCTCTCCTATACCAATGGTAACTACTTGTCATTTGTCAGCTCATGTAGGCAATCTTGTTAAAGATGAACAACTTTACAAAAGCATAGTTGGTGCTCTACAACATGTTGTGATTACCATACCAGACATTGCCATCTCTGTGAACAAAGTATGTCAGTTTATGCACAAGCCATTGGATCTTTACTTTAAAGCTATCAAAAGAATCTTGCGTTATTTACAGGATACTTTGGATCATGGATTAAGGTTCACTCGAACCTCAAAGTTTTTGTTTGAAGGATATTCAGATGCGAGTTGGGAGTCAGATGTCGATGATCGCCGGTCGACTTCAAGCTATTGTGTGTTTCTTGGAGGGAATCCATTTTCTTGAAGTTCAAGAAAACAGCAAGTGGTCTCTAGGTCTACAGCTAAGGCAGAATACAGAAGTCTTGCTCATGTCACTGCAGAAATGGTCTAGATTCAGTCCTTGTTATTCGAACTATATGTTCCAGTTAAGAGCAAGGCATTAATATGGTGTGATAGTTCAATTGCTGTTGAAGTAGCAGAGAATCCTGTTATGCACTCTAAATTCAAACATGTCGAGTTGGATTTATTCTTTGTGAGGGAGAAAGTCGCAAGAGGATCCCTTCAAGTGGGGCATGTGCATAGTCAAGATCAGATTGCGAGACATCTTGACGAAACCATTATCGTGAGGTTTGTTCAACAAGTTCAGAGTCAACTTATTAAAGTTCTTACCAATGATCATGAAGTTATAGCTGGGATAGAAAGTCAACAAGCATAGGGCATGTTATGAGTATCTCATCGATTTACTATTAATGTTACTGATTAGTTAAAGGAGTTAGATAGTTGATAAACAAAGTAGTTAACAGATAGTTGTTATCTGATTGTATTAAATACCCTCACTACTATATTCAAGTTAGCTTTTGAGATTAATAAATAATTTTCCTTATCTTCTTTATCATTGAATCTAACAAGTTCTAACTTCACACTTGTACCAGATTTGTAAATGTGAAGGATTGCAAGAAACAGTTGCATCCTTAAAGCAGCAGCTCTCTGATGCACCAGAATCACAAAATGTCAGTTCTAAAGCCTCGTATTCCCAACAATTTGCTAAAATGAATGGCCTGCAGATGGACAAAGAAGTTACGGCACCAAAAGAGATTAGTAGCGATTTACTTATAAAAACACAGGTGCTTTTAAATACTCAGATATGGTGCTCATATGGTACATTACTCGAGCGTTGCTATCTTTTTAAGTCCAAGCATGCAAACACACACAATTCAGTCATTTGCACTTGTCCCCATTCTCTACTCCTTTTTAATGACTAAAATATGTCTACATCTTGTTTCTATGTGTCTCGGCAAACATACAAGCACACTAAATGCAGTCTTTATGTTTTTATTCCCTAATTATACATCACAGCGACATTAGCACTTATGATTAGCCTAGCATCAGTTTTGTTATGGGTTTACTTTTTACTAATTTCACTTTCATTTCAGTAAATGGTATAGCTAATTTCCTTATTTTGATCAATCAGGTGACCGAAATTGAGGAAATGAAGCACAAAGTTCTGGTACTAACTGAGTCAAAATACCAGCTAGAGTTGCGGAACCATAAACTGGCAGAGGAGAGTTCATATGCCAAGGGACTAGCCTCAGCTGCTGCTGTGGAGCTTAAGGAATTGTCAGAAGAAGTTGCTCAACTAATGAATCATAACGAGAGACTAATGGCAGAACTCGCTGCAGCAAAGAATCCTCCCACACAACGTGGAACAAGTACACTACTGAGAATGATCAAGAGAGAGTCGACCAAACGACATGACCAAGTTGGATCATCCTCTTATTTAAAGAGAGGCGGCGATGAGTAAAGAGAGAGAGCTTGTGATGAAGTCGCTTTTCTAGAGAAGGATCGGGGTGAAGCCGAGCTACAAAGAAAGGTTGAAGAATCAAAGCAAAGAGAAGCTTATCTAGAAAATGAACTTGCAAATTACCCATCGCGTTCTATTATGTGTTTTATTTTTTGTGTGTTTATTGTGCATATTGGCAATAGTATAATTTGCAACGAGTTTGTCAACTTACAGCTGTTTTGTTTTATATTCTTGAATTAATTTTTTTCTTCTATTTTAATGTAAATATTTATAGTTTCAACTATAATTAGTTTATCGACTTATAGATATTCTACTATATGCTTTTGAATTTTTTTTTACGTATTTATTGATGTGCACATTACTTATCACATACTTTACAACGAGTTTGTCATTTTACACGTGCTTTATTTTATCTTCTTGAATTAATTTTTTCTTCTATTTTAATGCAAAGATTTATAGTTTCAATTGTAACGAGTTTATAGACTTACACATTCTATTATATCAATTTGAATTTATTTATTGATATACATATTAATTTTCACATACTTTGCAATGAGTATTTCGACTTACACGTGCTCTATTTTATAATCTTGACCTAATTTCGATTTATCTTGATTTTTTGATGTTATCATTTATGATTTCAATAAATTATAACGAGTTTATTGACTTAGAGGTGTTCTATTATATATTATTGTAGTTTCTTTTATTTAAATATTAATGATTTCAATTTTATATATTTTTAAATCAATCCATTTCTTCTTTTATTTAACAAAATTATATTTTATAGTGACTGACTTTTGCAAGGCAACGAGCTATATATCAATAAGTTGTATTAAAATTTCATTAAAAGAAAAAAGAAAAAAATTGAATATCCTCATTTACTAACAAAGAGAACTCATATAATCTAATTTTAAAGAAAAGAGGAGATAGATCATCAAGAATATATTGAAGATGGACAGCAATTCTTTGACTCATTTCATTTGATAATGATAGACTAAACAACAAAAAACAGTAACACAACAAGACTTAAAAGTCTAGACTTTTATAAAATTATATGACTTCAGCACTAGAAACTGACCTTGTATAGATATTGATTTGTTGATTTTGTTGCCAAAAAACAAAAGGGTTTGAGTATTAAGGCTAGGAAGACATCATTGACTTGACATAATAATAAAAAGAGGCAAGCAAACCCAAAATACATGCATTGAAACTAACCAAAAAAAAAACATTAGGTAGGTTTATATATTCTAATCTTCCCTTCGCTCAAATTCTAATCTCAACTCTATGTCCAAATTGTCGTAACTGCTTGAACTAGAAGCTTGACTGGGAGTAGCAGTAGGTTCTCCTTGTTCCATCATATGATTCCTTAAATTAGGATTAGGAGCAGGATTAAGTGGGGTTCTTCCAGAGGATGTTCCCAGCCCAAGAAAACCACTTATGGTCTTCTGTTCAGTAAGAAAATCTATGGCCAAAGCCTCAAGGAGAGACTTCTGCTCTTTGTCACTATAAGGATGATGATTTTGAGGCTCCCTTGCTTCAATCTGCCTCGGTCCTGGACCCTTATCACGTCTGATATCGTAGTTGTTCACTTCTTTTTCATCTTTAGGGCTAAGTTGGACAGACACCTTCCCTTTTCCCCTGAAAGGATGAAAACGAAGATTGGCACTATCAACATAAGGGTTCTTGCCAACTTTTACATTCAGCTTTTCAGGAGTCAACAATGGAGGCATGAGGAAAAGCCTGTCAGCACGGGGAAGAGGTTGGTTGAGAACAGGTGCAAAATTCGACAATATTTTCATGGGTTCTTTCATAATGACTTTCCCTTTGCCCTTCTAGTCTGCTTCTCCTTGCACCATTCTTGCAGTTTGGGTTTTTTTGATGAAAACCAAAAGTAAAAGGTTAATATATATGGAGAAAGAGAGATGAATTCGGTTTTTTTGATAAAAAAAATCAAAAGCAAAGGGTTAATATATATGAAGAGAAAAGGGGGGAGGGAGGGAAAGAGATTAATATATATGGAGACAGACAGAGTGAAAGATTAGATGAACTAGAAAAACAATATATAATGGAGAATTTCACACCTGACTAACAAATGAATTGTGGTATTACATACTAAGGGTTTACAAAAACCAAGAAAGATGGTTGGTGATATATCCTACACTTTAAGCTGGGAATGTAAGACATTATGAAAAAATACAATCACAAATTTTAAATATAAATGGTAAAACAAATAGAATATATATATATAATTTCAGCACTTTTAAAAGAAATTTGGTTTATGTCTTACTTAAATGGAGTGGTGGTTAAACCTTTTGTCAAACACTTGTTTGACAAATTTGTTTTTTTAACTTCATATATCTTTTAAGTATCTCACTAATTACCTTCATCAATCCATAGAATGGTAATTCAATAAAACCAAACTTTAAGTAATTATAACTATTCAATATTTTAAAAGATTAATGTTAATGCTACTTGTTTTTTATTTTATTTTTGCTCAATCATGTGTTGTTTGTGAGGAATTTTATGTTGAAACTAAAATTTACTTAGACGTTTCTATGCTAGACTTTGTTATCATTAGTAATTTGATTAAAGAATATTTGAAATTTTCTATAAACTCTTCATGCATTTGTCAAATTCATAATATCTTGAATTATTCATAACAACTTTCAAAACACCAAAAAGAGGAGAAAATTTTAAGTAGAAATGTGTTTTTTTTTTGCTAATGGTAGACTAAGAATTACATTTTTTTTTTGAATTTATCTTTGTAAAAGAGAGCACACACACATAAGAAAAAAAAAACCATAGCAAGAATCTGTAATTTCTAGCTACATAACAACAAATTAAGAACTTTGCTGACAAAGCAAGAATTAAAAGTTTAGAGATATTCAGTAAATTCTCATTTATGACCCTTAATCATTTTTTTGCCTTTGTCTACCAAAACTTTAACATCTTTCCATATATGTATGTTACAGTCTACTATTACTGATTTGGTGGCGCAATTAAATGAGATATCCTTTGAACTTGAGGTAATGTATGCTTCCATAAATGTTTCAATTGTTTCACATGAGTCTCTACATTGTATAATAAGTGAACTTGAGTGAGGGTATGCTTAGTATTGCTTCTAAGAAGCACTTTTGGGATAGAAAAACACTATTAAGACAAAATCATTCTTAAATAAGCTACTTTTTGAGAGAGAAAAAAAATGTTTCTCTCAACCCAAAAAATTAGCCCAAGAACACTTTTTGGAGAAGCTGAAAATTTTAACTTCTTCCCAAAAAAAATACTTTAGACAAAAAAATACTTTTGAGAAGTATCGTTAAACTAAGCTTTAATCACATTAAGTTTGGTTATACAATGTTCTACTAACCTAACTATGGACTCAGCTCACAAGTTCATACATTTTATAGTATAGGAATCCATAGAACTTGCTTTAGTGACCAAGTTGAACTACAGGAGTCGAAGGAAGAAAGAATTGTTTATAACATTCCTTAACCTTTTTCCATTTGTCCTTTTGCTTCGTCTGGTTTTCTCTTATGAGTCTATTATTAATTCTGTTTCCATGTTAAAGTTGCAGACAATCGGATAATTCAAGAACAGCTTAACCGAAAGACAGATATACCTACTTAACCGATGGTTTTAAGTAATAATTGTCCCACACTCATGCTTGCAAGTAGCATCTCTTTCTAGGGTTCTGTTCTGTTATGAGTATCTCATCAGTTACTATTACTGTTTTAGTTAGTTAAAGGAGTTAGGTAGTTGCTAAACAAAGTAGTTAGCTATTAGATGTTATCCGATTGTATTAAATACCCTCACTACTATATTTAAGTGAGCTTTTAAGATTAATAAAGAATTCTTCTTATCTTCTTTATCATTGAATCTAACATGGTATCAAGAGCTAGTATTTTCTTGGTATAACAAGATTTTTTTCTCTAGTTTCATGGCTACAGAGGGTGTTCCAATGGTTGATACTCCTCGTCATTCCTCCAACACTGGGGAAGCAGTTCATTCGCAAGGTCATGGCAGTATCGCTTTGCAAATAGTTCATTATTTCTCCAAACATGACATGATCAAACTCGGTGACAATAATTTTCTCTTATGGAAGCATCAAATTTTATTGATTCTTGAAGGATACGATCTTAAGGGGTTTATATTAGGCACGGTTGCTGTTCCTTCTCCACTTATAACTGAGAACGAGGGTCAGTTAATTGAAACCCCACCTTTCTTGTTCATAAGAAACAAGACAAGTTTCTCGCCTTTTGGCTATTGTCTATGGTCACAGATGATGTCTTGGTGTATCTCACGACGGCCAAGACTAGTTTTAATGTCTGGACAACCATTGAAAGACGATTTGGTGCCAAGTCTAACATCAAAATCTCGAGTATGCGCCATTCTTTATACTCGTTTAAGAAAGTAAATCTTACTATCAAAGAATATTTGTTCAAAGTAAAGAGTATGAGTGATAGTTTAATTGCAGCTGGTAGTCTGGTTACTGAACAAGAACAAGTGAGCATCATCTTGATTGGTCTTTCGATGGAATATGAGTCCATTCGTGTGATCACCTCAGCAACTCCTATGTCCCTTGACTTGTTGGCTGAGATGCTTCTTGATTGTGAAGTACGACAGCTAGCTCTACTAACAGAAGTCTCGGTATAAGCTAATTTGGCATCTCACCAGAAACAAGATGGAGTAGCAAGATCAAAACATACTGAGGACTCCAAAAGCTCTCTTCAGGAGTTTAAGCAAGGACACAGAGGGTAAGGAAGAGGCTGGCCTCATGGCAGGGCTCATGGTAATAGTCGTGGTTGGTCTTGTTCTAGACTGCAGTGTTGGAAAATATGGACATCATATATATAATAAAGGTAATTACATGTTATTATTTACTATCATGATAGGTTAGCCCGAATTAAAACTGATCTAATTTGGCTAGAATTTTATTGGGCTTTAATTATTAAATAAAGTATGGGTCAAATATGTGTAGATACTCTAGTAATTAAATTCTAATTAATGATGAACTAATTAGAATTTGATTAGAACTAATATGCTAAAGTTATAAATAGTAGGGTTATGGTCTCCAAATTATATACAAGATATCTTTTCTAATATCCCATCATTAGGAAAGAGAAAGCAGATATTCTCTAAATTTCTTGTGTGCTAATTTGGAAGATCAAATCCCCAAGATCTAGTAAAACCTCAAGAAATTCATGGATTCAGGTACACTTCCGCATCTAGTTTTGTTCTTGATTTGTTCTTGATTTATTCTTGATGATTTGACATGATAAATCCTGGTTTATTAAGTTTTATTTCAGATTTATTTTATAAATCTAACAAATGGTATCAGAGCCTCGTCATGTTAAATCATTGGGAATTTATTTAAGTTTCTTTTTTAAACGATTGATTCATAAAATTTTATGGGTTTTATATTTCGGATATATATTGATCTTTGAAGGCTTATATTAAAGAATATATCTTTTTGAATTTATAAATTTTTTTGAGGTTTTCCTTTTCTTTTATTTTTTTCGATGGATTAAAAAAAGTTAACAGTAAATAGGCATAACTTAATTCATATATATATATTGATTATATACATATATAATAAATGCATGTTGTTTTGGAAATATATATATAAATATATAATTATCTTTTAATTTGATTGAAAGATGAAATTAAGGTAAATATTTTGAAACAAATAAATTCAGATTTTGGCTTTTAATTAAGGATATCTAATATTTTAAATAAATTATTCGAAACAAAATGCCGCCAAAGTGACCTCTTTTGTGTAGATTAGTTTATTTGAAATATTAAGATGATTATATGTTTTTGTTATTCATGCGTTTATTAATTGACCCAAAGGTAAGTTAATATTTGGCTGAATTTCAACGACATCTGTGGTGATAAATGTGTGACAATTATAATGTATTTTATGTGAGCAATAAGTTAGTCCAAAGATTAATTCATTGTTTGACATAATTTATTGTCAATATTTGATTGCTACAACAAAGTACCGTACCGCCATTGTTAATATTACAATCCAAAGACTTGATATTAGTGTTATGTTTGGTATCTTGATATGGGATTAGCCATTATCTTGAATTTATTGTTTACTTATGAATATTGATTTAAGCTTGTTTTTGTTCTATATTCAACTAATTCATCTTCTCTTCGCCACAATATCTCGCTAATATAAATTCTATACCCATGCTTAATGGGACTAATTTTAAGGAATGGAAAAGGCACTTACTTATAGTGCTTGGTGTATGGACATAGGTCTTGCACTAAGGGAAGAACAACCTGCACCTCTCACTGCGGAAAGCACCCCTAATGTTAAGAGGGACTTTGAGAGGTGGGAACGCTCAAATCGCATGAATCTAATGATCATGAAACACATCATTCCAAAAGCCTTTAGGGCCACAGAATCAAGATATTACTTAGGCCAAGGGTTTCCTTGATGAAATTGATAAACATTTTGCTAAAAACGATAAGGTTGAGATGACATCACTTCTGACTTCTTTGATGTCTATGAAGTATAAGGGTCAAAGAAAGGTAACGAAATACATTATGGAGATGTTCCATACTACTTCAAGACTTAAGGCATTTAAGATCAAGCTTTCTAAGGAATTGCTTGTTCTTATGGTTTTGGTATCGCTTCAGCATGCAGTTTAACCAATTTAAAATTAGTTATAACTGTCAAAAGGAGAAATGGACCCTAAATGAGCTCATTTCTCATTGTGTACAAGAGGAAGAAAGGTTGAAGCGTGATAAGTCTGAAAGTGCTCATTTGGCCAATGCCTCTAAAGACAAGGGCAAGAAAAGAAAATATCAGAATAAAGCTGCTAAAGGTCCAGCTCAAAAGAAACAACAACAAGCTACAGAGAGTTGTTTCTTTTGTAACAAGTTTGGACATGTAAAGAAAGATTGTACCAAATATCATGCTTGGCTCAGAAAGAAAGGTATGATTCTTAATTTGGTCTGTTCTGAGATTAATTTAGCTTCAGTACCTAGAAACACTTGGTGGATAAATTCTGGTGCTACTACTCACATAAGTGCTTCTATGCAGGGTTGCTTGAGTTATCGAAAGCCAAGTGATGGTGAAAGACACATCTTTTTGGGCGATGGAAAATCGGTAGAAGTGGAAGTGATTGGGCATTTTAGGTTGTTATTAGGAACTGGTTTTTATTTGGATTTAAAAGACACTTTTGTTGTACAGTCATTTAGATGGAATTTAGTTTATGTTTCTTCGTTGGACAAATTTGGATATTATTGTTCATTCAGAAACAATCAATTTAATTTGTCTTTAAATTCAAATGTTATTGGAACTGGTTCTTTAAATATCTATGACAACCTTTATTTGCTAAAAACAGTTGCATCCTATAATGAAACCTTGCATGTGGAATCACGTGGTATTAAACATAAATTAAATAAGAAAAATTCAGCATCATTATGGCATAGGCGCTTAGGTCATATCTCAAAAGTTAGAATTGAACGCCTTATGTCTGATGGTATTTTAGAGTCCCTTGACTTCACAGACTTTGATGTCTGTGTCGATTGCATTAAGGGAAAATAGACCAAAACCAAGAGATTGAGTGCCAACAAATCTTCAAACATTTTAGAATTAATTCATACAGATATTTGTGGGCCATTCCCTAAGGCATACTAGAATGATCAACAATATTTCATAACATTCATAGACGATTACTCACGTTATAGGTACCTATATCCTATTCATGAGAAATCTCAGTCTTTGGATGTGTTCAAAGCTTATAAAGCGGAAGTTGAGAATCAACTCAACAAAAGGATTAAAAACATCAAATATGATCGTGGTGGTGACTACTATGGTAGATATGATGGCTTAGGTGAGCAATGTCCAGGACCATTTGCGAAATTCCTAGAGGAATACAATATTGTCCCACAGTACACCATGCCAGGATCACCTAGTATGAATGGTGTAGCTAAAAGATGAAACAGAACTCTTAAGGATATGGTAAGGAGCATGCTTGCTCATTCTACCTTACCTGAGTCCATTTGGGGAGAAGCATTAAAGACAGCAGCTTATATTCTAAATAGAGTACCCAATAAAGCAGTTGCAAAAACACCTTATGAGCTTTGGATAGGTTAAAAGCCTAGTTTAAAGCACTTTCACATTTGGGGATGTCTAGCTGAGGCAAGGCCTTATAGGCCACATAAAAATAAATTGGACTCCAAAACAGTAAGCAGCTACTTTATTGGTTATTCTGAGGGACCTAGGGGCTATAAATTTTATGATCCCATAATAAGGAATATTTTTGAGATTTAAAATCGTAACATTTTTTTAGGATGTTGAGTTTGGGAGGAGAAATAAGGTTAGAGACATTGCTTTTGATGAGGAATTGGATTCTAGCTTAGTTCCTACTATCACTTTTGACGATGTTCAGGTGCTTACAACTATCATTGATCAAAAATTGAATCCAGAACCTCTACAAGACAATGTTGAACAACTCCCCATTCAAAATGAGGTAATTGTTCCAGAAGAACAAACTCAACAACCTCAAGAACAAGTGTCATTAAGGAGGTCCATAAGAGAAAGGAGAAATGCTATTCCAGATGATTATATTGTATTTCTCTAAGAGCATGAGGATGATAATGGAATGCTGGAAGATGACCTAATCAACTTTTATTAGGCCATGAAAAGTTCTAATTCTCAAAAGTGGATTGATGCCATGAAAGATGAGTATAAATCTATGCAAGACAATAAAGTTTGGAAACCTGTCCCATTACTTGAAAGTGCAAAACCAATTGGTTGTAAATGGATATTTAAAACCAAGAGGGATGGAAATGGTAATGTGGAGAGGTATAAGGCGCTTCATGTAGCTGAAAGATATACTCAGAAAGAAGGTATTGATTTTACAGAGACTTTCTCTCTAGTTTCATCAAAAAACTCTTTCAGGATAATCATGGCGCTTGTTGCTCATTTTGATCTTGAGTTACATCAGATGGATGTTAAGACTGCGTTTCTTAATAGCGACATTGAAGAAACAATTTATATGGTACAATTAGAAAATTTTGAGTTGGAAGACTCAAAGAATATGATTTGCAAATTGACAAAATCCATCTATGGACTCAAACAAGCTCCCGTCAATGGTACCACAAGTTTCATCAAATAATTGTTTCGTTTGGTTTTAGGATTAATATTATTGATGATTGTGTGTATCATAAATTCAATGGGAGTAAGTACATATTTTTGGTTCTATATGTTGGTGACATTTTGCTTACCACTAATGATATAGGCTTATTTCATGAAACCAAGAAGTTTTTATCTAAGCATTTTTATATGAAAGATCTTGGGGACGCCTCTTTTGTTTTAGAAATTCATATACATCGAGATTGATCTCGAGGTATTCTTGGATTATCATAAAAGAGCTATATCGATAAAATACTCAAAAGGTTTGGCATGCAGAGTTGTAGACCAAGTGACACGCCTGTCGCTAAAGGAGACAAATTTAGTCTTACCCAATGCCCTAAAAGTAACCTTGAAATTCAGAAAATGCAAAAGATTCCCTATGCATCACTGTTGGGAGTTTAATGTATGCTCAAGTTTGTACGCGTCCAGACTTTGCATACATTGTTGGGATGTTAGGCAGATATTTAAACAACCCTGGTATAGACCATTGGATAGCAGCCAAAAGGGTTATGAGATATCTTCAGAGAACAAAAGATTACATGCTTAGTAAGAGATCAGATCTTTTGGAAGTCATAGGGTATTCTGATTCTGATTTCGCCGGATGCCAAGATAGTAGGAAATCTACATCAGGCTATATTAACCTGTTAGTTGGAGGAGCTATATCTTGGAAAAGTGTCAAACAGACACTTGTAGCTTCGTCTACTCTACTAAAGAGAGTTTGTAGCATGTTATGAGGCATCAAACCATGGAATATGGTAACAAAACTTTGTCACGGGGCTGCGCATTTTGGAGAATGTAAAAAGACCACTCAAATTATTTTGTGACAATAAGCCAGCAGTGTTGTATTCCAATAACAACAGAAGTTCATCTAAGTCAAAGCATATTGACATAAAGTTCTTAGTTGCAAAAGAAAGAGTGCAAAATGGTCAAATATCTATAGAGCACATTGGGACAAACTCCATGATAGCGGATCCGCTCACAAAAGTTTTACCACCCAAGGTCTTTCATGAGCACACTGCTCACATGAGTGTTACATTGTTTGAGGATATCATGATTTAGTTGGAGTTTATATTTTATTTATTTTCAGACATTTATGTGTTTGGTTATTTTCTGATCAGAAATGAAGTATTCAGTTTATTCACTCTATTTATCATTTTGATACTGACCTCACTTAAGTTTAAGGAGGACTAGTTGGAAATAGACATGTTTAGATCATATTACATGTAATTTCCATGCTACACGTCCATACTTAATCTATGTCATTTGGTTGTGTTAATATACGTGATCAGGGATGGATTTACTTACAATATGTGTAATAAAAGTCGCATTGGTTCTATGTTAACATAATTAATGGACAAGATTGTTCGGAATACCTTTTGAATATGATAGTAAAATTTTGAGCTCATAAGGTTGTATAATGACATGTAATTATAAAGGAATTAGTATATATATGTGTGGTCTAAGTGGGAGATTGTTGGAAAATATGGACATCACATATATAATAAAGGTAATTACATGTTATTATTTACTATCATGATAGGTTAGCCCGAATTAAAAGTAATCTAATTTGGCTAGAATTTTTTTGGGCTTTAATTATTAAATAAAGTATGGGTCAAATATGTGTAGATACTCTAGTAATTTAATTCTAATTAAATTCTAATTAATGATGGGTTAATTAGAATTTGATTCGAACTAATATGCTAAGGTTATAAATATTAGGGTTATGGTTCCCAAATTATACACAAGATATCTTTTCTAATATCCCATCATTAGGAAAGAGAAAACAGATATTCTCTGAATTTCTTGCGTGCTAATTTGGAAGATCAAATCCCCAAGATCCGGTAAAACTTCAAAAAATTCATGGATTCAGGTACACTTCCGCATCTAGTTTTGTTCTTGATTTATTCTTGATGTTTTGACATGATAAATCCTAGTTTATTAAGTTTTATTTCAGATTTATTTTACAAATCTAACATGCAGTGACAATTATGTGGCAAAATTGGTCATGTGGTCCAAAACTGTTATTACAAATTTGATGAAAATTTCTCTAGTGTTGATCAAGGCTATTCGATGATAGCCAATTATCATCATCTCAATGGGCAAGGTTTCTCTTCTCCAGCACCTCTTTGCTCTACTATGTCTCATTGTTGTGGTTCATCTTCACAGACTTACTCTCTATCCCTTTAGAACACTCTTCGAGGTTCTTCCTCTATTCCAACTGATCAAACATTGTATCCTGACTCCGGGGCTACAAACCACTTTACTCCTGACATGGCTAGTCTCACAACTGCATCACCCTATACAGGTACAAGTTAAGTTTCTATAGGAAATGGTGATTCTGTTTCTATAGCTAACATAGGGTCTTCTGCTCTATTGGCTAGTCCTAGGCTTTTGCAACTCAAGAATGTATTACATGTTCCTACTGGCTATATGTAGGTCAGTTTGCAAGGGATAATGGCTTCTATTTTGAGTTTCACCTTTGTGTTTTGTGAAGGATATTCAGACAAGGAAAACTCTTCTAGTGGGCCACATGCATGATGGACTCTACAAGTTTGATGTTTCACGTGTTGCTTCTAACACAACTGTTGCAGCTTAAGGATTAAGATCAAAACTTATATTCAATGCTTAGCTTTCCTCTTTTATTGAGTTATGGCATAAAAGACATGGTCATCCCTATAATAGCACTCTTGTTCATGTTTTATGTGACTGTAATATTCCTTTCAAACATAACAATTTACCTCATTGTATGTTTAACTTGTCAATTAGGCAAAGCTCACAAGTTGCCTTTTAGCTCTTTAAAAACAATGTACTCTTTACCTTTTGAATTAGTTGTGTCTGATCTTTGGGGACCAGCACATACATGATCCAATGGTTTCCTTTATTATGTTTCCTTCATTGAAATCCATAGCAAGTATACCTAGTTGTAATTTCTCAAGACTAAGTCTGAGGTTTTCAGTTGTTTTCTTTATTTCGTAAACTAGTTCAGTTCAATTTGGTTATTCTATAAAAATGCTTCAAAGTGACTGAGGGGAGAGTATTGATCTCTTTTGAATGAGCTCTCTCGGCTCGACATCCAGCATAGGGTCACCTGCCCTCATACATCTGAACAGAACGGTGTTGATGAAAGAAAGCTTAGACAGATAGATGACATCGGACTCACCCTCTTGGCTTAGGTATCTATGCCTCTGGAATTTTGGTCATATGTTTTTTCTCATGCTGTTCATTTGATCAACAAATTACCCACTCATGTCCTACAAATGTGTAGTCCTTATGAGAAGCTTTACAAAGCTAAATCTATTTATTCCCAACTAAAGGTGTTTGGTTGTGCTTGTTTCCCTTATTTGAGGCATTTCCATCAACAAAAACTTTAGTTTCGATCCAAATGGTGTCTTTCTTAGAGTTGGTAGTAATAAAAAATGCTATAAGTGCCCTGATGAAGATGGTCGAGTTTTTGTCTCTCGGCATGCTATATTTGATGAATCACAATTTCCCTCTTAGAATGGTTTTTCTTCACGTTCTACCTTGGGCTCCATCATGTCTTTACATCGACGGTCGCATGTTCCTATGGTTGTAGCTACTACACATCCAGTTGGTAACTCCACTCCTTTATCAGGGTCAACTAGGGCTTTTCCTATGGCAGGTTCACCTCGGGCTTTTTCTAACACGAGTTCTTCTTCCAATTCAACTACTATTGCTCAATCTTCTTCTACGGGTGAACATGCAGAACCATTAGCAATAGCTTGTGCTCCTATTTCTTGTAATCAATCTGATCGTCTTGAAAAGTCTGGTTCATTTGTGAATTCACATCCCATGAAAATTCGGTCGAATAATGGCATTTTCAAACCTAAAGTGTTCTCATTTGTTCTGGCTGAGAAAGAGCTAGTATCTATTGCAGAAGCATTCCAAAGTCCTGCTTGGAAAGCAGCTGCACAAACAGAATATGATGCATTACTCTCTAATCACACTTGGGATCTTATGCCCTTACCTGCAGGTCATAATGCCGTAGGCTATAAGTGGATTTTTAAAGTAAAAAGAAATGATAATAGCTCATTGGCTAAATACAAAGTCAAGGTGGTGGTTAAGGGTTACCTCTAAGAGGCAGACATTGATTTTCAAGAGACATTTAGTCCCGTGGTCAAACCAACGACGATTAGAATGGTTCTGGCACTAGATGTTTCCTTGGGCTGGTCTCTCAAGCAAGTGGACTTCAATAATGCCTTCTTGAATGGTGATTTGCATGAAGAAATTTACATGGTACAACCACCAGGTTTTGAACAACAATGGAGTAATGGTCAACAACTAGTATGCAAGTTAAGAAAGGCTTTGTATGGCCTTAAGCAAGCACCTCGGGCTTGGTTTCACAAGCTAAAGGAATTTCTTTTAACTGCCAAATTTGAAGTATCAAAAGCTGATAATTCTCTTTTTATTCATCATATGGGGTTTCAGTTGCTTTATGTTTTGGTATATTTGGATAACATTATTGTCATTAGGACTGACTCTCGTGCTATCGATCAATTTGTTAAGGAACTTGATGTTCAATTCTCTTTGAAAGACTTAGGAAAGTTGAGCTACTTCTTAGGCATTGAAGTTAAATACACTCAAGATGGGTTTTTTTCTTAGCCAAAAGAAATACATTCTTGATCTACTTCGAAGTGCCTCCATGGACAGATCGAACGGCTCTCCTATACCAATGGTAACTACTTGTCATTTGTCAGCTCATGTAGGCAATCTTGTTAAAGATGAACAACTTTACAAAAGCATAGTTGGTGCTCTACAACATGTTGTGATTACCATACCAGACATTGCCATCTCTGTGAACAAAGTATGTCAGTTTATGCACAAGCCATTGGATCTTTACTTTAAAGCTATCAAAAGAATCTTGCGTTATTTACAGGATACTTTGGATCATGGATTAAGGTTCACTTGAACCTCAAAGTTTTTGTTTGAAGGATATTCAGATGCGAGTTGGGAGTCAGATGTCGATGATCGCCGGTCGACTTCAAGCTATTGTGTGTTTCTTGGAGGGAATCCATTTTCTTGAAGTTCAAGAAAACAGCAAGTGGTCTCTAGGTCTACAGCTAAGGCAGAATACAGAAGTCTTGCTCATGTCACTGCAGAAATGGTCTAGATTCAGTCCTTGTTATTCGAACTATATGTTCCAGTTAAGAGCAAGGCATTAATATGGTGTGATAGTTCAATTGCTGTTGAAGTAGCAGAGAATCCTGTTATGCACTCTAAATTCAAACATGTCGAGTTGGATTTATTCTTTGTGAGGGAGAAAGTCGCAAGAGGATCCCTTCAAGTGGGGCATGTGCATAGTCAAGATCAGATTGCAGACATCTTGACGAAACCATTATCAGTAGGTTTGTTCAACAAGTTCAGGAGTCAACTTATTAAAGTTCTTACCAACAGTCATGAAGTTATAGCTGGGATAGAAAGTCAACAAGCATAGGGCATGTTATGAGTATCTCATCAGTTACTATTAATGTTACAGTTAGTTAAAGGAGTTAGATAGTTGATAAACAAAGTAGTTAACAGATAGTTGTTATCTGATTGTATTAAATACCCTCACTACTATATTCAAGTTAGCTTTTGAGATTAATAAATAATTTTCCTTATCTTCTTTATCATTGAATCTAACAAGTTCTAACTTCACACTTGTACCAGATTTGTAAATGTGAAGGATTGCAAGAAACAGTTGCATCCTTAAAGCAGCAGCTCTCTGATGCACCAGAATCACAAAATGTCAGTTCTAAAGCCTCGTATTCCCAACAATTTGCTAAAATGAATGGCCTGCAGATGGACAAAGAAGTTACGGCACCAAAAGAGATTAGTAGCGATTTACTTATAAAAACACAGTGCTTTTAAATACTCGAGATATGGTGCTCATATGGTACATTCTCGAGCGTTGCTATCTTTTTAAGTCCAAGCATGCAAACACACACAATTCAGTCATTTGCACTTGTCCCCATTCTCTACTCCTTTTTAATGACTAAAATATGTCTACATCTTGTTTCTATGTGTCTCGGCAAACATACAAGCACACTAAATGCAGTCTTTATGTTTTTATTCCCTAATTATACATCACAATGACATTAGCACTTATGATTAGCCTAGCATCAGTTTTTTGTTATGGGTTTACTTTTTACTAATTTCACTTTCATTTCAGTAAATGGTATAGCTAATTTCCTTATTTTGATCAATCAGGTGACCGAAATTGAGGAAATGAAGCACAAAGTTCAGTACTAATCGAGTCAAAATACCAGCTAGAGTTGCGGAACCATAAACCGCGCAGAGGAGAGTTCATATGCCAAGGGACTAGCCTCACCTCTTCTCTTTGTGGAGCTTAAGGAATTGTCGGAAGAAGTTGCTCAACTAATGAATCATAACGAGAGACTAATGGCGTAACTCGCTGCAGCAAAGAATCCTCCCACACAACGTGGAACAAGTACACTACTGAATGATCGAAGAGAGAGTCGACCAAACGACATGACCAAGTTGGATCATCCTCTTATTTAAAGAGAGAATCGGCGATGAGTAAAAAGAGAGAGCTTTGTATGAAGTCGCTTTTCTAGAGAAGGATCAGGGTGAAGCTGAGCTACAAAGAAAGGTTGAAGAATCAAAGCAAAGAGAAGCTTATCTAGAAAATGAACTTGCAAATTACCCATCGCGTTCTATTATGTGTTTTATTTTTTGTGTGTTTATTGTGCATATTGGCAATAGTATAATTTGCAACGAGTTTGTCAACTTACAGCTGTTTTGTTTTATATTCTTGAATTAATTTTTTTCTTCTATTTTAATGTAAATATTTATAGTTTCAACTATAATTAGTTTATCGACTTATAGATATTCTACTATATGCTTTTGAATTTTTTTTTACGTATTTATTGATGTGCACATTACTTATCACATACTTTACAACGAGTTTGTCATTTTACACGTGCTTTATTTTATCTTCTTGAATTAATTTTTTCTTCTATTTTAATGCAAAGATTTATAGTTTCAATTGTAACGAGTTTATAGACTTACACATTCTATTATATCAATTTGAATTTATTTATTGATATACATATTAATTTTCACATACTTTGCAATGATTATTTCGACTTACACGTGCTCTATTTTATAATCTTGACCTAATTTCGATTTATCTTGATTTTTTGATGTTATCATTTATGATTTCAATAAATTATAACGAGTTTATTGACTTAGAGGTGTTCTATTATATATTATTGTAGTTTCTTTTATTTAAATATTAATGATTTCAATTTTATATATTTTTAAATCAATCCATTTCTTCTTTTATTTAACAAAATTATATTTTGTAGTGACTGACTTTTGCAAGGCAACGAGCTATATATCAATAAGTTGTATTAAAATTTCATTAAAAGAAAAAAGAAAAAAATTGAATATCCTCATTTACTAACAAAGAGAACTCATATAATCTAATTTTAAAGAAAAGAGGAGATAGATCATCAAGAATATATTGAAGATGGACAGCAATTCTTTGACTCATTTCATTTGATAATGATAGACTAAACAACAAAAAACAGTAACACAACAAGACTTAAAAGTCTAGACTTTTATAAAATTATATGACTTCAGCACTAGAAACTGACCTTGTATAGATATTGATTTGTTGATTTTGTTGCCAAAAAACAAAAGGGTTTGAGTATTAAGGCTAGGAAAACATCATTGACTTGACATAATAATAAAAAGAGTCTATTATTAATTTTGTTTCCATGTTAAAGCTGCAGACAATCGGATAATTCAAGAACAATTTTAACCGAAAAGATGATATACCTACTTAACCGATGGTTTTAAGTAATAATTGTCCCACACTCATGCTTGCAAGTAGCATCTCTTTCTAGGGTTCTGTCATATGAGTATCTCATCGTTACTATTATCATTATGCTTAGTTAAAGGAGTTAGGTAGTTGCTAAACAAAGTAGTTAGCTATTAGATGTTATCCGATTGTATTAAATACCCTCACTACTATATTTAAGTGAGCTTTTAAGATTAATAAAGAATTCTTCTTATCTTCTTTATCATTGAATCTAACATGGTATCAAGAGCTAGTATTTTCTTGGTATAATAGGATTTTTTTCTCTAGTTTCATGGCTACAGAGGGTGTTCCAATGGTTGATACTCCTCGTCATTCCTCCAACACTGGGGAAGCAGTTCATTCGCAGGGTCATGGCAGTATCGCTTTGCAAACAGTTCATTATTTCTCCAAACATGACACGATCAAACCCGGTGACAATAATTTTCTCTTATGGAAGCATCAAATTTTATTGATTCTTGAAGGATACGATCTTAAGGGGTTTATATTAGGCACGGTTGCTGTTCCTTCTCCACTTATAACTGAGAACGAGGGTCAGTTAATTGAAACCCCACCTTTCTTGTTCATAAGAAACAAGACAAGTTTCTCGCCTTTTGGCTATTATCTACGGTCACAGATGATGTCTTGGTGTATCTCACGACGGCCAAGACTAGTTTTAATGTCTGGACAACCATTGAAAGACGATTTGGTGCCAAGTCTAACATCAAAATCTCGAGTATGCGCCATTCTTTATACTCGTTTAAGAAAGTAAATCTTACTATCAAAGAATATTTGTTCAAAGTAAAGAGTATGAGTGATAGTTTAATTGCAGCTGGTAGTCTGGTTACTGAACAAGAACAAGTGAGCATCATCTTGATTGGTCTTTCGATGGAATATGAGTCCATTCGTGTGATCACCTCAGCAACTCCTATGTCCCTTGACTTGTTGGCTGAGATGCTTCTTGATTGTGAAGTACGACAGCTAGCTCTACTAATGTAAGTCTCGGTATAAGCTAATTTGGCATCTCACCAGAAACAAGATGGAGTAGCAAGATCAAAACATACTGAGGACTCCAAAAGCTCTCTTCAGGAGTTTAAGCAAGGACACAGAGGGTAAGGAAGAGGCTGGCCTCATGGCAGGGCTCATGGTAATAGTCGTGGTTGGTCTTGTTCTAGACTGCAGATGTTGGAAAATATGGACATCATATATATAATAAAGGTAATTACATGTTATTATTTACTATCATGATAGGTTAGCCCGAATTAAAACTGATCTAATTTGGCTAGAATTTTATTGGGCTTTAATTATTAAATAAAGTATGGGTCAAATATGTGTAGATACTCTAGTAATTAAATTCTAATTAATGATGAACTAATTAGAATTTGATTAGAACTAATATGCTAAAGTTATAAATAGTAGGGTTATGGTCTCCAAATTATATACAAGATATCTTTTCTAATATCCCATCATTAGGAAAGAGAAAGCAGATATTCTCTAAATTTCTTGTGTGCTAATTTGGAAGATCGAATCCCCAAGATCTAGTAAAACCTCAAGAAATTCATGGATTCAGGTACACTTCCGCATCTAGTTTTGTTCTTGATTTGTTCTTGATTTATTCTTGATGATTTGACATGATAGATCCTGGTTTATTAAGTTTTATTTCAGATTTATTTTATAAATCTAACAAATGGTATCAGAGCCTCGTCATGTTAAATCATTGGAAATTTATTTAAGTTTCTTTTTTAAACGATTGATTCATAAAATTTTATGGGTTTTATATTTCGGATATATATTGATCTTTGAAGGCTTATATTAAAGTATATATTTTTTTGAATTTATAAATTTTTTTAAGGTTTTCCTTTTCTTTTATTTTTTCGATGGATTAAAAAAAAGTTAACAGTAAATAGGCATAACTTAATTCATATATATATTTTGATTATATACATATATAATAAATGCATGTTGTTTTGGAAATTTATATAAATATATAATTATCTTTTAATTTGATTGAAAGATGAAATTAAGGTAAATATTTTGAAACAAATAAATTCAGATTTTGGCTTTTAATTAAGGATATCTAATATTTTAAATAAATTATTTGAAACAAAATGTCGCCAAAGTGACCTCTTTTGTGTAGATTAGTTTATTTGAAATATTAAGATGATTATATGTTTTTGTTATTCATGCGTTTATTAATTGACCCAAAGGTAAGTTAATATTTGGCTGAATTTCAACGAGATCTGTGGTGATAAATGTGTGACGATTATAATGTAATTTATGTGAGCAATAAGTTAGTCCAAAGATTAATTCATTGTTTGACATAATTTATTGTCAATATTTGATTGCTACAACAAGAGTACCGCTTACTGTTAATATTACAATCCAAAGACTTGATATTAGTGTTATGTTTGGTATCTTGATATGGGATTAGCCATTATCTTGAATTTATTGTTTACTTATGAATATTGATTTAAGCTTGTTTTTGTTCTATATTCAACTAATTCATCTTCTGCTGCCACAATATCTGCTAATATAAATTCTATACCCATGCTTAATGGGACTAATTTTAAGGAATGGAAAAGGCACTTACTTATAGTGCTTGGCTGTATGGACATAGGTCTTGCACTAAGGGAAGAACAACCTGCACCTCTCACTGCGGAAAGCACCCCTAATGTTAAGAGGGACTTTGAGAGGTGGGAACGTTCAAATCGCATGAATCTAATGATCATGAAACACATCATTCCAAAAGCCTTTAGGGGCACAGAATCTGAAGATATTACTCAGGCCAAGGGTTTCCTTAATGAAATTGATAAACATTTTGCTAAAAACGATAAGGTTGAGATGACATCACTTCTGACTTCTTTGATGTCTATGAAGTATAAGGGTCAAAGAAAGGTAACGGAATACATTATGGAGATGTTCCATACTGCTTCAAGACTTAAGGCATTTAAGATCAAGATTTCTAAGGAATTGCTTGTTCTTATGGTTTTGGTATCGCTTTCTGTACAGTTTAACCAATTTAAAATTAGTTATAACTGTCAAAAGGAGAAATGGACCCTAAATGAGCTCATTTCTCATTGTGTTCAAGAGGAAGAAAGGTTGAAGCGTGATAAGTCTGAAAGTGCTCATTTGGCCAATGCCTTTAAAGACAAGGGCAAGAAAAGAAAATATCAGAATAAAGCTGCTAAAGGTCCAGCTCAAAAGAAACAACAACAAGCTACAGAGAGTTGTTTCTTTTGTAACAAGTTTGGACATGTAAAGAAAGATTGTACCAAATATCATGCTTGGCTCGTAAAGAAAGGTATGATTCTTAATTTGGTCTGTTCTGAGATTAATTTAGCTTCAGTACCTAGAAACACTTGGTGGATAGATTCTGGTGCTACTACTCACATAAGTGTTTCTATGCAGGGTTGCCTGAGTTATCGAAAGCCAAGTGATGGTGAAAGACACATCTTTTTGGGCGATGGAAAAGCGGTAGAAGTGGAAGTGATTAGGCATTTTAGGTTGTTATTAGGAACTGGTTTTTATTTGGATTTAAAAGACACTTTTGTTGTACCTTCATTTAGATGGAATTTAGTTTATGTTTCTTCGTTGGACAAATTTGGATATTATTGTTCATTCTGAAACAATCAATTTAATTTGTCTTTAAATTCAAATGTTATTGGAACTGGTTATTTAAATATCTATGACAACCTTTATTTGCTAAAAACAGTTGCATCTTATAATGAAACCTTGCATGTGGAATCACGTGGTATTAAACATAAATTAAATAAAAAAAATTCAGCATCATTATGGCATAGGCGCTTAGGTCATATCTCAAAAGTTAGAATTGAACGCCTTATGTCTGATGGTATTTTAGAGTCCCTTGACTTCACACAGACTTTGATGTCCGTGGTCGATTGCGTGATAAGGAAAATAGACCAAAACTAAGAGATTGGGTGCCAACAAATCTTCAGACATTTCAGAATTAATTCATACAGATATTTGTGGGCCATTCCCTAAGGCATACTAGAATGATCAACAATATTTCATAACATTCATAGACAATTACTCACGTTATAGGTACCTATATCCCATTCATGAGAAATCTCAGTCTTTGGATGTGTTCAAAGCTTATAAAGCGGAAGTTGAGAATCAACTCAACAAAAGGATTAAAAACATCAAATATGATCGTGGTGGTGACTACTATGGTAGATATGATGGCTTAGGTGAGCAATGTTCAGGACCATTTGCAAAATTCCTAGAGGAATACAATATTGTCCCACAGTACACCATGCCAGGATCACCTAGTATGAATGGTGTAGCTAAAAGATGAAACAGAACTCTTAAGGATATGGTAAGGAGCATGATTACTCATTCTACCTTACCTGAGTCCATTTGGGGAGAAGCATTAAAGACAGCAGCTTATATTCTGAATAGAGTACCCAATAAAGCAGTTGCAAAAACACCTTATGAGCTTTGGATAGGTCAAAAGCCTAGTTTAAAGCACTTTCACATTTGGGGATGTCCAGCTGAGGCAAGGCCTTATAGGCCACATAAAAATAAATTGGACTTCAAAACAGTAAGCAGCTACTTTATTGGTTATTCTGAGGGACCTAGGGGCTATAAATTTTATGATCCCATAATAAGGAATATTTTTGAGACGAAAACTGTAACATTTTTTAGGATGTTGAGTTTGGGAGGAGAAATAAGGTTAGAGACATTGTTTTTGAGGAGGAATTGGATTCTAGCTCGGTTCCTACTATCACTTTTGACAATGTTCAAGTGCTTACAACTATCATTGATAAAAAATTAAATCCAGAACCTCTACAAGACAATGTTGAACTACTCCCCATTCAAAATGAGGTAATTGTTCCAGAAGAACAAACTCAACAACCTCAAGAACAGGTGTCATTAAGGAGGTCCATAAGAGAAAGAAGAAATGCTATTCCAGATGATTATATTGTATTTCTCTAAGAACATAAGGATGATAATGGAATGATGGAAAATGACCTAATCAACTTTCATTAGGCCATGAAAAGTTCTAATTCTTAAAAGTGGATTGATGCCATGAAAGATAAGTATAAATCTATGCAAGACAATAAAGTTTGGAAACTTGCCCCATTACTTGAAGGTGCAAAACCAATTGGTTGTAAATGGCTATTTAAAACTAAGAGGGATGCAAATGGTAATGTGGAGAGGTGTAAGGCACGTCTTGTAGCTAAAAGGTATACTCAGAAAGAAGGTATTGATTTTACAGAGACTTTCTCTCTAGTTTCATCAAAAAAACTCTTTCAGGATAATCATGGCGCTTGTTGCTCATTTTGATCTTGAGTTACATCAGATGGATGTTAAGACTGCGTTTCTTAATTGCGACATTGAAGAAACAATTTATATGGTACAATTAGAAAATTTTGAGTCGGAAGACTCAAAGAATATGGTTTGCAAATTGACAAAATCCATCTATGGACTCAAACAAGCTCCCGTCAATGGTACCACAAGTTTTATCAAATAATTGTTTCGTTTGGTTTTAGGATGAATATCAATTGTGTGTATCATAAATTCAATGGGAGTAAGTACATATTTTTGGTTCTATATGTTGATGACATTTTGCTTACCGCTAATGATATAGGCTTATTTCATGAAACCAAGAAGTTTTTATCTAAGCATTTTGAGATGAAAGATCTTGGGGATGCCTCTTTTGTTTTAGGAATTCAGATACATTGAGATAGATCTCGAGGTATTCTTGGATTATCATAAAAGAGCTATATCGATAAAATACTCAAAAGGTTTGGCATGCAGAGTTGTAGACCAAGTGACACGCCTGTCGCTAAAGGAGACAAATTTAGTCTTACCCAATGCCCTAAAAGTAACCTTGAAATTCAGAAAATGCAAAAGATTCCCTATGCATCAGCTGTTGGGAGTTTAATGTATGCTCAAGTTTGTACGCGTCCAGACTTTGCGTATATTGTTGGGATGTTAGGCAGATATTTAAACAACCCTGGTATAGACCATTGGATAGCAGCCAAAAGGGTTATGAGATATCTTCAGAGAACAAAAGATTACATGCTTACTTATAAGAGATCAGATATTTTAGAGGTCATAGGGTATTCTTATTCTGATTTCGTCGGATGCCAAGATAGTAGGAAATCTACATCAGGCTATATTTACCTGTTAGATGGAGGAGCTATATCTTGGAAAAGTGTCAAACAGACACTTGTAGCTTCGTCCACTATGGCAGCAGAGTTTGTAGCGTGTTATGAGGCATCAAACAATGGAATATGGTTGCAAAACTTTGCCACGGGGCTGCGCATTTTGGAGAATGTAAAAAGACCACTCAAATTATTTTGTGACAATAAGCCAGCAGTGTTGTATTCCAATAACAATAGAAGTTCATCTAAGTCAAAGCATATTGACATAAAGTTCTTAGTTGTAAAAGAAAGAGTGCAAAATGGTCAAATATCTATAGAGCACATTGGGACAAACTCCATGATAGCGGATCCGCTCACAAAAGTTTTACCACCCAAGGTCTTTCATGAGCACACTGTTCACATGGGTGTTACATTGTTTGAGGATATCATGATTTAGTTAGAGTTTATATTTTATTTATGTTTAGACATTTATGTGTTTGGTTATTTTCTGATCAGAAATGAAGTATTCAGTTTATTCACTCTATTTATTATTTTGATACTGACCTCACCTAAGTTTAAGGAGGACTAGTTGGAAATAGACATGTTTAGATCATATTGCATGTAATTTCCATGCTACACGTCCATACTTGATCTATGTCATTTGGTTGTGTTAATATACGTGATCAGGGATGGATTTAGTTACAATATGTGTAATGAAAGTCGCATTGGTTCTATGTTAACATAATTAATGGACAAGATTGTTCGGAATACCTTTTGAACATGATAGTAAAATTTTGAGCTCATAAGGTTGTATAATGACATGTTATTATAAATGAATTAGTATATATATGTGTGGTCTAAGTGGGAGATTGTTGGAAAATATGGACATCACATATATAATAAAGGTAATTACATGTTATTATTTACTATCATGATAGGTTAGCCCGAATTAAAAGTAATCTAATTTGGCTAGAATTTTATTGGACTTTAATTATTAAATAAAGTATGGGTCAAATATGTGTAGATACTCTAGTAATTGAATTCTAATTAAATTCTAATTAATGATGGGCTAATTAGAATTTGATTCGAACTAATATGCTAAGGTTATAAATATTAGGGTTATGGTCCCCAAATTATACACAAGATATCTTTTCTAATATCCCATCATTAGGAAAGAGAAAGCAGATATTCTCTGAATTTCTTGTGTGCTAATTTGGAAGATCAAATCCCCAAGATCCGGTAAAACTTCAAGAAATTCATTGATTCAGGTACGCTTCTGCATCTAGTTTTGTTCTTGATTTGTTCTTGATTTATTCTTTATGTTTTGACATGATAGATCCTAGTTTATTAAGTTTTATTTAAGATTTATTTTACAAATCTAACATGCAGTAGTAATTATGTGGCAAAATTGGTCATGTGGTCCAAAACAGTTATTACAGATTTGATGAAAATTTCTCTAGTGTTGATCAAGGCTATTCGATGATAGCCAATTATCATCATCTCAATGGGCAAGATTTCCCTTCTCCAGCACCTCCTTGCTCTACTATGTCTCATTGTTGTGGTTCATCTTCACAGACTTACTCTCTAGCCCTTCAGAACACTCTTCGAGGTTCTTCCTCTATTCTAACTGATCAAACTTGGTATCCTGACTCCGGGGCTACAAACCACTTTACTCCTGACATGGCTAGTCTCACAATTGCATCACCCTATACAGGTACAGGTTAAGTTTCTATAGGAAATGGTGATTCTGTTTCTATAGCTAACATAGGGTCTTCTACTCTATTGGCTAGTCCTAGGCTTTTGTAACTCAAGAATGTATTACATGTTCCTACTGGCTATATGTAGGTCAGTTTGCAAGGGATAATGGCTTCTATTTTGAGTTTCACCTTTGTGTTTTGTGAAGGATATTCAGACAGGGAAAACTCTTATAGTGGGCCACATGCATGATGGACTCTACAAGTTTGATGTTTCACGTGTTGCTTCTAACGCAATTGTTGCAGCTTAAGGATTAAGATCAAAACTTATATGCAATGCTCAGCTTTCCTCTTTTATTGAGTTATGGCATAAAAGACATGGTCATCCCTATAATAGCACTCTTGTTCATGTTTTACGTGACTGTAATATTCCTTTCAAACATAACAATTTACCTCATTGTATGTTCAGCTTGTCAATTAGGCAAAGCTCACAAGTTGCCTTTTAGCTCTTTAAAAACAATGTACTCTTTACCTTTTGAATTAGTTGTGTCTGATGTTTGGGGACTAGCACATACATGATCCAATAGTTTCCTTTATTATGTTTCCTTCATTGACATCCATAGCAAGTATACCTGGTTGTACTTTCTCAAGACTAAGTTTGAGGTTTTCAGCTGTTTTCTTTATTTCCAGAAACTGGTTCAGGTTCAATTTGGTTGTTCTATAAAAATGCTTCAAAGTGACTGAGAGGAGAGTATTGATCTCTTTCGAATGAGCTCTCTCGACTCGACATCCAGCATAGGGTCACCTGCTCTCATACATCTGAACAGAACGATATTGATGAAAGAAAACTTAGACAGATAGATGACATGGGACTCACCCTCTTGGCTTAGGTATCTATGCTTCTGGAATTTTGGTCATATGTTTTTGCTCATGCTGTTCATTTGATCAACAAATTACCCACTCATGTCCTACAAATGTGTAGTCCTTATGAGAAGCTTTACAAAGCTAAATCTATTTATTCCCAACTAAGGGTGTTGGGCTGTGCTTGTTTCCCTTATTTGAGGCATTTCCATCAACAAAAACTTTAGTTTCGATCCAAATGGTGTCTTTCTTGGAGTTGGTAGTAATAAAAAATGCTATAAGTGCCCTGATGAAGATGGTCGAGTTTTTGTCTCTCGGCCTGTTATATTTGATGAATCACAATTTCCCTCTTAGAATGGTTTTTCTTCACGTTCTACCTTGGGCTCCATCATGTCTTTACATCGACGGTCGCATGTTCCTATGGTTGTAGCTACTACACATCCAGTTGGTAACTCTACTCATTCATCAGGGTCAACTAGGGCTTTTCCTGTGGCAGGTTCACCTCAGGCTTCTTCTAACACGAGTTCTTCTTCCAATTCAACTATTATTGCTCAATCTTCTTCTACGGGTGAACATGCAGAACCATTAGCAATAGCTTGTGTTCCTATTTCTTGTAATCAATCTGATCGTCTTGAAAGGTCTGGTTCATTTGTGAATTCACATCCCAGGAAAATTCGGTCGAATAATGGCATTTTCAAACCTAAAGTGTTCTCATTTGTTCTGACTGAGAAAGAGCTAGTATCTATTGCAGAAGCATTCCAAAGTCCTACTTGGAAAGTAGCTGCACAAACAGAATATGATGTATTACTCTCTATTCACACTTGGGATCTTATGCCCTTACCTGCAGGTCATAATGCCGTAGGCTATAAGTGGATTTTTAAAGTAAAAAGAAATGATAATGGCTCGTTGGCTAAATACAAAAGCAAGCTGATGGTTAAGGGTTACCTCTAAGAGGCAGACATTGATTTTCAAGAGACATTTAGTCCCGTGGTCAAATCAATGACGATTAGAATGGTTTTGGCACTGGATGTTTCCTTGGGCTGGTCTCTCAAGCAAGTGGACATCAATAATGCCTTCTTGAATGGTGATTTGCATGAAGAAATTTACATGGTACAACCACCAGGTTTTGAACAACAATGAAGTAATGGTCAACAACTAGTATGCAAGTTAAGAAAGGCTTTGTATGGCCTTAAGCAAGCACCTCGGGCTTGGTTTCACAAGCTAAAGGAATTTCTTTTAACTGCCAAATTTGAAGTATCAAAAGCTGAAAATTCTCTTTTTATTCATCGTACGGGGTTTCAGTTGCTTTATGTTTTTGTATATTTGAATAACACTATTGTCACTAGGACTGACTCTCGTGCTATCGATCAGTTTGTTAAGGAACTCGATGTTCAATTCTCTTTGAAAGACTTAGGAAAGTTGAGCTACTTCTTAGGCATTGAAGTTAACTACACTCAAGATGGGTTTTTTTCTTAGCCAAAAGAAATACATTCTTGATCTACTTCGAAGTGCCTCCATGGACAGATCGAACGGCTCTCCTATACCAATGGTAACTACTTGTCATTTGTCAGCTCATGTAGGCAATCTTGTTGAAGATGAACAATTTACAAAAGCATAGTTGGTGCTCTACAACATGTTGTGATTACCAGACTAGACATTGCCATCTCTGTGAACAAAGTATGTCAGTTTATGCATAAGCCATTGGATCTTTACTTTAAAGCTATCAAAAGAATCTTGCGTTATTTACAGGATACTTTGGATCATGGATTAAGGTTCACTCGAACCTCGAAGTTTTTGCTCGAAGGATATTCAGATGCGAGTTGGGAGTCAGATGTCGATGATCGCCAGTCGACTTCAAGCTATTGTGTGTTTCTTGGAGGGAATCCATTTTCTTGAAGTTCAAGAAAACAGCAAGTGGTCTCTAGGTCTACAGCTAAGGCAGAATACAGAAGTCTTGCTCATGTCACTGCAGAAATGGTCTAGATTCAGTCCTTGTTATCCGAACGATATGTTCCAATTAAGAGCAAGGCATTAATATGGTGTGATAGTTTAGCTGCTGTTGAAGTAGCAGAGAATCCTGTTATGCACTCTAAATTCAAACATGTCGAGTTGGATTTATTCTTTGTGAGGGAGAAAGTCGTAAGAGGATCCCTTCAAGTGGGGCATGTGCATAGTCAAGATCAGATTGTAGACATCTTGACGAAACCATTACCAGTAGGTTTGTTCAACAAGTTCAGGAGTCAACTTATTAAAGTTCTTACCAACAGTCATGAAGTTACAGCAGGGATAGAAAGTCAACAAGCATAAGGCATGTTATGAGTATCTCATCAGTTACTATTAATGTTACAGTTAGTTAAAGGAGTTACATAGTTGATAAACAAAGTAGTTAACAGTTAGTTGTTATCTGATTGTATTAAATACCCTTACTACTCCATTCAAGTGAGCTTTTGAGATTAATAAATAATTCTTCTTATCTTCTTTATCATTGAACCTAACACGTTCTAACTTCACACTTTTACCAGATTTGTGAATGTGAAGGATTGCAAGAAACAGTTGCATCCTTAAAACAGCAGCTCTCTGATGCACCAGAATCACAAAATGTCAGTTCTAAAGCCTCGTATTCCCAACAATTCGCTAAAATGAATGGCCCGCAGATGGACAAAGAAGTTACGGCACCAAAAGAGATTAGTAGCGATTTACTTATAAAAACACAGGTGCTTTTAAATACTCAGATATGGTGCTCATATGGTACATTACTCGAGCGTTGCTATCTTTTTAAGGCCAAGCATGCAAATGCACACAATTCAGTCATTTGCACTTTTCCCCATGCTCTGCTCCATTTTGATGACTGAAATATGTCTACATCTTGTTTCTATGTGTCTCGGCAAACATACAAGCACACTAAATGCAGTCTTTATGTTTTTATTCCCAGATTATACATCACAAATGACATTAGCACTTATGATTAGCCTAGCATCGGTTTTGTTATGGGTTTACTTTTTTCTTGATTTCACTTTCATTTGAGTAAATGGTATAGCTAATTTCCTTGTTTTGCTCAATCGGTGACCGAGATTGAGGAAATGGAGCACAAAGTTCTGGTACTAATCGAGTCAAATATACCAGCTAGAGTTGCGGAACCATAAACTGGCAGAGGAGAGTTCATATGCCAAGGGACTAGCCTCATTTCTGCTTTGTGGAGCTTAAGGAATTGTCGGAAGAAGTTGCTCAACTAATGAATCATAACGAGAGACTAATGGCGAACTCATTGCAGCAAAGAATCCTCCCACACAACGTGGAACAAGTACACTACGGAATGATCGAAGAGAGAGTCTCCACCAAACGACATGACCAAGTTGGATCATCCTCTTATTTAAAAAGAGAGAATCGGCGATGAGTAAAAGAGAGAGCTTTCGTATGAAGTCGCTTTTCTAGAGAAGGATCTGGGTGAAGCTGAGCTACAAAGAAAGGTTGAAGAATCAAAGTAAAGAGAAGCTTATCTAGAAAATGAACTTGCAAATTAGCTATTGCGTTCTATTATATGTTTTATTTATTTAGTTAGTTGTGTTTACTGTGCATACTGCCTACAGTATAATTTGCAACGAGTTTATCAACTTATGCGTTATTTATTTTATACTCTTGAACTAGTTTTAATTTATTTATTTACGTTGTAACGATTTATAATTTTTATTATAACCGGTTTATCGATAAATAGATGTTATACTATATGTTTTTGAATTTTTTAACGTATTTATTGATGTGAAACTTATTTATTGTATACTTTACAATAAGTTTATCAACTTACACGTGCTCTATTTTATATTTTTGAATTAATTTTTTTCTTCTATTTCAATGCAAAGATTTATAGTTTCAATTATAACATGTTCTATTATATTATTTTGATTTTATTTATTTATTTATTGATATACATATTAATTATTACATACTTTGTAATGAGTTTATCAACTTACACGTGCTCTATTTTATATTCTTGAACTCATTTTTTTCTATTTTCATTGTAAAGATTTATAATTTCGGTTTATCATTATTTTTTTATGTTAATGTTTATGATTTCAATAAATTATATTTTTATGACTTACTAGCTTTCATGTGTTTTATCATATAATTTTTAGTTTTATGATTTAGTACCTTGTAATTGTATCAACACAAATATTTTTTTGATTTATTTCCTTGTATAAGTTTGAATTAATATAGAGTTTTAATAAATAATGCAACTAATTTATATGTTCAACAAGCTATCTCTTTTTTTCTTTAACATAAAACAAAACTTGTATTAATTTTTTAATTAAAAAAACACTAAAAGTTTGTTAAAACATCAATCAAATAAGCACATTCATCCTCAATCCAAAATCGAATTCTAGTGACGGAGTTTTGCAAGACAATGAGCCATATATCAATAAGTTGTTTTAAAATTTCATTAGAAAAAGGAAAAATTGAACACCCTCATTTTTTGACATATAATCTAATTTTAAAGAAAAGAGGAGATAAATCATCAAGAATATATAAATTATATGATTCATTTCATTTGATAATGATAGACTAAACAACATAAAACAGTAACAAAACAATACTTAAAATCCTAAACTTTTATAAAATTATATAGAAACTGACATTGTATAGATAGTGATTTGTTGATTTTGTAACTAAAAAACAAAAGGGTTTGACTATTGAGGCTGGGATGACACCATTAACCTAACCTAATAAAAAGAAAACAAGCAAACCCAAAATACATTCATTGAAACTGACATAAAAAAAATCAGGCAAGTTTATGTATTCTAATCTTCCTTTCACTCAAACCCTAGTCTCAACTCTATGTCCAAATTGTTGCAACTACTTGAACCGGAAGCTTGACTGGGAACAACAACAGGTTCTCCTTATTCCACCAGATGATTCCTCAAACTAGGATTAGGAGCAGGATTAAGTGGGGTTCTCCCAAAGGATGTTCCCAACCCAAGAAAACCACTTATGGTCTTTTGTTCACCAAGAAAATCAGCGGCCAGAACTTGAAGAAGAGACTTCTAATCTTTGTAATTATAAGGATGATGATTTTGAGGCTCTCTTGCTCCAATTTGCCTCATTCTTAGACCCTTATCATGTTTGATATCATAATTGTTCACTTCTTTTTCTTCTCCGGGACTGAGTTGGACAGGCCCCTTCCCTTTTCCCTTAAAAGGATGAAAACGAGATTGGCACTATCAGCATAAGGGTTCTTGCCAACTTTTACCTTTATTTTTTGAGGATTCAATGACGGAAGCAGGTGCAAAAGTTGATGCTATTTTCATGGGTTCTTTCACAAAGGCTTTTCCTTTGCCCTTTTGGTGAGAGAGGGGGGGGGAGAGAGAGAGAGAGATTAATGCTACTTATAAATAGTAAAACAAATAGATAATATATATATAATTTCATCACTTCTAAAAGAAATTTGACTTATATCTTGACTTAAATGAAACGATGGTTAAACCTCTTGTTTAAAAGATTAATGTTAATGCTACTTTTTTTCTTTTTCTTTTTTTTTTTTTTTGTGCTCAATCATGTGTTGTTTGTGAGGAATTTTAAGTTAAAATTAAAATTTATTTAAGTGTTTCTATGCTGAACTTTGTCATCATTAGTAATTTGATTAATGAATATTTTAAATTTTTAAGTAAACTCTTGATGCTTTTGTTAAATTCATAATACTTTGAATTATTCATAAAGGCACCAAAAAGAGGAGAAAATTGTAAGTAAAAACCAGTATTTTTGTTAATAGTAATTGAGAATTACATGTTTTTGAATTTATCTTTGATTGTAAAATAGAGCTCACGCACATAAAGAAAAACCATAGTAGGAATCTGTAATTTCTAACTACATAACAATAAATTAAGAACTTTGTTAACAAAATAATAATTAAAAGTTTGGAGATATTCAGCAGATTATCATTTATGACCCTTAAACATCTTTTGCTTTTTTCTTCCAAAAGTTTAACATCTTTCCATTAGAGGTTGGTCAAGTTTATCTCCTCTTCCTTTTGATCGACATTTTCAATACTTTGGGTTCAAGATCCCCTATATGCTAGAGGTATAGAGTTCGAACTTTGGCATGAGCTTGTTTTTCAGCAACTATGGCATTTTGCGCTCATCTTCAACGATTAGACATTTCAAAGTGACTAAAGATAATACCAAATTTGTTTGAATGAAAAATAATAACTTTATCAATGCTATTGGACATAGAAATTAAGATTATGATAACTAAAAACCTGTAATATTTGTGAGCTTAATAAAAAAAGTGAAACATGTTATGAGTCGCATGAAATCGAGAAAGGAGATAGACATTAAACACGTGAGGTTCGTCATGACATCTCCTTTAACCTTCGTTTGACCCTTTTTGTCTTTTTCATATATGGCTACTTATTTTCTTTTTGAGGCCTTTACGAGTCTATCAACATAAAACTGGACTTATGCCTGTCACTTATTTACAGCGACATTAGCATTTACGATTAGCCTAACATCAGTTTTTTTATTATGGGTTTACTTTTTACTGATTTCAGTTTCATTACAGTAAATGGTATAGCTAATTTCCTTGTTTTGCCCAATCAGGTGACCGAGATTGAGGGACTGAAGCACAAAGTTATGGACTAGCTGAGTCAAAAGACCAGATAGAGTTGCGGAACCATAAACTGGCAGAGGAGAGTTCATATGTCAAGGTGCTAGCCTCAGTCGCTGCTGTTGAGCTTAAGGAATTGTCAGAAGAAGTTGCTAAACTAATGAATCATAACGAGAGACTAATGGCAGAACTCCTGCAGCAAAGAATCCTCCCGTACAACGTCGAACAAGTACACTACGGAATGGTCGAAGAGAGAGTCTGACCAAACGATATGATCAAGTTGGATCATCCTCTTACTTAAAAAGGGAACTAGCGATGAGCAAAGAGAGAGAGCTTTCGTATGAAGCTGCTCTTCTAGAGAAGGATCAACGTGAAGCTGAGCTACAAAGAAAGGTTGAAGAATCTAAGCAAAGAGAAGCTTATCTAGAAAATGAACTTGCAAATATGTGGGTTCTCGTTGCCAAATTTAAAAAAAATCCAATGGAGTAGATACTTGAAACTGTGGTTTCCGAATCAATTGAAGGGAAATAGTGAGATGCGTTTGAAATCTGGAAATGACCGGTTCTGTTCAGGGCACAATTTATTCACAAACAATAATTCGGCTTCAGCTTTGATTTAGTATTTTGTTTCGGAGAATAATGTTGTGCATTGCATGTAGAGGGGCCATTATACATTCCATGGGAGTTTTTTTTCTTATTCATCAAATTTTTTGTATCTTTTGAAAAGCTTCACTTTGTGTACATATTAGTTTTGAAGCAATGCAGCTCTCAAATATCATCAGTTAATTTTCTTCTCTGTTTCGCTGTAAATGTTTTATGCTTTAAGATTGATAAATCTAGTCGGTAAAATATTTATTTGCAGTGAACCATAATTAGGCTTTGAATGGAATTCAAGTAAATGCTTCCTCATTTGATTCCTTTAACAACTCTTTGTATGTGGAAATCATCTAACTGTTAAAATAAATAAATAATAATAATAATAATAATAATAATAATAATAATAATAATAATAATAATAAATAAAACATATGAAAAACATTCCGAAAATGAACAAATGAAAAACTTTTCAAAATTAAGCTTCATTGCAACTTCTGCGGAATTATATCCGTTATGAAAACTTTTGGTTGGTGTATATTAAAGTAAGCAAATTCTAAGTTTGAATTAACTGTAAGCATATTGTGTCAAATAATATAGTTATTTTTTATAATGAATTACTTCGTCGAAGTATTTCAAAGATCGTACGTTCAAGAAGAATCAAAGCAATTAAATTTTTTGATAAATTCAATATTTAGAGTTTAATTAAGGTTGTGCCATGTGATGTTTAATTCATTAGACACAGTTTTTTTTTTTTCTGTGTTACCATTAGATCTATTCCTAATAATTTAGTTCATTATTTTATGTTACTTCAGGTTCATAATTTGTAGTTGATAAGGAAAAAACTTACATTCTATTTAAATTACAAATTGCAATGAGTAAAATAAATTACAAGTTGTTAACCTCACATCCACCATAGGTGGTTCTTATTGTGCTGGGGGCAGCGGGATGAGCAGCGATAGGGATGGGCAGTGATGAGGATTAGTGGTACTTATGGTGGGTGTTGGGCAATGATGATAACTGGTGGTTCTAATGTTGCAAATAAACCAAAAACGGTGTTTCGGACTAATTATAAAGAGATTCTTAACTTTAGTCAAAGTCAAAAATATGTTATGTTAGTAATAGACCAGTCCATGGGCCAAGCCACCCTAGTCTCAACTCTATGTCCAAATTGTCACAACCGCTTGAATTGGAAGCTTGACTGGGAGCAGCACTAGGTTCTCTAGCCCAAGAAAACCACTTTTCGTCTTGAATTTACAAAGAAAATCCACTACCAGAGCCTGAAAGAGACTTCTAATCTTTGTAATTATAAGGATGATGATTTTGAGACTCACTTTCTCCAATCTGCCTTGGTCATGGACCCTTATCACGTCTGATATCGTACTTGTTCACTTCTTCTTCTTCTTCTTCTTCTTCTTCTTCTTCTTCTTAGTTGGACAGGGGCCTTCCCTTTTCCCCTGAAAGGATGAAAATGAGGATTGACACTATCTGTAATAGCTCATTTTCAGTAAAATTGGAACAGTGGTTTCGGAACTACAAATCCGAGCCGAAAATAAAATTTATTTTTATATTTTTGCATGATTAGTATTTTGATAGGAATGTCATAAGAAAATTCCGATAAGAAAATTTTATCGATTTTTTGCTTAATTACAGATAGGACCAAATTGCATAAAACGTAAAAGTTGAATTTTAGTGGCTAGAAGGATCAAATAGTTATAAAATTCAAAAATTGAGGTCATTATATGGTAATTATACCATTAAAGAAAAAGGTAGTAGATATTTTTGGTGATTCATCTATGGAAAAATTAGAAAAGGTTAAGGACTAATTTGGAAACTAAAATAATTAAAAGATGATAAATTAATAAATAAGAAATATCATCATATTATTGTCATCTTCATCCCCAAAATACATGGAAACCCTAGGAGAGAGAGAAGAAACTAATCAAGTTTAATTGGTTAAGTATTCTTGTCCCGTTTTTAGTAATTTTTATATTTTTGAGATCGGGATAACCTAATCTATCTAGATTGGAGATCAATTTGAAAAGTTATCAAAGTATAGAATTTTTTCCATTGATGAATATGCTGAAATTTTGAAATTTATGATAGAAAATGAAAGGTTGTTGATAGATAAACAACTTTTACAAAGTGAATTTTGATGAAATTGTGATTTAGGGACTAAATTTTAAAGTTGTGAAAATTGAAGAAAAATTCTAAATTTTATATAATACATGTGCTGTAAATTTAATATTGAAATTTCGATTAGGCTTGGAATAAGGAGTAGATTGCATGAATTTCATTTTCCGAGCCTAGGGACGAAATTGGAATTTATGAAAAGTTTAGGGGCAAAATGGTAATTTTCCTTAGGATGTAATTGAGTTCAATAGAATATGAATGTGAGAAACTGATGTTTAAAATCATTTATATAGATCTAGATAACACAAATTCAAAGCTAGATCGAGGAAAAGAGAAAGATTCGGATTAGTAGATTTTCTTATACGAACTATTATCGAGGTAAGTTCGTGTAACTTAATATTAACATGTTTGAATTGAATGTCATATTTAATTTGAATGAAGTAAATCTTTATATGACTATATGAATGTTATAAATATATGAATGATCACATGATAGAAAATATCATTAAAATGTTAAGTTCCATTTGAATAGTGAAATCGATGAATACATGTGATTTCCTGTACATGAATGTGATTCTGCATATGTTGCTGAAGGGATTTAGCTCGGACGAGTAATCCCGGTATAGCCTCTTGAGCATCCTGTTATATAGTTCCTGCGAGCATCCTAATCGGTAGTGATTTAGCATGTGTTGCGCACTACCATAGCTCTTTGTAAGCATCCTGATACATGTTTCGATCGGTTGTGTTTCGGCATATAATGCGAACACAAACACAGCTCTTCATAAGCGTCCTGTTAAGCTCATTTGAACTCTTTGTTACCTTATCTGAAGCTCCCTGATATTATCTCTTCGGAGATATCTGAAAGGCTCTATCAGCTTCCTGAGTAAAAACTCTTATGAGCTTCTTGATTAGCTTGGATAAGTGTCATGTTACATGATTACATGGCTCGTTTGAGCATCCTGACATGTGGCTCGAGAGTATTCTCCCTAAATAAGAATTGACGGTTTGTAGATATGTACACCTTGAGTGTACCATTTAAGTATTCATCGATATTTCAGTAATTCAACGGATAAAACTCTTGTCATGAGAAAATGATGAAATAAATAGAAATATACCCTGAATATTTTTGAATTATTTGATGGAAGAATAAATGATGAGCTCATCTATGTTTATTTAATATTTAAATATATTATATGACTAATTTGCTTGATTGAGTATATGTGTTTAGGTAAACTTGTCAAAATGATGAAAGCATGTTAATTGTATGCTTAATGTTGTTAAATGTGATTGGTAAGTTTCAATTCCTGTTATACGAACTTACTAAGAATATAATGCTTACTAGGTATTATTTTCTCTGTTTTATAGTGCTCGAAAGCTTACAAAGGTTGGAGATTGGTTGGAGCATCATCACACTATCTACTAACTTGTTTTGGTATATACGTATATAGTAAATTTATTGGGTATAATGGCATGTATAGGTAACTTGTCCTATGATGGCATATGAATGTAGTTTGTAAACTAGCTATTGGAATGGTTAGTAATGGTTTGTTTTGGTATAATTATAAGGTTATATTAAATCAAATACCTATGTGTTAAGTTTACTAAATATGATTGATCAAGTTATGCTTAATCTATAAGTTAAACAAAGGTAAGATTATAATCACGATTGTTGATAAGCCATAAAAGTAACATGTTTTTAATCTCATTCTTGATGCGTTTTTGGATGATTTATTATATGAATTAGTGAATTTGATGCTCCTAATCTTTTAAATTCATGTTTCTATACTTAGGTGAGCATAGGGGAACGAAAGGAGTGAAAAACAAGCCAAAATCGAGCAAAAAGAGCTGCTTCCAAGATCCACACGGCCTGGGCATTTCCACACGGGTTGGCCACATGCCCATGTGCCAGTCCGTGTCGATTTCGCACCCTACTTCCTTGTTACGTGGAAAAACCTAATTTTTAGGGTTTCTGAGCATTCTAAAGTCTATAAATACACACTAGAAGAGGACTTAAAGGGAGGACGCAGAGTAGAACGCAGAAATTACTTGAAGAAAGTCGACGGACTCAACTCAAAAGTAGGATCTCTTTCAAGACCGAAGATCTCCATTCAATTTCTTTAGAAGTTTTTTGGTTTCTTTATGTTTTGTTGTTTTCCTTTTTTTGAGATATTTTTTTTCAAGTATGAACTAAATTCCCTAAATACCTAGGGAATATGAAACCTATGAAAGATCTTATTATTTGATTTTTTTGAATTACATGATAAATATTTGTTCTTGATCTCAATTATGTTTACTTACCTTCATGTTTAATGTTTTCAAGATATTAATTCATGACTGATGTGCTTATTCAGTGGAGCAAAAGTCTCTGTTTAAGAGCAGATCTAGCATAATTGATTGGAGTTGCATGCAATCCTAAAAATAGGATAACATAAATCTATCGGATTAGAGTCAAATCTAATAGGGGAATCCATAGATCGAGCTAATGCGACAATAAGGGTTTTAATTAGAAAGAGATTTTTAATTAATCAACCTAGATTCAGTTATTTTCACTCTCGAAAGAGATATTGATATAATTTAGGGATTTCTACGGATCAAGTCAAATGAATAAATCATTTAATTCATATTTAGAATAATAAGTGAAGTCTAGGTGAATTCTTTCCTAGGTATTATCTCTCTCATAAGTTTTCTTCGATTATTTTCCCAATTCGCTCTCTGTCGCTTAGTAATTAGTTTAGTTTAATTTTAGATTAAAAACAACCCTTCAATTTGTAGGGTAGATAATAAAAAGATAGTAATTACTAGTACTTTTAGTCCTCGTGGATACGATATTCTTGACTCACCGCAGCTATACTACCATTTTATAGGTGCGCTTGTCTTTGTTGTATTTTAGTTAGTTCATGATGTCATCAATTGCATATAGTAAAATATAATATTAGATGTTAGAATTGGCTCGAATTTAATGCTTGGATTGGTTGGTATATACTTGTAAGTGTTGGTGTAGGGTACTGGCAAATTTGGGTGAAAAATAAAGCTAGGAAATGGCTATATTTTATCTACACGGGTAGAGACACAGGCGTGTGTCTTGACCGTGTGTGACACACGGCCTGACACATAGGCGTGTGGTTTGGTCATATGTCCACTACATCTTAAAATTTAGAAACAGAATACTCAGAATTGAGCCCACAGGCAAGGACACGAGTGTGTGTCTCAGCCGTGTGTGCTATATGGCCTACTCACGCAGGCGTGTCGCTGGCCGTGTGGCACAAGTTAGAGAGTTACACGGTGTCAAACATGGCCTGTAGCACTGGCGTGTCTTAGGGTCACACGGGTGTGTCCCTAGACCACACGGGCGTGTGTGCCCTGCATCTAGGAAAATTTTATTTTGCGAAAAATTCTCTGAGTTCCCGATTTAGTCCCGAATCAATTCTAATACTCATATCGGGCCTCGAGGGTCCATTTAAGGGACGTTATTAATAATCTCAAAAAATGAATAGTAATTGACATGAATTATTAGTAAATGTTCTGAAAACTCCAATAATGCTCCTTAACCCTACTCTGGCGGCAGATACGGGTTACGGGTGTTACACTATTAGCATAAGGGTTCTGCCAACTTTTACCTTCAGGTTTTGAGGAGTAAATGATAGAGGCATGAGGAAAATCCTATCGTCACTACTAAGAGGTTAATTGAGAATGGGTGCAAAAGTTGATGATATTTTCAAGGCGCAATGGCTTTCCCTTTGCCCTTCTGGTCTACTTCTCTTTGCACCATTGTGGCAGCTAGGTTTTTTCTAATAAAAAAGTAAAGGGAAAGTGCTAATATATATGGAGAGAGAGAGAGAGAGTCACAATGGCTTTCCCTTTGCCCTTCTTGTTTACTTCTCATTGCACCATTGTTGTAGTTGGAGGTTTTCTGATAAAAAATTAAAGTGCTAATATATATAGAGAGAAAGAGAGAGAGATTATATGAAGACTATGATGATTAAAATATATGGAGGCCAAGAGAGTGAGAGATTAGACGAAGACTAGAAAAACAATATATAATGGAGAGTTTAAGCTGGGAATGTAAGACAGTATTAGAAAATACAATCACAAATTTTAAATATAAATAGTAAAACAAATAGAAAATATATATAAGTATAATTTCAGTACCTATATATAAATATAATTTGAGCACTTTGAAAAGAAATTTAGCTTATGTCTTGACTCAAACGGAGCAATGGTTAAACCTCTTGTCAAATACTTGTTTGAAAATTTTGGTTTTTTTAACTCCATATATCTTTCGAGTATCTCATTTATTTCCTTCATCGGTCAACAGAGCAGCAATCCAATAAAACTAAAATTTTGATAATTATAACTATTCAGTATTTTAAAAGATTAATGTTTATACGGCTTGTTCTTTTTTTCTCAAACATGTGTTATTTATGAGGAACTTGAAGTTGAAATTAAAATTTATTTCGGCATTTCTATGCTGAACTTTGTCACTATTAGTAATTAGATTAATGAATTTTTTTTAATTTTCCAAATTCATGATAATTGAATTATTCATAATAATCATTAAATTAGGATTTGGAGCAGAACTAGGTGGGGTTCTCCTAGAGGATGTTCCAAGCGTAAGAAAACCACTTTTGGTCTTGTGTTCACCAAGAAGATCCATGACCAGAGCCTGAAGGAGAGACTTCTGATCTTTTTAATTATAATGATGATAATTTTTAGGCTCCCTTTCTCCAGTCTGCCTCGGTCTTATACCCTTATCACGTATGATATCATAGTTGTTCACTTCTACTTCTTCTTCTTCTTCTCTTGGATAGAGCTGGTCAGACGCCTTCCTTTTTTGTGATTATATATTTGATGCTTTGTTTACGCTCAGCCTTCAGGCTCTAACCTAACTATTGGCCATGAATGGCGCTCGAGATAACCTTACAAACACCCGAGATTATTTGACTAGCAGTCATGAGTGGCGCGGGACTATCCAAATACCCGATTATTTAAGCTGTATGTGCAATCTAACAAGTTTGACAAGTTTGATATGCAAGTGATTTGGTTGTGTAGATTTTGTGACTCATGATTTAATTATTCGATACTCATGTCATATTTCTATGTATACATTTGATTTGCATGCTTATATTTATGAATTGCATGAACTATGGTAGATTTGTTGTGTACCATCGAGCACTGTAAAGCTCAGCCTTCAAATTGTCTTCATGTTTAGATTTGTAGACTTTTGTTTGTGTCTAAGGAACATCATCGACGTTAGACTTCTAGCATCACATATTCAGAGTACAGTACCTTATCTATTAGTGGGCATTGTATTTCTAAGGCCTTACTTGTATTTTTTTGTAGGTCTGTAACTCATGTATCATTTTTGTTATTTTGACTATTTTGATATACGATGATATTGGAGCTCCACATATTTTGTATAACTACTTTTATTACTATTTTCAATATAACTATGTATGGTATTTTCTCTTATATAAAATGTACATAAATGTTTTAAATTACTTGAAAATTTTGTTGGATTGCTCCAGTGACCTGATGTAGTGCCTTAATATTTGAGTACTCCGTATTCGAGATTATGGTGTTACATATATTTTATTTATATAAATATTTATTTACATTTATATATTTTGTTTCGCTAATGTATGTTTTGTCCAACAAAAGTTTGCAAATACATATCTCAAATAAGCACATTCATCCTCACCCAAAACCGAACTCCAAGTGTTGAATTTTTGCAAGACAATGAGGTATATATCAATAAGTTGTTTGAAAATTCCATTAAAAAAAGGAAAAATTGAACACCCTTATTTTTTGACAAAGAGAACTCATAATTTGATTTTAAAGAAAAGAGGGGATAGATCTTCAAGAATATATTGAAGATGGACAGCAATTCTTTAACTCATTTCATTTGATAATGATAGACTAAACAACAAAAACAAAAGAGTACAACAAGACTTAAACCCTGGACTTTTATAAAATTATATGACTTCAGCATTATAAATTGACCTTGTATATATATATTGATTTGCTGATTTTTTATGATCGTTTTATGAACCACTAAATTAGACTATGATCACGACTAAGGCAAGCGCACCTATCGAATGGTAGTATTAGTTACAGTGAGTCCAGAGTATCGTATCCACATGGACTAAAAGTACTAGTATTAACTATCTTTCTATTATTTAACCTAAAATAAAAAGGATTTGCTTTAATCTAAATTTAACTAAACTAATTAACTAATGAACGCGACAGAGAGTGAAGAAAGTAATCAAATAAACCAATAATAAAGACAATACCCAAGGAAGAATCCACCTAGACTTCACCTATTGTTCCGATTTTGAATCTAACGATTTATTCACTTGTCTTGATCCGTAGAAACCCTAAATTATGTTAATATCTCTTTCTAGACTAAAAACAACTGACTCTAGGTTGATTAATTGAAATCTCTTTCTAATTAAAATCCCTATTGTCGCATTAAATCGAACTATGGATTCCCTTATTAGATTTGACTCTAATCCGGCAGATTTATGTTGCCCTATTTCTAGGGTTGCATACAACTCCGCTTAATTATGTGAGATCTACTCTTAAACAGGGACTTTTGCTCCACTGAATAAGCACATCAACTTGAATTAATATCCTGAAAATATTAAAACAAGAATTAAGAAAACATAATTAAGAACAAGAGCAAGTATTTATCATTAAATTCAGAATATTAAATAATAAGATCCATCTTAGGTTTCATCCTCCCTAGCTATTTAGGGAGTTTAGTTCATATTGTAGTAGGTAAACATCTCAAAAATAGGAAAACAATGCAACTCCGCTTAATTATGTGAGATCTACTCTTAAACAAGGACTTTTACTCCACTAAATAAGCACATCAACTTGAATTAATATCCTGAAAATATTAAAACAAGAATTAAGAAAACATAATTAAGAACAAGAGCAAGTATTTATCATTAAATTCAGAATATTAAATAATAAGATCCATCTTAGGTTTCATCCTCCCTAGCTATTTAGGGAGTTTAGTTCATATTGTAGTAGGAAAACATCTCAAAAATAGGAAACAACAAAACATAAAAAAAAAAACCCAAAAACTTCGAGAGAGAAATTGGATGGAGATCTTCAGTCTTGAGGCAATTCTACTTCCGAGTTGAATCCGTTGGCGTTCTTCGAGTAATTTCTATGTTCTCCTCTGCGTGTCCCCTTAGGTCCTCTTCTAGTGTATTTAAATAGACTTTGGAATGCCTAAAATAGCCCAAAATTAGCCTTTTTCGAGTAAAATTAAAATAGGTCTCGACAGGGACACGGCCGTGTGGCACGCCCGTGTGATGGTGCTCAGGCCGTGTGCAATTCTGATATGGTTTTAAGTCGACACGGCCATGACACACGGGCATGTGGTCTGCCCGTGTATCTCACACAGACGTGTGGATTACCCGTGTGGAAGTGTATGGGCTGTGTGCAGCACTAAAATAAACATATTTTGTCCGTTTTTGGCCTTTTTCTTGCATTTTTCACTTTCTTATGCTCATCTGGATATAAAACATGAAATTAAAGAATTAGGAGCATCAAATTCACTAAATCTTATGATAAATCATCCAAAAATATGCAAGCATGGGACTAAAATATGTTACTTTTGAGGTTTATCAATTTTGTAGCTAAAACACAAAATGGTTTTAATTGTGAAGCTAAGAAGACACCATTGACCTGACCTACTAAAAAAAAGGTAAGCAAACCCAAAATAGATCCAATGAAATGGACAAAAAAAAAAGCAGGTTTATGTATTCTAATCTTCCCTTTACTCAAACCCTTGTCTTAACTCTATATCCAAATTGTCACAATTGCTTAAACTGGAAGCTTGACTGGGAGCAACAGCAAGTTCTATTTGTTCCATCTGATGATTCCTTAAAGTAGGACTTGGAGCAGAATTAGGTGGGGGTTCTCCCAGAGGATGTTCCTAGCCCAAGAAAACCACTTTTGGTCTTTTGTTCACCAAGAAAATTCATAACCAGAGCTTAAAGGGGAGACTTTTGATCTTTGTAATTATAAGGATGATGATCTTGATGCTCTCTTTCCCAATCTGCCTCAGTCTCGGACCCTTATCATGTCTGATATCATAGTTGTTTACTTCTTCTTCTTTAGGACTGAGCTGGACAAATGCCTTCCCTTTTCCCCTGAAAGGATGAAAATGAGGATTGGCACTACCAATATAAGGGTTCTTGCCAACTTTCACCTTCAACTTTTGAAGAGTTGACGGCGGAGGTATGAGGAAAAGCCTGTCGTCACAGGGAAGAGGCTGATTTAGAGCGGGTGCAAAAGTCGAGGATATTTTCATGGGTTCTTTCATAATGACTTTCCCTTTCCCCTTTCGGTCTACTTCTCGTTGCACCATTTCTGTAGCTGGGTTTTTTCTAATAAAAAACCAAAGGCATAATGTTAATATATATGGAGAGTGAGAGGTTAGATGAAGAGTAAAAGAACAATTATAATGGAGACTTCTGCACCTAACTAACAAATGACTTATGTTATTACAGATTAGGGGTTAACAAAAATAAAGAAAAGAGGGTTGGTAATATATACTACACTTTAAACGGGGAATGTAAGACATTATTTAAAAATACAGTCACAAATTTTACATATAAAAAGTAAAACAAATAGAAAATATATATGAACATAATTTCAACACTTTTAAAAGAAAATTGGCTTATATCTTTACTTAAATGGAACGGTAGTTCAAGCTCATCAGTCTACAAAGCGATAATTGTCTTTCCCTTTAACTTTCTGGTCTACTTCTCCTTGCACCATTGTTGCAGTTGGGTTTTTTCTGATAAAAAAACAAAGACAAAGTGTTAATATATACGAAGAGAGAGACAGACAGAGAGAGAGAGTCACAATGGCTTTCCCTTTGCCCCCTTTTTTTTCTACTTCTCCTTGCATCATTGTTGTATCTGGGCTTTTTCTAATATATATATATATAGAGAGAGAGAGAGAGAAAGAGAGAGCGGGTGCAAAAAGAGAGCGGGTGCAAAGAGAGAGAGAGAGAGAGAGGGAGGGAGAGAGAGAGGGAGAGGGGGAGAGAGAGAGAGAGGGGGGAAGGGAGGGAGGGAAAGGGAGAGGAAGAGAGAGAGAGAGAGAGAGAGAGAGAGAGAGAGAGAGAGAGAGAGGGAGAGAGAGAGAGAGAGGGAGAGGGAGAGAGAGAGAGAGAGATTTAAGAGAGAGATTTAAGCTGGGAATGTAAGTAAAACAAATAGAAAATATATATAAATATAATTTTAGCACTTATATATAAATATAATTTTAGCAGGTATAAAAGAAATTTGGCTTATATCTTGACTTGAAGAGATCGGTGGTTAACCCTCTTGTCAAACACTCATTTAACAAATTTTGTTATTTTAACTTCTTATATCTTTTGAGTATGCCATTAATTACCTTCATCAGCCAATAGAGCGGCAATTCAATAAAACCAAAATTTAGGTAATTACCTTCATCAGTTAATAGAACGATGATGAGGATTGGTAATACTTATGGTCGGTGTTAGGCAACGATGATGAATGGTGGTTCTTTATGTTTCAAATAAATCCAAAAAGGTGTTTTGGACTAATTATAGAGAGATCATTAACTTTAGTTAAAAGTAAAAAAATATGTCATATCAGCAATAGATCTGTGTATGGGCTAGGCCACCCTAGTCTAATTTTCCTTGGTCCTAGACTCTTATCACGTCTGATATCGTAGTTGTTCACTTTTTCTTCTTCTTCTCTAGGATTGAGCTAGAAAGACACCTTCCCTTTTCTCTTGAAAGGATGATAACGAGGAAAAGCACTTTTAAAAGAAATTGTGGCTTATGCCTTGACTTGAATGGACCAGTGGTTAAACATAATTGTCAAACACTCATTTGGCACAAGTTCAAATTGTGTTACCCCTTTCCCCTAACTCTAATATTTTATGGAAAAAAAGAAGAAATTGTGGCTTATATATCTAAAGGCATAATGGATTTTATGACCTTCCAACTTAAAAAAAAAAAAAAAGTCATTTTATCCGTCTATTTAAATTTTTTTGCCTCTTTTAACCGTTAAACTTACATTTTTTTGTCAAATCACTCAAAAATAGATGAAAAAGTTATCATTTGTTAACTTTGCTGGCATGTGGATTGCCACGTGGATGATACACGTTAACATTTAATTATTTTTTAAAAATATATTAATTTTTTTTGAATTTTTAAATTTTTTAAAAATTAACTAAATATTGATATGTCATCCACATGGCAATTCAAATATATGCCACATCAGCGAAGTTAAAAATCATTAATTTTTCCATTCATTTTAAGATGATTTGACAAAATATGCAAATTTAAGTACTACAAAAAGGTGGAAAAATAAAATAAAGAGTTAAAAAAATTTTATTAAGTTGGAGGAAGAAATATGTATAATGTGACATGTAAAAACACAACAGATAGTGCAGTCATTTTGACCACTTGCGTTAAAATGATAAGTTGATGTAGTAGTTAAAAAAATCGGTAATATAACAAATTTAGCCCTCAATTTTTACATATTATATCGATTTAGTCATAAGTTTAGAAAAATTAACCCTCAAAATTTATAAATATTCTTAATTTGATCCTAGTTCTAAAAAAACAAAATAAAAATAAAAATAGATAAATATCTTCAAAAATATAATAAAAATTTTAAATTTTGTATTAATATTTATATTAATATTAAATAAATATAAATATATTAACATGGAATAAAATAAAATCCCTATGCAAGGAAATGAGCTGTATATCAATAAATTGTTTTAAAATTCCATTAGAAAGAAGGAAAACTTGAACACCCTCATTTTTTGATAAAGAGAACTCATATAATCTGATTTTAAAGAAAAGAGGAAATAGATCATCAAGAATATATTGAAGATGGGCAACGATTCTTTTACTCATTTCATATGATAATGATAGACTAAACAGTAGAAAACAATAACACAACAAGACTTAAAACCGTGGACTTTTATAAATTTATATGACTTCAGCACAAGAACCTGACCTGTTATAAATATTGATTTTTTTGATTCTGTAGCTAAAAAACAAAAGGGTTTGAGTTTTGACTTGATGTAAACAAAAAGAAAAAAAGGCAAGCAAACCCAAAATACATCCTTTGAAACTAACCAAAAAAAAAAAAAGCCGGTAGGTTTATGTATTCTAATCTTCCCTCCACTCAAACCTAGTCTCAAATCTAAGCCCAAATTACCATAACTTCTTGAACTGGAGGCTTGATTAAGAGCAGCAACATGTTCTCCTTGTTCCATCAAATGATTCATTATATTAGGATTAGGAGTATAATTAGGTGGGGTTCTCCCAAAGTATGTTCCGAGCCCAAGAAAACCACTTATGATATTCCGTTCACCAAGAAAATCCGTGGCCAGAACCCGAAGGAGAGGCTTCTGATCTTTGTAATTATAAGGATGACGATCTTAAGGCTACCTTGCTCCAATCTACCTTGGTCCTGAACCTTATCACGTCTGATATCATAGTTGTTCACTTATTCTTCTTCTCCAGGACTAAGCTAGATAAGCGTCTTCCCTTTGCCTTTGATTGGACGAAATCGAGGATTGGCACTGCCAGCATAAGTGTTATTAACAACTTTCACCTTTAACTTTTGAGGTGTCGGCGACGGAGGCATGAGGAAAATCTTGTCGTCATAAGGAAGTGGTTGATTGAGAACACGTACAAAAGCCGGTGGTATTTTCATGGGTTTTTTCACCATGTGATGGGCATTTTGGTGAGTAGGTCTAGGGTGGAAACCTGTTTAGGGAATATCAACTCCGAAATTGTTTCACCGGATGAAATTACAATAGCTTTCCCTTTGCCCTTCCTGTCTGCTTCTTGTTGCACCATTATTGCAGATGGCTTTTTTCTAATTAAAAACCAATTCTAAATGATTAATATATATGAGAGAGTGAGAGAGTGAGAGAGTGAGAGAGTGTGAGATTAGATGAAGACTATGATTAATGTATAATTTTGTATGATTAGATGAAGGTAGTTTGCTATCTTTTTTTTTTTGATATAAAACAAAACTTGTATTAATTTTTTAATTAAAAAAAAGACTAAAAGTTTTCCAATACATCACTCAAATAAGCACATTCATCCTCAACCCAAAACCGAACTCCAGTGACTGAGTTTTGCAAGACAATGAGGTATATATCAATAAGTTGGTTGAAAATTTCATTAAAAAAAGGAAAAATTGAACACCCTTATTTTTTGATAAAGAGAACTCATAATTTGATTTTAAAGAAAAGAGGAGATAGATCTTTAAGAATATATTGAAGATGGACAACAATTCTTTAACTCATTTCATTTGACAATGATAGACTAAACAACAGAAAATAGTATCACAACAAGACTTAAACCCTAGACTTTTATAAAATTATATGACTTCAGTATTATAAATTGACCTTGTATATATATATATATATATTGATTTGCTGATTTTGTAGCTAAAAAACAAAATGGTTTTAATTGTGAAGCTAGGAAGACACTATTGACCTGACCTACTGAAAAAAAAAGGTAAGCAAACCCAAAATAGATCCAATGAAACGGACAAAAAAAAACAAGTTTATGTATTCTAATCTTCCCTTCACTCAAACCCTAGTCTTAACTCTATATCCAAATTGTCGCAATTGCTTAAACTGGAAGCTTGACTGGGAGCAGCAGCAAGTTCTACTTGTTCCATCTGATGATTCCTTAAAGTAGGATTTGGAGCAGAATTAGGTGGCGGTTTTCCCAGAAGATGTTCCTAGCCCAAGAAAATCACTTTTGGTATTCTATTCACCAAGAAAATTCGTGACCATAGCTTAAAGGAGAGACTTTTGATCTTTGTAATTATAAGGATGATGATTTTGAGGCTCCCTTGCTCCAATCGCCTCGATCCGGACCCTTACCATGTCCGATATCGTAGTTGTTTACTTCTTCTTCTTTAGGGTGAAGCTGGACAAATGCCTTCCCTTTTCCCCTGAAAGGATGAAAATGAGGATTGGCACTGCCAGTATAAGGGTTCTTGCCAACTTTCACCTTCAACTTTTGAGGAGTTGATGGCGGAGGCATGAGGAAAAGCCTGTCGTCACAGGGAAGAGGCTGATTTAGAGCGGGTGCAAAAGCCGAGGATATTTTCATGGGTTCTTTTATAATGACTTTCCCTTTCCCCTTTCGGTCTACTTCGTTGCACCATTTTCTGCAGCTGGTTTTTTCTAATAAAAACCAAAGGCATAATGTTAATATATATGGAGAGTGAGAGGTTAGATGAAGAGTAAAAAACGATTATAATGGAGACTTCTGCACCTAACTAACAAACGACTTATGGTATTACATATTGGGGTTAACAAAAAAATAAAGAAAAGAGGGTTGGTAATATATACTACACTTTAAGCGGGAATGGAAGACATTATTTAAAAATACAGTCACAAATTTTATATATAAATAGTAAAACAAATAGAAAATATATATGAATATAATTTCAACACTTTTAAAAGAAAATTGGCTTATATCTTTACTTAAATGGAGCAGTAATTCAAGTTCACCAGTCTACAAAGCGATAATTTAATAAAATCAAAATTTAAATAATTATAACTATTCAATATTTTAAAAGATAATAATTTAACTATAAAATTTTATTAATTAATCTTTTCGATAAATGATGAAATAACTACAATAAAAACACAAAATCCTAACACTTGCATAGGATTTGGATTTTCGTGGGCATCCAACACAACGTGTGGCAAATAAAAGTAAATATATATAATCTTGATTGCAGTTATAGTAACCATATAAAATCCAGCTAAGAAGGCATTAATTGATTTAAATTTAACCCTATATAGCATTTTACTAGTGTGAAGCCAATATGGACACAGCCAAACACCCCTCCTTTGGATTCCAAAGTTAAATCATAAATGCTACACATGGAAAACGCTCCTCCATTTCTAACCTATTCCCATCACTGCATGCCATTTTATTGGTCAGTCAAAACAATTTTAAACTAATTATATTTTACCTTCGAATTTCTCATGCCATTCCAAGGCTCTTTAATTTTGTAAATATTTCAAATAATAGGTTGATTAATTTTATATATTTTTATGATTGATTTTTTTTTTATCATTACGGTTGAATTTTTTTATATTAAATAAATAAATACTGTGTTTTTAACATATTCCTATTTTCATGTAATTTACAAAATTAAACAAATATATAAAAAAATTTATATTCATCATTACTTACTTTGCTACGAGTTTATCAACTAGTACGTACTCTATTTTATATTATTGATTTATTCTTTTTTTTTATTTTAATTGTAAGCATTTGTAATTTCAGTAGTAACGAGTTCATTGGCTTACACGTGTTCTATTATATGTTTTTTTTTTTTGTATATTGTGCATATTACTTATTGCATAATTTACAAAGAGTTTATCAACTTACACGTGCTCTATTTTATATTCTTGAATTAATTTTTTTCTTCTATTTCAATGCAAAGATTTATAGTTTCAATTGTAACCAGTTTATCGACTTACACGTGTTCTATTATATAATTTTTAATTTTTTTTTGTATTTATTGATGTACATATTAATTATCACATACTTTGCAATGAGTTTATCGACTTACACGTGCTCTATTTTATATTCTTGACCTAATTTCGGTTTATCGTTATTTTTTTGACGTTATCGTTTATGATTTAAGTTTATTGACTTAGAGGTGTTCTATTATATATTATTGTAGTTTCTTTTATTTAAATATTTATGATTTCAATTTTATATATTTTTAAATCAATCCATTTCTTCTTTTATTTAACAAAATTACATTTTCTAGTGACTAACTTTTACAAGACAATGAGCTATATATCAATAAGTTGTTTTAAAATTTCATTAAAAGAAGAAAAAAAATTGAATACCCTCATTTTCTAACAAAGAGAACTCATATAATCTAATTTTAAAGAAAAGAGGAGATAGATCATCAAGATTATATTGAAGATAGACAACAATTCTTTGACTCATTTCATTTGATAATGATAGACTAAATAGAAAAAAACAATAACACAACAAGACTTAAACGCCTAGACTTTTATAAAATTATATGACTTCAAACACTAGGAACCGACCTTATGTACAGATATTGATTTGTTGATTCTATTGGTAAAAACAAAAGGGTTTGAGCATTGAAGCTAGGAAGACATCATTGACTGACATAATAATAAAAAAGGGCAAGCAAACCCAAAATACATCTATTGAAACTAACCAAAAAAAAAATATTAGGCAGGTTTATATATTATAATCTTCCTTTCACTCAAACCCTAGTCTCAACTCTATGTCCAAATTGTCGCAACTGCTTGAACTGGAAGCTTGACTGGGAGCAGCAATAGGTTTTCCTTGTTCCGTCATACGATTCCTTAAATTAGGATGAGGAGCAGGATTAAGTGGGGTTCTCCCAGAGGATGTTCCCAGCCCAAGAAAACCACTTATGGTCTTCTGTTCACCAAGAAAATCTGCGGCCATTGCCTCAAGGAGAGACTTCTGATCTTTGTAACTATAAGGATGATGATTTTGAGGCTCCCTTGCTTCAATCTGCCTCGATCCTGGACCCTTATCACGTCTGATATCATAGCTGTTCACTTCTTCTTCTTCTTTAGGACTAAGTTGGGCAGAGACCTTCTTTTTTACCCTGAAAGGATGAAAACGAAGATTGGCACTGTCAACATAATGGTTCTTACCAACTTTTACCTTCAGCTTTTGAGGAGCCGACGATTGAGGCATGAGGAAAAGCCTGTCAGTACGAGGAAGAGGTTGATTGAGAGCGGGTGCAAAAGTTGACGGTATTTTCATGGGTTCTTTCACAATGGCTTTCCCTTTGCCCTTTTGGTTTGCTTCTCCTTGCACCATTCTTGCAGCTAGGTTTTTTTATAAAAACCAAAAACAAAGGGTTAATATATATAGAGAGAGAGAGAGAGAGAGAGAGAGAGAGAGAGAGAGAGAGAGAGAGAGAGAGAGATGCAGCTGGGTGTTTTTGATAAAAAAAACCAAAAGCAAAGAGTTAATATATATGGAGAGAGAGAGAGAGAGAGAGAGAGAGAGAGAGAGAGAGAGAGAGAGAGAGAGAGAGAGAGAGAGAGAGAGAGAGAGAGGGGGGGAGGGAGGGAGATTAATATATAGAGAGACAAAAAGAGTGAGAGATTAGATCAACTAGAAAAACAATATATAATGGAGAATTTCACACCTGACTAACAAATGAATTGTGGTATTACATACTAAGGGTTTACAAAAACCAAGAAAGATGGTTGGTGATATATCCTACACTTTAAGCTGGGAATGTAAGACATTATGAAAAAATAAAATCACAAATTTTAAATATAAATGGTAAAACAAATAGAATATATATATATAAATATAAATATAATTTCAGCAATTTTAAAAGGAATTTGGTTTATGTCTTACTTAAATGGAGCGGTGGTTAAACCTTTTGTCAAACACTCGTTTGACAAATTTATTTTTTTAACTTCTTATATCTTTTAAGTATCTCATTAATTACCTTCATCAGGCAATAGAATGGCAGTTCAATAAAACCAAAATTTAAGCAATTATAACTTTTCAATATTTTAAAAGATTAATGTTAATGCTGCTTGTTTTTTATTTTAATTTTTTCTCTATCATGTGTTGTTTGTGCGGAATTTTAAGTTGAAACTAAAATTTACTTAGACATTTCTATGTTGAACTTTGTTATCATTAGTAATTTGATTAATGAATATTTGAAATTTTTTGTAAACTCTTGATGCATTTATCAAATTTATAATATATTAAATTATTCATAACAACTTTCAAAGCACCAAAAAGAAAAGAAAATTTTAAGTAGAAATGAGTTTTTTTTTTTTTTGCTAATAGTAACTGAGAATTACATGTTTTTTGAATTTATCTTTGTTTGTAAAAGATAGCACACACACATAAGGAAAAGAAAAACAACTATAGTAGGATTTTGTAATTTCTAGCTACATAACAATAAATTAAGAACTTTGCTGACAAAGCAAGAATTAAAAGTTTGGAGATATTCATGAGATTCTCATTTATGACCCTTAATCATTTTTTGCCATTTTCTTCCAAAACTTTAACATCTTTCCATATATGTATGCTACAGTTTACTATTGTTGATTTGGTGGCGCAATTAAATGAGAAATCTTTTGAACTTGAGGTAATGTATGCTTCCATATAAGTTTCAAGTGCTTCAAATGGGTCTCTGCGTTGCATAATAAGTGAACTTGAGTGAAGTTATGTTTAGTATTGCTTCTAAGAAGCACTTTTGCGATAGAAAAATACTTTTGAGACAAAATCATTCCCAAACAGGCTACTTTTTGAGAGAAAAATAGTTTCTCTCAAACCAAAAATTGGCCCAAGAACACTTTTTGGAGAAGTTGAAAATTTTAACTTCTCCCAAGAAAAATACTTCTAGAGAAAAAAATACTTTAAGAAGTATTGTTAAACAAAGACTTAATCACATTAAATTTGGTTATACAATGTTCTAGTACCCTAACTGCATGTCGACTCAGCTCACAAGTTCCTACATTTTATAGTATAGGAATCTATAGAAGTTGCTTCAGTGACCAAGTTGACATACAGGAGTCGAAAGAAGAAAGAATTGTTTATAACATTCCTCAACCTTTTTCCATTTGTCCCTTTGCTTCTTCTGGTTTTCTCTTATGAGTCTATTATTAATTCTGTTTCCAGATTAAAGCTGCAGACAATCGGATAATTCAAGAACAGCTTAACCGTAAGGCAGATATACCTACTCAACCTATGGTTTTAAGTAATAATTGTCCCACACTCATGCCTTGCAAGTAGCACCTCTTTCTGGGGTTCCGCTCTAACTTCACACTTTTACCAGATTTGTGAATGTGAAGGATTGCAAGAAACAGTTGCATCCTTAAAGCAGCAGCTCTCTGATGCACTAGAATCACACAATGTTCGTTCTAAAGCCTCATATTCCCAACAATTCGCTGAAATGAATGGCCTGCAGGTGGAAAAAGAAGTTGCAGCACCAAAAGAGATTAGTAGCGATTAGCTTAAAAAAACACATGTGCTTTTAAATACTCAGATATGGTGCTCATATGGTGCCTTACTCGAGCGTTGCTATCTTTTTAAGGCCAAGCATGCAAACGCACACAATTCAGTCATTTGCACTTGTCCCCATGCTCTGCTCCATTTTGATGACTTAAAATATGTCTACATCTTGTTTCTATGTGTCTCGGCAAACATACAAGCAACTATATGCAGTCTTTATGTTTTTATTCCCAGATTATACATCACAGCGACATTAGCACTTATGATTAGCCTAGCATCAGTTTTGTTATGGGTTTACTTTTTACTGATTTCACTTTCATTTCAGTAAATGTTATAGCTAATTTCCTTGTTTTGCTCAATCAGGTGACGGAGATTGAGGAACTGAAGCACAAAGTTCTGGTACTAACTGAGTCAAAATACCAGCTAGAGTTGCGGAACCATAAACTGGCAGAGGAGAGTTCATATGCCAAGGGACTAGACTCAGTTACTGCTGTGGCGCTAAAGAAATTGTCAGAAGAAGTTGCTAAACTAACGAATCATAACGAGAGACTAATGGCAGAACTCGCTGCAGCAAAGAATCCTCCCACACAACGTCGAACAAGTACACTACGGAATGGTCGAAGAGAGAGTCTGACCAAACGACATGACCAAGTTGGATCATCCTCTTATTTAAAGAGAGAACCGGCGATGAGTAAAGAGGGAGAGCTTTCGTATGAAGCTGCTTTTCTAGAGAAGGATCAATGTGAAGCTGAGCTACAAAGAAAGGTTGAAGAATCAAAGCAAAGAGAAGCTTATCTGGAAAATGAAATTGCAAATTACCCATTGCGTTCTACTATATGCTTTATTTTGTTTGTGTTTATTGTGCATATTGGTAATAGTATAATTTGCAACGAGTTTGTCAACTTACAGTTGTTTTATTTTATATTCTTGAAATAAATTTTTTCTTCTATTTTAATGCAAAGATTTATAGTTTCAATTGTAACCAGTTTATGGACTTATAGATTTTCTATTATATGCTTTTGAATTTTTTTTTTTTACGTATTTACTGATGTGCACATTACTTATCGCATACTTTACAACAGGTTTGTCATCTTACACATGCTTTATTTTATATTCTTGAATTATTTTTTTCTTCTATTTTAATGCAAAGATTTATAGTTTCAATTGTAACGAGTTTATCGACTTAAACGTTCTATTATATTATTTTGAATTTATTTATTGATATACGTATTAGTTATCAAATACTTTGCAATGAATTTATTGACTTACACGTGCTCTATTTTATATTCTTGACCTAATTTCGATTTATCATTATTTTTTGACGTTATCGTTTATGATTTCAGTTTATTGACTTAGAGGTGTTCTATTATATATTATTGTAGTTTCTTTTATTTAAATATTTATGTTTTCAATTTTATATATTTTTAAATCAATCCATTTCTTCTTTTATTTAACAAAATTAAATTTTCTAGTGACTGACATTTTCTAGCTATATATCAATAAGTTGTTTTAAAATTTCATTAAAAAAAAAGAAAAATTTGAATACCCTCATTTTCTAACAAAGGGAACTCATATAATATAATTTTAAAGAAAAGAAGAGATAGATCATCAAGAGTATATTGAAGATGGACAACAATTCTTTGAATCATTTCATTTGATAATGATAGACTAAACAGAAAAAAAACAATAACACAACAAGACTTAAACGCCTAGACTTTTATAAAATTATATGACTTTAGCACTAGAAACTAACATTGTACAGATATTGATTTGTTGATTCTATTACTAAAAAACAAAAGGGTTTGGGCATTGAGGCTAGGAAGACATCATTGACCTGACATAATAATAAAAGAAGGCAAGCAAACCCAAAATACATCTATTGAAACTAACTAAAAAAAAATCATTAGGTAGGTTTATATATTATAATCTTCCTTTCGCTCAAACTTTAGTCTCAACTCTATGTCTAAATTGTCGCGACTACTTGAACTAGAAGCTTGACTGGGAGCAGCAGAAGATTTTCCTTGTTCCATCATATGATTTCTTAAAATAAGATGAGGAGTAGGATTAAGTAGGGTTCTCCCAGAGGATGTTCCCAGCCCAAGAAAACCACTTATAGTCTTCTGTTAACTAAGAAAATTTGTGGCCATTGCCTCAAGGATAGACTTTTGATCTTTGTAACTATAAGTATGATGATTTTGAGGCTCCATTGCTTCAATCTACCTCGATCCTGGACCCTTATCACGTCTGATAACGTAGTTGTTCACTTCTTCTTCTTCTTTAGGACTAAGTTGGACAGAGACCTTCCTTTTTACCCTGAAAGGATGAAAACGAAGATTGGCACTGTCAACATAAGGGTTCTTACCAACTTTTACCTTCAGCTTTTGAGGAGCTGACGATGGAGGCATGAGGAAAAGCCTGTCAGCACGGGGAAGAGGTTGATTGAGAGCGGGTGCAAAATTCGACGATATTTTCATGGGTTTTTTCACAATGACTTTCCCTTTGCCCTTCTGGTTTGCTTCTCCTTGCACCATTCTTCCAGCTGGGTTTTTTTTTTGATAAAAACCAAAAGCAAAGGGTTAATATATATGGAGAGAAAGGAATGGAGGGAGGGGGAGAGAGAGAGGGGGTAAGGGAAAGGAGGGAGGGAGGAAAGAGATTAATATATATAGAGACAGAAAGAGAGAGATTAGATGAACTAGAAAAATAATATATAATGGAGAATTTCACACCTGACTAACAAATGAATTGTGGTATTACTTACTATGGGTTTACAAAAACCAAGAAAGATGGTTGGTGATATATGCTACACTTTAAGCTGGCTGGAAATGTAAGACATTATTAAAAAAATACAATCATGATAAACCATAATTTATACATATTTTTCTCTTATACTTGGCATATTTATGGATGATTTATAATAAGTTTTAGTGAATTTGATGCTCCTAATCCTTTAATTTCATGTTTTATACTCAAGAGAGCTTAGGATAGCAAAAAGAGCAAAAAAGGGGCCAAAAACAGACAAATTGGGCCTAATTCAGTGTTTCACACGGCCTAGGCACTTCCACACGGGTGATCCACACGGCCGTGTGTCATGGCCGTGTCAACATTAAACCAAGTCAGAATTGCACACGACCTCTACACTTTCTCACGGGCGTGGCACACGGTCGTGTCCCTGACGAGCCCAAGTCTAATTCTACTCGGAAAAGGCTAATTCTTGGCTATTTTTTGCATTACAAATTCTATATAAACACCCTAAAAGAGGATTAAAAAGACACACAGAGTAGAAGGCAGAAAACACTCGAGAACAGCCATCGAAATCAGCTCAGAAGCAGGATCTACGTCAAGACTGAAGATTTCCATCCAATTTCCTAGAAGTTCTTTGGGTTTCTTTATGTTTTGTTGTTTTCCCAATTTTGAGATGTTTTCCATTATTATGACCTAAACTCCCTAAATACCTAAGGGAGATGAAACCTAAGACGAATTTTATTACTCTTTGATTTATATGATAAATACTTGTTCTTATTCTAAATTGTGAGTTTAACCCTTGCTTTAATATTTCAAGATATTAATTCAGGTTTTTGATGTGCTTATTCAATGGAGGAAAAGTCTCTGTTTAAGAGTAGATCACTTATAATTAAGCGGAGTTGCATGCAATCCTAGAGATAGGACAACATAAATCTACCGGATTAGAGTCAAATCTAATAAGGGAATCCATAGATCGAGTTAATGCGACAATAGGTGTTTTAATTAGAAAGAGATTTCGATTAATCAACCTAGAGTCAGTTGTTTTTAGTCTCGAGAGGGATATTAACATAAATCAGGGATTTCTACGGATTAAGTCAAGTGAATAAATCGTCTAATTCAAAGGTAATAAGTGAAGTCTAAGTGGATTCTTCCTTGGGTATTATCTTCTTCATCGGTTTTCCAAAAGTATTTTCCAACTTTAACCTTTCTCGCAATCTTAGTTAATTAGATAATTAGTTTTAGTTTAAAAACACCCTTTAATTCTTAGGCTAGATAATAAAAAGATAGTAATTATTAGTACTTTTATTCTTCGTGGATATGATATTTCCGGTCTCACCATAACTATACTAATGTTCGATAGGTGCGCTTGCCTTAGTCGAATTTTTAGTTAGTTTCACGACCATCTAGTTTTTGGCGCCGTTGCAGTGGACTAAAATATTAGGAGCAGCTTAATTTTTATTACTTTAGCCATTTTTTTACTTTTATTGCAATTTACTCTTTCTTTTTTTTAGTTTAAATTTTCTTTACTAATTTTTCTTTTCATTACTGCTGGCAGATTTTTATAGTTTATGACTAGAAGAAACCTGTCAGGACCTTTACTTTTTTACAACAAGATTGAGAGCACTGACTCATGAAACCGAAGAGAAATAAAGTGAAGCCTACAATACATAGAGGAAGGGCAAGAGGACGATAACCATACCACAACCGATGAGATGGCTGAAAATCGAGAATAATCTGCTACCTCCTATGGTTGTTGCAAATCCACTAGAACAGCAGTCCCGCTCCTCGTACTATGTATGATTATGCTAAACCTACTTTAATAGAAAGCTGAATCGAGTATAGTTAGACCGGCTGTTACAACAAATAATTTTGAACTAAAACCTAAAACAATTCAAATGATAAAGCAGTTTATTCAGTTTGATGGTTTGCGGGACGAGATCCAAACACTCATTTAGCAAACTTTCCGGAATTCTACGACACTTTTAAGATCAATGGCGTTTCTAACGATGCCAATTGCCTTGATTATTCCCTTTTCATTGAGAAATAAGGCTAAGCGAGTTGGTTGAACTTCGTTACCACGAGGGTCAATCACCACTTGGGAACAAATGACCAGAAAAATTTTTACTAAAATATTTCCATGGCTAAAAGCGGCTAAATTGAGGAATGATATCTCTCTTTTTTTTTGTGCAGATGGATCTAAAAACTCTTTATGATGCATGGGAGAGATACAATGACTTATTAAGAAGGTACCCTCACCATTGGTTACCTCTATGGTTGCGAGTTCGGACCTTTTACAGCGGTGTGAACCCTCAACAAGGCAAGCCCGATCGATATAGCGCGGTGGAACTTTAAACAATAAAACACCGAAGAGGCTTATGAATTTATTGAAAAGATGTCATTGAATAACTATCGCTGGCAAGTCATGAGAACAAAGCCGACAAAAAAGTAGTCGGTGTTTTCAACCTCGATGCGGTCACTATGCTATCTAACCAGGTAGAACTTTTAAATAAAAATATTGATGGTTTGTATGGTTCTACTCAGGTACATCTAGTGATGAGGTGTGATTCAAATGGAGGAGTACACAACCCAGATTATCTATCCTTTAACCCTGGCACCGAGGAGGAACAAGTCCATTATATGGGTAATAATTCTAGACCTCAAAATAACCCGTATAGTAACACTTATAATGCAGGTTGGAGGAACCATCCCAATTTCTCGTGGGGTGTTCAAGGAAATCAAAGACCACAACATCCTCCAGGTTTTCAACAACCACCCTACCAACAAGAGAAGAAACCGAACCTTGAAGAGATACTCACAAAATTCATCTCGGTGTTAGAAACTCATTTTCAGAATACTGAAACAGCGCTTAAGAATCAACAAGTGTCATGTAATACCCCCTACCCGACTCATTGCCAGAATAGGGTACGAGGCATTACCGGAGTTTACGATTTTTTTTATTATAATTTTTTTTACTCAATATATCCCCTTTTATAGATATCTAACCTTCCCTGCAAATTTTAAACCGAGACCAATCCACATCAACCAAACCAATTCAACATATTTTCAAGATAAATTCATGCATATTTATAAGATAACGTCATCACATACCCAAAACCAGGTTTGTTAACCATACCTATGGCTAACTTTACATTCATTTCACAGAATCATTTACTTTATTAGCTTATACATGCCATTGATTTCCAAAAATAAAGTTTCTTTATATACCGAAATCCTGAGGTTGATAGTGTGATGTGTCTCTGACCAAATCGACCTCGAGCTCTTAACACTACAAAAGCAGGGAAAATGAAACAAGGTAAGCACTTTGTGCTTAGTAAGCCCATGTAACAAGAATTATACTTACCTAATATTTTCAATACAATGTAATAAACATTCATATATCCATTCAATGCATTATTACCCTAACATGCACAACTCAACATTCAAGTTAATCCAATAATTTTCATATGTCAATAATATATACCATGATTGATGAACTCATCAATACCATGATTACCATTCCCTTATTATTTTTCCATATTTATCCCATTGAATTTCTTGGAATTTTCGATGGATTTTCATAGGTACACTTTTAGTGTACATTTTCAGGTCCGTCAATTCATATTCATGTGCGTACATTTCCATTTCAGAGAGAACACTCCCGCGAACCTCATCCTTACAGCAGGATTACCAGTTCAGGCCAAATCCGCTGTAATATAAACTCATAGAGTATTGTCGGGATTACCAGTCCAGGCTAAATCCCCTGCAATGACAATTACTCTAATGAGCTTGGATCTGAATTACAGTCGAAGCTAAATTGGACCTAATTCGGATTACCCGTCCGGGCTAAATCCATTTTCCACATATTCTTCAAGAGGGCTATATTAAGATAGGATCAACCGTCCGGGCTAGATCCTTTTTACCGTCAATTCCTTTTCAGAGATCCATCGAAATTTCCTTTCATTCAACCGAGATTTCTTCCCTTTTTTATCAAATATATCAATGTTTCATAAATTTCCATATAATGAACATTCAAATCATGTTCATATCCAAAAACATGCATTTCAAGCATTTAAGAATATAATTCAAGTTACATGAACTTACCTTGATACTTGTTCGTGTACAAAAATCTACTAATCCTGAACTTTTTCCTTTCCTCGATCTAGCTTCGTATTTGAATCTTTTGGCGCAAAAATTATGGAATACCAGCTTAGAAAACCCTCCTATGGCATTTTTAGCTGCTGGAATTGAAGAGAAATGAAGAGAAATCTAGATATTTCCTATTTAGTCCTAGCTTTATTTAGTTAATTGTGTAATATTCCAATTTTGCCCTTAATTTATCAATTTTCCTGTTGATTTCATGCCCTTGCCGTCCAGCCAAAAAAAATTTTGGGTCTAATTGCCTTTCAAATCCTCTCTCATTAGACACTTAAGCTATTTAATCATCCCATCCACTTTTACACCTTTTACAATTTAGTCCTTTTTATTTAACTAACTATCCAAACATTAAAATTTCCTAACGAAATTTTAATACCACATTACTAACATTTCATAAATATTTATAAAATTATTTTCGATTTGGTTTTATGAGATCGAGGTCTCGATACTTTGTTTTTACCCAATTTCTTCAATAATTTCTTTTTCTAACTAATCACTAAATCGGTAAAAAAAAATTATCGATATTTTCATACGATTTTCCTATTATATAAATATTCATGCAAAAATATTAAAATAAATTTCTCTTTAAATCAGCTTTGTGATTACAAAACTACTGTTCTGATAACCTTGAATTTAGGTCATTACATGTCAATTCAAGGGCTCGAAACTCAAATAGGACAGCTTGCTAAGTTGATCTTTGAATGACCACAAGGTGGCCTACCAAGTAACACTGAAACTAGCCCAAGTGAGCAACTTCATGCCATTATTGTGCATATTGATGAAGGGCTAGTTGAAGCCGAACTGAAATCGAGGCAAGACAATGTAGAAGATAAAGGTAAAGTTGATGTAAGCAATGGTACACATAAACTGGTAAGCAATGAGTATAAACCTCGTGTACTATACCCTAAGGCGACAAGGAAAGACCACATAGACGAACAATTCACTAAATTCCTTAAATTATTAAAAAATTTGCATATTAACATACCGTTTATTAAAGCTCTTTCGCAGATGCCAAATGCAGTGAAATTTTTAAAGGAGCTCTTAGCTAATAAATGAAAGTTAGATGAGGCGTCGCACGTGGAATTAAACACAGTTTGCTCAGCCATTCTACAGAATAAGCTACCCAACAAACTGAAAGATCTAGGGAGTTTTACTCTTCCTTGTTTAATTGGTACTCTAAATATTAAGAATGCATTGGCCGATCTAGGGGTGAGCATTAATGTCATGCCTTATAAAATGTTTAAACAACTCGATTTTGGGAAACCCAAACAAACTAGGATGAGCATTCAATTGGCAGATAAAACAATTAGATTTCCTAGGGGTATTATTGAAGACGTGCTTGTCAAAATTAATAAATTTATATTTCCAATTGACTTCGTTGTTCTAGACATGGATGAGGATAGTGACGTACCTTTAATTTTAAGAAGGCCCTTTTTAGCAACTGCTAGAACTATCATAGAAGTTGGCACAGGTGAATTGATACTCGTGTAGGAGATGACACGATTACACTTCAAGCTCGTGATTCTGCTAATATAGCTAGTAATCGAGATGATTGTTTGAGTTCTGTTAACTCGAGTAACATTATGGCTCAAACTTCTTTTCAGGAAACCCTTAGGAAGAACGTGATGGAGCCACATTCTAGCCCGTGTGACAAAAACAGAACAAGTCATGAGGAACGAAGAATACAAATTGATGAATTAGATGAATGGCGGACACATGTCAAGGAGAAACCAAAAGTATACGAGGAATCAAAAGTATTTTAAAAGATTAATGTTTATACGGCTTGTTCTTTTTTTCTCAAACATGTGTTATTTATTAGGAACTTGAAGTTGAAATTAAAATTTATTTCGGCATTTCTATCTTTGAACTTTGTCATCATTAGTAATTAGATTAATGAAATTTTTTAATTTTCCAAATTCATGATAATTGAATTATTCATAATAATCATTAAATTAGGATTTGGAGCGAGAACTAGGTGGGGTTCTCTAGAGGATGTTCCAAGCGTAAGAAAACCACTTTTGGTCTTGTGTTCACCAAGAAGATCCATGACGAGCACGAAGAAGAGACTTCTGATCTTTTTAATTATAATGATGATAATTTTTAGGCTCCCTTTCTCCAGTCTGCCTCGGTCTTATACCCCTATCACGTATGATATCGTAGTTGTTCACTTCTACTTCTTCTTCTTCTTCTCTTGGATGAGAGCTGGTCGACGCCTTCCTTTTTGTGATTATATGTTTGATGCTTTGTTTACGCTCAGCCTTCAGGCTCTAACCTAACTATTGGCCATGAATGGCGCTCGAGATAACCTTACAGACACCCGAGATTATTTGACTAGCAGTCATGAGTGGCGCGGGACTATCCAAATACCCGATTATTTGAGCTCTATGTGCAATCTAACAAGTTTGACAAGTTTGATATGCAAGTGATTTGGTTGTGTAGATTTTGTGACTCATGATTTAATTATTCGATACTCATGTCATATTTCTATGTATACATTTGATTTGCATGCTTATATTTATGAATTGCATGAACTATGGTAGATTTGTTGTGTACCATTTGAGCTCAGTAAAGCTCGGCCTTCAAATTGTCTTCATGTTTAGATTTGTAGACTTTTGTTTGTGTCTAAGGAACATCATCGACGTTAGACTTCTAGCATCACATATCAGAGTCTGATTACCTTATCTATTAGTGGGCATTGTATTTCTAAGGCCTTACTTGTATTTTTTTGTAGGTCTGTAACTCATTTATCATTTTTGTTATTTTGACTATTTTGATATACGATGATATTGGAGCTCCACATATTTTGTATAACTACTTTTATTACTATTTTCAATATAACTATGTATGGTATTTTCTCTTATATAAAATGTACATAAATGTTTTAAATTACTTGAAAATTTTGTTGGATTGCTCCAGTGACCTGATGTAGTGCCTTAATATTTGAGTACTCCGTATTCGGGATTATGGTGTTACATATATTTTATTTATATAAATATTTATTTACATTTATATATTTTGTTTCGCTAATGTATGTTTTGTCCAACAAAAGTTTGCAAATACATATCTCAAATAAGCACATTCATCCTCACCCAAACCAGAACTCCAGTGACTGAATTTTGCAAGACAATGAGGTATATATCAATAAGTTGTTTGAAAATTCCATTAAAAAAAGGAAAAATTGAACACCCTTATTTTTTGACAAAGAGAACTCATAATTTGATTTTAAAGAAAAGAGGGGATAGATCTTCAAGAATATATTGAAGATGGACAGCAATTCTTTAACTCATTTCATTTGATAATGATAGACTAAACAACAAAAAACAGTAGCACAACAAGACTTAAACCCTGGACTTTTATAAAATTATATGACTTCAGCATTATAAATTGACCTTGTATATATATATTGATTTGCTGATTTTTTATGATCGTTTTATGAACCACTAAATTAGACTATGATCACGACTAAGGCAAGCGCACCTACCGAATGGTAGTATTGAATTCTGATGAGTCCAGTATCGTATCCACATGGACTAAAAGTACTAGTATTAACTATCTTTCTATTATTTAACCTAAAATAAAAAGGATTTGTTTTAATCTAAATTTAACTAAACTAATTAACTAATGAACGCGACAGAGAGTGAAGAAAGTAATCAAATAAACCAATAATAAAGACAATACCCAAGGAAGAATCCACCTAGACTTCACCTATTGTTTCGATTCTGAATCTAACGATTTATTCACTTCTCTTGATCCGTAGAAATCCCTAAATTATGTTAATATCTCTTTCTAGACTAAAAACAACTGACTCTAGGTTGATTAATTGAAATCTCTTTCTAATTAAAACCCCTATTGTCGCATTAACTCGAACTATGGATTCCCTTAGTAGATTTTACTCTAATCCGGCAGATTTATGTTACCCTATTTCTAGGGTTGCATACAACTCCGCTTAATTATGTGAGATCTACTCTTCAACAGGGACTTTTGCTCCACTGAATAAGCACATCAACTTGAATTAATATCCTGAAAATATTAAAACAAGAATTAAGAAAACATAATTAAGAACAAGAGCAAGTATTTATCATTAAATTCAGAATATTAAATAATAAGATCCATCTTAGGTTTCATCCTCCCTAGCTATTTAGGGAGTTTAGTTCATATTGTAGTAGGTAAACATCTCAAAAATAGGAAAACAATGCAACTCCGCTTAATTATGTGAGATCTACTCTTAAACAAGGACTTTTGCTCCACTAAATAAGCACATCAACTTGAATTAATATCACGAAAATATTAAAACAAGAATTAAAAAACATAATTAAGAACAAGAGCAAGTATTTATCATTAAATTCAGAATATTAAATAATAAGATCCATCTTAGGTTTCATCCTCCCTAGCTATTTAGGAGTTTAGTTCATATTGTAGTAGGAAAACATCTCAAAAATAGGAAACAACAAAACATAAAAAAAACCCCAAAAACTTGAGAGAGAAATTGGATGGAGATCTTGAGTCTTGAGGCAATTCTACTTCCGAGTTGAATCATGTTAGCGTTCTTGAGTAATTTCTGTGTTCTCTCTGCGTGTCCCCTTAGGTCCTCTTCTAGTGTATTTAAATAGACTTTGGAATGCCTAAAATAGCCCAAAATTAGCCTTTTTGAGTAAAATTAAAATAGGTCTCAAAGCAGGGGACACGGCCAGTGTGCACGCTTGCAGTGTGATGGTGCTCAGGCCGTGTGCAATTTTGATATGGTTTTAAGTCGACACGGCCATGACAGATGGGCATGTGGTCTGCCAGTGTGTCTCATACAGGCGTGTGGATTACCCGAGTGGAAGTGTATGGGCTGTGTGCAGCACTAAAATAAACATATTTTGTCCGTTTTTGGCCTTTTTCTTGCATTTTTCACTTTCTTATGCTCATCTGGATATAAAACATGAAATTAAAGAATTAGGAGCATCAAATTCACTAAATCTTATGCTAAATCATCCAAAAATATGCCAAGCATGGGATTAAAATATGTTACTTTTGAGGTTTATCAATTTTGCAGCTAAAACACAAAATGGTTTTAATTGTGAAGCTAAGAAGACACCATTGACCTGACCTACTAAAAAAAAGGTAAGCAAACCCAAAATAGATCCAATGAAATGGACAAAAAAAAAAGCAGGTTTATGTATTCTAATCTTCCCTTTACTCAAACCCTAGTCTTAACTCTATATCCAAATTGTCACAATTGCTTAAACTGAAAGCTTGACTGGGAGCAGCAGCAAGTTCTATTTGTTCCATCTGATGATTCCTTAAAGTAGGACTTGGAGCAGAATTAGGTGGGGGTTCTCCCAGAGGATGTTCCTAGCCCAAGAAAACCACTTTTGGTCTTTTGTTCACCAAGAAAATTCATAACCAGAGCTTAAAGGGAGACTTTTGATCTTTGTAATTATAAGGATGATGATCTTGATGCTCTCTTTCCCAATCTGCCTCGATCTCGGACCCTTATCATATGCGATATCATAGTTGTTTACTTCTTCTTCTTTAGGTGAATTTGGACAAATGCCTTCCCTTTTCCCTGAAAGGATGAAAATGAGGATTGGCACTACCAATATAAGGGTTCTTGCCAACTTTCACCTTCAACTTTTGAAGAGTTGACTACAGAGGCATGAGGAAAAGCTGTGTCGTCACGGGGAAGAGGCTGATTTAGAAGGGTGCAAAAGTCGAGGATATTTTCATGGGTTCTTTCATAATGACTTTCCCTTTCCCCTTTTGGTCTACTTCTCGTTGCACCATTTTCGTGCATTGGGTTTTTCTAATAAAAAACCAAAGGCATAATGTTAATATATATGGAGAGTGAGAGGTTAGATGAAGAGTAAAAGAACAATTATAATGGAGACTTCTGCACCTAACTAACAAATGACTTATGGTATTACATATTAGGGGTTAACAAAAATAAAGAAAAGAGGGTTGGTAATATATACTACACTTTAAACGGGGAATGGAAGACATTATTTAAAGATACAGTCACAAATTTTACATATAAAAAGTAAAACAAATAGAAAATATATATGAACACAATTTCAACACTTTTAAAAGAAAGTTGGCTTATATCTTTACTTAAATGGAACTGTAGTTCAAGCTCATCAGTCTACAAAGCGATAATTGTCTTTCCCTTTAACTTTCTGGTCTACTTCTCCTTGCACCATTGTTGCAGTTGGGTTTTTTCTGATAAAAAAACAAAGACAAAGTGTTAATATATACGAAGAGAGAGATAGACAGAGAGAGAGAGTCACAATGGCTTTCCCTTTGCCCCCTTTTTTTTCTACTTCTCCTTGCATCATTGTTGTATCTGGGCTTTTTCTGATATATATATATATATATATATATATATATATATAGAGAGAGAGAGAGAGAGAGAGAGAGAGCGGGTGCAAAAAGAGAGCGGGTGCAAAGAGAGAGAGAGAGAAGAGAGGGAGGGAGAGAGAGAGGAGAGGGGAGAGAGAGAGAGAGAGAGAGGGGAGGGAGGGAGGGAGAGGGAGAGGAAGAGAAAGAGAGAGAGACAGAGAGAGAGAGAGAGAGAGAGGGAGAGGGAGAGGGAAAAGGAGAGGGAGAGGGAAAGGGAGAGGGAGAGGGAGAGAGAGAGAGAGAAAGAGAGATTTAAGCTGGGAATGTAAGATGTTATTAAAAAATACAATCACAAATTGTAAATATAAAAAGTAAAACAAATAGAAAATATATATAAATATAATTTTAGCACTTATATATAAATATAATTTTAGCAGGTGTAAAAGAAATTTGGCTTATATCTTGACTTGAAGAGATCGGTGGTTAACCCTCTTGTCAAACACTCATTTAACAAATTTGGTTTTTTTAACTTCATATATCTTTTGAGTATGCCATTAATTACCTTCATCAGCCAATAGAGCGGCAATTCAATAAAACCAAAATTTAGGTAATTACCTTTCGTGATTAATAGAACGATGATGAAGATTGGTGATACTTATGGTCGGTGTTAGGCAACGATGATGAATGGTGGTTCTTTATGTTTCAAATAAATCCAAAAAGGTGTTTTGGACTAATTATAGAGAGATCATTAACTTTAGTTAAAAGTAAAAAAATATGTCATATCAGCAATAGATCTGTGTATGGGCTAGGCCACCCTAGTCTAATTTTCCTTGGTCCTAGACTCTTATCACGTCTGATATCGTAGTTGTTCACTTTTTCTTCTTCTTCTCTAGGATTGAGCTAGAAAGACACCTTCCCTTTTCTCTTGAAAGGATGATAACGAGGAAAAGCACTTTTAAAAGAAATTGTGGCTTATGCCTTGACTTGAATGGACCAGTGGTTAAACATAATTGTCAAACACTCATTTGGCACAAGTTCAAATTGTGTTACCCCTTTCCCCTAACTCTAATATTTTATGGAAAAAAAAGAAGAAATTTTGGCTTATATATCTAAAGGCATAATGGATTTTATGACCTTCCAACTTAAAAAAAAAAAAAGTCATTTTATCCGTCTATTTAAATTTTTTTGCCTCTTTTAACCGTTAAACTTACATATTTTTGTCAAATCACTCAAAAATAGATGAAAAAGTTATCATTTGTTAACTTTGCTGGCATGTGGATTGCCACGTGGATGATACACGTTAACATTTAATTATTTTTTAAAAATATATTATTTTTTTTGAATTTTTAAATTTTTTAAAAATTAACTAAATATTGATATGTCATCCACATGGCAATTCAAATATATGCCACATCAGCGAAGTTAAAAATCATTAATTTTTCCATTCATTTTAAGATGATTTGACAAAATATGCAAATTTAAGTACTACAAAAAGGTGGAAAAATAAAATAAAAAGTTAAAAAAATTTTATTAAGTTGGAGGAAGAAATATGTATAATGTGACATGTAAAAACACAACAGATAGTGCAGTCATTTTGACCACTTGCGTTAAAATGATAAGTTGATGTAGTAGTTAAAAAAATCGGTAATATAATAAATTTAGCCCTCAATTTTTACATGTTATATCGATTTAGTCATAAGTTTAGAAAAATTAACCCTCAAAATTTATAAATATTCTTAATTTGATCCTAGTTCTAAAAAAACAAAATAAAAATAAAAATAGATAAATATCTTCAAAAATATAATAAAAATTTTAAATTTTGTATTAATATTTATATTAATATTAAATAAATATAAATATATTAACATGGAATAAAATAAAATCCCTATGCAAGGCAATGAGCTGTATATCAATAAATTGTTTTAAATTCCATTAAAAAGAAGGAAAACTTGAACACCCTCATTTTTTGATAAAGAGAACTCATATAATTTGATTTTAAAGAAAAGAGGAAATAGATCATCAAGAATATATTGAAGATGGGCAACGATTCTTTTACTCATTTCATTTGATAATGATAGACTAAACAGTAGAAAACAATAACACAACAAGACTTAAAACCGTGGACTTTTATAAATTTATATGATTTCAGCACAAGAACCTGACCTGTTATAAATATTGATTTTTTTGATTCTGTAGCTAAAAAACAAAAGGGTTTGAGTTTTGACTTGATGTAAACAAAAAGAAAAAAAGGCAAGCAAACCCAAAATACATCCTTTGAAACTAACCAAAAAAAAAAAAAGCCGGTAGGTTTATGTATTCTAATCTTCCCTCCACTCAAACCTAGTCTCAAATCTAAGCCTAAATTACCACAACTTCTTGAACTGGAGGCTTGATTAAGAGCAGCAACATGTTCTCCTTGTTCCATCAAATGATTCATTATATTAGGATTAGGAGTATAATTAGGTGGGGTTCTCCCAAAGTATGTTCCAGAGCCCAAGAAAACCACTTATGATATTTAGTTCACCAAGAAAATCCGTGGCAGAACCGAAGGAGAGGCTTCTGATCTTTGTAATTATAAGGATGACGATCTTAAGGCTACCTTGCTCCAATCTACCTTGGTCCTGAACCTTATCACGTCTGATATCATAGTTGTTCACTTATTCTTCTTCTCCAGGACTGAGCTAGATAAGCGTCTTCCCTTTGCCTTTGATTGGACGAAATCGAGGATTGGCACTGCCAGCATAAGTGTTATTAACAACTTTCACCTTTAACTTTTGAGGTGTCGGCGACGGAGGCATGAGGAAAATCTTGTCGTCATAAGGAAGTGGTTGATTGAGAACACGTACAAAAGCCGGTGGTATTTTCATGGGTTTTTTCACCATGTGATGGGCATTTTGGTGAGTAGGTCTAGGGTGGAAACCTGTTTAGGGAATATCAACTCCGAAATTGTTTCACCGGATGAAATTACAATAGCTTTCCCTTTGCCCTTCCGGTCTGCTTCTTGTTGCACCATTATTGCAGATGGCTTTTTTCTAATTAAAAACCAATTCTAAATGATTAATATATATGAGAGAGTGAGAGAGTGTGAGATTAGATGAAGACTATGATTAATGTATAATTTTGTATGTTTAAATGAAGGCAGTTTGCTATCTTATATTCATCATTACTTACTTTGCCACGAGTTTATCAACTAGTACGTACTCTATTTTATATTATTGATTTATTCTTTTTTTTTATTTTAATTGTAAGCATTTATAATTTCAGTAGTAACGAGTTCATTGGCTTACACGTGTTCTATTATATGTTTTTTTTTTGTATATTGTGCATATTACTTATTGCATAATTTACAAAGAGTTTATCAACTTACACGTGCTCTATTTTATATTCTTGAATTAATTTTTTCTTCTATTTCAATGCAAAGATTTATAGTTTCAATTGTAACGGTTTATCGACTTACACGTGTTCTATTATATAATTTTTAATTTTTTTGTATTTATTGATGTACATATTAATTATCACATACTTTGCAATGAGTTTATCGACTTACACGTGCTCTATTTTATATTCTTGACCTAATTTCGGTTTATCGTTATTTTTTTGACGTTATCGTTTATGATTTAAGTTTATTGACTTAGAGGTGTTCTATTATATATTATTGTAGTTTCTTTTATTTAAATATTTATGATTTCAATTTTATATATTTTTAAATCAATCCATTTCTTCTTTTATTTAACAAAATTACATTTTCTAGTGACTAACTTTTACAAGACAATGAGCTATATATCAATAAGTTGTTTTAAAATTTCATTAAAAAAAAAGAAGAAAAAATTGAATACCCTCATTTTCTAACAAAGAGAACTCATATAATCTAATTTTAAAGAAAAGAGGAGATAGATCATCAAGACTATATTGAAGATAGACAACAATTCTTTGACTCATTTCATTTGATAATGATAGACTAAATAGAAAAAAACAATAACACAACAAGACTTAAACGCCTAGACTTTTATAAAATTATATGACTTCAGCACTAGGAACTGACCTTGTACAGATATTGATTTGTTGATTCTATTGGTAAAAAACAAAAGGGTTTGAGCATTGAAGCTAGGAAGACATCATTGACCTGACATAATAATAAAAAAAGGGCAAGCAAACCCAAAATACATCTATTGAAACTAACCAAAAAAAAAAACATTAGGCAGGTTTATATATTATAATCTTCCTTTCACTCAAACCCTAGTCTCAACTCTATGTCCAAATTGTCGCAATCGCTTGGCTGGAAGCTTGGTGGGAGCAGCAATAGGTTTTCCTTGTTCAGTCATACGATTCCTTAAATTAGGATGAGGAGCAGGATTAAGTGGGGTTCTCCTGGAGGATGTTCCCACCCAAGAAAACCACTTATAGTCTTCTGTTCACCAAGAAAATCTGCGGCCATTGCCTCAAGGAGAGACTTCGATCTTTGTAACTATAAGGAGGATGATGATTTTGAGGCTCCCTTGCTTCAATCTGCTCGATCCTGGACCCTTATCACGTCGATATCATAGCTGTTTGTTCACTTCTTCTTCTTCTTTAGGACTAAGTTGGGCGAGAGACCTTCTTTTTACCACGAAAGGATGAAAACGAAGATTGGCTTTATCAACATAATGGTTCTTACCAACTTTTACCTTCAGCTTTTGAGGAGCCGACGATTGAGGCATGAGGAAAAGCACTGTCAAGACTGAGGAAGAGGTTGATTGAGAGCGGGTGCAAAAAGTTGATGGTATTTTCATGGGTTCTTTCACAATGGCTTTCCCTTTGCCCTTTTGGTTTGCTTCTCCTTGCACCATTCTTGTAGCTAGGTTTTTTTGATAAAAACCAAAAACAAAGGGTTAATATATATAGGAGAGAGAGAGAGAGAGAGAGAGAGAGAGAGAGAGAGAGAGAGAGAGAGAGAGAGAGAGAGAGAGAGAGAGAGAGAGAGAGAGAGAGAGAGGAGAGAGATGCAGCTGGGGTGTTTTGATAAAAACCAAAAGCAAAGAGTTAATATATATGGAGAGAGAGAGAGAGAGAGAGAGAGAGAGAGAGAGAGAGAGAGGAGGGGGAGGGAAGGAGATTAATATATAGAGAGACAAAAAGAGTGAGAGATTAGAACAACTAGAAAAACAATATATAATGGAGAATTTCACACCTGACTAACAAATGAATTGTGGTATTACATACTAAGGATTTACAAAAACCAAGAAAGATGGTTGGTGATATATCCTACACTTTAAGCTGGGAATGTAAGACATTATGAAAAAATAAAATCACAAATTTTAAATATAAATGGTAAAACAAATAGAATATATATATATAAATATAAATATAATTTCAGCAATTTTAAAAGGAATTTGGTTTATGTCTTACTTAAATGGAGCGGTGGTTAAACCTTTTGTCAAACACTCGTTTGACAAATTTATTTTTTTAACTTCATATATCTTTTAAGTATCTCATTAATTACCTTCATCAGGCAATAGAATGGCAGTTCAATAAAACCAAAATTTAAGCAATTATAACTTTTCAATATTTTAAAAGATTAATGTTAATCTTTGCTTGTTTTTATTTTAATTTTTCTCTATCATGTGTTGTTTGTGCGGAATATTAAGTTGAAACTAAAATTTACTTAGACATTTCTATGCTGAACTTTGTTATCATTAGTAATTTGATTAATGAATATTTGAAATTTTTTGTAAACTCTTGATGCATTTATCAAATTTATAATATATTAAATTATTCATAACAACTTTCAAAGCACCAAAAAGAAGAGAAAATTTTAAGTAGAAATGAGTTTTTTTTTTTTTTTTTTTTTGCTAATAGTAACTGAGAATTACATGTTTTTTGAATTTATCTTTGTTTGTAAAAGATAGCACACACACATAAGGAAAAGAAAAACAACTATAGCAGGATTTTGTAATTTCTAGCTACATAACAATAAATTAAGAACTTTGCTGACAAAGCAAGAATTAAAAGTTTGGAGATATTCATGAGATTCTCATTTATGACCCTTAATCATTTTTTGCCATTTTCTTCCAAAACTTTAACATCTTTCCATATATGTATGCTACAGTTTACTATTGTTGATTTGGTGGCGCAATTAAATGAGAAATCTTTTGAACTTGAGGTAATGTATGCTTCCATATAAGTTTCAAGTGCTTCAAATGGGTCTCTGCGTTGCATAATAAGTGAACTTGAGTGAAGTTATGTTTAGTATTGCTTCTAAGAAACACTTTTGCGATAGAAAAATACTTTTGAGACAAAATCATTCCCAAACAGGCTACTTTTTGAGAGAAAAATATTTTCTCTCAAACCAAAAATTGGCCCAAAAACACTTTTTGGAGAAGTTGAAAATTTTAACTTCTCCCAAGAAAAATACTTCTAGAGAAAAAAATACTTTAAGAAGTATTGTTAAACAAAGACTTAATCACATTAAATTTGGCAGAGGAGAGTTCATATGCCAAGGGACTAGACTCAGTTACTGCTGTGGCGCTAAAGAAATTGTCAGAAGAAGTTGCTAAACTAACGAATCATAACGAGAGACTAATGGCAGAACTCGCTGCAGCAAAGAATCCTCCCACACAATGTCGAACAAGTACACTACGGAATGGTCGAAGAGAGAGTCGACCAAACGACATGACCAAGTTGGATCATCCTCTTATTTAAAGAGAGAACGGCGATGAGTAAAGAGGAGAGCTTTCGTATGAAGTCGCTTTTCTAGAGAAGGATCAATGTGAAGGTGAGCTACAAAGAAAGGTTGAAGAATCAAAGCAAAGAGAAGCTTATCGGAAAATGAACTTGCAAATTACCCATTGCGTTCTACTATATGCTTTATTTTGTTTGTGTTTTTATGTGCATATTGGTAATAGTATAATTTGTAACGAGTTTGTCAACTTACACGATTGTTTTATTTTATATTCTTGAAATAAATTTTTCTTCTATTTTAATGCAAAGATTTATAGTTTCAATTGTAACCAGTTTATGGACTTATAGATTTTCTATTATATGCTTTTTGAATTTTTTTACGTATTTCTTGATGTGCACATTACTTATCGCATACTTTACAAATGAGTTTGTCATCTTACACATGCTTTATTTTATATTCTTCAATTATTTTTTTCTTCTATTTTAATGCAAAGATTTATAGTTTCAATTGTAACGAGTTTATCGACTTAAACGTTCTATTATATCATTTTGAATTTATTTATTGATATACATATTAGTTATCAAATACTTTGCAATGAATTTATTGACTTACACGTGCTCTACTTTATATTCTTGCCCTAATTTCGATTTATCATTATTTTTTGACGTTATCGTTTATGATTTCAGTTTATTGACTTAGAGGTGTTCTATTATATATTATTGTAGTTTCTTTTATTTAAATATTTATGTTTTCAATTTTATATATTTTTAAATCAATCCATTTCTTCTTTTATTTAACAAAATTAAATTTTCTAGTGACCGACATTTTCTAGCTATATATCAATAAGTTGTTTTAAAATTTCATTAAAAAAAAGAAAAATTTGAATACCCTCATTTTCTAACAAAGGGAACTCATATAATATAATTTTAAAGAAAAGAAGAGATAGATCATCAAGAGTATATTGAAGATGGACAACAATTCTTTGAATCATTTCATTTGATAACGATAGACTAAACAGAAAAAAAACAATAACACAACAAGACTTAAACGCCTAGACTTTTATAAAATTATATGACTTTAGCACTAGAAACTAACATTGTACAGATATTGATTTGTTGATTCTATTACTAAAAACAAAAGGGTTTGGGCATTGAGGCTAGGAAGACATCATTGACTGACGACATAATAATAAAAAGAAGGCAAGCAAACCCAAAATACATCTATTGAAACTAACTAAAAAAATCATTAGGTAGGTTTATATATTATAATCTTCCTTTTTCGCTCAAACTTTAGTCTCAACTCTATGTCTAAATTGTCGCGACTACTTGAACTAGAAGCTTGACTGTGGGAGCAAAGAGAAGATTTTCCTTGTTCCATCATATGATTTCTTAAAATAAGATGAGGAGCAGGATTAAGTAGGGTTCTCCTAGAGGATGTTCCCAGCCCAAGAAAACCACTTATAGTCTTCTGTTAACTAAGAAAATTTGTGGCCATTGCCTCAAGGATAGACTTTTGATCTTTGTAACTATAAGTATGATGATTTTGAGGCTCCATTGCTTCAATCTACCTCAATCTCGGACCCTTATCACGTCCTCGATAACGTAGTTGTTCACTTCTTCTTCTTCTTTAGGACTAAGTGGGATGAGACCTTCCTTTTACCACTGAAAGAATGAAAACGAAGATTGGCATTGTCAACATAAGGGTTCTTACCAACTTTTACCTTGACTTTTGAGGAGGCGACGATGGAGGCATGAGGAAAAGCACACAAGACGGGGAAGAGGTTGATTGAGAGCGGGTGCAAAATTCGACGATATTTTCATGGGTTTTTTCACAATGACTTTCCCTTTGCCCTTCTGGTTTGCTTCTCCTTGCACCATTCTTCCAGCTGGGTTTTTTTTTTGATAAAAACCAAAAGCAAATGGTTAATATATATGGAGAGAAAGGAATGGAGGGAGGGGGAGAGAGAGAGGGGGGTAAGGGAAAGGAGGGAGGGAGGAAAGAGATTAATATATATAGAGACAGAAAGAGAGAGATTAGATGAACTAGAAAAATAATATATAATGGAGAATTTCACACCTGACTAACAAATGAATTGTGGTATTACTTACTATGGGTTTACAAAAACCAAGAAAGATGGTTGGTGATATATGCTACACTTTAAGCTGGCTGGAAATGTAAGACATTATTAAAAAAATACAATCATGATAAACCATAATTTATACATATTTTTCTCTTATACTTGGCATATTTATGGATGATTTATAATAAGTTTTAGTGAATTTGATGCTCCTAATCCTTTAATTTCATGTTTTATACTCAAGAGAGCTTAGGATAGCAAAAAGAGCAAAAAGGGGCCAAAAGCAGACAAATTGGGCCTAATTCGGTGTTTCACACGGCCCAGGCACTTCCACACACGGGTGATCCACACGGCGTGTGTCATGGCCGTGTCAACATTAAACCAAGTCAGAATTGCACACGACCTCTACACTTTCTCACGGGCGTGGCACACGGCCGTGTCCCTGACGAGCCCAAGTCTAATTCTACTCGGAAAAGGCTAATTCTTGGCTATTTTTTGCATTACAAATTCTATATAAACACCCTAAAAGAGGATTAAAAAGACACACAGAGTAGAAGGCAGAAAACACTCGAGAGAACGACCATCGAAATCACTCGAAGCGGGATCTACGTCAAGATCGAAGATTTCCATCCAATTTCCTAGAAGTTCTTTGGGTTTCTTTATGTTTTGTTGTTTTCCCAATTTTGAGATGTTTTCCATTATTATGACCTAAACTCCCTAAATACCTAAGGGAGATGAAACCTAAGACGAATTTTATTACTCTTTGATTTATATGATAAATACTTGTTCTTATTCTTAATTGTGAGTGTAACCCTTGCTTTAATATTTCAAGATATTAATTCAGGTTTTTGATGTGCTTATTCAATGGAGGAAAAGTCTCTGTTTAAGAGTAGATCACTTATAATTAAGCGGAGTTGCATGCAATCCTAGAGATAGGACAACATAAATCTACCGGATTAGAGTCAAATCTAATAAGGGAATCCATAGATCGAGTTAATGCGACAATAGGTGTTTTAATTAGAAAGAGATTTCGATTAATCAACCTAGAGTCGAGTTGTTTTTAGTCTCGAGAGGGATATTAACATAATCGGGATTTCTACGGATTAAGTCAAGTGAATAAATCGTCTAATTCAAAGGTAATAAGTGAAGTCTAAGTGGATTCTTCCTTGGGTATTATCTTCTTCATCGGTTTTCAAAAGTATTTTCCAACTTTAACCTTTCTCGCAATCTTAGTTAATTAGATAATTAGTTTTAGTTTAAAAACACCCTTTAATTCTTAGGCTAGATAATAAAAAGATAGTAATTATTAGTACTTTTATTCTTCGTGGATATGATATTTCGGTCTCACCATAACTATACTAATGTTCGATAGGTGCGCTTGCCTTAGTCGAATTTTTAGTTAGTTTCACGACCATCTAGTTTTTTGGCGCTAGTGCAGTGGGACTAAAATATTAGGAACGCTTAATTTTTATTACTTTAGCCATTTTTTTTACTTTTATTGCAATTTACTCTTTCTTTTTTTTAGTTTAAATTTTCTTTACTAATTTTTCTTTTCATTATCTTTGTGATTTTTATAGTTTATGACTAGAAGAAACACTGTCGGGACCTTTACTTTTTACAACAAGATTGAGAGCACACTGCAGAAACCGAAGAGAAATAAGGCGAAGCCTACAATACATAGAGGAAGGGCAAGAGGACGATAACCATACCACAACCGATGAGATGGCTGAAAATCAGAATAATCTGCTACCTCCTATGGTTGTTGCAAATCCACTAGAACAGAGTCCTGCTCCTCGTACTATGTATGATTATGCTAAACCTACTTTAATAGAAGTTTGAATCGAGTATAGTTAGACCGGCTGTTACAACAAATAATTTTGAACTAAAACCTAAAACAATTCAAATGATAAAACAGTTTATTCAGTTTGATGGTTTGCAGGACGAGGATCCAAACACTCATTTAGCAAACTTTCTGGAATTCTACGACACTTTTAAGATCAATGGCGTTTCTAACGATGCCAATTGCCTTCGGTTATTCCCTTTTTCATTGAGAAATAAGGCTAAACAGTGGTTGAACTCGTTACCACGAGGGTCAATCACCACTTGGGAACAAATGACCGAAAAATTTTTACTAAAATATTTCCCGCCGGCTAAAACGGCTAAATTGAGGAATGATATCTCTTTTTTTGTACAGATGGATCTAAAAACTCTTTATGATGCATGGGAGAGATACAATGACTTATTAAGAAGGTACCCTCACCATTGGTTACCTCTATGGTTGCAGGTTCAGACCTTTTACAACGGTGTGAACCCCTCAACAAGGCAACTGATCGATATAGCCGCAGGTGGAACTTTAAACAATAAAACACCTGAAGAGGCTTATGAATTTATTGAAAAGATGTCATTGAATAACTATCAGTGGCAAGTCATGAGAACAAAGCCGACAAAAGTAGTCGGTGTTTTCAACCTCGATGCGGTCACTATGCTATCTAACCAGGTAGAACTTTTAAATAAAAATATTGATGGTTTGTATGGTTCTACTCAGGTACATCTAGTGATGAGGTGTGATTCAAATGGAGGAGTACACAACCCAGATTATCTATCCTTTAACCCTGGCACCGAGGAGGAACAAGTCCATTATATGGGTAATAATTCTAGACCTCAAAATAACCCGTATAGTAACACTTATAATGCAGGTTGGAGGAACCATCCCAATTTCTCGTGGGGTGTTCAAGGAAATCAAAGACCACAACATCCTCCAGGTTTTCAACAACCACCCTACCAACAAGAGAAGAAACCAAACCTTGAAGAGATACTCACAAAATTCATCTCGGTGTTAGAACCTCATTTTCGAATCATTGAAAGCAGTAGCTTAAGAATCAACAAGTGTCATGTAATACCCCCTACCCGACTCATTGCCAGAATAGGGTACGAGGCATTACCGGAGTTTACGATTTTTTTTTATAATTTTTTTTACTCAATATATCCCCTTCTATAGATATCTAACCTTCCCTGCAAATTTTAAACCGAGACCAATCCACATCAACCAAACCAATTCAACATATTTTCAAGATAAATTCATGCATATTTATAAGATAACGTCATCACATACCCAAAACCAGGTTTGTTAACCATACCAATGGCTAACTTTACATTCATTTCACAGAATCATTTACTTTATTAGCTTATACATGCCATTGATTTCCAAAAATAAAGTTTCTTTTTATATACGAAATCCACGAGGTTGATAGTGTGATGTGTCTCAGACCAAATCCGACCTCAGAGCTCTTAACACTACAAAACAGGGGAAAATGAAACAGGGTAAGCACTTTGTGCTTAGTAAGCCCATGTAACAAGAATTATACTTACCTAATATTTTCAATACAATGTAATAAACATTCATATATCCATTCAATGCATTATTACCCTAACATGCACAACTCAACATTCAAGTTAATCCAATAATTTTCATATGTCAATAATATATACCATGATTGATGAACTCATCAATACCATGATTACCATTCCCTTATTATTTTTCCACATTTATCCCGTTGAACTTCTTGGAATTTTCGATGGATTTTCATAGGTACACTTTTAGTGTACATTTTGTGTCCATCAATTCATATTCATATGCGTACATTTCCATTTCAGAGAGAACACTCCCGCGAACCTCATCCTTACAATGGATTACGATTCAGGCCAAATCATTGTAATATAAACTCATAGAGTATTGTCGGGATTACCGATCCAAGCTAAATCCCTGCAATGACAATTACTCTAATGAGCTTGGATCAATTACTACCAAAGCTAAATTGGACCTAATTCAGATTACCATCCAGAGCTAAATCCATTTTCCACATATTCTTCGAGAGGGCTATATTAAGATAGGATCACCCGTCAAGGGCTAGATCCTTTTACCGTCAATTCCTTTTTAGAGATCCATGAAATTTCCTTTCATTCAACCGAGATTTCTTCCTTTTTTATCAAATATATCAATGTTTCATAAATTTCCATATAATGAACATTCAAATCATGTTCATATCCAAAAACATGCATTTCAAGCATTTAAGAATATAATTCAAGTTACATGAACTTACCTTGATACTTGTTCGTGTACAAAAATCTACTAATCTGAACTTTTTCCTTTCCTCGATCTAGCCAGTATTTGAATCTTTTGGCGCAAAATTATGGAATACCAGCTTAGAAAACCCTCCTATGGCATTTTTAGCTGCTGGAATTGAAGAGAAATGAAGAGAAATCTAGATATTTCCTATTTAGTCCTAGCTTTATTTAGTTAATTGTGTAATATTCCAATTTTGCCCTTAATTTATAAATTTTCCTGTTGATTTCATGCCCTTGCCGTCCAGCCTAAATAAATTTTGGGTCTAATTGTCTTTTAAATCCTCTCTCATTAGACACTTAAGCTATTTAATCATCCCATCCACTTTTACACCTTTTACAATTTAGTCCTTTTCATTTAATTAACTATCCAAACATTAAAATTTCCTAACGAAATTTTAATACCACATTACTAACATTTGATAAATATTTATAAAATTATTTTCGATTTGGTTTTATGAGATCGAGGTCTCGATACTTTGTTTTTACCCAATTTCTTCAATAATTTCTTTTTCTAACTAATCACTAAATCGGTAAAAAAAATTTATCGATATTTTCATACGATTTTCCTATTATATAAATATTCATGCAAAAATATTAAAATAAATTTCTCTTTAAATCGGATTTGTGATTACGAAACTACTGTTCTGATAACCTTGAATTTAGGTCATTACATGTCAATTCAAGGGCTCGAAACTCAAATAGGACAGCTTGCTAAGTTGATCTTTGAATGACCACAAGGTGGCCTACCAAGTAACACTGAAACTAGCCCAAGTGAGCAACTTCATGCCATTATTGTGCACATTGATGAAGGGCTAGTTGAAGCCGAACTGAAATCGAGGCAAGACAATGTAGAAGATAAAGGTAAAGTTGATGTAAGCAATGGTACACATAAACTGGTAAGCAATGAGTATAAACCTCGTGTACTATACCCTAAGGCGACAAGGAAAGACCACATGGACGAACAATTCACTAAATTCCTTAAATTATTAAAAAAGTTGCATATTAACATACCGTTTATTAAAGCTCTTTCGCAGATGCCAAATGCAGTGAAATTTTTAAAGGAGCTCTTAGCTAATAAATGAAAGTTAGATGAGACGTCGCACGTGGAATTAAACACAGTTTGCTCAGCCATTCTACAGAATAAGCTACCCAACAAACTGAAAGATCCAGGGAGTTTTACTCTTCCTTGTTTAATTGGTACTCTAAATATTAAGAATGCATTGGCTGATCTAGGGGTGAGCGTTAATGTCATGCCTTATAAAATGTTTAAACAACTCGGTTTTGGGAAACCCAAACAAACTAGGATGAGCATTCAATTGGCAGATAAAACAATTAGATTTCCTAGGGGTATTATTGAAGACGTGCTTGTCAAAATTAATAAATTTATATTTCCAATTGACTTCGTTGTTCTAGACATGGATGAGGATAGTGACGTACCTTTAATTTTAGGAAGGCCCTTTTTAGCAACTGCTAGAACTATCATAGAAGTTGGCACAGGTGAATTGATACTCCGTGTAGGAGATGACACGATTACACTTCAAGCTCGTGATTCTGCTAATATAGCTAGTAATCGAGATGATTGTTTGAGTTCTGTTAACTCGAGTAACATTATGGCTCAAACTTCTTTTCAGGAAACCCTTAGGAAGAACGTGATGGAGCCACATTCTAGCCCGTGTGACAAAAACAGAACGAGTCATGTGGAACGAAGAATACAAATTGATGAATTAGATGAATGGCAGACACATGTCAAGGAGAAACCAAAAGTATACGAGGAATCAAAAGTATTTTAAAAGATTAATGTTTATACGGCTTGTTCTTTTTTTCTCAAACATGTGTTATTTATGAGGAACTTGAAGTTGAAATTAAAATTTATTTCGGCATTTCTATGCTGATCTTTGTCACTGTTAGTAATTAGATTAATGAAATTTTTTTAATTTTCCAAATTCATGATAATTGAATTATTCATAATAATCATTAAATTAGGATTTGGAGCAGAACTAGGTGGGGTTCTCCTAGAGGATGTTCCAAGCGTAAGAAAACCACTTTTGGTCTTGTGTTCACCAAGAAGATCCATGACCAGAGCCTGAAGAAGAGACTTCTGATCTTTTTAATTATAATGATGATAATTTTTAGGCTCCCTTTCTCCAGTCTGCCTCGGTCTTATACCCCTATCACGTATGATATCGTAGTTGTTCACTTCTACTTCTTCTTCTTCTTCTCTTGGATAGAGCTGGTCAGACGCCTTCCCTTTTTGTGATTATATGTTTGATGCTTTGTTTACGCTCAGCCTTCAGGCTCTAACCTAACTATTGGCCATGAATGGCGCTCGAGATAACCTTACAGACACCCGAGATTATTTGACTATCAGTCATGAGTGGTGCGGGACTATCCAAATACCCGATTATTTGAGCTCTATGTGCAATCTAACAAGTTTGACAAGTTTGATATGCAAGTGATTTGGTTGTGTAGATTTTGTGACTCATGATTTAATTATTCGATACTCATGTCATATTTCTATGTATACATTTGATTTGCATGCTTATATTTATGAATTGCATGAACTATGGTAGATTTGTTGTGTACCACTGAGCCTGTAAAGCTCAGCCTTCAAATTGTCTTCATGTTTAGATTTGTAGACTTTTGTTTGTGTCTAAGGAACATCATCGACGTTAGACTTCTAGCATCACATATTCAGAGTACAGTACCTTATCTATTAGTGGGCATTGTATTTCTAAGGCCTTACTTGTATTTTTTTGTAGGTCTGTAACTCATTTATCATTTTTGTTATTTTGACTATTTTGATATACGATGATATTGGAGCTCCACATATTTTGTATAACTACTTTTATTACTATTTTCAATATAACTATGTATGGTATTTTCTCTTATATAAAATGTACATAAATGTTTTAAATTACTTGAAAATTTTGTTGGATTGCTCCAGTGACCTGATGTAGTGCCTTAATATTTGAGTACTCCGTATTCGGGATTATGGTGTTACATATATTTTATTTATATAAATATTTATTTACATTTATATATTTTGTTTCGCTAATGTATGTTTTGTCCAACAAAAGTTTGCAAATACATATCTCAAATAAGCACATTCATCCTCAGCCCAAAACCGAACTCCAGTGACTGAATTTTGCAAGACAATGAGGTATATATCAATAAGTTGTTTGAAAATTCCATTAAAAAAAGGAAAAATTGAACACCCTTATTTTTTGACAAAGAGAACTCATAATTTGATTTTAAAGAAAAGAGGGGATAGATCTTCAAGAATATATTGAAGATGGACAGCAATTCTTTAACTCATTTCATTTGATAATGATAGACTAAACAACAAAAAACAGTAGCACAACAAGACTTAAACCCTGGACTTTTATAAAATTATATGACTTCAGCATTATAAATTGACCTTGTATATATATATTGATTTGCTGATTTTTTATGATCGTTTTATGAACCACTAAATTAGACTATGATCACGACTAAGGCAAGCGCACCTATCGAATGGTAGTATTAGTTACAGTGAGTCCAGAGTATCGTATCCACATGGACTAAAAGTACTAGTATTAACTATCTTTCTATTATTTAACCTAAAATAAAAAGGATTTGTTTTAATCTAAATTTAACTAAACTAATTAACTAATGAACGCGACAGAGAGTGAAGAAAGTAATCAAATAAACCAATAATAAAGACAATACCCAAGGAAGAATCCACCTAGACTTCACCTATTGTTCCGATTCTGAATCTAACGATTTATTCACTTCTCTTGATCCGTAGAAATCCCTAAATTATGTTAATATCTCTTTCTAGACTAAAAACAACTGACTCTAGGTTGATTAATTGAAATCTCTTTCTAATTAAAACCCCTATTGTCGCATTAACTCGAACTATGGATTCCCTTAGTAGATTTTACTCTAATCCGGCAGAATTATGTTGCCCTATTTCTAGGGTTGCATACAACTCCGCTTAATTATGTGAGATCTACTCTTAAACAGGGACTTTTGCTCCACTGAATAAGCACATCAACTTGAATTAATATCCTGAAAATATTAAAACAAGAATTAAGAAAACATAATTAAGAACAAGAGCAAGTATTTATCATTAAATTCAAAATATTAAATAATAAGATCCATCTTAGGTTTCATCCTCCCTAGCTATTTAGGGAGTTTAGTTCATATTGTAGTCGGTAAACATCTCAAAAATAGGAAAACAATGCAACTCCGCTTAATTATGTGAGATCTACTCTTAAACAAGGACTTTTGCTCCACTAAATAAGCACATCAACTTGAATTAATATCCTGAAAATATTAAAACAAGAATTAAGAAAACATAATTAAGAACAAGAGCAAGTATTTATCATTAAATTCAGAATATTAAATAATAAGATCCATCTTAGGTTTCATCCTCCCTAGCTATTTAGGGAGTTTAGTTCATATTGTAGTAGGAAAACATCTCAAAAATAGGAAACAACAAAACATAAAAAAAAAACCCCAAAAACTTCGAGAGAGAAATTGGATGGAGATCTTCAGTCTTGAGGCAATTCTGCTTCCGAGTTGAATCCGTTGGCGTTCTTCGAGTAATTTCTGTGTTCTCCTCTGCGTGTCCCCTTAGGTCCTCTTCTAGTGTATTTAAATAGACTTTGGAATGCCTAAAATAGCCCAAAATTAGCCTTTTTTGAGTAAAATTAAAATAGGTCTCGACAGGGACACGGCCGTGTGGCACGCCCGTGTGATGGTGCTCAGGCCGTGTGCAATTTTGATATGGTTTTAAGTCGACACGGCCATGACACACGGGCATGTGGTCCGCGTGTGTCTCTCACCTGGCGTGTGGATTACCCGTGTGTGGAAGTATGGGTGTGTGCAGCACTAAAATAAACATATTTTGTCCGTTTTTGGCCTTTTTCTTGCATTTTTCACTTTCTTATGCTCATCTGGATATAAAACATGAAATTAAAGAATTAGGAGCATCAAATTCACTAAATCTTATGATAAATCATCCAAAAATATGCCAAGCATGGGATTAAAATATGTTACTTTTGAGGTTTATCAATTTTGTAGCTAAAACACAAAATGGTTTTAATTGTGAAGTTAAGAAGACACCATTGACCTGACCTACTAAAAAAAAGGTAAGCAAACCCAAAATAGATCCAATGAAATGGACAAAAAAAAAGCAGGTTTATGTATTCTAATCTTCCCTTTACTCAAACCCTAGTCTTAACTCTATATCCAAATTGTCACAATTGCTTAAACTGAAAGCTTGACTGGGAGCAGCAGCAAGTTCTATTTGTTCCATCTGATGATTCCTTAAAGTAGGACTTGGAGCAGAATTAGGTGGGGGTTCTCCTAGAGGATGTTCCTAGCCCAAGAAAACCACTTTTGGTCTTTTGTTCACCAAGAAAATTCATAACCAGAGCTTAAAGGGGAGACTTTTGATCTTTGTAATTATAAGGATGATGATCTTGATGCTCTCTTTCCCAATCTGCCTCAGTCTCGGACCCTTATCATGTCTGATATCATAGTTGTTTACTTCTTCTTCTTTAGGACTGAGCTGGACAAATGCCTTCCCTTTTCCCCTGAAAGGATGAAAATGAGGATTGGCACTACCAATATAAGGGTTCTTGCCAACTTTCACCTTCAACTTTTGAAGAGTTGACGGTAGAGGCATGAGGAAAAGCCTGTCGTCACAGGGAAGAGGCTGATTTAGAGCGGGTGCAAAAGTCGAGGATATTTTTATAGGTTCTTTCATAATGACTTTCCTTTTCCCCTTTCGGTCTACTTCTCGTTGCACCATTTCTGTAGCTGGGTTTTTTCTAATAAAAAACCAAAGGCATAATGTTAATATATATGGAGAGTGAGAGGTTAGATGAAGAGTAAAAGAACAATTATAATGGAGACTTCTGCACCTAACTAACAAATGACTTATGGTATTACATATTAGGGGTTAACAAAAATAAAGAAAAGAGGGTTGGTAATATATACTACACTTTAAACGGGGAATGGAAGACATTATTTAAAAATACAGTCACAAATTTTACATATAAAAAGTAAAACAAATAGAAAATATATATGAACACAATTTCAACACTTTTAAAAGAAAGTTGGCTTATATCTTTACTTAAATGGAACGGTAGTTCAAGCTCATCAGTCTGCAAAGCGATAATTGTCTTTCCCTTTAACTTTCTGGTCTACTTCTCCTTGCACCATTGCTGCAGTTGGGTTTTTTCTGATAAAAAAACAAAGACAAAGTGTTAATATATACGAAGAGAGAGATAGACAGAGAGAGAGAGTCACAATGGCTTTCCCTTTGCCCCTTTTTTTTCTACTTCTCCTTGCATCATTGTTGTATCTGGGCTTTTTCGATATATATATATATATATATATATATATATAGAGAGAGAGAGAGAGAGAGAGAGAGAGCGGGCAAAAAGAGAGCGGTGCAAAAGAGAGAGAGAGAGAGAAAGAGGAGGGAGAGAGAGAGAGAGAGAGAGAGGGGGAGGGAGGAGGGAGGGAGGGAGAGGGAGAGGAAGAGAAAGAGAGAGAGAGAGAGAGAGAGAGAGAGAGAGAGAGAGAGAGAGAGAGAGAGATTTAAGCTGGGAATGTAAGATGTTATTAAAAAATACAATCACAAATTGTAAATATAAAAAGTAAAACAAATAGAAAATATATATAAATATAATTTTAGCACTTATATATAAATATAATTTTAGCAGGTGTAAAAGAAATTTGGCTTATATCTTGACTTGAAGAGATCGGTGGTTAACCCTCTTGTCAAACACTCATTTAACAAATTTGGTTTTTTTAACTTCATATATCTTTTGAGTATGCCATTAATTACCTTCATCAGCCAATAGAGCGGCAATTCAATAAAACCAAAATTTAGGTAATTACCTTCATCAGTTAATAGAACGATGATGAGGATTGGTGATACTTATGGTCGGTGTTAGGCAACGATGATGAATGGTGGTTCTTTATGTTTCAAATAAATCCAAAAAGGTGTTTTGGACTAATTATAGAGAGATCATTAACTTTAGTTAAAAGTAAAAAAATATGTCATATCAGCAATAGATCTGTGTATGGGCTAGGCCACCCTAGTCTAATTTTCCTTGGTCCTAGACTCTTATCACGTCTGATATCGTAGTTGTTCACTTTTTCTTCTTCTTCTCTAGGATTGAGCTAGAAAGACACCTTCCCTTTTCTCTTAAAAGGATGATAACGAGGAAAAGCACTTTTAAAAGAAATTGTGGCTTATGCCTTGACTTGAATGGACCAGTGGTTAAACATAATTGTCAAACACTCATTTGGCACAAGTTCAAATTGTGTTACCCCTTTCCCCTAACTCTAATATTTTATGGAAAAAAAGAAGAAATTGTGGCTTATATATCTAAAGGCATAATGGATTTTATTACCTTCCAACTTAAAAAAAAAAGTCATTTTATCCGTCTATTTAAATTTTTTGCCTCTTTTAATCGTTAAACTTACATTTTTTTGTCAAATCACTCAAAAATAGATGAAAAAGTTATCATTTGTTAACTTTGCTGGCATGTGGATTGCCACGTGGATGATACACGTTAACATTTAATTATTTTTTAAAAATATATTAATTTTTTTTGAATTTTTAAATTTTTTAAAAATTAACTAAATATTGATATGTCATCCACATGGCAATTCAAATATATGCCACATCAGCGAAGTTAAAAATCATTAATTTTTCCATTCATTTTAAGATGATTTGACAAAATATGCAAATTTAATTACTACAAAAAGGTGGAAAAATAAAATAAAGAGTTAAAAAAAATTTATTAAGTTGGAGGAAGAAATATGTATAATGTGACATGTAAAAACACAACAGATAGTGCAGTCATTTTGACCACTTGCGTTAAAATGATAAGTTGATGTAGTAGTTAAAAAAATCGGTAATATAACAAATTTAGCCCTCAATTTTTACATATTATATCGATTTAGTCATAAGTTTAGAAAAATTAACCCTCAAAATTTATAAATATTCTTAATTTGATCCTAGTTCTAAAAAAACAAAATAAAAATAAAAATAGATAAATATCTTCAAAAATATAATAAAAATTTTAAATTTTGTATTAATATTTATATTAATATTAAATAAATATAAATATATTAACATGGAATAAAATAAAATCCCTATGCAAGGCAATGAGCTGTATATCAATAAATTGTTTTAAAATTCCATTAAAAAGAAGGAAAACTTGAACACCCTCATTTTTTGATAAAGAGAACTCATATAATCTGATTTTAAAGAAAAGAGGAAATAGATCATCAAGAATATATTGAAGATGGGCAACGATTCTTTTACTCATTTCATTTGATAATGATAGACTAAACAGTAGAAAACAATAACACAACAAGACTTAAAACCGTGGACTTTTGTAAATTTATATGACTTCAGCACAAGAACCTGACCTGTTATAAATATTGATTTTTTTGATTCTGTAGCTAAAAAACAAAAGGGTTTGAGTTTTGACTTGATGTAAACAAAAAGAAAAAAAGGCAAGCAAACCCAAAATACATCCTTTGAAACTAACAAAAAAAAAAGCCGGTAGGTTTATGTATTCTAATCTTCCCTCCACTCAAACCTAGTCTCAAATCTAAGCCCAAATTGCCACAACTTCTTGAACTGGAGGCTTGATTAAGAGCAGCAACATGTTCTCCTTGTTCCATCAAATGATTCATTATATTAGGATTAGGAGTATAATTAGGTGGGGTTCTCCCAAAGTATGTTCCGAGCCCAAGAAAACCACTTATGATATTCCGTTCACCAAGAAAATCCGTGGCCAGAACCCGAAGGAGAGGCTTCTGATCTTTGTAATTATAAGGATGACGATCTTAAGGCTACCTTGCTCCAATCTACCTTGGTCCTGAACCTTATCACGTCTAATATCATAGTTGTTCACTTATTCTTCTTCTCCAGGACTGAGCTAGATAAGCGTCTTCCATTTGCCTTTGATTGGACGAAATCGAGGATTGGCACTGCCAGCATAAGTGTTATTAACAACTTTCACCTTTAACTTTTGAGGTGTCGGCGACGGAGGCATGAGGAAAATCTTGTCGTCATAAGGAAGTGGTTGATTGAGAACACGTACAAAAGCCGGTGGTATTTTCATGGGTTTTTTCACCATGTGATGGGCATTTTGGTGAGTAGGTCTAGGGTGGAAACTGTTTAGGGAATATCAACTCGAAATTGTTTCAGGATGAAATTACAATAGCTTTCCCTTTGCCCTTCCGGTCTGCTTCTTGTTGCACCATTATTGCAGATGGCTTTTTTCTAATTAAAAACCAATTCTAAATGATTAATATATATGAGAGAGTGAGAGAGTGTGAAATTAGATGAAGACTATGATTAATGTATAATTTTGTATGTTTAGATGAAGGCAGTTTGCTATCTTTTTTTTTTTATATAAAACAAAACTTGTATTAATTTTTTAATAAAAAAAAAGACTAAAAGTTTGCCAATACATCACTCAAATAAGCACATTCATCCTCAACCCAAAACCGAACTCCAGTGACTGAGTTTTGCAAGACAATGAGGTATATATCAATAAGTTGTTTGAAAATTCCATTAAAAAAAGGAAAAATTGAACACCCTTATTTTTTGACAAAGAGAACTCATAATTTGATTTTAAAGAAAAGAGGAGATAGATCTTCAAGAATATATTGAAGATGGACAACAATTCTTTAACTCATTTCATTTGATAATGATAGACTAAACAACAGAAAATAGTATCACAACAAGACTTAAACCCTAGACTTTTATAAAATTATATGACTTCAGCATTATAAATTGACCTTGTATTTATATATATATATATATATATATATAGATAGATTTGCTGATTTTGTAGCTAAAAAACAAAATGGTTTTAATTGTGAAGCTAGGAAGATACTATTGACCTGACCTACTGAAAAAAAAAGGTAAGCAAACCCAAAACAGATCCAATGAAACGGACAAAAAAAAAACAGGTTTATGTATTCTAATCTTCCCTTCACTCAAACCCTAGTCTTAACTCTATATCCAAATTGTCGCAATTGCTTAAATTGGAAGCTTGACTGGGAGCAGCAGCCAGTTCTACTTGTTCCATCTGATGATTCCTTAAAGTAGGATTTGGAGCAGAATTAGGTGGGGGTTCTCCCAGAAGATGTTCCTAGCCCAAGAAAATCACTTTTGGTATTCTATTCACCAAGAAAATTCGTGACCATAGCTTAAAGGAGAGACTTTTGATCTTTGTAATTATAAGGATGATGATTTTGAGGCTCCCTTGCTCCAATCTGCCTCGATCCGGACCCTTACCATGTCCGATATCGTAGTTGTTTACTTCTTCTTCTTTAGGGTGAAATTTGGACAAATGCCTTCCCTTTTCCCTGAAAGGATGAAAATGAGGATTGGCTTTGCCAAGATAAGGGTTCTTGCCAACTTTCACCTTCAACTTTTGAGGAGTTGATGGCGGAGGCATGAGGAAAAAGCCTGTCGTCAGGGAAGAGGTGATTTAGAGCGGGTGCAAAAAGCGAGGATATTTTCATGGGTTCTTTTATAATGACTTTCCCTTTCCCCTTTCGTTCTACTTCTCGTTGCACCATTTTTCGCAGCTGGGTTTTTCTATTAAAAACCAAAGGCATAATGTTAATATATATGGAGAGTGAGAGGTTAGATGAAGAGTAAAAGAACAGATTATAATGGAGACTTACGCACCTAACTAACAAACGACTTATGGTATTACATATTAGGGGTTAACAAAAATAAAGAAAAGAGGGTTGGTAATATATACTACACTTTAAGCGGGAATGGAAGACATTATTTAAAAATACTGATCACAAATTTTATATATAAATAGTAAAACAAATAGAAAATATATATGAATATAATTTCAACACTTTTAAAAGAAAATTGGCTTATATCTTTACTTAAATGGAGCGGTAATTCAAGTTCACCGAGTCTACAAAGCGATAATTTAATAAAATCAAAATTTAAATAATTATAACTATTCAATATTTTAAAAGATAATAATTTAACTATAAAATTTTATTAATTAATCTTTTCGATAAATGATGAAATAACTACAATAAAAACACAAAATCCTAACACTTGCATAGGATTTGGATTTTCGTGGGCATCCAACACAACGTGTGGCAAATAAAAGTAAATATATATAATCTTGATTGCAGTTATAGTAACCATATAAAATCCAGCTAAGAAGGCATTAATTGATTTAAATTTAACCCTATATAGCATTTTACTAGTGTGAAGCCAATATGGACACAGCCAAACACCCCTCCTTTGGATTCCAAAGTTAAATCATAAATGCTACACATGGAAAACGCTCCTCCATTTCTAACCTATTCCCATCACTGCATGCCATTTTATTGGTCAGTCAAAACAATTTTAAACTAATTATATTTTACCTTCGAATTTCTCATGCCATTCCAAGGCTCTTTAATTTTGTAAATATTTCAAATAATAGGTTGATTAATTTTATATATTTTTATGATTGATTTTTTTTTTATCATTACGGTTGAATTTTTTTATATTAAATAAATAAATACTGTGTTTTTAACATATTCCTATTTTCATGTAATTTACAAAATTAAACAAATATATAAAAAAATTTATATTCATCATTACTTACTTTGCTACGAGTTTATCAACTAGTACGTACTCTATTTTATATTATTGATTTATTCTTTTTTTTTATTTTAATTGTAAGCATTTGTAATTTCAGTAGTAACGAGTTCATTGGCTTACACGTGTTCTATTATATGTTTTTTTTTTTGTATATTGTGCATATTACTTATTGCATAATTTACAAAGAGTTTATCAACTTACACGTGCTCTATTTTATATTCTTGAATTAATTTTTTTCTTCTATTTCAATGCAAAGATTTATAGTTTCAATTGTAACCAGTTTATCGACTTACACGTGTTCTATTATATAATTTTTAATTTTTTTTTTGTATTTATTGATGTACATATTAATTATCACATACTTTGCAATGAGTTTATCGACTTACACGTGCTCTATTTTATATTCTTGACCTAATTTCGGTTTATCGTTATTTTTTTGACGTTATCGTTTATGATTTAAGTTTATTGACTTAGAGGTGTTCTATTATATATTATTGTAGTTTCTTTTATTTAAATATTTATGATTTCAATTTTATATATTTTTAAATCAATCCATTTCTTCTTTTATTTAACAAAATTACATTTTCTAGTGACTAACTTTTACAAGACAATGAGCTATATATCAATAAGTTGTTTTAAAATTTCATTAAAAAGAAAAAAAGAAGAAAAAATTGAATACCCTCATTTTCTAACAAAGAGAACTCATATAATCTAATTTTAAAGAAAAGAGGAGATAGATCATCAAGATTATATTGAAGATAGACAACAATTCTTTGACTCATTTCATTTGATAATGATAGACTAAATAGAAAAAAACAATAACACAACAAGACTTAAACGCCTAGACTTTTATAAAATTATATGACTTCAGCACTAGGAACTGACCTTGTACAGATATTGATTTGTTGATTCTATTGGTAAAAAACAAAAGGGTTTGAGCATTGAAGCTAGGAAGACATCATTGACCTGACATAATAATAAAAAAAGGGCAAGCAAACCCAAAATACATCTATTGAAACTAACCAAAAAAAAAAAACATTAGGCAGGTTTATATATTATAATCTTCCTTTCTCTCAAACCCTAGTCTCAACTCTATGTCCAAATTGTCGCAACTGCTTGAACTGGAAGCTTGACTGGAGCAGCAATAGGTTTTCCTTGTTAGTCATACGATTCCTTAAATTAGGATGAGGAGCGAGGATTAAGTGGGGTTCTCGGAGGATGTTCCCAGCCCAAGAAAACCACTTATGGTCTTCTGTTCACCAAGAAAATCTGTGGCCATTGCCTCAAGGAGAGACTTCTGATCTTTGTAACTATAAGGATGATGATTTTGAGGCTCCCTTGCTTCAATCTGCCTCGATCCTGGACCCTTATCACGCGTCGATATCATAGCTGTTCACTTCTTCTTCTTCTTTAGGACTAAGTTGGGCGAGACCTTCTTTTTACCCGAAAGGATGAAAGCGAAGATTGTACTTTATCAACATAATGGTTCTTACCAAGTTTTACCTTCACTTTTGAGGAGCCGACGATTGAGGCCTGAGGAAAAGCCTGTCAGTACGAGGAAGAGGTTGATTGAGAGCGGGTGCAAAAGTTGACGGTATTTTCATAGGTTCTTTCACAATGGCTTTCCCTTTGCCCTTTTGGTTTGCTTCTCTTTACACCATTCTTGCAGCTAGGTTTTTTTTATAAAAACCAAAAACAAAGGGTTAATATATATAGGGGGGAGAGAGAGAGAGAGAGAGAGAGAGAGAGAGAGAGAGAGAGAGAGAGAGAGAGAGAGAGAGAGAGAGAGAGAGAGAGAGAGAGAGAGAGAGAGAGAGATTAGATGAACTAGAAAAACAATATATAATGGAGAATTTCACACCTGACTAACAAATGAATTGTGGTATTACATACTAAGGGTTTACAAAAACCAAGAAAGATGGTTGGTGATATATTCTACACTTTAAGCTGGGAATGTAAGACATTATGAAAAAATAAAATCACAAATTTTAAATATAAATGGTAAAACAAATAGAATATATATATATATATATATATAAATATAATTTCAGCAATTTTAAAAGGAATTTGGTTTATGTCTTACTTAAATGGAGCGGTGGTTAAACCTTTTGTCAAACACTCGTTTGACAAATTTATTTTTTTAACTTCATATATCTTTTAAGTATCTCATTAATTACCTTCATCAGGCAATAGAATAGCAGTTCAATAAAACCAAAATTTAAGCAATTATAACTTTTCAATATTTTAAAAGATTAATGTTAATGCTGCTTGTTTTTTATTTTAATTTTTTCTCTATCATGTGTTGTTTGTGCGGAATTTTAAGTTGAAACTAAAATTTACTTAGACATTTCTATGCTTAAAGCAGCAGCTCTCTGATGCACTAGAATCACAAAATGTCCGTTCTAAAGCCTCGTATTCCCAACAATTCGCTGAAATGAATGGCCTGCAGGTGGAAAAAGAAGTTGCAGCACCAAAAGAGATTAGTAGTATTAGCTTATAAAAACACAGGTGCTTTTAAATACTCAGATATGGTGCTCATATGGTGCCTTACTCGAGCGTTGCTATCTTTTTAAGGCCAAGCATGCAAACGCACACAATTCAGTCATTTGCACTTGTCCCCATGCTCTGCTCCATTTTGATGACTTAAAATATGTCTACATCTTGTTTCTATGTGTCTCGGCAAACATACAAGCAACTATATGCAGTCTTTATGTTTTTATTCCCAGATTATACATCACAGCGACATTAGCACTTATGATTAGCATAGCATCAGTTTTGTTATGGGTTTACTTTTTACTGATTTCACTTTCATTCTAGTAAATGGTATAGTTAATTTCCTTGTTTTGCTCAATCAGGTGACGGAGATTGAGGAACTGAAGCACAAAGTTCTGGTACTGAGTCAAAATACCAGCTAGAGTTGCGGAACCATAAACTGGCAGAGGAGAGTTCATATGCCAAGGGACTAGACTCAGTTATTGCTTTGGGGCTAAAGAAATTGTCAGAAGAAGTTGCTAAACTAACGAATCATAACGAGAGACTAATGGCAGAACTCGCTGCAGCAAAGAATCCTCCCACACAACGTCGAACAAGTAGACTACGGAATGGTCGAAAAGAGAGTCTGACCAAACGACATGACCAAGTTGGATCATCCTCTTATTTAAAGAGAGAACTGGCGATGAGTAAAGAGAGAGAGCTTTCGTATGAAGCTGCTTTTCTAGAGAAGGATCAATGTGAAGCTGAGCTACAAAGAAAGGTTGAAGAATCAAAGCAAAGAGAAGCTTATCTGGAAAATGAACTTGCAAATTACCCATCGCGTTCTATTATATGTTTTTATTTTATTTTTGTTTATTGTGTATACTACCTATGGTATAATTTGCAACGAATTTATCAACTTATGCGTTGTCTATTTTATATTCTTGAACTGATTTTTTTTTCTATTTAAGTTATAACGATTTTTAATTTTGGTTATAACTAGTTTATCAACATATAGATGTTCTATTATATGCTTTTGAATTATTTTTTTTTATGTATTGATAAGTTATAAAAGTAACATACTTTAATTCCATTTTTAATATGTTTTTGGATTATTAATTATGCAAATTAGTGAATTTGATGTTTCTAATCTTTTAATTTCATATTTCTATACTTATGGAAGCATTTGAGAGCGAAAAACGAGCTAAAATCGGATAAAAAGAGCTATTTCCAGGATCCACACGGCCTGAAAATTTTCACACGGGCTAGGCACACGCCCGTACAAGCCACACGGGCTAGCCACACGCCCATGTGCCAGTCTGTATCAATATCGCACCCTGCTTCCCATAATACGCCGAAAAACTAAATTTTTAGGCTTTCTGAGCATTCTAAAGTCTATAAATACCAATTCGAAGAAGACATAAGGGGACAATTAGAGAAGATCGAAAAAAACACTCGAAGAACGCCATCAAAATCAACTCGGAAACGGATCTCCCTCAAGATCGAAGATCTCCATTTAATTTCTTTCGAAGTTTTATTGAGTTTCTTTATATCTTATGGTTATCATAACTTTAAGATGTTTTTATTCAGTACTATGAACTGAATTCCCTAGATACCTAGGAAGGATGAAACTTATGATGAATCTTATTATTTAATTTCTGTATATTATTATTTAATTTCTGTTTTTACGCGATAAATACTTGATTCTTGTTCTCAATTATGTAGGCTTATTTCGCGTTTTAATATTTTTTGGATATTAATTCATGTTTAATGTGCTTATTTCAATGGAACAAAAGTGCAGTAGATCTAGCATAATTTAGTGTAGTTACATGTAATCCTAGAAATAGGACGACATAAATCTACCGGATTAGAGTCAAATCTAATAGAAGAATCCATATACCGAGTTAATGCGACGATAGGGGTTTTAATTAGAAAGAAATTTTAATTAATTAACCTAGAATCAGTTGTTCTTACTCTCGAAAGAGATATTAACATAATTTAGGGATTTCTACGGATCAAGATACAAGTGAATAAATCGTTTAATTCAGATTCATAATAATAGGTAAAGTCTAGGTGGATTCTTTTCTAGGTATTGTCTATCTTATTGGTTATCTTTGATTATTTTCCTATTTCATTCTCTGTTGCGTTATTAGATAAATTAGATTAGTAAATTTAGATTAAAAACAATCACTACAATTTGTTAGCTAAATAATAAAAAAAGGGTAATTACTAGTACTTTTAGTTTTCGTGGATACGATATTCCTTGCTTATCATAACTATACTATTGTTCGATAAGTGCAATTGCCTTAGTCGTATTTATAGTTAGTTTAGTGACCATCAAGTTTTTGGCACCGTTGTTGGGGACTAAAATATTAATAACACTCGAATTTTATTAATTTAGCCTTTTTATTTCTATTATAATTTTTATTTTGTTTTTAGTTTAATTTTTTTTATTTACTTCTATCAAGTTCCTTTAATTTATGACTAGAAAAAACTCATCGGGACCATTATTATTTGACAGTAAAATTGAGAGTACAACTAGTAAAAATTGTAGAGAATCAAGGCAAAGTCGACAGAAAATAGTTGACGAAAAGGACGTTATTATTATTGAGGAAATGGGTGATAATTAGAATAATCAACTATCCCCCGCAGTTGCTGCAAATTCAAATCATGTTCCTCGTACTATGTACGATTATACCAAATTCACTCTAACTGGAACTGAATCGAGTATTGTAAGACCCACCATTGCTGCGAATAATTTTAAACTGAAGCCGAACACTTTTAAGAATGATTTCTTGATTATCCAAAGTTCGTCATTAGATTAAGCTAATCTAATGATGGTGGAACTAGGATGCAATTTATGCAATTTTTAGCGAATTGTTTAAGATGATACATCCTTAGTTTGTTTATAAATTCTTCCAATATTATGGTTATTGTCAGTTAATTTGTCTCCTCTTTTGAAATTATTCTACAAACATGACATTTATGCATCATTTTGTAATATCTTGTTTATCATTCCTACTATATTTCATGTCTTTGTATATGATATATTTATATTTTAAAATAGGGTTATCAGACCCGTAGCCTTCTCTCTTCCACAATCCTTTTGTCTTAAAGCTCAATGCAATTGTTTATAAAAAAAACAAAAAAAAAAAATGGATTGCAATTGACATGTCAAACATCTAAAAACACAAGCACCTGACAATCATATTCGAAGCAAGATAGGTTTTTACTAAACATGAGATTTCACTCTTTCTCAACTTAAACGATCCAAATAGGCTGAAGTGGAAGAATCCGGGATAAACATTAGGGGCAATGAAAGGCTGAAGAATTCATAACTAGGAAAATTTGGATTAGCCTACAGCTTTCAAATTTCTCATACACCAAACTGAAGTTTGTAAAAGTACTAAACCTTAAAAGGTTACCCACCCGTACACACAAATATAATTCCAAAGCACTCTTAAGTGGCTACAAGAGTGAATTGCAATACACTTAAAAATCCCGGAGTACTAAGAAAGACTAAGACAGAAGCCACTCGTTCATCGACTTGATTGGTTTCATGACTGAATCCCGGTTTCAATTCATTCACACACAATTCCAGCATGGAACCGAACTTAGAGCAGAAGAAACTGGCCACGATATATACATTATGCAACACGAGACTGTAGACTCAACCAACCACTTTATAAAACTGAACACCTTATTTCAAAGATCATGCAAACTGTAAACCTTATTTTTCAAAGTTCAGTAAGCATATCATGTCTTGTTTAGTAGTAACATGTAAGAGTGAGTTTATCTGTTTCCAGAAAATAGTCAAGATTATGAAATGATTAAGAGGTCAGATTACCATTTCATAGATTGTATGAATTGTATGATGCGTGCCAGACATTCAATTCATGGGAGTTCCAATAAGGAATTGGATGAACATCCACCGCAAACTTTCACTAGAACATAATTACTCGATAGATTAGAGATTAGAGAAAGATGACAATCAAGCAATGATTATTCCAATCTAGAATTCAAACACCGGAACTTATAAAAGTTAACAATAATCAAAATTAGAAAACAATGATTTAAAATATAAAACCAGTTGTCGTCACCAATTATCACATAAAAGCCCAAAACTCCAAATATCCATTACCTAAATTCTTGATTATCAAACAGTAGCTAAATTATAAAAAAGGAAAAACACATACCCAGATTCTTAATCCCTGAAAAGAAGACTCAATTAGTCTTGGGATCAGGCATTGGGAACAACCCAGCGCCAGCAGCACCTCGCGGCGGCGAAAACCCCAAAAACTTCTGCAAATTAGTCCTTATACTGATGGAACACAAGAAGTAGAGAAAGACCATGGAGCAATCGGTGGAATCGTCCCCTTTTAATCCTCTATGACTCATCTTCATCACGATCCCGATGGGCTTAAAGGGCAATTTGGCGACAACTTTGCCTTCGAAAAGAGAATTCAAGAAGCCAAAAACGACGATCAAAACGAGGGCGACGACAGCCCCAGATTTGAACTTGAATAAGGAAAGGTCACGACTGGATTCTTTGAGGCTGGTTTCGACACGGTCGATCTTCTTGGTTTTGGATTTTTTGGTGGATAACTTGCTAGGGTTTTGGTCGGTTTTCATGGTTTCGAGTTTCTTGGCGGCTTTGTCGATAGAGGATTTGAGGGATTTGTAAGAGTTGGTGCGGTAGATTAAGAGCCATGAGATGGCTTCGCAGACAATGGCAGTGCAAAAGGAGATAGCTACGACTGTTAGACTGTCGGAGTACTGGAAGGATGATAGGAATTGGGGTGTAGCCATTTTCACAAGGTTGATTGGGTGGGTGCCTTCACTCTCAGTCTCTGTGATCCGTTCCTAGTCAAGTTGATTCGAATCCCAAGTAGACGACAACCCAAGAGTGGGCTTCGCCTTTTATTTCTCAACACTATGGGCTTACTCATCTCAACCCATCTCTTATCTCTATTATTAAACGATACAACATACAAATGAAAAGGATGAACTCAAGAAACCTCTTTCTTTCACAATTTGCAGAGTTCAACTTAATGTATTCACTTAAATAGATTAAATTCAATCTCTTCTTGTTAGCATTCAACTCCAAAGATATGTCCCCAGAAAAACACACCTCCTATAATCCCAATAAATCAGCTTTGATGAAACTCTTAGCTTGTCTATTACAAATAAATTTCAAGAAACAAGCTAAAGGTGTGGTTAAGATGAAAGAAAATAGGTTACATTATAACACATTAAAATCAATCGTTTTAAATTAGAATGGTAAGAAGAGAGAAAATGAAAAGAATGTGTATATTAGTTCAAAATTATGTTTTTATATTAGATAAAATAATAAGAAAATGGGTATCTTAGTAAGAGCTAAAACTGGATTTTCTTTTACAGTAAGATTATTGTATACCAAATTACAAAATATCTCAAACTTAGTATATTTTGGGCAAGAAGATGGGGACGAATTCCAAAACCTTCACCTATACCTAACTATTTATGTTTAGAATAACAAAACTCTTAAGCCATTGCTCGCTGCAAACAAATTGTATTCTTCAATTGTAGACTCTTTTTTATTGCAAGCATGATTGTTTTCAACATGATCCGCAGAAAATTGAGATGAATGTTCTACCACAGCTATCTCATCCTTCAAAGGAACAAGATTAGATTTGCATCCTGTTGAAAGAGCCACAGGCCCACCAAACTGGAACAAGGAAAAGCTAGTGTCATCCGCGTGCAATTTGGCATAGATCACATTTTGCCTACCTTCTCCCTTTCTCGCTTGTTCTGTTACTTGCAGCCTGCCAGGAACCCCCTTTGAATTAACTTCAGGCAAAGCTTCTTTTTCTGTACTCGGGAAACTGAATTTGCTCTGCGTACAAGCCATTGACATTTGAGATTGGATGATAAATGGGAAAAGAACCAGGATTAAACAGGGGTGTCGGTAAATGCAGTAGCGTGCCATAGCCCATACGGCATGCATAAAGGTGAGTTGCCGTTTGAACCATAGCCAAGAGGGGCAGTATATAGATATGGGTTTGGAGGGAAAGGCATTAATCCATTAGCTGGAGTTGCTGGCCAAGAAACAGGATTCTGATGGTAGTAACCCATGGCCGAAGGAGCTTGAAATGGAAATTGTAAATGTTGGTTTTGCATTGATGTAGACACGCTTTGATGCTGAGAACTCGTAAGAGCAGTTGCTTTTCCATCTTCAAAATTTTCAGCAGTTTTTATCAGCAGATTTCCTGATACCTTGTTCCCTCGACCATCAGGTGAATGTCCAAACAATGCCTGGCTTTCTGGAGCAACCCCTCCACTAACATCCTGCTTTTTATCCTTTCCTTTCACCTGACACTCACTGAAGCCATTTTGTGTATAAAGTGAAGTATCTCTCCCTGCTGACTGTTGACTGGCATTTTCAGAATCTGATGTCAATGAGGATCCCAAATTTCCATGATTTGAAGAGGAGGTATTGCTGAGATCATAGCAAGAGAAATTATCAGAAGTAGACTTCCAACTAATCATAGAAAGAGAACTTCCATTCAAGGTAGGATTTCTATTAGGATAAATTCCAATTTCCTCATATGCAGCATTCAGTGACAAGCATTCATCCTGTTTTTCCACATGAAAGTCCTCATTTGTTGCGAGGCTGGAGTTTCTTGATTTGATAACCTTGCTGTGCTCATGATCAATTTCACCCAAATTTACACTACCTTCACTTGACCATGTCTCACCAGATGACTTAATAAAATTATCATCAGGTCCAGCTCCTATGGCCCCCCAAACTTTCTTGCAGTGAAGTGAATCTCGAGCAGAATGATGTGCTCCAACCATAATTTTATTTTTTAGCTTTCCACAATCTTCACGTATATAATCTTGCATATTATACTTGTTACCTTGGGGGACTTGCTTAGACATATCCAGTGCAGATTCTGATTTGCTCACAGATTTGGGTTCTCTACCTACTCTAGTTGCAGAAACATGTGCCACCATCTTGGCTCTATACTCATTGTGTTGAGAGCAACTGCAAGAGTAGCAATTGTATCTGTCACTCTAACTGTTGGAACACTGAAACTTCTCAGTACACTTAACACCACAAAGCTGACCACTGGACCTTGCACTGCTTATCTTTAATTGCCTATTTAATCCATTTATGCTCCTGGAAGGGGCTTCAAAGTTTTCCCCTTGATATCTTGGCTGAGCTCTATGAACAGGAGCACTTTCAGAAACAACAGCAACCTGACACCGAGCACACCGTTTCGGGGATGAATCAAATTGACCATCCTTCCGAAACTTCAATCTCTGCCAAGAAAATTTTGATCGCTCTGTAAAAGGGCCATTCCCATCTTTCACTTCCATACCATCTCCATCAGGACTATCAAAGATTTGATTTTGCAAACTCAAAGGGGAATGCCCATTTACAAACTGTTCTTCAACATTTGTAGAATCAGGTCTAGACACAATAATATCATCTGTGTCACCAACAGAATCTTTGCAATTAATAACAACATTTTCTTCAACCTCTATACTACGTGAGGATTCTTCATTTGAGACATCAAGAGCAACAGAAGTAATACTTGACACGGAACAATATTTTTCTTTCTCTCTTGCTTTTCCTTTTAGTCTCTCCTTTCTCCTGTGCTTTTTTTTTTTCGTTCTTTTGTTCTTTTCCTCTCCTTGCATTCTTCTTCTTCACGCTTTTCCTTCTCTTCTTCTTCAAGAAGCTTCATTTGTAGAAATCACATGGTATCAGTACTATTTTATCAGAAAATAGAGAATAGACTTACATTTCCTGATACGCACGAAGGAAAACCTATCCTGAAGTACCAAAAATTATTCAGACCTGCTTTTCTAATGTAATAATTTCCTTGCATGCAACATGAACACGTCCTTCCAGCAGCTTCAGTGCAAGACAAACAAAGATACTGTGTGCATTCTGGCGTGCTGTGCATTCCCTAAAAGCCTTTTCAACCTGAATAACAAAATGGATAAATTGAAATGAAGTTTGTAAGAAGAATTACAGCAATAATAAAAACACAAACTGAGCTAGTAATTTTGCTGTGACACAAGTCTATATACACTATCCATAAGAACCACATAACCAAAGTACCAAGTTAATTCTTATCAGTCTTTAAATGTGTTCAAAACAAGGTTGAGCCTTAGGTCGGTTGGCATCGTTGCTATTGCAACAACTTGGAGGACATTGGTTCAAACGTGCTTAAACGCGTAATATCCTCCACTTTAGGGACTGGGGAGAGATTTGGATAGCTTAAACATTGTATAAAAGACAGTATTCAAATCAAACTCCACTTTAGGGATTGGGGAGAGATTTGGATAGTTTAAACATTGTATAAAAGACAGTATTCAAATCAAACTCATTATAGCTCTCGTGATTCAGTTCCTTCAAATCTTATAAGAACTTTTTAAACATAGCCTTAAATTTGAACTCATTGAACTTGTGCAGATGATATCACTTAAATTTACAGGTTCTATATCCTTTCTCGCAGCATCTAACTCTGAAACTTGGATCAACTCACTCTTCCCCAACAAGAACCTCTGGTGTTCTTCCCTATCATTAAAACTCAATTATGCTTTCACTCCTTTAGATTGAGTAATAGCCAATTATTTCTTAGAAAAAAGAATCTTTATAGACTACTCACAAAACATCTTCATTTTAGCCAGTACAAAATGTGCCACTCTATGAACACGAATTTTAGCAAAAGGAGAATGAGGTTTAGTACCTGCACGGGATTTCTTCATAATTTAAAAACAGCCAACTAGATGGCAGATTAGCATTTCTCTTTAAACAAACTTATAAGAACAGAACAGTTTAGCAAGATTGGCTTCATGTCTCAACCCTCAAGATATCATTGCTTACGCAACAAATTAATTGCATTTCCTCCTGCCAGCTAAGTAGCTATAGTATTATGAACATCCTATAGTAATTTTCTTGAAGTAACTACAGTACCCCAACTTTATGTAACACGCAAATAAATGCTTCCAGGTCATCAAGTTAAAAACATAACACTCTATCCTCGAAGTTTAGCCAAAGAAAAATATTCATTTATCATTAGTGCTGCTTTCCTAAAGCACAAAATTCAACCAAAAAGGCAAACTTAAATAGAGAATCTGTCAAAACTAATGGACTGAGTTCTGGTGAATAACTTGCCTGCTGCTAATTAATACATGAAGTCAATATATACACTGTAATTTTGTTAACTTCTTACTAATCACATTCTTGTACACACATAAAGGTTTTAATTTATTCTTTTTTTATGTAAACAATTGAAAAGAATGCAGCCATATTGCAAGACTTTGAAGCACAAAAAATTAGAAACAATTCGAACGTGCCTGTTCTTTAAATATAACAGTCGCTGCATCAAGGAGAAACTGTCGAGCAAGTTCAGGACTCTTTGCATTCTTTTGGGGAAGGGAACACTCTCCATCGAGTTCATTTCCATCCTTGTCAATGGAACCATCATCCTGAAAGATGAGTTAAAAGTTCAACACCACTACCATCCAAACACTCAACCTTTTCTATAAGCCTCACAAAGTTTCAACTACCTCTTCTTCCTCAGCCTCTTCCGCATGCTTAAAAGACCTTCTAATACTTCCACCTGCTGTGATTCTAACATAACCATTTCCAACTACAAGTCTGCAATGAACACATTGTTGGCCCTTTAAAGCATGGGCTTTTACAGAAAGCTCAGAGCAGCGGCCATCCAATTTCCAGGCCCTCAGGGTGATATAACAGGAATTCAAGCAATCAAGATCCAAGCCATTGACTTGAACACTTCCTTTCATGCCAACATTTTCAAATTCCATAATATCTGACTTTCCCACCCCAGTTCCAACTGCCCATTCAAAATGGTGGTAGGTTCCATAAGTGTCAGCAAAAGTTTGGTGCCAATCAGCCTGGACTCTGTCATCAGATACCTGGGTAGGAGTAAGGAAAAATGTTGTGTAAGTCGCATATACTTTGAAAGTTCTGACAGTAACCTCAATAGATTATTATAAAATTAGTCAAATTTTTAATTTTGGACAATTGTTATTTATAAGTAGATGGAAAGAAGACAAAAGCTATCATTGTAACAATAGTTAGTGCACTAAAAGATTTAAGATATGGATGAAGCGCCTCATATAGAAAAGCTGTATCTGCAGCACAAAACCAACTGGTACATTGAGGTTCTCTTCGCATGCGTTTTAGTTCCTTCAGTTCCTTGAACTCACGGATAACGTTTCTTCTGCAATCTCTGCAAAATCTCTTGCTGTCAAACCTGCAATAAAGATGGAAATGTTAGGCACAAGATCTATACAGGCAAATTTTAAAAACAGCTAATCATAATTAGCTTGTAAATGAGTATAGTTCACTCCATGCCTAATAATTCTGTAGGAAACTTTCGTAAGAGCAAAAACAGAGACTTCTGGCCATTAATGGTTTCATATAATGCTTGAGAACCAGGGAAAAAGGAAAAGCATAAACCCCAATTGCTACAGGTCAATACATGCTTCGAGGAGATTCCTTAGAATTACACTATCATATGAAAGAACAAATCCATTCGAAGAAGAATCATAGACTTCTGTGATAAAACTTATGTTATGGCTAAGTCAACCGACCAAAAAAAATAAAATCCTTCGGTACCTAGTGTTTTAACATTTTTGAAGTAGATTAAGTAATGTCAAACAACCCTAATCTCAGGAAAAATATTTTTAAATTTGCTGGAGTTCCATTTCCTCACTTTATGGCCCATCACAAGTTTAATTTCGACAGTTTACCATTTAAAAGCCATGCACGCTCGTAGCTAGGAAATCAGATGCTCGATAACTAAATTTACTACACAGCATGTCCTAATCAACTAGGAGGACAGATAATATAAAGCACTCTCGAAGGACGATAAATGAAACTAGCCTTATATTTCTAGCTCCAGTACGAACTGCTTGATCAATGACATAAGACTTCACACCATTCTCTGGCTGAACAATACAGCTAATGGTAACACATTCAACCATAAAGGAGCTATAAACACACCTGTAGATGAGCCTCTCAATAAAATTCTCTTCCTTCATTCTTAAGAGAGATTGCTGAGTTTCCTCTCCTAAAGCTGACCAAAAATCCATAAAGGTGTCACAAGAAAGCCTGGAAGTGTGCAGTGCACATGCTTCTCTTGCTCCATGTCCTCTTCCATAACTAGCAATTCCTTGGCTTATCCAACCTCGACCTCCCCCACCACAAGCATCAGGATAGAGCAACTCACGCTCCCGCTCCCTTTCACGTGCACTATCAAATACCTGATTCAATGTAAACATCAACAACTAGACGGGAAGCAAAAACATAATCAGAGAATAGAATTTGACCAGCACAAACATTTTGGAGCCCCATCATGCGATTCTGAGCACAAATAGGAGTCAAGAAGTGTCAATGACCCATCACGAGTTGTGGTCAAACCCCCCAAGGATGGACAGATGGATCTTGAGTTTCATCTTATGACCCATCTGTCATACTCAATCCACCATCAATTTGGTTTTTTGAGACTCCTGACCTGTTGGAATGAAGATTACCAGCTACTTTCTCCTGCTGCAATGATTTTCCATACATGACAATCTGCAAAAAACCTTCAAGCAGTAGCCCATTACATCTGGAGCAGTACATGTTCTTACGAGCTTGCTCAAAGAGGGTTTGTTTATCAATTCTAAGGAGCTCCTGCCGAGCTTGCAATGACAGCTCACTCCAGAACTATAATAAAAAGCATTGCGCTTTCTTAGTAACTAATAAAAAAGGTAATTATAATTAAACAAGTTTGTTATAAAACATATCCATTATTAAATTCATTATCAACACCATCCATATTTGTTAGTACACATGAGAGTGGAGAGCATAGCAATAGTGTGCAGACCTACTAGAAGTCTTGGGCCAACAGGACACTCTCACCTATCCCATAGACCCTGCCTCCCCCCGTAATGGATTCAAATACGAAATCTCAATCTTGGAATTTTCACATTCTAACCAATTGGATGCCCCCTTAGGCACAGCACTATCGCTACTTGCTAATGACAAACAAGCACCACTCTTTGAATTGCCAATTCCTCAATCTCTTACTTTGGATAGCCAAAATATATAAAAGATGATAAACAACAATGAAAGCCACATTGAGCTCCACAAAGAGTAACAAAATTCTTTAAGAACCAACAGTGATAAAGTTAACATCAAACTTATAATTTCTATCACTTACACTACTCAGTTCGAAACCAGGAATAGCACTAATACTTCAGTGCCTTGGCACTAAAAATACTAGGCAACTAAATGTATAACGTCTTAAGCGAAAAACAAATGTTATTAAGCAATCAATCAAATACTATAATCAAAATTAAAAACACTGACCCAGTCCTGTGACATACATATCACCAAAAAGTTCGATAACAGTAACCCAGAGAGAATTCAAAAATCGAAGAAAATGAAAATATAGTACCTTCTGGGGCTGAATGTAGCTAACATCATCGCTATGTTTAGACCAAAAAGCATATGAGGCATTACTATACCGCTCATTTCTTCGCGCTAATCCTGGCATCCTTTGATTTCTCAAACTCTTTTTGATTTACAATAATTCACCAATCTTTTCCATTCCCGTCCTTCAATTCCGTTTTGTTTTTATAGACCCAAAAAAGAAGCTAATTCAATTACTGAATCAGATTTTTAAAATATATATATATATAATTCAAAGATAGTGAAAATAGGATTGATTGGGTTGTTCTTTATTCTTCCTGGGATCCTAATCGTATTGAATTTTGAAAAAAAAAAAAAAGAAGAAGAAGAAGAAAGGGTGTGTTTTGAGGTTGACGACGATGATCAGATTAGATGCTACCTGTTTTTGTTTTATATATACATTCTCTAGAGGAAGGATTTTGAGGTTACGTGGGAAAGGGGATGATTGCAATTCAGTTGATTAATTAACTATTTTAAATAGAATTATTATTATAAAATGCAACGATTTTAAATACATTGTGGTTGTGGCTCTAATTTTCGTTTAAATTTGATCAAGTTTTATTTTTTTTAAGGGTAAATTTCACAAATAGTCATCCAACTTTGGGGTAGTCTAACTTTAACAGCCTGTTAAAGCACTATTTTAGGGTTAGAAAAAAAGTAGAAGAAGAAAAGGAGGAGGAGGAGAAGAAGAAGAAGAAGAAGGAAAAGAGGAAAAATGGAGATGCCTGAAGCGATTCCGGTGTGCTATTATGGAAACCCAACTAAATTAAACACGTCTTGGTCCAATGACAACCCAGGTAGGAGGTTTTTTGGGTGTAAGAAATTCGACAGTAAATTTCGAAAACCATGTCGGTTTTTCAGCTAGTTTGATCCACCATTGACGCCCCATTCAAGAATTGTGTTGTTGGGTCTTTTGAAAAAAGTGAGGACATTGGAGAATGCAAGGAAGAGGGAGAGAAGAACCTGGTTATTGGTGCTTGTAATTGTAACTATTTTGTTGCATTTAAAAGCTTAAAAATCATCTTATGTTCATTGAAAACTAGCTTATGTTTTGTAATTTTGTTGTTGGTAAATTGTTGCTTATGTTGGTATACATGGCTGCTAGTATATATGGCTAACCAGCTCATGTTGTTGTTTACAAACACTTGAAAGACTTGAAATGAGATATTTTTGTTGATTACAAATTATTTTGGAATATTTTTGTTGCTTAACATATGTTATACATGAATGCTGGTATACATGGCTAACCAGCCCATGTTCTTGTTTACAAATTGCTAGAACAAGTATTATACATGGCTGCTGGTATACATGGCTAACCAGCTCATTTCATTTGTATTTCTCAATACTCATATATCAAAAAAAGACAACAGATGGAAAAAAACATGTGTATTTCTCAATTCTCAATTCTCACACATTTCTCAATAGTCACACATTTGTTAGAAAAGATAACAGATGGAAAAAAAATATGCTAGAAAATAAGAGATAACAAATAGCATGGATCAATGCTCATATATTAAGGTGAAAACGCCAAACTGTTTACAAAGGGAATGAAGGGTAAAATATTGCCAAATTTTCCTACAATTCACCACAATTAAACAGATGTGAATTGTAGGGAAATTTACAAAAAAAATTAGTGATTATGCCTAAGTTTATCAACAGTAGCAATCATAGGCAAACTGACAAAAAAATTATCTGCTTAAGTTAATAACTCAGTAGCAAGCAAATTTACACATTTTCAAAAAGTTAACAAAATGCAGTTTGTTCACATCATCATCAATGGTCTGTTGATGGCTCTTGAGTAGAAGGCATCCATCTAATAGTGGTTGGTTTTCTCTTGAATGGGAGCTTTTGTCTTAGGGCAGCTTGTTGATGAGTTGGGGCAGTAGGTAACTGAGTTGGAGCAGCCTGTTGAGTTGGGGTACCCTCTTGCTTATTTGGGGTAGCCTGTTGCTGAGTTGGGACACCAACTTTATGTCTTTTAACCTACAAGAATAAGAGAAATCTGAAAAACAAATAAATTCATAAATAGAAGTATACTGTAACTTAACTTAAAGAAAATGACTTACTGGAATGTTTTGGCCTTTGCAACTCCCCTTATTGTGGCCCACTCTTTTGCATTTGTTAGGATTTCGACCCGGTTAAGCAACGAACAAGAAAATAGCGGAAAAAATTGAGAAATTGAACACACAAATTTAACGTGGAAAAATCCCTCCAAAGAGGATAAAAAACCACGGGCAAGATAATTTTACTATAATGGCAAAAGAACGAAGAGTACAAAAAAAATGATGGAGATAAAAACTAAACCCCGAAAACCCGAAAATAAAGAACCCACAAAACGTAAACACAAAATTCTCTAAATGTTTTGTGAGTTCTAATCTTTAATGGGCATATATCTTCTAAGGTTGTAAAAGAGCATATTTATAGGCTAAATTCATAAGTCAAATAATAGTAAAATAATCTAAACTAATCAGTGTTTGATTGAAACAAGTAAACAGAGTTTAACTGAAAGACTATTTTTCAAATTTGACTGAAAATAGGAGTCATATTTAACAAACCTCCACCTTGACTCATATTTCCACAACGCCATCTTTGCCAAAGCCCGCCACGAGCCAATCTTGAACTATGCAGGGAATTAACTCGAGTCGAATTTGTGCTTAGAAAGCGGAAGACTTCTAGCCTTCGACTTGTACACTATCAAATCAAAACTAACCCGGTCCGATTTTCACGAACACAAAGGCCCTAACTTTTCAAAACTCGCATCTAAAAGAGAACCTCTCTTCAACGAAGCAGATCATACCTTTTTCCCTCCTATGACCAAGTTGCCTCCGCTCCAAACAAGTTGACTTCAACTCCGTAACGGACGAGGGACGTCCGATTTCACCGGTCACTGTATAACTTTCTAGAATATAAAGACTGTCGGTTCTTTTACCTTTTAACAAAACGAGAGCTCCACGAGATACTTTAATACCGCTCGACTCGATGTTGATTTTGCATCCTTTCAAGTCTAAAACACTTAAGGAGATGAGATTCTTTTCGTAAATCGGTACATATCGACATCCGAGAGTGTCCTAATCGTCCCATCGTGCATCTTAATTTTAACAAAGCACCAATACCAATTACCTTACTAGATGAATCGCGTTTCCCATGCGCACAACTCCACCTTCAATCGAATCGTATGTGGAGAACCATTCTCTATTGGGACACATGTGGAAAGAACATCCCGAATCTAGGATCCACTCGGACGTGAGCTTGGTGTTATCACTTGTTGACACTAACAAGAAATCATCCCCATTTTCATCGGCCAAATTAGCACCGATTACATCTTCCTCGTTACTCTCAAGTGACTTTTTTATTTCGCGATTTATAACAATCGCTTTGACGTGACCTAACTTTTACAATAGCGACACCTTTTATCTCGTTTCTTTGATGCTACCAAAGCGGAAGCTTGCCTATCTATCTGTCTTGCTATCCATATGAAGCTCATTGTCAAGTTTGTCTCTACTCAACAAATGACCCTTCACATCTTGAACGAGTTTGTGTCTCGCCATAAATCGTGGTCTCTCCGAAAGACTTGTATGAAGGGGTAAAGAGCACAATAATAGTATAGCTTTGATCTTCATCGTCAATATGGACCTCAACATTCTTTAAATCATTTAAAAGAGTAATGAATTGACTGATGTGATCTCTAAGAAGCTCACACCCGTTCACGCGAAACGTAAATAGACGTTGTTTCAACACTAAGCGGTTAGCTTGAGACTTAGTCGCATAAAGAGTTTCTAACCTTTTCCACAAGGCGGATGAGGTCTTCTCCATCAATACCTCCGCAATACCGTATTCGTGAGGCACAACTGGATTGCGAGATAAAGCCTTTTCATCAAGCTCTTCCCATTACATTTTATTTAGATTCTCGGGCTTTTTCCGATAATAACCTTTTTCAAGCCTGATTGAACTAGAATTGCCATCATCCGAACTTGCCCTGCATTGAAATTTGTCTCACCATCGAACTTCTCGGTTTCAAACCTTGTTGTTGCCATCTACGAACAGTGATATATGAAAATTGAACTAGCTCGATACCACTTGTTAGGATTTCGACCCGGTTAAGCAATGAACAAGAAAATAGCGGAAAAAATTGAAAAATTGAACACACAAATTTAACATGGAAAAATCCCTCCAAAGAGGATAAAAAACCACGGGCAAGATAATTTTACTATAATGGCAAAAGAACGAAGAGTACAAAAAAAAAGATGGAGATAAAAACTAAACTCCGAAAACCCGAAAACAAAGAACCCACAAAACGTAAACACAAAATTCTCTAAATGTGTTGTGAGTTCTAATCTTTAATGGGCATATATCTTCTAAGGTTGTAAAAGAGCATATTTATAGGCTAAATTCATAAGTCAAATAATAGTAAAATAATCTAAACTAATCAGTGTTTGATTGAAACAAGTAAACAGAGTTTAACTGAAAGACTATTTTTCAAATTTGACTGAAAATAGGAGTCATATTTAACAGCATTTACTGCACCTCATCTCCACCCCTCTCTTACTCAACCTTTTTGTTGTTTGTGGTTCATCAAGTTCTTTCCTTCTCTCTTACTCAACCTTTCTGTTGTTTGTGGTTCATCAGGTTATTTCCTTCTCACCTTAGTAGGTCTGCCAAGTGGCCTCATTAGTGGATGAGGCAATATTGGTAGCATGTTTGACAAAGAGGCCCATTGTTTAGGACCCCTTACTGGAGTTACAAAGTTGGAGTAAATTTGAAGTTGGGTTTGCTTGGTATACAAGGTTTGTACATAGGTCTCTGTGAACTCTTCTTTTAAATGAATGACAGCTAATGCATGCATGTAAGGGATGCCAATGAGATCCCAAATCCTGCAGAAGCAGGAATTCTCAACTAAGTCCACCACATGCTGGCTACCTGGACCACATTCAACCTGATACTTGTCCCTACCAGTATGTGATGGAACACACCTAAAAAACAGTCAGCATGCTTATTTAAAACATAATCATTAAAACAACATTGTGAACAGCCCCACCAACATGCATATTAAAAAATAAGCAACACACCAACAATCACTACATGTATATTAAAAAATAGGCAATACACCAACAATCACTGCATGCATATTAAAAAATAGGCAACACACTAACAAACACTACATGCATATTAAAAAGAATTTACTAAAGTAGCATGTGATCAGCAACATGAAGTCAGAATATAGGCATCAGAAAGAATCTTTACCTTAATGAGTCTATCCACATTTTTATTGATCTTTGGACACAACATTCATTTCCATTTGTCAACTTCTTCTTTCTTCTTGACAATAAGCAACATAATCTTGGTCCTTATTGTTTCCATCATAGTCAGAATAGGTTTCCCTCTTGCTTCTAATATCATCTGCCAGTAAACAACATAAATGATTAGTGAATTGCTAATGATTAGTAAGAAACATAAAACATAGGGGTTTATCTTGTTAAATGATTCAGAAAGATTATTCACCAACATGTCAGAATGGCTCCTAAATAAGAAATGAGACCTTGACCAGTGAGTAGGGTTCTTTTCCTTCAACCAATTATAAGCATGCTGATTAGTTTTCCTCAGTTCATCCATGGCATCCTCAAACTCCATTGTAGTGCTTGCTCTGGTAGCTTTCCAAAGTAAATCTTTCAATTTCTTTGTTTGGAAACCAGCCTTCTTGAAATTGGCATGCAGGTGCCTAACACAGTGTCTTGTTTCTGCATTAGGAAACAACATACATATTGCTTCTACAAGTCCCTGCAATTAGAAAAAAAACAGTTTAATTCTTTGACAAACCTTAATAGAAACAACTTAAAAGAATAAATAAATGGAGTTTTACCTTTTGTTTGTCAGACATGAAAGATATTTGGTACGAGCTCACAATTTCCAAGTCTATTGCAAGCAAATCTAAGAACCAAAGCTATGATGCTTGGTTTTCACTTTCGACAGCAGCATATGCAAGAGGATAAATGCCATTATTTGCATCTATCCCAACAGCTGCAAGCAAGTAGCCACCATAGTATCCCTTTAAGAAACATCCATCTAAACCTACTATACTCTTACAACCAGCCCTATAACCATCTTTACATGCCTGCAGACAGACAGAAATCCTTTGAAACAACTTATGATCCAAATAAAAAATTGTTATTGTTCCCTTATTTTGGGTCCTAACCTCCAACAAATACTCATAAATCTTCTCATATTAAGCCTTATGAGCTCCTTCAATTAATTCGAATGCCCTAAGTTTAGCCCTTTTACATTTGGTTAGTAAGACGAAGCAACAAAAATTTCTTTTCACATCTTGTTGTAATGATTTCAGAGAATAATCAGGATCAGTAATGAATTTTTCTTTATAATGTTCACCTATCTAAGCTGAGGTTACATTCCTATTTTTATAGACTTTAGAACAAGTATGGTTAGGGTTTGAACTCCTAATTTGCCAAGTCTGGTCAGTAGGGTTATTAGGGTTTAGCCTAAAAGCTCATATGAACCAAGAACATTTTTCACTGCAGACTGTCTTTAACCTTTTTAAATCATTTTTGGGAAACTTAATAAAATAACTATTCAACCTACCATACTGATTGGCAACTTCTTTTAGACTGTCTTTAGACTTAAATAACATTCCAACCTTAAGTCTAGGATTACTCATGTCATTCTCTAAGTTTAACTCAAGCTAATTTTGGCCATCTGGGTCAGATTCATGTGCACTATCTAACCTCTCAGAATCATCACTATCACACAGTTCATCTACTTCTATACCATCGATGTTTAAACCATTTAAATTAACTCTTTCAGATGCATCGCTATCACTACCAGACACATCACTACAGACATGTTTTCTTCATTCTCATTAAAATTGTCATCAATTAAACCTGCCAAACAAAGTACTCATCAATAAAGGCAGACAACATAGGCAAACACTTTAACCATTTCTGTCAGACAATAACCAATACAAAATACCCAATAATTTAATACAAACACTTTTGTCATGCACATGGCAGACAACAACCAATACAAAAATTAATTTAATCAAACACAACCATTTTTCTCATGCACATGGCAGACAATAATAGGCAATAACCAATATAATAAAGAAGGTAAATAACAATAGGAGTGATAGTGGCAGATATACACAATAAACATCAGTTTAATAATGGCAGATACAATGGCAGATACAAACAATCAACATCATGCACATGGCATACAATACACATTATATGTCATACACTTTAAAAACCAAACCCTAATCTGTCATGCACATTAATAACAAATAAAATCAAAATAACCCTAAATCGAAATCCAAATCAAAATCAAAATCAAATTCTAATTCTAAATCGAGATCGAAATCGAAATTGAAATCAAAATCAAAATCAGAATTAGGGAGTGTTTCAAAATTGTAATCAAAATCGAAATAGAAATCAAAATCAAAATCAAAATCGAAATTAAAACTGAAACCAAAATAACCCTAATTAACCCTAAATCGAAATAACAGCATTAAAATCCAAAAAAGTTACAACTAAATGCAACAACTTACCCGTTGAAGTGGATGTAACAACACTGGTAGCTTCTCTTCTATTGCCCATTGTCGCTGACAATCAAAAACACTGAATGGTTTATGGTTCGCCTTCTTTTCTCCCCAAACAAAATAGACAATCGTACCCTAAACCTTATACCCTGTTAATCGATTATTGAACTGATTTCTAACCCTAAACTCTTCTTAATTGATTCCCAATTTAGTTTAAGCCCTAAAAAGCCCCAAATCACGATCAAAATTTCCCAAATCGATTTTCCTTTTTCCCCTCCCCCAAATCCCCTTAATCCTAATATGTTTCTAACCCTAAAATATTAACGCATAACCCTTCAATTTTTCCCTAAACTCACCCCAAACCAAGCACCCATCAGCCGTTGCCAACGTGGCAAGTTAACTTGCCACATCAGCTGGTTAACTTGCCATGTCAGCAATCCCGTTAACACCCTAACAGTAATAGTTAATCAGTGACTATTTTGTCACTTTTTTATAACGTTGGTGACTGTTTTGTAACTTTTGAAAGTTGAGTGACTGAAATGAAACCTAGATGACTGTTTTGTCAGCTACCCCAAAGTTGGGTGACTGTTGGTGTAATTTACCCTTTTTTAATAATTTCATTGTATAGGTTATTTTCGAGAGAATGTATAAAATTATTTATAATTCTCCTAACCCATAAATAGGAGGAAAATGCGAGGAAAATGCGCTTAAAGTATTTAAACTCACGTCATCTTGCATGAGCAACAATGTCCATGTTAATTGAACCATAAATAAGAGAATAATATGCTTCAGTGCACTCGAATTCACGTCCTTTTGTTGCCAATACCCATGTCAATTGAGTTAAGGTTTAATCCTTTTAAAAATAAAATTAACCCAATTTTTTAGATTTTTTTTTAAATTCAAGTTTTGTTGAAGATAAAACATAAAAAAATTAGTTAATTAATATAATTAATTTAAATATTAATTAAATAATTATTAAGATTCTTATAATTCTAATTAATTAATAACTCTATTTTATATCAATAAAATTAGCACAATCCTTTTAAAATAAAATTAATTTAATTTTTTTTAAAAATCAAAATTTTAAATTAATTATACTTAAATTTTATTCAAGTAATAATTTTATTTTAAAATTAGTACAATTTTTTTATTAAATTATAATTATTTTTAAATAAAGATATTCTCAATAAGTTAAAAATTTCTCCATGCTTATATATATATATATATATATATATATATATTATAGATTATTGTTTTTACTTGTGCGATTTATGAGTTTATTGTTGTTACACCCTTATGCCACCACATCCCTTATGCCATGGTAATTCTAAGACACCATGTCTACTTAGGTGGTTTGATAAGCATCAGTAAAATGTCACTAAAAGAACTCCAAATTTATAAATCTTAAGATAGTTACATTCAACTCATACCCTACTCAATAAGATCAAATTCAATTCACATTTAGGGGTGAAGCCAAAAAAATAATAATTTAAGAGATCAAAATTAAATTATAATTTTTATGATAATAAAAATATAATTTCACTATTTTAATAAATTATATCTTTATAAATTTTAAAAAATTAAATTAAATTTTTATTTTTTTAAAGGAGTCCGTATAATTTTACCTATATTAATTTAACATTGCTATCCCAGCTCCCCTAATTACCCGGCTACCCACATCCTAAATTAAACGTATGATTGTTTCAACACAAAGACTATCATAACTCAAACCCACATTATGTTAATTACAATTAAAAACCCAAGGTTGATCATTAAATACATATACATTTACTCGGTTTACATTTAACTCGATGTTAGTGAGATCATTATATAATTACTTTGATTACAATGAGATGATGAAAACTTTGTAGCACTATTAATCAAAAAATTCAATATCTATAGCTGTTGAGATGGTAAAAAATAAAAATAGAAGAAACTTCAAATTTTTAAAAATATAATAAAATTAATGAGTAAAAAGAAAAATCATTGTTTTTAGGTGTTACATGGAATTTTTATTAAGTTTTAAAGAAATAAGTGGACAAGGAAAGCATTAGAGGACATTAGGCCCTGTTCAAACAAAACAGGCAACTTTCTAACAAAATTTCTTCCCCATCTTCGCCCCCAATTCAAAACAAAATCTATCAAAAACCAAAAAATCTCGTTTTTCCCCCCACCACCCATCATATGAAAACTGCTACAGACAAATTAAAAGAAAAAAAAAAACCCTCCAAGCCAAAAATATTTAACAAAAAAAAGAGGGTGGTCACATCTTTGGACTGGTCGGTCAAATCCAATGGTTTCACGAGTAGGCTTCGGGGCTGGGGCACGTCGTTTGAGGGAACAAAAAAGGGGTTATCCACTAGTCTTAGTCAGTGATAGGAGTCCATTTTTGCCATCGGCGGTGGTGGAAGTAGTGGCGACACGCTCACACGAAGGACACATAGTTAAGGTGGTGGCAGGTAACTGCATGTAAAATGGTTGAGAAGCTTTCAAAGCTCTTAATTCTTGCAGTTCCTTTTGTAACCTCCTGTTTTCCTCTGTCAGTGTCTCGCAACATCGCTTTAAATACTCGCAATCCACTTCCGTTTGCTTCAACTTTGTCCTGTTTTCTCCCATTTTATTACAGCAAAATTATTTAAAAAGAACCCAAAAAAGTTTTCATAATATTAGAAAAAAAAAAGAAAAAAAAACCATTCTTATACCTTGCTCTCCTGTTCTGAAACCAAACTTCTACTTGGCGAGGTCGAAGGTTCAACTGCTTGGCCAAGGCAAGTTTTTGCTTCTGAGCCAACATTTTTAAACAAGCAAATCAATCAAAAAGCTTAACCCTAAATGAAAGAGAAATATTTGGGGTTTTTTAGCTTACGGGATTAAGAGTGTTGTGTTCTTTGAAACTTTCTTCGAGAAAAGCAGATTGTTCTTTAGACAGCCTGAGTTTCTTCCGAGTAGAACCATTGTCGTCGTCGTCGCTGGCTCTTGAGCTACCCCTTTCAGTTTCCATTTCCACCTCTCTCTTCCCTCTGCTGCTTCCATTTCTAAACCCGAAATCTACCTGGAATGAAGACACTGCGCTATTCGGAGATGACAGCGCCGCCCCTTCCTCTGCTTCCTCCCCCAACGCCACCACCGCCAAGCGGTTCACGTCTAAACCTCTTCCCCGTCCATCCGATGAACCCGTTTCCATCACTAATGCCACAATTAATGCAAAACTACTTATATATTTTCCCCAAAGTCCAACACAACCCAGATTTTAAAATTTTATTTTGGCCGCAAAGAAGCTTTGATACGTTTTCTTCCTTTTAATATCAGAACCCAGAAAATAAACAAGAACGTGACGTAAAGAGAGGAAAATAAGTTAAAAATACTGACCGTTATCAGTGAGCCAAGGAAAACAAAGCTGAGAAGAAGGTTGGACGCGAGGAACTGGAGAGAAAGGAAGAAGATCTAGCTGATGAGGTGGATCTGAAGAAACCCTTTTGTAATCTCCATCTCCGGTAGCAGCTTCACCTTCAAAAGCGTCCACCTTCTCTTGTAACCTGAGCCCCATACAAAACCCTAAATCCTTGCTTGATAACTTTGGGGTTTTGTCAAGAAATGAAAACGACTTTGAAGGATCGCCCAAGCTCAAAGCCAATTCCATTAAAACCTTCTTTTTTTCTTCTTCTTCTTTCTTGCAAAGACAACCCTAAAAAACAACAGCAAAGACGGCTTTGAATATCTCTTTTTTCGTAGTGTTCTTTTGGTTTTGAAAAGAAACCCTACCCGATCTTCTTTAATGTAAAGTTATAGACACACAACACCTCCTTCCTTGCTATATGGTTCTCCTTTCTTACTCTTACGATTGAGCGACAAATCCAAGATGACAAACACACGTGAATCTATATAAATATAAACTGGTTCATACACGAGAGAGAGAGAGAGAGAGAGAGACAAATGAGAATGAGAAATAGATATTTTCCAAGCAAACAATAAAGGCAAATGGGGTTAGATTGATTACAGTATATTAACAAATGGAATTTGAATAAATTTGACTTTTTAAAGAAATGAAAAAGGGAGAAGATGACTGATGACTGACAGAGAAAACATGAGGGCTTTAAACTGCTCTTTTCTTTTATCGGCAACCACAAGCTTCCTTCTTTATTTTTCCTTGTTTTTCAACGACACGACGCAATCCATTTATTATTTTTTTAGTTTTTATAAACAAAATTAAAAGATAACACGTACCCATAAATACCCATAAATATATATTATTTATATTTATCAAATTAATAAAAAATTATAATGAATATAGCTAAAAAAATAGAGAATGTTAGTGAATGATTGTGTTGTCACCAAACAAGGGCCAGAAAATCATCATCATCCCAACATGAGAAAATGATTTTTCATCCCAATGGCAGAGATCATCAAAATCTTTTCTTTTAGACCCCCCCCCCCAAAACCCAAACTTGTTTTTACTAACCCCTTTGCCTAACTTCATTTATTTTCAACAATTTATAAATATAGTAGAGTCATGATGGTGGTGATGATGATGGTGATGATGATAAGAGGAAATAATGATTAAAAAATGTATGGTTTAACAAACACAATTATTTAGCCTTGTCACTGTTTGCTGGTTTTGTAGTTTTCACAATGATGACCAATTTAATTTAATCACAAGTTTGCAGGTTTCCAAGTAGTCAAAAGAACAATTCTTCCAATGACGTAACTATAATGAAGTGTGAGCCCTCCCCCCTGGCCCTGGGAATGGGGCTGGCTGACTAGTTGTGGGGTTGAGCCTGCGAACGCTGACTCTCCAACTACAATAGTGCAGCTTTACCAGTTTCTCAATTGGCTCCCCAATGCCCTTTCTTTTGAACTCAGACGAAATCAAAATGAGTAGTTTCATTTCATAGTCAGATTGGATTGGCATGAGACCATAAAAACTGCTTTTATTGATTATATATCTTCAATCCCAGCAGACAATAAGACCCTCCCTCCTTTTGCTATAGAATTGGTCCTATAGTTTATTACCTTTTTCCATTTAGCTTGGTATCTTGGATTAATGGCTTTAAGTAGACGATGAGGTGATAAAATAGTATAAATAAACATATATATTATTTTTAAATTTTATGATAATTTTATAATTTAAGGTTATTTTTTTAAAATATGAAAATTGTTTGAAATTTTAGAAAAAAATATGAAATCTTTTTTATAATCTTTTACAATTATTTAAAATTTAAAAAAAATATGGGAATATAAAGTTACTAATTTTTTTATTTTCTCAAAAACTTTAATTTTATATTATTTAGTAATATAAAATAATATAAATTTCAAAAATAGTAAAATTAATTTGAATTTTTTTACTTTTATAAAAACTTTTATAATGTTTGATATTATTTTTATAATACGAAATCATATGATTAAAAAAAGTTAAAATTCTTTATAGTAAATGACAATTATAAAAAGGCGAATCTGATGGGACACATAAAGATTTGTCCCAAAATGAAAATTTTAAATTTAAGCCTCTTATAAATAAAAAATTTATAAATTAATATATAGTAAATTTGTATTTTATCCCTCACAAAAATAATTTCAATTCAATGATCTTTTTATAAATAGATAAATTACAAATTAATATTATAGTAAAATTACACTTTGGCCTCTTAAAATAAAAATTTTCAATTCAGTCTTCTTCTAAATAAAGAAATTATAATTTAATATATAGTAAAATTACACTTTAATCCCTTTAAAATATTTTTTTTATTTAAGACCTTCAAAAATAACGAAATTATAAATTAATACATAATAGAATTGTATTTTGATCTATGAAAAAATTAAAATTAAATTTTGGCCCCTATTAAAAATCTTACGGATTTGCCCCTCATAATTATGTGCTGATTGAGTCTTAATTGAGCTGTACTATTGCTATTGCAATAACCAAAAAGACATGAGTATAAACACACTTATATGTTTTAATTTCTAGTTTAAGAGCATTATATGAAGAACAATTATGTAAATTCAAAAAAAAAATATATGATTCTCAAGAAGAAACAAAATATCACTTTTTAATCTTCTAAAAAAATTTTGTTAAATTTTTTATATTTTCTTAATTTATTTAAACTATTAGAACTTTTATATATTTAAAAATTCTTAATTTTATTTAATTTGTTTTGAAATTTTTCAATATTCCAATGTCAGTTAGCTCTTATTGGATACTATTGATTAAGTTGGAGTATATAAAACAAAGTACTATAAGCAATATAAAAATAAATTAAATATAAAATAGTCAAATAATATTTACTTCCTGCCTATAGATATTAGTTAAACAAATTACTTGGATAGCTAAAATTAAAATTAATAATAAAATAAAGTTTTAACTAATTTTTAAAAGTAATAAATACTAATTAAATAAATCTAACATCATAATAGTAAAACAAAGGGCAATGTTCTTTTGTATCTTTTAAGGGGAGTTGGACTTTCCCTAAAAAGAACCACAATTGGGTATCCAATGAATAAAAAACATGATTGAATTTTTTTTTTAAGTAAATTCAACAATTTTATTAATATTAGAAATTCTATCACATATATATAGATGAAAATTAAATATTTAAAATAAAAATATATGTTTAAAAATAATATATAATAAATAATAAAATATTTAGTTGAATGATAAATTTAAGGTTTTATTATTTTAATTGACATAAATTTAAAATCATCGTATTAATTTGTGACACTAATTCACTTAAAAATTTATTAATAATATATGTGTAACACATTAACATTTATACGATTTATAAATGTATTATAAACAAAATTATAAATATACATATAATGGTAGGACAATTTAGGGGTATGATAAATAAGAGGGAGGTGGTGGCCCACGCGCATGGGGTGGGGACGGAAGAAAACACAGATATAGAGAGTGATGTGCGTGAGCAGGGGAAGGTCAGATATGTCATGCTTTAGGGATCATTGCAATAATTGAAATCATGCAGGCTTTAATGATAAGTTTGAATTTAATTACTTATATTCTTTAAATCTTTTAGAATTTAATAATATATTTTATTTTTTAAAATTTTAAATGTTATTTACTTCAATGAAGTTATGTTATTAAATTCATATTTTGTAATGAAAAAGAACGCTCATTTAGTATCCATATAATAAAAGAAAAATAATATTTAATAAATTTAAATATAACAAAAAATTTATTGGTATTAATGATTGGACTTGTATTTTGAAATCTTAAAAATAGACGATTGAATTCCTTGAAATAAAAATATAAAGATTAAATTTCAAATGTAAAAAGAGTACAAAGACTTGGATTATATTTTAGCCTTTATTTAATCATCCCATGTGTATAAAAATTAATTTGATATTAATTTAGACAGAAAATAATTAAAAAATTAATCTTTTTTATAAAGTAATTAATATTATTTTAAATGTATTTTTAATTTTTTATTTTTTATATAAAATCTATAAATATAATTATATTATGTGATTTAGACACATATCATCTGATTTTAAAAAAATTAATTTTATTAAATCAACTCAACTTATTTTTTTATTACTATAATTTTTTTATAAATATATATGTTATATAATTTTTTTTGGTCCTATTATAAGTCTTATTTTGCTCGAAAAAATAAACGTGTCCTTAGACAAAAATACTACACTCAAGCCCTAGATCCAACAATCTCTCACTTGCCTTAGTGAAGTAGATGAGTCATGTTTCGTATTCTTATGTCCCTCCACATGTTGCCCATAGAACTCTGTAGCTAGTAGAGTTCTGGTAAAACAAATCCCTTGAGTTTGTCCTCATATGTGATCTTTAACCATGTCTACCATTCCATCAAACACTACTATCTCCCTTATATATTTTGCGCTTATGTAGTTTCTTTTAGGTTTAGCTATATTCGCACTGTTATAGTGCCATAGCTTTTTTGTACCTCATATTCGGCCCTTCATAGTGAAGTTAGCAATGTAACCCTTCTTGACACATATTCACACTATGGACCAATTGTTTAGGATAAAAGCACAGTCTAATGTCAATTTCCTCTAATCTCAACACGTTTGGAAGTCAGAATCAGTATATCTGATAGGAATAAGATCTCTTCTGGAATACACAAGCATATAATCCCTCGTTCTCCATAAATACTTGAGTATATGCTTACCCGTTTGCCAGTGCCTTGGTCATGGATTCGTCTGATATCAACTTACCAACCCCACTGCAAAACATATATTTGGGCATGTGCATAGCATAGAAAACATGAGGCTTTCTATTGCCGAAGCGTAAGGAACCTTTCTTATGTTTTCTCTTTCTTCTGCTATCTTAATACAATCCTCTAAAGAGATGATATCTCGGCACAGAAAGTCGATTTTCCTTCTTTGAATCAGTCATTGCATAATGCTCCAATATCTTGTCTATGTATGAAGATTGAATAGTGCTATCACTTTGTTTTTTTGATCCCTTAGGATTCAAATACCTAGAACAAAATTAGCTTTTCCCTAGTCCTTCACGCTAAACTGTGGTCACACTAAACTGTTGGGTTAACGATAGTTTAATCGATGACAATGTTCCTATATCATTTTCAATTAGTAGAATGTTATAGACATATAGAACGAGATAAACCACTTTTCTATCCCTTAAACGTTTGTAAACACAAAGTTCATCTATGTTTTATATATATATATAATATAACAATAATAACTATAATAAAATATCTATTTAATATCCAATATCTATTTTACATTTGTATACATATATATTATTACACTTGTCTTCTTCTTTTTTATATGTAATATAATATAAATATCTTTTACTTAATAATAATATATATAATTTAATAATATACTTATATAATAAGTAAATATACATATATTTTATAAATGTATGTATATTAGTATCACACATGTCACCATATACACCATACATTTGTCTTACTTTTATTTATTTATCATATAAATATCTTATAATATAATTATTTAATTAATAAATATCTTTTATAAATAATAAATATCTATTTAATATCAAATACATGTATTCTAAATGTATGTATTTTTATTAACACACTTGTATCAAATCATTACCATACACATATCTTTACTTAATTTATTTCATAATATAATATCAATTCAATTAATAATAATAACATTAATAAATATCAATTGTAAAACCATAATAATAATTTATTATACATATTTATGCATAAAAATCTTTGATTTTTATGCATTTGCCGCTTCACTTAGGATAAATAGCATAATTGCCATTTTGGTCATTTTCATTTTCTTTTAATCTATAATTAAACTTTCACACTTTATTCAATTTAATCATTTTATCTAATTATCTTTAATTTAAGCTAATACACTTTATTAAACTCTAATTAACCACTCACTTGACTTCATAAATATTTTTAATAAATATTTACAAGTCCATTTTTTTAGAAATGGAGACCCGAAAATATATTTTTCGATAACCGTAAAATTCGGGTCATTACACAAAATTCTTGATCGCTTGATCAAATCTTTGATTCCATGAGCTGGGTGCTTGCTTAAGTCCTTATATGGACCTAAGTAGTTTGCAAACTTTATGCTCATTTCCTTCAGCCATATATCCGATGAGTTGCATCATGTAAATGCTCTCTTCAAGATAACTGTTCAAAAACACTGTCTTGACATCCATTTGCCAGATCTCGTAATCGAGAGTTGCCGCAATGGATAGTAATATGCTGATTGACTTGAGCATGGCAACCGAAGAGAAGATTTTTTTCATAATCAATACCTTTTTTCTTAGTATAACCTTTTGTTACAAATCTGGCCTTATAAGTTTCCACTTTTCCATCTGTATTTCTTTTCCTCTTGTAGATTACACCCTTTGGGTTTTATCCCTTCCGGTAAGTTTACAAGTTCCCACACTAAGTTGAAATACATAGAGTCCATCTCAGCTTTCATAGCAACTTCCTAGAGTTTGGAATTAGCACTCTACATCTCTTCGTCATATGTGAGTGGGTCATCATTTTCCTGTTTGACAGACTCAGTGTTAAAAACACTTCCTCCAAATTAGAAGAACTCAAGCCTACGAGACACTCTCCCATTGTGACGAAACTCACTATGTTGTTGATCGTTTGCAAGTCTACTATTAGGAGTTGTTTTTGGAACCTGTTTCCGTAGGGTTTTGTATATTTTCTGAAAACTCCTCAAGTATCTCTTTACTCCGAGGTTTGAAGTCATTTATGTAATTTTCTTCAAGGAAAGTAGCATGAGTTGATACTATAATAGTTTGCTCTTTCAGGTTATAAAACAAACCACCATTTGCTCTCTTTGAATATCCTACAAACATGCTCAATTCTATCTGTGAGTCCAACTTGCTCGCATATTTTTCCAATATGTAGGCCAAGTATCCCCAAATCCTAAAATGATTAAGATACGACTTCTTGCCATGCCACAATTTGTATGGGGTTTTCAATACTGCCTTAGTTGGTACATTATTTAGAATATTGCAAGTCATTTATATAGCGTATCCTCAAAAAGAGATTGGTAACATCGAATGTACCATGTTTAATAACATTGGATTTCTTCTCTCTTCCATGCCATTCTGTTGTGGAGTGCCTGAGTGATTAACTGGGATAGAATCTCATTCTCTGTGAGGTACCTAAGAACTCATCAAATAAATATTCACCACATCGATCAAACTAAAGTGCCTTTATGGATGAACCTAGTTGTTTCTCCATTTTCGCACGAAACTTTTTTGAATTTATCAAAAGTTCCACTTTTGTGGTGTATCAGGTATACATATCCTTATCTAGAATAGTCATCAATATTAAAGTGAATAATGAAATTTTATTAAACCAATTTGTTCCAAAAATTACAAGTGTAAATGACGAATAAACTACACTTAATGCACTAGACCTTAACAGCTTTTTCATCAATGTGAAGCCCTCATCTAGGCTTTCAAGTGAGCATAATTGAAGTCGTTGAACATAAAGGGTTAAAAAAAAATGAAACACCTTTCATCTCAAAAGAAAATCAATGACATGATCTCCACTTAATACGTCAAGTGACTAGCTTTTGTACAAAATGTAAGTCTGTGGACTTTTGCTTGTTAATTATGTATTCAATTATAATTGGATGAAGTAACTATTTAGAGAAAAAAATAGAAACGGACACCAGGAAATTGTTCACAAGTTTAAAAACACCCTATGTATGTAGGGTCTTGCTTAAAGAGTAATTAACTATTGATAATGAGTAAAAGTAGTGATTTAGTTCACCTCACATACTTAAGTTGCAACCTCCCTTTCATAATTTGATTTAAATTAGTCTCCCTCTAATTCTTTCCCTCTGAAAGTTTAGATGTAAACTGGTTGATTCAATCAAGTTTACTTACAAAATTTGCACCTAAAATAGTTCCTAAATGAACAAGTATTGTGCTCTCTAATTCCACTCATTAGCCTAAACAAGCTCTGCAAAATATAAAATTTAAAAGGCTTACTGAATTACAACAACTTATAATAACTTATTCCACTAAAATTGTAACATCCCACACCTGACTCGGTTGTCAGATCTGAATGTGTGATGTCACATTATGTTGTCGAAGTAACTTAAGCTAACTTACTTCTATTATCATATCATTTAAAGCATAAATATCATTCATATCAAAACAATCATCCATTTCAAACACAATCTTACTTCAATTTTATTCTTTCCCATTTCCATTTTATTTTGTCTTTTCTTCATTTCCTTCTCTCTTTCCCAACCTAGTCGCCTCCAACATACACCACAACTGCACTTGGGTGTTGTCATTGCCGCTAGCATGAATTAAATATTTTGATGGTAATTGTTCAAAATTTACTGGAAAAGAATTGTTCATTTTTTTTTTTTGCAGAAAAAGAAGGGGTTGCATATTTGAAATTAGAATATAACATGTTGAATTAGTTAATATGAATTAAATGAGTTAAACTTCCCCTTAAGCATTTGATTTAGTTCAAAAATATTCAATTTGAATAGAAATAATGTCCTAAAAATATAAATAATAAGAAATTCGTATACTTAACTAGTGCCAAATAAATTACTTTAACCATGTATAATTTGAGAAGAAAACATTATTTTTAGTATTTATACTTTTTTTTTATAATTAGTATTAAAAAAATATAACATTTTTTTAAGGTTTTATTGTTAATATTGGTGATTATTTCTTTTTAACAACCGTATAATAATATTGATTAAAAGAAAAAGGATGAATAATTGTATTGGCATGGCCGTAGAAAAGAAAAAGTGTGAAAGTAAGTCAGGTAAAGGAGGGCAACGAAATCAAATGCTGCTTACATTTCACTTTTCAATAAAAGAAGAAGAATTTTGGTTTGGTTGCGTTGCGTGATGCGTCGTCCTTGACTGACACTCAGAGATTGTGGTTAGAGGCCAATCAGCAATGGCATGCGGCCCCGATCTTTTCTCTTACCATTTACCATTTACCATTCATTAATAAATAAATTTATCATTTAAATTAAGTAATTTACTTCTGCAACATTTAATATATTCTAAACACAATCAGTCCGTGTATAGTATAAATAGAAAAAGTCACGTGAGATAAACGTGAGGGAGAAAATGATGATGGACTGGCCATAGAGTTGCTCAGAGACTTGAGCAAAAGGGAAGAAGATAATTATGTTGTTAAAAAGAAATTTGCAGAAATTTGAAAAAATCGTCAAATAATATTATATCAGAATTGTGATTTTTTTTCAAGTAGTGATGAATTCATCCAACATTAATTATAAATTTTAGAATTTATTATTATTATTATTATCAATAATAGTAATAATGTTAATGGGAGTTAGGGGCGGACCTATTTAGCCCCAAAATCTTGATTTTTCAAAAGTAGTATTTTATATTTATGTCATGTTAGAATTAAGTGACCCAAATTCTTATAGAATATGATGGAAAATAAAATAAAAGTAAAATCCATATAGAACTAGATTTCTTTTATTTTATTTTAGAATAAGGTTTTTTAAACCTTATTAAACTTCATCTATTTTATATTGATTAGGATAGGGTGTTTCAATCCTACTAGAATATGGCTTTACAAGCCTATAAATAGACATAGTCTATTCCTCTTGTATTGATACAAATTTTTCGACATAGTGAATTTTCTTTCTCCTCCGCGTGTGGTTTTTTCCGAAAGGGTTTCCACGTAAAATTTGTGTGTTCTTTATTTTATTTATTTTTATTCTATTTTTTTCACAAATTGGTATCGAGCTTAGGGTTATTCATCTCGATCACGGTAATGGCGTCTTTGAAATATGAAATTCATTTGTTGGATCGCAACACTAGATTTGCGTTGTGGCAAATTAAGATGCAAGCAGTTCTTTGCAGATGGATCGGAGGATGCCCCGCTAGGATAGATAAGATGCCTTCGACATTAACAGATGAAGAGAAAAAGCGTAAGGATCGAAAGGCATTAACACAATTACATCCGCATTTGTCCAACGAAATTTTGCAAGATGTGATGAAAGAGAAAGCTGCCATTTGCATTATGGAAGAGGCTAGAACAAATATGTATGTCGAAAACTCTAACAAGCAAGTTGCATATGAAGCGGCGTCTTTATGCTCATCGTTTGGAGGAAGGTGCGTCAGATACACGAACACTTAACAAAGATGTTTAAAGAAATTCTCTCAAACTTGGAAGCCATGGAGGTTCAAGTATGATAAGGAAGATCTAGGGTTGATTCTACTTTGTTCGTTGTTCCCCGTCTTATTCAACCTTTAGAGACACGATTTTATATAGCCGTGAGTCTCTAACAGATTGATGAGGTTTATGATTCTTTAACCTCGTATGATAAGATGAAGCATCTTGTGGTTAAACCCGACTCTCGAGGAGAGGGTCTCATTGTTCGTGGGAGACAAGATCGGAATCATTGATGATGATCGTGGTAGGACACAGAGCGGAATCCTCGTGGTAAATCTAAGGGTAGATCAAGTCTTCAAACAGAGGTAAAACTTGTAACTTCGCAAGAAGAAAGGGCACATTAAACTCGAGTGCTATAAGCTACAAAATAAGATTAAAAGGGAGGCTGCGAATCAAAGGAAAACAACCGAGAAAATTCGGTGAAGGCGATGTTGTAGAAGACTACTGGCGATGGTGAACTTCTAGTCGCTTCATTAATGATTCTAAAGTAAGCGGCGGGAGTGGATACTTGATTCAGTTGCACATTCCATATGAGTCCCAATCGGGATTGGTTTACAACTTACGAAGCGATTATGTCGAAGGTGTTGTTTTGATGGGAAATAATACTTCGTGTAAAATCGCGCAGTGTTGGAACAATTAAAGTTAAGATGTTTGATGGAGTTGTCGAACACTTAGTGACGTCACGGCATGTTCGAATTGAAAAGAAATTTAATTTCGTTGAGTACTCTTGATTCAAAAGGGTATGCAGATATACAATTTGAAAGTGGGGTTTTAAAGATTTCCAAAGGGTCCCTTGTTGTGATGAAAGGACGAGAGAAAGATTGCCAAGTTATATGTTTTTGCGTGGTTCTCATCATTATGGTGATGCGACTATCGCTTCCTCGTCCTTGTCGGATGATGATATTACTAAACTTTGGCATATGCGCCTAGGGCATATGAGTGAGAATGGCATGGCGAATTGAGCAAAGAGGACTTCTTAATGGGCAAGGAATTTGCAAACCGAATTCTGTGAGCACCGTGTTTTTGGAAAACAAAAGAGAGTTCGATTCACTAGAGGAATCCATAACACGAAGGAACATTGGAGTATATTCATTTCGACTGTGGGGCCATCTAGAGTGCCTTCAGAGGTGGAGCTAATTATATGCTAACCTTTATTGATGATTTTTCGAGAAAAGTTTGGGCGTTCTTCTTCCCAGGCGGAAAAGTGATGTGTTTTTCGCATTTAAGTCTTGGAAAATTATGATTGAAAAGCAGACGGAAAGCAGATAAAATACCTCCGCATGCACAATGGCTTAGAGTTCGTTCGATGAGTTTAATAGATTGTGCAAGTCGAAGGAATCATAAGACACCGACGATTCGTCATACTCCACAACAAAAGCGGCGTTGCGAGCGAATGAACGAGCGATCATGGAGAAGGTTCGATGTATGTTGTCAAATGCCAACTTACCGAAGTCATTTTGGGCGTAAGAAGCGGCTTCATCGCATGTTTTTTGATCAACCGATCTCCATCCGTTGCCATTGAGAAAAAGACTCCACAAGAGGTATGGTGCAGTAATCCCGCTAATTATTACGATTTAAAGATCTTTGGGTGTCCTGCATATGCTCATGTTGATAATGGAAAATTGGAACCGAGATCCATTAAATGTGTTTTTCTTGGTTATAAAGTGGTGTAAAAGGGTATAAGTTATGGTGTCACGAAAATAGAAAAGTTGTGATTAGTAGAGATGTTGTTTTTGATGAAAGCTGCTATGCTACCTAACTTATCTCTTAAAGACTCTTCCAATAAAGAAAATCAAAAATAAGTAGAGCATCAGTTAATACTGAGTCAACTCCTCAAGTCGGTACAAAAATTGAGAATAGAGTTGCTTCTTCACCACAATACTCTATCGCCAAAAGCAGAACTAGAAGAGAAATTAGACCTCCAAAAAGAAATATCTTTGAGGTGATCTAGTTGCTTATGCTTTGAATGTGGTGAAGATATAGATGCGAATCAAGAGCTATCTAATTATTCCGAGGCGATTACGTGAAGGCTCGAGAAAAGTGGATGTTTGCTATGCAAGAAGAGATGGAATCACTCCACAAAAGCAGAACATGGGACCTTGTGAAACTTCCTAAAGGTAAAAAGGTGTTTCGTTGTAAATGGGTATTTAAAAGAAAGAAGGGACTCAGGAGTTGAAGAACCCGGATATAAAGCAAGGCTTGTTGCAAAGGGTTATAGTCAAATTCGAGAGTAGACTTCACAGATGTGTTCTCCCGGTTGTTAAGCATAGTTCGATTCGAGCTTTACTTGGTATTGTGGCCATGCATGATTTGGAGCTTGAGCAGTTAGATGTAAAAGCGCATTTTTGCATGGAGAGCTTGATGAGGATATTTACATGCAACAACGAGAAGGTTTTCTGATTTGAGAAAAAGAGAACTATGTTTGCTTGCTTTGAAAAAGTCCCTTTCTGATTTGAAACAGATCACCAAGACGATGGTACAAGAGGTTTGATTCCTTTATGACTTCTCATGATTTCAAAAGAAGTAGTTTTGTGATTGTGTTTACTTTAAGAAAAATAGTGATGGTTCTTTTGTGTATCTACTTCTTTATGTTGATGACATGTTGATAGCAAAGAAAAGATAAAGAAGAGATAAGAAAGGTCAAAGTCCAACTAAGTAAAGAATTTGAGATGAAAGATTTAGGACCAAACAAAGAAGATACTTGGTATGGAGATTCTCGAGAGATAGAAAATCAAGTAAATTGTACCTAAGTCGGAAAGGGTACATTGAGAAAGTTCTTTGCGAGTTCAATATGCAGAGTGCTAAGCCTGTTAGTACTCCTTTAGTGACCATTTCGGACTTTCATCGATTTTGTCTCCACAATCGGATGATGAGATTGAGTACATGTCACATGTTCCATACTCTAGTGCGATGGGATCTCTCATGTATGCTATGGTTTGTTCACGCCCAGATTTATCATATGCGATCGGTGTAGTTAGCGGATACATGGCAAATCCGGTAAAGAACATTGGAAAGCGATTCGATGGATTTTAAGATACTTACGAGGCACTCACCGATGTTTGCTTACGATTTGGAAGAACTAAAGATGGAGTCATAGGGTATGTTGATCTGCGATTTTCTTTGGAGACCTTGATAGAAGAAGATCTCTCACGAGTTACGTCTTTACAATCGGAGGTTGTGCAATTAGTTGGAAAGCCATTTTGCAAACTACGATCGCTTTGTCTACCATGAAAGCCGAGTACATGGCGATTCATCGAGGCTTGCAAAGAAGCTATTTGGTTGAAGGGACTATTTAGTGAACTCAATGAAGGCCTTCAAATCGGCCGATGATATTTTGTGATGATCAGAGTGCTATATTTCTTACAAAAGATCAAATGTTTCATGAGAGAACAAAACACATTGATGTTCGGTATCATTTTGTTCGTGATATTATTGCTCGTGGTGATATTGTTGTGAGCAAAATTAGTACTCATGAAAATCCTGCAGGATGATGACTAAGTCACTTCCTAAAACCAAGTTTGAGCATTGCTTAGACTTGGTTGGTGTTCATTGTTGAGTTAAACCCTTAAGGGGTTTTATGGAAGAGGTGGAGAACTTGTTTATTGAAAGTTCGCAATGAAGAACTTGTTCATTGAGAATTTGTGTCAAGGTGGAGATTGTTAGAATTAAGTGACCCAAATTCTTATAGAATATGATGGAAAATAAAATAAAAGTAAAATCCATATAGAACTAGATTTCTTTTATTTTATTTTAGAATAAGGTTTTTAAACCTTATTAAACTTCATCTATTTTATATTGATTAGGATAGGGTGTTTCAATCCTACTAGAATATGGCTTTACAAGCCTATAAATAGACATAGTCTATTCCTCTTGTATTGATACAAATTTTTCGACATAGTGAATTTTCTTCTCCTCTGCCCGTGGTTTTTTTTCCCGAAAGGGTTTCCACGTAAAATTTGTGTGTTCTTTATTTTATTTATTTTTATTCTATTTTTTTTTTCACATGTCACTTCACTAATAATCTGAAATTCATTCAATCATTCATAAAATAATAGAAAGGGGATGAGGAGTGGGGTGTGGGGACAGAGTGCAGTGTCCTAAGCAGACAACGCAATCATTTGTACTTGGAAATTCTAATAGCATGTTAGGCCTTGCTTTTTGAGTAAATTAATTGGAAATTACAAAAGAACAATATTACGTAAAACACCCACATCTATTATTATTTTGCTTTGCTCCGAATGAATGGTGAGTGTGGTAGCCGCCATATTACAATTAATGATTAATTAAATTAAAACTTATATTCATAAAATATTAAAATTTATTTTATTCGTAAATAAATTTTAGGATAAATTCAGCTTCACTTCTATTGAAAATTTGTTTTGTAAATGGATTAATATCAATTTTATATTTTAGTAAAATCATAACTTATTTAAAAAATTGCCTAGAAAACAAAAATTGTAAGTTTAAATAAGTAATTAAAATTTTGGAAAAAAATATTAAAATATAAAAAATTCATAAAGTAATTAAAATGTCTTAATATTCTAAAGTATTACAATATTAAAGTTAATAAAAATTATAAATTATTTACTTTAAGACTTTTTTATATTATGAATTTCAATTATTTTTTATTTTTAATACTTTTTAACATGTCGTATCAAAAAAAATTTAAAAACCTTTAATAAAATTTAAAAGGAATATTATAGTATTTACAAAAAGAAAAAGGTAAAAAAATTATTTAATGAATATTTGTTAAAGTTTTAGGATATTTTTAATAATGTTTTGTAATTTTTCAAAAATTTGGGATTTTTTTTTAATTTTAAATTTTGAATTTTCTTATTTTTTATTTTTATATTTTGAATTATATGTATTTTTAGATTATTTGCAAAAAATAAAATCAACGGAATAGGGTTTGAGACGTCATATATGAAGGAAAATAGTGAAAATATTGGTTATTTAAAATTAGAGGAGGTTGATGTTAAGAATGTGATGATGGTTGAGTTTTGGAGTAAGAAGGGCATTGACGGTTCCAAAGATGATTGGAGGCGTGCAGTTTAACTTGAACCTCACGTTCACTCACTAGTTTAACCTCAACACATTTGTGAAACAAGCTTTCCTTTCAATTATTTTGCTGTGTGATTGGATTTGTTGGTTTGACTTGGTAAAAGATTCTGGGAAGGGCAGTGCAGCCCTAAAAAGAGTGGCCTACACACCACACATTTGCTTCACCTCTTCTATGGATACAAGGACAGTCTAAACTTCGTAATATCATCATCATCGATTTTTCTATTTTTTTTGTCACCCACTTTGAGGTTTATCAAAATATTATTATACATTATATTATAATAGATTAAATAAATGTTCATTTTTCTCAACTTAAATAATATATTGTTGAAATGTTATTATTAATATTGTAAAATCATTAAAAAGTGAGATTACTTCAAAAAGAGATTATTCTTATATTTCAAAATCTTGGCACCAATCCATTAGAATGATAAAATTACCCGTCTTATGTTGAAATCTCGCGTTACTTCAAAAATATTTTTTACTTTTTTTATACAAGGAGTAAGCGATGGAGATTTTCCAAAAATAAAAGAAAATTCTTTTAATCTATAAATTAATAAATAATAAAATTATGTTTTCACCTCTAAAAAATTTATAATTAATTTTTTTGTTCCTCTTAAATTTTTTTAGATTTACCCTCTAAATAATAGAGTTCAAACACGTATCAATGGTGTTCAACAAAAACTTTAACTATCTCTCTATAGGGGGAATGATTATGGTGTAAGTGCAAGTAGTGCAGAAAACAGTTATTTTAAAGGTTGATAGCCCATCAATTATAACAAAGTGGTGAGTTAATTAAGTTGATCACAAAATCATATGGGATTAATTAGCTGCTTAGTAATGACATTATTTAGATTTTGAAACATTAATATGGTCAACCCCAGTATGTAATTATTATAATCATAAAAAGTCTATTTATTATTAGATACAACGTACTCTACCATTTTTATACACTATTTGCTCCAATAATGTAAAACATTACAATCTAAAATTATTACAAATATCATATAAAAAAAAAACCAAAATTTTTATTTTATAATTAAATAAGTATTTAACTTTAATTTCCACTAAATACATCATTAATCTTCATTTATGTCTATTAAAGATTAACAGGAGAAAGAAAGTGGTTGGAAGGAGTGGTGGTTCACTTATAATTAGAATTGATTATGAATCGAATCGGGTTGGTTTGAGTTGGTTCAAGTAAAAATTTAGGTTTATTTTTTAATATTGGGTTCAGCTCAATCTAGATAAAAATGCTAAAATTCAAGTTTGATTCGACCTAGCTAGTATTAAAATTTTTGTGTTATTTTTATATAAAAATAAATTTAAAAGTATAATGCATCAAATACACTAAAAATAATAAAATAAATGTTTCCCAACAAATGGAAAAAAAATTTATACTTAAATAACACTAAGTTAGGTGCAATTTAGCAAACAAATATCTCTAAAATAGTAGCAAAATTAATAATAAAACAAAATAGTAACAATATAATAACGAAATGATAGCAAAACAATGAAAAAACAGTAAAAACTAGCACTAATTTTTTTTTTTCAAATTCAAGTCGAGCCTGGGCCAAAAAAATCTTATCTAAAGCCCAACCCATTTTTTAATTTTTTGTTCAAAATTATTCTTCAGGCTTATATTTTTGTTCAAATTCTCTTAATTTTTGAGTTAATTTTCGGGTCGGGCCAATCCCAACCCATGATAAAATCTACTTATGATTAGGTGGAGAGGAATTGAGAATGGATAATTTTTTGAGAAGAGAGTTGAAAAGAAGAATACATAATGTATATTGTATTCATGAATTGTTGCATGAATCTTTTTATATTGGGAGATATTAACATGAGGTTGATGAAACTAAGGTTGAGATCTAATAAAATTGATGGAACTGTGTGGTAGAAAATACATGTTGAACTTCACATAAAGTAGGTATTGAAATTGGTATAACAAAGTCCAAATAATAATGTAAATAAAGTGAGTGAGTGAAGTTATAGAATAAATTAAAGAAATTGAAACCTAAAATGCCAACAAATATTGTGTAATCCTTTCTGGTATTCAAAACTATAATGGGGGTTAGACAACATGATTAAGCATTTAGCCATGCTTTCCTTTCATTATCATAATCATAATCATCATTTCTCATGTTCCATTTGTCTTCCCGGGATGCTGAAAAAGTATGGGACAAAACACCCTTGATTTACTATATTTTAGTAAAGAAATATCATCACATATCCTCCCTCACTTTTAATGTTTTATTGGCTAATTATTCTTTCCACTTTCCCCCAAAGTTTGAAATTTGTTCTCCTTAATACTTACGTTTGTTTTATTATCCTTTTACATTCAGAATCACGCGTGTGCTTAAATATTATCTTCTTATTATTATCATTTTAACAACAAGAAAGGTATACATTAAATTAATCATTCTATTATTAAATAAATTAATTTAGTCCTTATATTATTAAAAAAATAAAATAATTTCAAATTTTAATAGAGTTAATAATTACTGTTAAAAATTTATTATTTCTAATTGCAGTTTAATTTTAAACAAAATATTTCATTTATAGAATCATAAAAAAAAAAATTCAAAATATTAACTTTGTTAAGTAGTAAATGATGTTTTTAATGCTTAAGGGTCAAAAAAGTCCTCAACAAAAAAATAATATAAAAAAATTAAATAAACTCTCATGAAAAAAATGTAATCAATTAAACTCTCAATGATCCAAAATAAATCAATTGGCTTTTTCAATTAACAAAGACTATCAGTTGACCGTTAACCTCACTAGTATGGCTAATGAAAGTCACCAAAAATTGCCACGTGGCAATATGTTGATGTGGGCATGCCACTTTTATAAAAAAAATTAGATAAATAGTTGTCCGACTCATTTTAGATGAGTGCAAAATTTAAAAAAAAACTAAAAATGATAAAAGAAATATTTAAAAAATTCTACAAAAAATTTAAATATGCAAAAACTCAGAAAAAAATACTGTTTATTAAAAACATCATGCCTTCCTTTAATATCGATATTCTTTTCAAAAGTTGTTGAAGTGTTCATCCATTCCCGGCAGTTTGGAGCCGATTCAATATCATTGTGGCATTGGCTGTTGAGATCAAATAATCCCAAGAATCTGGACTTTCTTAACCAACCACCAATTTCCTCTTCAGGAACTTCTAATCTTTTAACTACTGGTTGCTAAATTCATCTTTAAAAAATTCTAAAATGTATATATAAAAAAATATTTTTATAATTTTTAATAACTAATATTTTTTTGAGTTTTTGCACATCTAAAATTTTTTATATAAATTTTAGAATTTTTAATAATTTTTAAATTTTTTTTAATTTTGTACTCATCCAAAATGAATCTAGACAATTATTTGTCTAAATTCATTTTAAATGCACATTTTACTTATTTTTTTAAAAAAGCTTTTATTTTTTGAAAAAAATATTTTTTTGTTGACATGGCATGTCCATGTCTACATACTGCCACATGGCATTTTTTTAGAGGTTTCCATCAGCTATGTCAACGAGGTTAACAATTAAATTCGTCAATTGACTTTTTCTAGATCAATGAGGGTTCAATTGGGTGCCATTTTTCATAAAGGCTCAATCTATTTTTTGATTTTTTATTAAGGACTTTTTGAACCCTTAAACCTATTTTTAAACAATAAATTTTAACTATATTATAATTGGACCTTATTTAATTCTTTTTAATAGTACATGGATTAGATTGACTCATTTAATAGTAGAGGGACTAATTTGATCAAGTTCTTATAATAAAAAGATTTCTAAGGTACCTTCACAAATTATGTGTAGAAGTAATGGGGCTTTTTGTGAACTTAATTATTAGGTTTACTCGATTTTGTAATAGAACCAAAAGTTGGTATGTTGAGTATATGAATTCTGCATGACATAGCTTCATTTATAATAGTGGAATTTATAAATAAAAAGTAAATGATATCATTTCATTGGCATTACATGATAGATGAAAAAGTAGCATGACCTAAAACAAATGATTTAATTACTATTTATTAGTAATTAACTTTTAATAAAGGAATATGTAACAATTACCATGAGATTAAATAATATCATACTAGGAGAACTGATTTTATCCTGAAGAGATTTCAGTGAGTTCATCATCATTTGAATATTGTTTTAGAACAACAATAATCCTCTTAACCACATTTTAAAGTTTTGAATGTCTTAAATTAAAGTGTTCATAAGTCAATTTTTCATTTTTATGATTTAAGTGCTTCGGGTTTAGATGACTTATGAGAGTAACACTAATTAAAATTTCATTATTTTGTAATTAAAATAAGAAAAAGGAATAAACTATAAATAAGAGTGGGATTGCCAACATCCTGCTTCCAAATGATAATTGCGCGAAGCTTTGAAAATAAAATAGAAAATTTGGAGTTGAATAATAATTGATTTAGAAAATTAGCATAAAGGAAATTTTAAGAGAAAATGAGTGGCAATTAGACTTTGTTCGATCAAAGTCCACATTAGTGGAGAGACCTGAAAACAATACAGTTGTAGGACACAAAAACACATCATCCATGAGTGAAATACAGATAAGAAAGTTGGGTATGAAAATTAACCACTTTCCCAGGCCTTCTTTGCAAAACAATTATTAAAAACAAGATTATCACATACATTGTTTATGCACATGGAGAGTAAAAAACTAAAGATGGGTCCCCCTTTCTAGCTCCCAACAAATTTGTTTCGCCAAGGAAATGATGGTAACATTTTGATTCACATCCAAACTACAGCTGAATTCTTTGTGAACTAAACATAGTCCTAGTTCAGTCGTCTCCTTCTATGTGCTCGAGAGTCACCGCTGTCAACATCTGAAACTCTGAAACTATCATTTCTCCTTCTGGAAGATGAAGCCGAAAGTGATACTTCGGAGTCTATTTCGACAGCAGTGTCCATTTGATTCCCTGAGTTTATTACAGCACCAATGCTTGAGAACGAATCTCTATCATCCACCTGGGGTGGCTGCTCCTGGTTTCTTCCCACCGGGTTGCTACGGAGATATGCTTCAACTATCCTCTCTGTTGAATTCAATCCAGATGACAGAGAAGTAAATCTTGCAACTCTTCGTAATTGTGATTGTCTTTGACGGAACAAAGAATGAACTCGGGAGGACATAACATCAGTACCATTTGTGCTGCTAGGTCTAAAGTCAACATCATCAAGGGACACAACTGCAGTTTGCTCTCCACGCAATCCCCGAGATGTCAATATCCTGTTAAGGACAGAATCAGTTATTTCTGTCGTTTCGGCCTCCCTTGGTGGAGTCAGATCACGGGTCAAATCAAATCTGCTTCCAAGGCGGCGAATCATCTCCTCCACTGGGAGATTTAAAGCAGTCCTTTGAATAGTTTGCCTCCAGCTCTCCACTCGCCGTGCATTGGGCCGAGGAGGGATCTTAAGACCGGAGTCCTCTTCTGGCTCAAGGTTGACTTTCCCCCTGCCATAAATCGGGGTCAGAGTTTTAATTGTCACCTCTTCTTTGCAAACAGGACATTCTTTTGCATCAGAATGCTTATGTAATGATCGGTAGAGGCAAGACCAGCAAAACAAGTGACCGCAACAAGTTACAACAGGTTCCCGGGCCAAATCCAGGCATATGTTACAATCAAAGAAACCCACATCATTGCTAACTCCCTTCTCAACATCATCCTTGTTTTCTGAAACTTCATCTTCCAATAATCCATTGGTATTCTCACATGATTTGGGCAAATCACTCGTTCTTTCCTCTGGAATGATGCTGCCCTCACCTGCCTGTAACGTACTTGCATTGTCCGAATTCACCATGAACTGATCCAATTCGACAGATAGGTTCTGAGTTGCAGCAGGAAATTGAACCTGCTGCCATCTCCACCGTCGACGCCGAACAGCTTCTCTAATCCTATTGAACCGATTATTAACCGAAGCATCCCAGCCTAAACCTTCATTAGACACTGAACCTGACCCTGTCTCAGGAGTAGGACCCAGATTCAAATCCAGGTTCATTGTATCATGCGTTTCCTCACCCATTCCAAAAAATGCTCCAAACAACCTTTATTTTCGATCCCAGATAATGCGTCCTTATAATTTCCACAAGTTTTAAGGTACCCAGATAAAAAAGAAAAAGAAAAACCTTTTAATTTAACCTACGATTAAAGAAAATCATCCCACATAATCACAAAACTAAACCCAAATCATCAAAAAACCTAGATTTTGCCCTAAAAACTAATAAAACTCAAATTCAAAAACCTTTATCACATATATATATCAAGATCCCGGATCAAAACCCAAATCATAACTTCACAAATTAAAAGAAACCTAGCTTTAGGTCATCAAACTAGCGATTATAAATACAAATAGAAAAATAAATATGAAAAAATTATAGGAAAACTGAGACTTATAGAAGAAAAAAACGAGAGACCTGACTTTAACAGCTGCCAATCTTGACCAGGGCTTTAAGTGCGCTGAGCCAGTTAGATGGATGGAGCTGTTTCTGTGTTAAGTTGGGTTTGAGTTGAGTCGCCATGGATTGTTATCTTCTTGGGTCAGCGATCTTTCGTCTGTTTTAGAGGAAGAAGTGCAGTATATTGAAAAATAAATAATACGGAAATTAAAGGGAATTCATTGGATGCAACAAAGTATGACATATTTTTATTTCTAGTTTTTTATCCCGCCCCAAAATTCTCCATAGATGATTTATAAAATATAAATTAAAAATTATTTAATTTTATTTTTTAATGTAAATATAAATATTTTATATTTAAAATAATGAAATTAACCTAAAAATTGTATATAAAAATATTTTTCTAAAAATATCATAGAGTTATTAATTGTTTTTTTATTTGAAAAATTGATGGCTTTTAGAAATGTTTATGAAAAAGACTTTTTAACTTTATCAAATACTATTGAAAAGCTATAAACCCAAGCTCATTATGTAAAAATAAATTTAAAAATTTAAAACAAAATTAATATAAAAAAATCGAGCATCAAATTCAAGCAAACCGAATTATGATGGATGGCTAAAAAAAAAAACCAACTGAAATGGCCGAATGTTATAAATTAAATAGATGTCATAACCCCTTTAAGCATATTAAAATAATGAGATAAAACTCTTTACTTAATTTATAATCAGGAGATTATTAAATAGAGTAATTAAGAAACTTTAATTCATTAAATGTAATACCTTTATTAATTGAATGTAAATGAGCTTATAAATAGCACATTGTAAGTGAAAATAAAACAATGAAATTCTCTCGTATTTTCCATCATTTTTTATTTATTGTTTTATTAATTTTTCTAAAACACGTTATCAGCACGAGCTTCTACGAGTTCAGAGTGAAGTTCACATCATTTCGACTTTATATAATTTGACTGTATAACTCCCGTTAAACTATATACGGTATACGTATTTTCATAATTCTTTTATTTTATTTTCTAGATAAAATATTTGCTTTGGGTAACATTTGCACATTTATTTTTACAACTAAAATCTAATAATGATAATTATATATACATGTTTTTTTTAATTAAAAGAAATTTCAATTAATTTAATTTGTGTTAAGTTATTATTATGACTATTCCTCTTTATGCCAATATTTGACATACATATTATTATTTAGCAAATTTGGTATATATAATTGAATTATTTCACGATTGAGAATACTTATTATTTTACTAATATTTTTTTTTATTTTGATTCAAGTGATTATAATGTCAAATCTTGTCAAACTTGAATTTGTGGCCTCAGACATCTCAAGCAAGAATTATTTGTCATGGGTATTAGATGCTGAAATTCACCTAGATGCTAAAGGTCTAGGAAATACTATATTAGTAAATAAAGAAGCATATAATCAAGATAAGGCAAAATCAATGATTTTCATCCGTCATCATCTGCATGAAGGATTAAAAATGGAATATCTCACTGTGAAAGACCCTCTTGAGTTGTGAAAAAATTTGAAAGAACGATTTGACCATCAGAAAACTGTGATACTCCCTAAAGCTCGTTATGATTGGATGCACTTACGGTTACAAGATTTTAAGACTGTAAGTGAATACAATTCAGAACTTTTCAAAATTAGTTCTCAACTAAAATTATGAGGAGAAAACATAACTGATGAGGACTTGTTAGAGAAAACATTTTTAACCTTTCACACTACTAATGTGCTCTTGCAGCAGCAATACCGTGAAAAAGGTTTTAAAAGGTATTCTAAATTGATTTCATGCCTTTTGGTGGCTGAACAAAATAATGAGCTATTGATGAAAAATCATGGAATTCGTCCCACTGGTTCTGCACCATTCCCTGAAGTGAATGTAGCAGTACACAATAATTATGAAAATAGAAAATATAGAAGTCGCGGCCGTGGTCGTGGACGTAGTGGGGGACGTGGTTGAGGACGTATTAGTAATCGTTATCATGGTGGTCATAAAAATGATACTTCTAACCACTAGAAAAAGAATAACAATGAAAGACAAGAAAGAAGTGATCAAAATAATCCTTCAAAGATTGTTGAGAATATATGCTACCGATGTGGTATGAAGGGGCATTGGTCACGTACCTGCCATACGTCTGAGCATTTAGTGAAACTTTATCAAGCATCCATTAAAAGGAAAGGAAAGCATATGGAGACAAATTTTATATCCCAAAATGATGAAATGGAGGCAAAAGATGAAGATATTCACTATAATAATAAAACTGACCATGCCTACGAGGATGATAAATTTAATGACTTTAATAATATAACTCACCTAGATGTGGCAGATTTCTTTGAGAATCATTAGAAAAATTGATGTTATTTTGACATTTTTATGTTGTTTTAAGTATATTTTATTTTCTTGCATAAAGAATAATTTATATATTTAATAAATAATTGCAATGTTTCTCATATTATATTTTGTTTGTTTTTATGAAGAATATGAATATTCAACAAAATTTCGATGGACCCAAAATCAATGAAGACATATGTCTTGCAGATAGTGCTACAACACATACGATACTCAAAGATAAAAAATATTTTTCTCATTTGACAATGAGTAATGCCTATGTTAATACAATATCGGGTAGTTCAAAACTTATTAAAGGCTCTGGAAGAGCTATTATATTATTACCTAAAGGTACAAAATTTGTCATTGATGATGCTTTATATTCCACCAAGTCTCAAAGAAATTTATTGAGTTTTAAAGATATTCGTCTTAATGGATATCATATTGAGACTATGAATGAGAAAAATGTTGAATATCTATATATTACAAATGTTGAATATGGAAAGAAATATATTTTGGAAAGACTACCTGCTTTTTCATCAGGTTTATATTATACACATATTAGTGCAATTGAGTTACATGTTACTACAAACCAGAAGTTTGTAGAACCACATACTTTTACTATTTGGCATGACCGATTAGGCCATCCCAGATCTATTATGATGCGAAGAATCATCGAGAATTCAATTGGACACCCATTAAAGAACCAAAAGATTCTTAAATTCAAGGATTTATCTTGTGCCGCTTGTTCTCAAGGAAAATTGATTATTAAACCATCACCAGCTAAAGTTGGGATTGAATCTCCAACATTTCTAAAATGTATTCAAGGTAATATATGTGGGCTCATTCATCCACCATGTGGACCATTTAGATATTTTATGGTATTAATAGATGCATACACATGTGTGCTTATTATCGACTCGCAACCTGGCGTTTGCGAGACTACTTGCTCAAATAATTCGATTAAGAGCACAATTTTCAGATTATGCAATTAAAACTATTCGTCTTGATAATGCTGGTGAGTTTACATCCCAAGCTTTTAATGATTATTGTATGTCAATTGGGATAAAAGTTGAACATCCTGTAGCTCATGTTCATACACAAAATGGTTTAGTTGAATCATTTATCAAACGCCTCCAACTAATAACTCGGCCATTGCTTATGAGAACAAATCTCCCTGTTACAGCTTGGGAATATGCTATTTTGTATGCAGCAGCACTTGTGCGCTTATGGCCAACAAGTTATAATAAGTACTCCCCATTACAATTGGCTTTTGGTCAGGAGCCAAATATTTCCCATCTTAGACTTTTTAGATGTGCAGTATATGTTCCAATTGCTCCACCACAACGCACAAAGATAGGTCCTCAAAGGAGGTTGGGAATATATGTTGGTTATGAATCTCCTTCTATAATTAAATATGTTGAACCATTAACAGGAGATTTATTTACTGCACAATTTATTGATTGTGATTTTGATGAAACAACATTCCCAACATTAGGGGGAGAGAAAATACAAGTGGTAAAAGAAATTACATGGAATGGATTATCATTATCTCAATTAGATCATCGTACAAGTCAATGTGAACAAGAAGTTCAAAGGATTATACATTTGCAAAACATTTCCAATCAACTGCCAGATTCATTTACTGACCTAAAGAGAATTACAAAATCTCACATACCAGCTGAAAATGCTCCAATACGAATTGATATCCCAATAAAGCAAATTGTTAGTGCAAAAGAAAGTAATCCATACTTGAAGCGTGGAAGACCAATCGGTTTCAAAGATAAAAATCCTTGTAAAAAGAAAGGATCAATTATTCAAGATGGTAATATTGTGGAGGCAAGTGCCCCAGAAGAGGCCAAAGATATAACTAATCAAAAAACCCCAGAAGAGGTTCAGGTACCTGAAAATGGTGATAACGAAGAAATCTCAATAAGTTATGTTACTTCAGGAAAAAGATGGAACCGAAAAAATATAGTTGCCGACAACAATTTTGCTTATAATGTTGCTATTGAAATAGAAAAAAAAATGAGGATCCTGAGCCTAAATCTATTGAGGAATGTAGAAATAGAAAAGATTGGCCAAAATGAAAAAACGCAATTCAAGCAGAATTAAATTCACTTTCTAAACGTGAGGTTTTTGGACCTATAGTCCAAACACCTAAATATGTAAAGTCGGTAGGATATAAATGGATATTTGTGCTAAAATGAAATGAGAAAAATGAAGTCGTAACATATAAATCACGACTTATAGCACAAGGATTTTCGTAAAGACCCGGCATTGGTTATGAAGAGACATATTCTCCTGTGGTGGATGCAATCACGTTTAGATACCTTATTAGTCTGGCAGTATGTGAAAAACTTGACATGCGTCTAATGGATGTTGTTACAGCTTATTTGTATGGTACACTTGATAGTGAAATTTATATGAAAATCCCAGAAGGATTTAAAATCCTTGAAGGATATAGTGTTTCCCGGGAAAATTATTCAATCAGATTAAGGAAAAGTTTATATGGATTAAAACAATCTGGACGTATGTGGTACAATCGTCTTAGTGAATATTTGTTAAAAGAAGGTTATAAAAACGATCCAATCTGCCCATATGTTTTTATAAAAAGGTCTGAATCAAACTTTATGATAATTGCTATTTATGTTGATGATCTAAATATTATTGGAACTCCTGAAAAGCTTCAAAATGCAGTAAATTATTTAAAGAAAGAATTTGAGATGAAAGATCTTGAAAAAATAAAATTTTGTCTTGGCCTATAGATCGAGCATTTAAAAGATAGAATTCATGTCTATTAGTCAAATTATACGAAAAAGATCTTAAATAAATTTTATATAAATAAAGCACATCCATTGAGTACCCCGATGGTTATACGATCGTTAGATGTGAATAAAGATCAATTTCATCCTTGTGAGAATGATGAAGAATTTCTTGGTCCTGAAGTACCATATCTAAGTGCCATAGGAGCATTGATGTATCTTGCAAATAACACAAGACCTGATATAGCTTTTGCTGTAAACTTGTTAGCAAGATTTAGTTCTTCTCCAAGACGTAGACATTGGAATGAAATTAAACATGTATTTAGATATCTTAGAGGGACCATTGGTATGGGGTTATTTTATTCAAATGATTCAAAATCCCTATTAGTTGGTTATGTTGATGCTGGATATTTATCGGATCTACATAAATGTCGATCTCAAACGGGATATTTATTTACATGTGGAGGTACTGCCATATCACGGTGTTTGACAAAGCAAACATTAGCTGCTGCCTCTTCAAATCATGCTGAAATAATTGTAATGCATGAGGCAAGCCGAGAGTGTGTTTGGCTAAGGTTATTAACCCAACATATTCAGAAGATATGTAATTTGCCTTTACAGGAAAATATGCCAACTATCTTATACGAAGATAATGCAGCATGTATAGCTCAATTAAAGGGTGGTTATATCAAAGGTGACAGAACGAAACATATTTCACAAAAATTATTCTTCACTTATGATCTTAAGAAGAAAGGTGACATAGAAGCAAATTCGTTCTAGTGATAATTTAGCAGATCTTTTTACCAAGGCATTGCCAACTTCAACATTTGAAAGACTACGAAACAAGATTGGAATGCGTCGACTCAAAGATATAATGTGATGTCGCCATTAGGGGGAGTCTAAAACATGTTGTACTCTTTTCTTTTAACCAAGGTTTTGTCCTACTGGGTTTTCCTGGTAAAGGTTTTTAACGAGGCAACTTGTAATAGGAGATTGTATACTATTTTTCTTTCATAGGTTTTTATCCCACAGGGTTTTTCCTAATAAAAGTTTTAATGAGACACATTCTTATTTAAAAGACATCCAAGGGAGAGTGTTGTAAATTAAATGGATGTCATAACCCCCTTTAAGCATATTAAAGTAATGAGATAAAACTCTTTACTTAATTTATAATCAGGAGATTATTAAATAAAGTAATTAAGAAACTTTAATTCATTAAATGTAATACCTTTATTAATTGAATGTAAAGGAGCTTATAAATAGCACCTTGTAAGTGAAAATAAAACAATGAAATTCTCTCGTATTTTCCATCCTCTTTTATTTATTGTTTTATTAATTTTTCTATAACACCCAATACATTCATGTACACTCATTGTTCAAACATCTCTTAGGGTAGCACTTGGGACAACATGTTTCATTCTTAATTCGAACAACACTTTCAGACAACATGTTGGGACAATTAAAGTGTAATACTTTTGTTGGTATTTTTTTACTTGGTTCATCTTAGTTTTCGATTAGCAAATGATTCTTGGATTGAAGCTGCAATTATTTTGAATTTAATTTCGAATGAGAGGAAAAAAAATTGATTGAATGCAAACATTATCCTTATCCATTAATACTAAATCAATTTATTTTCTTTGAAGATAAAACTAATTAGGTTTACTTGGAAAGGAAGCATTTTCGAAATTAAAAAAGAAAATAAAAGAAAAGAGATTTGTGGATAATTATGTCAGATTAATATGCTAAATTATCTCATCAAAATTACTTGGAAAAGCTAATGATTTTTAGCCTATAAATAGATTGATTTGCCGTACATGTTTGTGTGTATCTTGGGTGCTTTTGTGAAGTGTTTTATTGATATTTTATTTTGTATTTTTGCACTATTGTATTAGACGATTTATTGGAGAGTAAACCTTACCATAAGTGAAGTTATTTAGGGTGAACAATTATAACATTGAGGGTACTTTGTTGGGGCTGTAATTATCCATTGTGTAATGGTAATTAATAGGGTTTCGAATATATTGTTGAATAAAATCATTCATGAGTAAAGTTCCATAGAGTAGCATTGGTGAATTTAAATTGTGTTAACAAAACTTTATATTCTAATGAGCAAGTTTGAAAATTTAGGAATGTACGAAGGAGAGTACATTTAAAAATGTTAGGTCAAATTATATTATATAGTCCATGTAAACGTAAATTGTGGATTTGGTTCTTACATTTTAATTTGATCAATTTTAGTCTCTATACTTTTTGAATTGATCAATTTTAGTCCTTGTACTTTTCAAAAATTAAAATTTAAATCATGACACAAACAGTAGCAATTAGATACGTTTGGCTAAATTTTACTAATAGTCATATACCATGCATAAAGCTGTAGATTCAATCCATGTTTTCCAATTGGATCATTCTTAGTCTTTATACTTTTCCAAATTTCAATCTTGAATCAAACAATAACTGTTAAATCTATTAACTGGTTTTTTGTGAGTAATAAGTGGAAATTGCAAGTTGACATGATATTACACATGTGATAATTGTTTGCTATATCAAATTTTGGAAATAAAAAACTTAATGGATTTAATACATCATTTGGTCATCCCTAAAAATTTAAAATCCAAAAAGTACAAGGACTAAAAAATAATTAAATTAAAATATAAAGACTAAATTTAAAAATTACATATAATATTGAGGATAGGAAATAAAATCACACTGTTTGAACCAAAAATATTAATATAAAAATATGTTATCTTAACATTAAATAGTTACTTGAAGGTCACAAATCCAAAAAGAACTCAAAATAAATTGTAACCTGATTGGATCATGTTTATCAATGTTGAGACCCAAGAAGTGATTCCACTAGTTTAATTATTAAGTTTCAGTTCAATAGTGATACGTCAAAAAGTAAAAACAATTATCAAAAACTGGAAATCCTATTACATGTTATATGTGCATAGAGAACATATTTTAGAATATAATATAGAACAATAATATATAATAAATAATGAAATGCACGGTTTGAAATAAAGCTGTTAATAGGTTGGGTCAGGAGGGTTTGAGTAAAAATATAGGCCTGAAAAATGAACTTCGGCAAAAAACAAGACCCGTTTAAGAAAGGATCGGACCTTGGGTAAAGTTTTTTGGCTTGACCTAAATTTTCAATAAGAAAATCCCCCTGATATTTTTTCACTTTTTACCACTGTTTTGTTACTATTTCATTATTATGTTGCTACTATTTTATTGTTAATATTTGGATATTATATAACACCTGTTTTATTGTTAATTTTGTTACTATTTTAGAGTCATTTGCTTGTTAAGTTACACTTATCTTAGTGTTATTTAAGTATAAATATTTTTTAATTTATTTTTAATTTGGTGAGAAACATTTAGTTTAATATATTATATATTTTAAAAATTATATAAAAATTAAAATTTTAAAAATTAATACGAGTTGGGACTGGGTTTTAATATTTCTATCCGGTTCGAACTTGGGCAAAAATTTAGACCAATTTTTTGGGTCAAGCCGAGCTCGAGCCTAGCAATCAGGCCTAAATTTTTGTTAGGACCCGACCCATGGACAATTCTAGTATGAAGTTAATAAATAATAACATACGAAATATGTATGATTTTAAAATAAAAATTCGATTAAATTGTGAGTAAAATAAAATTTAAACATGTAAATACATCACATTAATAATACTAAATATACTACAATTGTCCATCATGATGTTGTCATCAATCTTGAGTTAATGTTATGTTGACTTGTGACATCAACTCAATCAACAACATTATCAATATAACACAATTGATATGTACGATATTAAAATGATTAAAATTGATTAAATTGTGAGTAAAATGAAATTTAAGTACATAAATACATCATATTGAGAATACTTTGTAACACCCCCTAACCCTAAACCATCGCCGAAATAGGGTTACGAGGCATTACCAGATAATTGGATAATTTACGATTAATATTCAAATAATTATCGAACATATTATAATATAATCATAAGTTCATATAAAAATTTTGCTAATTGACTCTTTTTTTTTTAGAAAAATTCAATATAACCCCTTTATAAATATTTAACATTCCCTGCAAATTCAAATCGCAACCAATTCAAAATCAATATCACAATCCATACAATTTCATATTTAAATACACCTAAACATAGCTTAACATCAACTCGGTAATTTACTAAGTAAACATTCGCATATATTGTTTAATTAAATAAACTTCATTCATTCTATTTCAACTTGTTCCCAACTATACTAAATATGTTATGATAATTCTATTTCTATTTCATTAAACCAAGTATCAAAAGATCATGTTAGTATTAATTATACCAAATATATCATATAAATTTTCATACCATTTCATTGTTTAAACACCAAAATATCAAATATCATTCTTCACAACAAAAATCATATAGCATTTTAAAGTATTAAAATAATACTTATGTACATGCCACTTTTACTAAAAGAAAAATACATTATCGAGTTTGTGCTAGAGTCGGGATCGCCTGGATCCTGAATTGAGACTCTGAATACCTATTAACCTGTGCATGAGAGCAACCGTTCGTTGAGTATTTCATACTCAGTGGTATTACCATAATTCAAATTATAAACATAATAATCATATAAATTAATTCATATAACTTTAATATTTACTAGACCTATTTAAACATAAATTTGTCATTCTCAATATATTCATACAATTTAATTTAGCTATTCGTCAATTAAAATCATATACATTCATGTTGAGCCATTATCAAATTCATGAACCATTGGTTCATGCTTTCCATTCTTATACTCACATTCCAATTACATTTTCAATTCATGTTCCATTTTCACATTTCTTTCAATGGCTCAATCAATTCCTTTTATTCGACTTAACTTTTCTTTTAATTATCCCTATTAACAGACTCGGACTTTGGCGGATACACGGATCCAATTAAACACACCAGTTTAATTGGCACCCAGTGCCTCATCGGATAGTTTGAAGCAAAGTTGACACCCAGTGTCTCATCGGCCTAGCCGAAGTAAAGTGGTACCCAGTACCTCATCGAATCTATCCGAAGTAAAATAGTGACATCCAGTGTCTCATCGACTCGAGGTCGAAGTATCCCTGAACACTTTCAATCCTATGGCATGCCAACTATATCCGATTCAGCCCGACTAGTTAATAGGGTTTCCAGATCACATATAAATCTCAATTCAATTCAGTTGCAATTTCTCACATTTTCAATTCAATCATTTTCCACTTTTCAATCAAATTTTCAATTCACATATTCATAGTTCAATACACTTTCTCAATTCAATATATATATTTCAATTATTCACATATAATCACAATTCAATTTAATTTCATACAATTCAATACTAACACTTACCTTACAATTTACTTACCATATACATAAATTAATTTAACATTTAATAAATAAATAAATAATTTGAATTATAGTAATAAAAACCCGGATTTCGTGATTACTCATCGATAATTTTCTCCTTTCCTTTTTGTGCCAATGCCTCGGGTTCTTTATTAGCTACGAAAATAATAATAATTTACACTTATTAATTACAGCATTAATTATTTATAATAACTGAATTTCTATCCAATTTAATCCTAATTAACTCATTTACTTTTCTAACTCAATTCATACTTTATTTCTATTCATTTTCCTTCCATATTCTACTTAACTATCTAATGTTCATAATAAAACCCTAATTTAAAACTTCTTTCAATTTATTTCCTACAACACAAAACTTATAACTTAATTTACAATTTAATCCTTTAATCAATTCTAACTTAAAATTCATTCAATTAAATCCCTAATTCATTATTTTGTTCAACATGAACTATGTTCAAAAACCTAAGAACTTTGAAAACTTCAACTTAATTTCAACAAAACTTTGTTCTAAAACTTCTAAAACATCAAAATTAAGAAAAAATGAACTTCTAAAACATCAAAATTAAGAAAAAATGACTTAATTAACTTACCTTTTAAAGCTTCAAACCTTAAAACTTTAATTTTTCCTTTTTCTTTTTTTCCTTCCCCTGTTCGAATGTTTTCTGTTTCTTTTGCGTTGTTTCTTTTTATTTTACTTTTGTTTATTATTTTATTATATTAACTTAATAAATATTATTATTTCTTAAATAATAAGTAAATAAATAAATATATAACAATTATATGTATATGATTTATTACGCTTGTATTTTACTATCACTTTATATTTGTCAATTTATTAATTTATTCATTAATATAATAATATAATATCAATTAATTAAATAATAATAAAGATAATAAATATCTATTTAATACACAAATACATATATTACAAATGTACACTTATAAATATTTTTACATTTGCATATTATCATGACCATCTATTTGTCTTTCTTTTATTTATTTATCATACAAAAATCTTATAATATAATTAATATAAATTATAATTTATTTTATTATCAAGTATAAATACTACAATTGTACACATATATTTTTGTACATTTGTACAATATCAATACCATACAATTGTCATACTTTCAATTTATTTACTAATAAAAATCTCTTAATATAATTATTTAATTAGTAATTATCTTTTACTTAATTTTTTAAGTAAATAAATAAATATAATACAAATGTATATATTCACATTATTACAAATGTCACTATCTAATTTGTTTATTACACAAAAAATCTCACAATTTAATTATTTTATCTAATAAATATCTTTTACTAATTAAATAAATTATCACAAATATATATATTTCTATTAATACACTTGTATTAAATCACTACCATACATTTGTCTTTATTTTATTTATTTATTTTAATATAATATCTTAATTTTAATTAATATAATTTATAATGTTTTAATTAAATATTATTTTTATAATATAAATCAACAAAAATCTAAGATTTTTCCATGTATTACCACTTCATCTTAAGCTATTGGCTTATTTACCTATTTAGTCTCTCTTATTTTCTTTTACTTTATAATTAAACTTTTACACTTTATTCTATTTAGTTCTTTTTCCTAATTATTCTTAATTAAGCTAAATTCACCTAATTTAAACCTAATTAAACACATCATTAGACTCATAAATATTTCTAATAATTATTTTTGAACTCGATTTACTAAGACAGAGGCCCGATATTATACTTTTCCGATGCCCGTGATTTTTGGGTCAGTACATACTTAATGAACTACAATTGTTTATAATGATGTTGTCATCAACCTTAAGTTAGTTGAGTTGACTTGTGACACCAACTCAATCAAGAACATTACTAATATTTTCAATTGATGTAGGTAATAAAGTATGAATAATACAATTAAAATGTAAAAAAGTATATTAAAATAAAATTTTGATTTAGTGGTAATACTAAAGTTTTATTGATTTAAATAACATGGGTTCAAATCTAGTCGATTTTGAAAAATGAGTAAATTGGTCTCTCTCAACAAAAAATACAAAAAAGAAATTAAAAAATTTAAAACAATTTTTAAAATTCAAAATATTTATAAAAATTCTAAAAGTTATTTTTAAAAAAATTATAAAATTTTTTAAAAAAATTTAATGAATATATAAAGAAACTTAAAAATCTAAATGTTTTCTAAAACAATAATTTTGGGACCTAAATAAGTTCAAGTTTATCATATTAAAGTATTTTTTTCTTATTTTACTTTGAATTTTTTTCAAATATATATAGTTTCAACTTTATGCTTTCTATTATGGAATTAGTTATATTATAACAAAATTTTAAATTAATATGTTTAAATTTTTAATTTAACTCGAATAATTTTACTCGATTCTATTCGATTCAGCTCGACTTGAATTTCATTTCACTCGAGTCGATTCGAAAAAAATTCAAATTGAGTTAAGATGATAAAATAGGACTCGTCAACTTGATTAACTCAAAAAAATTTTACTCGATTCGATTGAACATTCACCCTTAAAGATAGTTTCTTTACTACGGGTATAATTTAGCTTTATGCAAATGATTTGTATTTGTAAGCTAATTTAATGTAAAATTATTTTAAATTAAAAAATTATTTCAAATTAAACTTAAACTTAATCTCATTTTCACTTGATAATCACAAACAATTTTTTTAAAAGAAATCAATGAATAAAAAAGGAATTTAAATAAATTTAATTAACATAGCATAAATGAGTAGTCAGCACATAATTGATTAAAGTAACTTCCACCGAGTACAAACAGACATGACGGGTTCCATTATTTTGTAAGTATTACAGTTACTTTGATTCTTTATTGACAAATACTTTTTTTTTTTTTTTTTGGGGGAAGGGAGAATATTCATAAGGAAACAAACATAGCTTGATTAACTTCCATTAACTTTCTTACAATCTGATCTGATCTCTCCATTGCTTCCTGTTAAAGGGCTGATATTCCCCATATTTATCATTGACTGAGCAAAGCTTTGGAAGAAGGCAGTTTGGTTACTGCTGAAGGTGTTGACAATGGAGATGGTGGGAGCCCCACTTGTGGAAAACAACTCTTGGTCAGATTGAAGAAGGCCCTGATTGTTTTGAAGGTTTGTAAAATAATTATTATCGAAAGTATCGGGTGTGGTGGGATCAAGATTCGCCACATTGAATCCGCTCCCTGATTGAGGACATATCTGCTGAAGTGTTGTCAAGTAGGATGAATTGAGTGTGGGGTCAGGGTTGCCTGTTCCGCTGAAATTGTATAGCCTGCTGCTGAATAATCTGCACTGCGCTCGTCCGAATGTGTGCGCACCTACATGATTGCAGATGCCAAAATTTTAATGAAACAAGAGAATCTGATGTCTTGAGCTACTAACTAGAGAAGATTTGAAAAAGTTTATACCAGATAATGCCACAAGATCATTAGTGTTAAGCCCCACTGCAGTGAACTTGGCAGTGATGTTGGTTAAGCTTTCAAATGGTGAGGGGATGGAGGAGTTGGCTCCTGCTTGGTTTGCTGTCAAACTGTCCCTTCTCCCTAGTAGAACTGTCCATGAAGGACCCCCTTGCTTCAACCACAACCACACGGTATGATTGCAAATGACGGTTAAATAATTGAGGTTTTGTTGATATATGTAAAATGAGTTTATTTAGGGTTACCAAAGAGACGGAAGCTTCAGCGGCGAGGGCCAGAATGTCAGCACAAGAGACAATGCCAGGACAAGAGTTCTCGAGAGCAGTTTTGATGTTATCAACAACGTTAAACCCTCGAGTTGAGTTGGTATTGGGTGCTGCATCTTTCTCGCTCTGTATGTTGGCGCTGTTGTCTAACAAGATGGAACCATCACATCCCTGTCGTAAGCCCCTTTAGATTGATTACTAAAACTCAAACCAGTCCAACAAAATGATATTCATAAACAAAAAAAGAAAAAAAGAAAAAAAGTGAGTGAGTGAGTGAGTGAGAGAGTGAGTGAGTTTTACATTGACAAAGCAATCATGGAAATGGAGACGAATGAGGCTGGCACCGATCCGAACATCAGATTGTAAAGCCTGCTGAATAACTCCCCGTACGATGCTGGAAGCATTGGGGCACGTGTTATCGTAAAATGTAGAATTCAATTGAGCTTTGGATCCAACAATTAATAATATTATAGAAATGATTAACAAGAAAAAGGAAGCATAATTTGCAATATTTGAAGGCAACATTGTGGTTGATGACTTCATCTTCCTCAAATAGGTTTATTAGTCCGTGAATGCATAAGACCTTCCTTTTAGCCTTTATATATACTACTAAACTTTCGGGCGCCAATCTCTGTTATATATTAACTTATTATATAAGGATTCATCACCAACTTGAGAGCATCCTTTATCTTTCTTTTTTTTCTTTTATGGGTCCAATCTCTTTTCCTCTCACTTTCGCGTGTGTGTATGCATGCACACAATTAAAAGGTCTACAGTATCTACAAACATGTATTGTTTCACCGACAACTCCATTCATAAAGAAAGAAATAGTTTTACGATAAAGTTAAATGATGAAGGGGCCGGGGGGACATAGTCTTCGCAACCCAGTCAACAAGTTTTTTTATGACGAAAAGGAAACATATGGTTAAATCCAGAAAGGTTTCAATGTACATCACAAGCATTTAAACAAAAAGTTCATAAAAATGGCTGAAAAATGTTAAACATAAGTTCTTAAAGTCAATAAAAGTTGGTAAATTTAAAGGCTGTCTTACAAATTATTGAATCTATGAATGTCGGGAACTAGATACATATATTAGCCATTAGGTGCTCCATTTATCCCACTAATTACGCCATCGATTTGGCAAAAAATTAAAGCAATTTTAACATTTTTCTGTCACTTTTAATATTGCTAAGAAACCCAGAAAAAAGGAAACTTGACTTCAACATGCAACAATAAATCAATAATGGTACAACGTAGACATATTACCTTTAGTTTTTTTGGTTCTGCCAAACAGATAAAGTTTAGTGCTTTCCAGTGATCTAACATGTGAAATATCTCCAAGCCAAAGAGTTAACGTTACATCTGATTTACTTGGACGCAATGAAAATTTTGTTGGTAAAAAGTTTTCCTTATTTTTCCGCAATCCGAGGGAGGGGGCGGAGAATTACGAAAATGACAGTACTTTTAACCAAATTAATTTTGATGAATGTAGAAAGTAAGTGTTGCTTGTAAATTTCAATAAAAAAAACTTTTAAGTTAAATTTCACTAATTAATCATACATGGGTGGAAGTTGAATGTCCATCATAGATTCTGAGTTTCCCAAGAGTAACCATTGCTGTAATAATAATTCCCTAAAAAGAGGGTCACCCCATGTCCTGTTCAAAAGAAATAGCAGTCGCCTGGAAAGGAGGGACACAAGTGGCTGTTGGGTGAGAGCAGTTGAAACCTTACACTTTAGATAGGAGGGCTTGCTTGACCACAACTCGTCTTGTCGGAATAAGCTAATTTTTTGAAGACCATGAGACGAACGAATCTCATGGCAGGTATGACGATAATAAAATATTGGTAGGCTTTCAACACCGAATCAACTAGTTTAATTTTTGGAGAGACATATAAGGTTTGACTGACATCATTGGCGGCAAGGCAGGGATAAAATATGATAAAATGTTAGGTTGCCATCACCAAAATTTGATGTTAATTAATGGTGCTAACAACTGCAATTGCTCTGGTGTTTGTATTTGTAGATCGAGAATCTGATCATTTCTTTTAGGGTTAATTTTACCAATGTCCTCAAATTATGGCCCAGATTTTGAATTAAGTCTTCACGCTGGTCCTTCCATCAATTGATGGCCCGGTCAAGAAGTCATGGAAGGACCAACGATCATTTTCTAAAATGATATCAAAATTTATGTAGGCTGTGAGAACATATATGTAATAAGGAAGTGTATGGCAATATCAGGATTGGAAAAAGGAGGGTTAGGAGTCGACTTAGAGGAATTCTAGAAGCCCTTGAGATCAAGCTAAGAACTGAACTGGAAAAAATAACAGGAAGAACGACTGCGGAAATAGTAATTTTGCAGTGACTAGCGGGTCATCGGTGGCTGAGTAGATATTGCTTCATAAGAAATGCATATATAATTACAACCAAACAAATCCACTGATAAGTATTTTAAGGATTCAATTCACAAGAAAATGGGTTTGAAATTCCGTCAGAAAAGTGATAGGATTTAAATAAAAATATATGTTCAAAAAATGAGTTTAGACAAAAAATAAGACTTATTTTTTAAATTGGCTGAGTCTCGGGTAAGATTTTTTTAGCTTGGGCCCGACCCGACCTGAATTTGCCTACTTTTTTTCAATGCTGTTTTGTTGTTGTTTGTTTACATTTTGATGTTGTTTTGTTATCATTTTGCTATTATATTGCTACTATTTTTGGAGATTGTATAACTCTTATTTATTAATTTTACTACTATTTTAGAAGTATTTGCTATCTTAATTTTATTTAAGTATAAAGACTTTTTTTAATATATTTTTAATTTATTGGGAAATATTTATTTTAATATTTTTAGTATATTTAATGTAGTATATATTTTTTAACTTTTTTATATAAAAAATAATATATATATTTTTTAATACAAGCGAGTTAGGCTTAGGTTTAGATTTTTTATTTAGGTTGGAGTTGGGCAAAATTTTAAGCCCATTTTTCAAGCCGAGTTGAGTTCGAGCTAAAAAATAAGCCTAAATTTTTGTATTGACCCGACTCAACCCATAATCAAATCTAATTAACACATAATAAATTAATAAATATAAAGAATGCTTAAAAGTAATTCAAATAAAGTAAATGGAAGAATAAAAGAATATTATTTCTTATTCAACTTCGATTCATAAAATGGAGTGATTAAGGATGAGCTTCAGCCAATGAGAATTAATAATCTATGTCAAATTAATCTGAATTTAGAATGAATGGCTTCATATTTCAGCAAAGTGATTAAAAAATACAAGGTTTATTGTTACACCTCCCCCAATAACTTCAAGTGGTTTACTATAGTTACAAGCTTCGCCTTTAGCTATCGGCTCTTCAATAGTTACCTCTCGACTAAATTGCTAATGTAGAGTGGGTGAGTGGCTCTCAAACCCACTTTCCCCTAGTCACCTAAGCACAAATCAAGAAAATTAAATTGCATCCACTCTCTAAATGATTGTTTAATCCTATTTTGATCACTAGCCCATTAATCTATGAATATTTCAATCACTTTGCAAATAACATAAAAGATATGGAACTGAAGCATTACGAAAGAGAAATAAATAAAATTAAGTCAACTTAGCTAAACTATTAAAAATTAAAAATTCCTAAAAATATATAAAAATTGTAAAATATTAATGTAAAAAGTGTAAAAATAATTATAATTTTTGTAAAAATGCTTAAAAATTGCAAAAATTATTTAAGTTTTAAAAAAAAATTGTAAATTTTATTATAATAAAAAGCGCAATATTGTTAAAATAAAGAGTTTGAAGATTCATCCTCTATGCTCATGGATTGGCAATCATAGATTTCACGCATTATTTGATTGATTAAGCCTCATTGTCTAATTGAAAAATTTTCAATAAAATGTTTAAATTTTTTTTTTGGCAAATGAGCTAAATTTTAAATTAAAAAACCAACTTTGAATTTCAATATTAGAAGATAGTTTAAATAAAAAAAATTGTAAAAAAAAATACTAATCTTATAATTTTCAAAATTTTAAATATTTTGTTACAATTATTAATAATTTTTTTAAATAATGATTTTCACAAAATTTTTAAAAATTTTTAATACTTTTTTAACATATTTTACATATTTTAATAATTTTTTACCATTTTTAAAATATTTTTTTATAATTTTACAAGTTTTTTTCTTTTACTTTTTTTGAAAAATATTTTTAATGATTTTTGACTTGTCAACACTAATTAACTTCGTCAACTTATTATGTCGACACATCATCAGTTAATGTGCCATATCACCAATGTTGTGGCATATTCTCATTGGTCAGTTTTTTTTTTAAGGATCAAAGTAGAAAAATGGAGAAAAAAAGTTTAGAAAGTAAAATGTAAAAACGATATAGTTGAAAACCCAAATTGTGAATAAAGCGAAAAATAAATCCCACCGTCGAGGATATTAGTACGAAGCGGAAAAAGAGATACTGTGGGTGCAATGAAACACTTCACTGTTGTTAACCAATTTGTATTTTAGTACTACTAATGAAAGCTGTGAAACGTAGTTGTTTTTAGCTTGGAAAGGAACCCCAAACGTGGGCTGAGATTCTAATAAATGACAAGAAAAGAAGTCATTTCCATCTATCCATTAATGAATTTTAGAGTAGGAGAAGTAAAACTTGTGTCAATGTTAAAGCTGCCACAACTTCAATGTAATATCAAGCTTGGCAGTGGGGGATTTGGGACGGTCTATAAAGGAGTTCTGAGAAAGGAAGAGGTACCTGTGAAAAGAATTCTAAAGAATACTCGCCATGGGAAGCAAGATTTTATAGCTGAAGTGACCACCATAAGCAACCTCCACCACAAGAACCTTGTTAAACTCTTTGGCTGGTGCTATGAAAGCATTGAACTACTACTGGTTTACGAGTTCCTGCCCAGTGGAAGCCTAGACAAGTCCATATTTCGGAACCCGATTCCTAACACTGTGGAAACAACTCTGAATTGGGAAACAAGGCGCAACATCATTTGCGGAGTAGCCAAGGCACTGGATTATCTCCATCATGGTTGTGAGAAAAGGGTTATTCACCGAGACGTAAAAGCCAGTAACATAATGTTAGATTCAATGCTCGATTGGGGGATTTTGAACTAGCTCGAACCAACGACCAAACACACCATTCAACCAAGGAGATTACCGGAACCCCAGGCTATACGGTACCAGAAAGTTTCCATACGGGTAAGGCAACCGTTGAAACCAACATCTATGCATTCGGAGTACTAATACTTGAAGTGATCTGTGGGAGAAAGCCAGGGCATCAAAATGAGCAAAACAACTACAACATCAGCATTGTAGAGCGGGTGTGGGAACATCATAGGATAGGATGGATTTCTGATGTAATAGATGATCGATTAAACAAGAATTTCTATGAGGATGAAGCACGGTGCACACTTATCTGGGGTTGGGCTGTTGTCACCCCAACCCTCATGAGAGACCCTCAATGACAAGTGCTTCGCAGGTTCTTACAAGGGAAGTGGATGCACAGATGTGCCTCGTGAGAAGCCCGCTTTATGTGGCCAGCCACTGCTTCTCCACTCATTAGAGAAGATATCGACAACTCCATCAGCGGATAACAACTTGCAACAACAATGGAACTCAGTGGCAGATGATCATTATCATGTTCAATAGCATTTTTTTTTCTTCCTGGGTGATGTTTTTCTGGTCGAAAAATAATAGGACAGTAATTTTTTTGAAACTAACTAGTACATAAATTTCATGTAAAAGAGAATACTAATTCTTTTAGAAACTTTAGATCTGATTGCTGCGTTGGGGATGCCTAATTTATCTTGGATTTATGGAAGGAAATAAATAGGAGATATATAATTTTTTTTTGTCAACTACAAATTTAATAAAATTTAAATTACATTCAATCGTTCAATTTTAAAAGTTATTATATGGTTATTATATCAATTTGTTACATTATAATTACTTAACTCTTAAATGTAGATAATAATATAAGAATATAAGGTGACATGCATGATAATGTAATCATTATAGATGAAATTTTAAGTTAAAATATAACTAGTCTCTATAATTTTCTTTCAAGTCACTTTATTTCTTTTTCTTTCATTTTCTTTCTTTCAACTCTATACAAGTATATATAGTAGGAAAGTTGGCTAAGAGCCAAGTATCGAAAACACAAGTGGAAAGCTATATGGCGTGAAAAAGAGTGAAGAGACTATAACTCTAAATAATTCTTGTATTTGCTCCACTTCTAAGCTATCAAACCTTATTTATAATTTAATTGCATTATTTTTAGCATGAAAATTATTATACTCTTGTATTTGGGCCATATGCTTAAAAGGCCCAATCCCACAAACTCAGACCCAAATTAGTTGAGGAACAACTCATGGCACATCACCACTCTATGTTACTTCACTCTTATAAAAGTCATACTTGGTGAACCTCTAGAACAGTTATCATACCATCACCTGAATGCCACTCATCTAGGATCCATATAATCTAAGGAATATATTGGGAGGACCACTCACAAACACTCATCAATCTATCACATTCAATAACCCTTCGTCAAGTCATTTCAGGTTAGATTCAGCAGTACCTTAAGTCGGCACTTATTACCCTACTTTGGCACCTAAGACCGATAAAAGAAGGACCCATGGCTAAACTCTCGTCCCACTATAAATTCCCCCAGAGTAATGGGTAAAGGAAAAGTGAGAAGAACATAACCCTACTTTGCCCAAATACTATCTGACTATCCCATTAGCCTTCTAGTAGTGGGTCTCCACACCCTTTAAGGTGTGAACTGTACCTTCAATAACGGAACTTCGCAGCTTTCAAGGTCTGAACCTACTTCATAAACCACTTCCATTCATTTGTTGTAACAATTGGCACCGTTTATGGGAATGATTGAAAATTATGTCTCTATCCACTAAAGGTCGTAGTTAGTCAAGAGAAAAAAGTTTATTCCCCCCACTTAAGTTCAAACCAAACCGGCCTAAGGAGTTAGGCCAAAATTTCACAACGAACCTACCATTCACTACACCTGCCATCCCGATAAAAGGATATGGAGAAAGTTCACCAGTTACTTTTCCACCCTATAGAGAACCACCTTAAAAAATGTCATAATGGTATAGAAGAATAGGGTAACTCTCAACCAACTATGCAACAATATCAAGAGTTACAAGCTCAAAATGAACTCCTTTGGGCTCAAATTAGAGAATATGATTGAGATGAACCTGGAAGGAGTACCGAGTGTTATGATGTAATATCCCGAATTAGGGCCTAATCGGAATAATGGTTTCGTGACCACAAATCTGAGATAGAAATAATTATTTTATAATTATTTTGAGGTTTATGATATGATTGCATGATTGTGTGAAAATTTTGTGAAGAAATTCTATGCATAAAATGCTTAATTTGAAGTTAGGGACTAAATCGAATAAGTTGCAAAACTTGCATTTTAGAAGTTTTTAGTATGAAATTGCTTTGAAATATTAATTAGAAGGTATTAAATAGAAATTTGACCAATTTCTAAAATTTTGGACAAAAATGGGCTTGTATATGAAAATTTTCAAAGAAAGGTATTAAGGGCATTTTGGTCATTTGGATAATTAATGAAATAAAATGGGAAAAATGACACAAAATAGTCATCTTCCCCATTTAGTTGCTGCCGAATGCTCTATCTCACCATAGCTAGGGTTTCTTCAACTTTCAAGCTTCATAGTAAGTGATTCTAAGCCCCGTTTTTAATGATTTTTACGTTTTTGAGATCCCGGTAGCTCGATTAAGCTTATGTTAGCAATAATTTAACCTAGGGTTTATATTTGGAAAAATACCCATAGGTGAAATTTGTGTATTTTGATGTTTTATGATAGAATATGAGGTTTTAAATTATGTTAGACAACTTGCACTACTCGATTTTAAGCAAAAGCGAGTAAAGGGCTTAATCGGTAAAAATACCTAATAGTCACAAGTACATGTTAGAGTGAGAATTTGATGTTGCCATAGAAGGGAAAAGTGATCAGCATGTTGTAAAACATAAGAATAAGGAATAAAGTTTAATCCCGAGCCTAGGGGCAAAAATGTAAATATGCAAAAGTTTAGGGGTAAAATTGTAATTTGCCAAGATTTGAATTAAGAATTAATTTGATAATGTGAGTATTAAATAAGCTAAATGTGTTATTTTAGATCAAGAAAGACGTGGAAACGACCCCAATCGAGGAAAAGAAAAGATTGTGGACTAAATTGCAAAATCTTTGTATTTTGGTACCAAGGTAAGTTCATGTGTAAATAATGTAGCATAATTGTTATTTTTAAGTTATTGATGTCAATTATGTGATATGCTGATTTTTATCATGAAATATATGCTTTGTTGTTATTTTCGAATAAAATGTAAACTATGTGAGCTACTTGTTAAATATAAAATGTTACCGAGTATTGATTTCGGCATTCTACGGAAGACGGCAAGGATATGTGTTCGAGAAAAATCCCGTTTGAACCTTAGGAATAGATTAGGATACAAGTGACATGTCACTAGGACGGTTGAGCATCCGAACTCGTTGAGTTGAGTCCGAGTTCACTTATGGATGCAAATGTCCGAACTCGTTGAGTTGAGTCCGAGTTCGTGAGATGTAACTAGCCATCCGAGCTCGTTGAGTTGAGTCCGAGTTCACTTATGGATGCGAATGTCTGAGCTCGTTGAGTTGAGTCCGAGTTCGCTTATGGGCGGGTTACATAGTAGCTTGGCTACATATGTGGCACTTATGTGCGAAGTTTCCATGTATCCGAATTATATTCCGATGTGTTCAACGGGTAAAGTTATACTCAAATGGAGGAATATTCGAGATGTAAAGAGACGTATTGGTAAGTGATGTGAAATGAATATTTTAGACAGGTATGTATTTAACCCTCGGGTTGAGTATTGATACAATCACGATAAGGTAACAAGATGATGAAAAATGGTTAGAAATGTGATATGTGGTTTGGTGCTGCATGCTAATGTTGTTTGGTATGATTGCTTTGTTATGTTACTTATTATTTGCATATGAACTTACTAAGCATTTATGCTTACTCCCTCCTTCTTACTCATTGTAGTTTTGGACAAGCCAGCTCAGGAGTCGGGATAGGTCGAAGGATCAACCACACTATCCGGAAGAACTTTTCGGTAAATGGCTTGTAAATTTAAGTATGGCATGTATAGCAATATACCTATTTTGTGTAAATGATCTTATGATATGGTGATGGAATGGTTGAGGAAATGCTTGATAATGATAAGTTATGGAAATGGTTAGTTTAGATTATGTTTGATGTCATGGAAGGTTAATAGGATACTTTAATCATGAAAACTCATAAAAAGGGGATGAAATTTGCCATAAACAGAATATTGCAGCAACACTGACGTGAGTTTGAAAATTTACTAAAAATCATAGAAATTGAATTTGGTGATGTATTAAATATCAAATTGAAGATTATTATGTCTAGTTTCACATGAAACAAATTAAACAGGTAAAGGAATCATATGTTAGAAGATATTTGAATTTTAGTGAAACAGGGTCAGAGTGATTTCTGGATCCCCTGTTTCAACTTTATAAATTTACCATAAATTGTACAGATATAACTATGTGGTGTATTTTATATCCTCAGAATACTTATTGAGTCTAGTTTCAGGAGAAACAAACCTCATAGTCATATGAATTTTATACAGAGAGAAATGTGGTTCGTAGTAAACAGAGGTCAGACCAGTCAAGTCCTAAAACAGGGGTAACTTTAACTAATAAACTGTACTAATTGGACCAACCAAAAATTCTAGAAAAAAATTAGTAGATAGGTATATGAGTCTAGATTCAGGAAAAATTTACGGATCTTGATTTCAAGTTTCGTAACTCGAGATATGATTTTTCATGTGACTGTGACGCAAGTAGCTTAAAAGCTGTGAATGTAAAAACAAACAATCCAAAGTTCTAAAAATGTTAAATTAAGCTTAGTAACACCTCATACTCGACTCCGGCGATGGTCTCGGGCGTGGGGGCATTACATTTAGTGGTATCAGAGCAGGTTTAGTCGGTTCTCGGACTACGTGTTATATGTACGGATTTTGCTATACATGCCATATGTATAAATTGTGATAGTGTGACGACTTCTGACCTTTTTAAATGATTTTTTTTATAGTAAATGGATCCCGATCCAGCTGTGGCAGATGAAGTAGAGAGTAACGCGCCAGCTCCGGCTGAAGGAGCAGCGCCGACTGAAAATCTACCTCTTACTGTTGGTCAGGGAGGAGGAGAAAGGGGTCGGGAAGCCTTTCTCCAAATGATGAGTGCATGGTACACTGAGTTCGTTCGTACGAACCCAAATGTACAACCTCCCCCACCTCCCCCAATTCCTCAACCTGTACCCCAGATGCCTCAAGGTATGGATTTGATGAAATTTCATAGAAATCCAGTTGACAGAATCCGCAAGCAAGGGGCCAAAGAATTTAAAGCAAATATTGATGATGATGCCGAGAAAGCAGAGTTCTGGCTTGAAAATTCTATCCGGGTATTTGATGAATTATCTTGTACACTGAAGAATGTTTGAAATGCGCTATATCTTTGTTGAGGATTCAGCTTATAATTGGTGGAAGACTTTGATTTGGTGGTGGTATTAAAGAGAAAATAACCTGGGAATTCTTTCAAGAAGAGTTTCGGAAGAAATATATTAGTGAAAGATTTATTGATCAGAAGCGTAAAGAATTTCTTGAGCTGAAGCAAGGTAATATGACGGTTACAGAATATGAAAGAGAGTTTGTTCGATTAAGTAAATATGCCAGAGAGTACGTTCCTATAGAGGTCAAGATGTGCCGACGATTTGAAGATGGGCTCAACGAAGATATCAAGGTATTTGTTGGAATTCTTGAATTAAAAGAAATGGTAGTATTGGTTGATCGAGTTTGCAAGGCTGAAGAACTACTTAAAGAGAAGAAAAAGGCAGAGACTGAGACTAGAAATTGGAAGAAAAGACCGATGAGCAGTTCATTTTCACAACAACCTGGAAAATCAAGAAATATGAATCCTCGTTCCCAAACTTCAGCTGGGCAATCATATGGGAATTATAAGAAGCAAAATGTGGGTCCTAAGTCCCAGACTACTTCGGCAGCCAGTGTAGGGAATTCGAGATTTGTTAAACCTGAGTGCCAGCGATGTGGTAGGAATCATTTTGGTTTGTGCAGAGCAAATGAATGTTTTCGATGTGGTTCTCCGGATTATTTTATTAGATACTGCCTAGAGAGAGCTGAAAAAGAAAAATTTCAGAATACAAAAACAAGTGGGGCGGATTCGAGAGGAAGATATCCAAGAAAAGCTGGAAGTGAAACAAGCAGTAAGAATGTAGCCAGGGATGCACCAGTTAGACCTGAAGGAAGGGCTCCGGCTAGAACTTATGCTATTAAAGCGCGCGAAGATGCTTCCTCGCCTGATGTGATTACCGGTACATTTTCTCTTTATAATGTTAATGTTATTGCTTTGATTGATCCCGGTTCTACTCATTCATATGTGTGCATGAAATTGGTGTCTAGTATGAATATACCGTTGAGAAACACGTAATTTATGATTAGAGTGTCGAATCCGTTAGGCAAATGTGTGATTGTTGATAAAGTATGTAAGAAATGTCCTTTGATGATTCGGGATCATTACTTTCCGGCCGACTTGATGTTGTTGCCGTTTGATGAGTTTGATGTTATTTTGGGTATGGATTGGTTGGCATTGCATGATGCTAAAATAAATTGCAAAGAAAAGGTTATAGAATTAAAGTATGAAAATGGTGAAACTTTACGGGTTGGATCAGATAAATCAGAGGCATTGCCTAGTGTGATTTCTTCAATGTCAGCTCAAAGATATTTGAGAAAGGGTTATGAAGCTTATTTGGCGTATGTAATTAATACAAAAGAAGTTGAAAAGAAAGTTGAATCGGTCTTGGGTTGTGTGTGAATTTGCGGACGTATTTCGGAAGAAGAATTGCGGGTTTGCCTCCAGTCAGGGAAGTAGAATTTGGTATTGATTTGATACCGGGAACAGCTCCGATTTCGATTGCTCCATATAGAATGGCACCAGCAGAGTTGAAAGAATTAAAGTCGCAGTTGCAAGAGTTGACTGATAAAGGCTTTGTGTGACCGAGTTTTTCACCTTGGGGTGCTCCCGTGTTATTTGTGAAGAAGAAGGATGGTTCTATGAGGTTGTGTGTTGATTATCGGTAGTTAAACAAGGTGACAATAAAAAATAAGTATCCGTTGCCAAGAATTGATGATTTGTTTGATCAGCTAAAAGGAGCGACATGGTTTTCAAAGATTGACTTGAGATCTGGGTATTACCAACTGCGAGTAAAAGATTCGGATGTGCCTAAAACTGCTTTTAGAACAAGGTACGGTCATTATGAATTTTTAGTTATGCCATTCGAGTTGACAAATGTTCCTGCTATGTTTATGGATTTAATGAATCGTATATTCCGACCATACTTGGACAAATTTGTTGTGGTGTTTATAGATGATATTTTAATTTATTCAAAAGATGAGACAGAGCATACTGAGCATTTGAGGATAGTTTTGCAAACTTTGAGAGATAAGCAGCTGTATGCTAAGTTTAGTAAAAGTGAATTCTGGCTCTGGGAAGTTGGATTTTTGGGTCATATTGTTTCAGGTGATGGTATACGGGTTGATCCTAGTAAAATTTCAGCCATTGTTGATTGGAAACCACCAAAAATGTAAATCAGTTAGTTAGAAGTTTCTTGGGGTTATTTGGGTATTATCGGCGGTTTGTAAATGGATTTTCTATAATTGCTGCTCCTATAACTAGACTACTCCGAAAGGATGTTAAATTTGAATGGACGGAAGAATGTCAACAGAGTTTTGAAGAATTGAAAAAGTTATTAACAGAGGCACCAAGTGTTAGTACAAATTTCGAATCGGGTAAAGAATTTGTGGTGTATAGTGATGCTTCGTTAAATGGTTTGGGGTGTGTACTCATGCAAGAAGGAAAAGTGGTGGCTTATGCTTCGAGGCAGTTAAAACCTCATGAGAGGAATTATCCTACTCACGATTTGGAATTGGCTGCGGTGGTGTTTGCTTTGAAGATTTGGCGACATTATTTGTATGGTGAAAAGTGCCGGGTATATACCGACCATAAAAGTCTTAAGTACTTGATATCACAAAAAGACTTGAATTTAAGGCGTGAAGATGGTTGGAGTTATTGAAAGATTACGAGCTTGTTATTGATTATCATCCGGGAAAAGCGAATGTGGTTGCCGATGCTTTAAGCAGAAAGTTGTTGTTTGCATTGAGAGTTATGAACACTCAGTTGAAAATGTCAGATGATGGTTCGATTCTAGCAGAGTTAAGAGCAAAACCGATGTTTTTACAAGAGATTTTTGAAGCTCAGAAAGATGATCAAGATTTGCAAGCCAAGAGAAAGCAAAGTGTGAAGTTGATACAGAGTCGATTTGAGAATCGGTTCGATGGGTGCTTAATGTTTAAAGATCGGATTTGTGTACGAAGAATGAGGAATTGATTCAAAAGATCCTACTGGAAGCACATAGTGGTTGTTTTCGATTCATCCGGGTAGTACGAAAATGTATAATGACTTGAAGAAAATGTATTGGTGGAATGGAATGAAAAGAGATATATCGAGTTTGTGTCCAAATGCTTAATTTGTCAATAGGTGAAAGTTGAACACCAAGTGCTTTCGGGATTACTTCACCTATTATGGTTCTGAATGGAAATGGGATCGGATTACTATGGATTTTGTTTCAGATTGCCATTGACTCGGGAAAGAAAGATGCCATCCTGGGTAATAATTGTGAGACTAACTAAGTCGGCTTATTTTATCCCGATGACGTATGGGTTATTCTCTTAACAAGTTGGCTGAACTGTATGTTAAAGAAATTGTTAGACTACATGGAATACCATTGTCGATTATTTGGATAGAGATCTAAGGTTTACCTCGCGGTTTTGGCAAAAGTTGCAAGACGCGTTAGGTACGAAGTTAAATTTCGAAGATCGCTTTTCATCCACAAACCGATGGACAATCAGAGAGAGTAATTTGATTCTTGAAGATATGCTCAGATGTTGTGTATTGGAATTTCAAGGAAGTTGGGAAAAATATTTACCGTTGGTAGAATTTGCTTACAATAATAGTTATCAGACGAGCTTGAAAATGGCACCTTATGAAGCATTGTATGGTCGTAAATGTCGAACGCCTTTGTATTGGACTGAACTCAAGGAAAATCAGATTTATGGAGTTGATCTAATAAAAGAAACTGAAGAAAAAGTGAAGGTAATTCGAGACTATTTGAAAGCTGCTTCAGATAGACAGAAATCTTATGCAGATTTAAAACGAAAAGATATTGAATTTCAAGATGGTGATAAAGTATTTTTAAAGGTGTCTCCGTGGAAGAAATTTCTCAGATTTGGACGGAAGGGCAAATTAAGTCCACGTTTTATCGGGCCGTATGAAGTAATTGAAAAAGTTGGACCGGTAGCATATCGGCTAGCATTACCACCTGAATTAGAAAAGATTCATGATGTGTTCCACGTATCTATGTTACGTCGGTATCGTTCGGATCCTTCACATGTAGTTTCACCGAGCGTAAATTGAACTACAACCGGATATGACTTTACGAAGAAGAACCAATTAAGATTTTAGCTCGAGAGGTCAAACAACTAAGGAATAAAAAGATTGCACTTGTGAAGGTGTTGTGGCAAAGGCATGGAGTAGAAGAAGCTACATGGGAATCCGAAGAAACTATGAGAAATCAATACCCACATCTGTTTACTGGTAAGATTTTCGAGGACGAAAATCCTTAAAGGGGGGGAGAGTTGTAATATCCCGAATTAGGGCCTAATCGGAATAGTGGTTTCGTGACCACAAATCCGAGATAGAAATAATTATTTTATAATTATTTTGAGGTTTATGATATGATTGCATGATTGTGTGAAAATTTTGTGAAGAAATTCTATGCATAAAATGCTTAATTTGAAGTTAGGGACTAAATCGAATAAGTTGCAAAACTTGCATTTTAGAAGTTTTTAGTATGAAATTGCTTTGAAATATTAACTATAAGGTCTTAAATAGCAATTTGACCAATTTCTAAAATTTTGGACAAAAATGGGCTTGTATATGAAAATTTTCAAAGAAAGGTATTAAGGGCATTTTGGTCATTTGGATAATTAATGAAATAAAATGGGAAAAATGACACAAAATAGTCATCTTCCTCATTTAGTTGCTGCCGAATGCTCTATCTCACCATAGCTAGGGTTTCTTCAACTTTCAAGCTTCATAGTAAGTGATTCTAAGCCCCGTTTTTAATGATTTTTACGTTTTTGAGATCCCGGTAGCTCGATTAAGCTTATGTTAGCAATAACTTAACCTAGGGTTTATATTTGGAAAAATACCCATAGGTGAAATTTGTGTATTTTGATGTTTTATGATAGAATATGAGGTTTTAAATTATGTTAGACAACTTGCACTACTCGATTTTAAGCAAAAACGAGTAAAAGGGCTTAATCGGTAAAAATACCTAATAGTCACAAGTACATGTTAGAGTGAGAATTTGATGTTGCCATAGAAGGAAAAAGTGATCAGCATGTTGTAAAACATAAGAATAAGGAATAAAGTTTAATCCCGAGCCTAGGGGCAAAAATGTAAATATGCAAAAGTTTAGGGGTAAAATTGTAATTTTTCCAAGATTTGAATTAAGAATTAATTTGATAATGTGAGTATTAAATAAGCTAAATGTGTTATTTTAGATCAAGAAAGACGTGGAAACGACCCCAATCGAGGAAAAGAAAAGATTGTGGACTAAATTGCAAAATCTTTGTATTTTGGTACCAAGGCAAGTTCATGTGTAAATAATGTAGCATAATTGTTATTTTTAAGTTATTGATGTCAATTATGTGATATGCTGATTTTTATCATGAAATATATGCTTTGTTGTTATTTTCGAATAAAATGTAAACTATGTGAGCTACTTGTTAAATATAAAATGTTACCGAGTATTGATTTCGGCATTCTACGGAAGACGGCAAGGATATGTGTTCGAGAAAAATCCCGTTTGAACCTTAGGAATAGATTAGGATACAAGTGACATGTCACTAGGACGGTTGAGCATCCGAACTCGTTGAGTTGAGTCCGAGTTCACTTATGGATGCAAATGTCCGAACTCGTTGAGTTGAGTCCGAGTTCGTGAGATGTAACTAGCCATCCGAGCTCGTTGAGTTGAGTCCGAGTTCACTTATGGATGCGAACGCCCGAGCTCGTTGAGTTGAGTCCGAGTTCGCTTATGGGCGGGTTACATAGTAGCTTGGCTACATATGTGACACTTATGTGCGAAGTTTCCATGTATCCGAATTATATTCCGATGTGTTCAACGGGTAAAGTTCTACTCAAATGGAGGAATATTCGAGATGTAAAGAGACGTATTGGTAAGTGATGTGAAATGAATATTTTGGACAGGTATGTATTTAACCCTCGGGTTGAGTATTGATACAATCACGATAAGGTAACAAGATGATGAAAAATGGTTAGAAATGTGATATGTGTTTTGGTGATGCATGCTAATGTTGTTTGGTATGATTGCTTTGTTATGTTACTTATTATTTGCATATGAACTTACTAAGCATTTATGCTTACTCCCTCCTTCTTACTCATTGTAGTTTTGGACAAGCCAGCTCAGGAGTCGGGATAGGTCGAAGGATCAATCACACTATCCGGAAGAACTTTTCGGTAAATGGCTTGTAAATTTAAGTATGGCATGTATAGCAATATACCTATTTTGTGTAAATGATCTTATGATATGGTGATGGAATGGTTGAGGAAATGCTTGATAATGATAAGTTATGGAAATGGTTAGTTTAGATTATGTTTGATGTCATGGAAGGTTAATAGGATACTTTAATCATGAAAACTCATAAAAAGGGGATGAAATTTGCCATAAATAGAATATTGCAGCAACACTGATGTGAGTTTGAAAATTTACTAAAAATCATAGAAATTGAATTTGGTGATGTATTAAATATAAAATTGAAGATTATTATGTCTAGTTTCACATGAAACAAATTAAACAGGTAAAGGAATCATATGTTAGAAGATATTTGAATTTTAGTGAAACAGGGTCAGAGTGATTTCTGGATCCCCTGTTTCAACTTTATAAATTCACCATAAATTGTAAAGATATAACTAGGTGGTGTATTTTATATCCTCAGAATACTTATTGAGTCTAGTTTCAGGAGAAACAAACCTCATAGTCATATGAATTTTATACAGAGAGAAATGTGGTTCGTAGTAAACAGAGGTCAGACCAGTCAAGTCCTGAAATAGGGGTAACTTTAACTAATAAACTGTACTAATTGGCCCAACCAAAAATTCTAGAAAAAAATTAGTAGATATGTATATGAGTCTAGATTCAGGGAAAATTTACGGATCTTGATTTCAAGTTTCGTTACTCGAGATATGATTTTTCTTGTGACTGTGACGCAAGTAGCTTAAAAGCTGTGAATGTAAAAACAAACAATCCAAAGTTCTAAAAATGTTAAATTAAGCTTAGTAACACCTCATACTCGACTCCGGCGACGGTCTCGGGCGTGGGGGCGTTACATATGAAGTAGAGAAAAGAAGGAAATTGAGGACCCAATGCATCCTTAGAGGCAATCCCTGTAGCGGCCCAAAGTTTACGAGTAAAGAAAAAGTGTACTTTCGGGTTATCATTTTCGTAAAATGAATTCGTAAATATTTATTAGAAATATTTACAAAGTTAGTAGTGTGGTTAATTAGATTTTAATTAAGTGAATTAGCTTGAATTAAGGTTAATTTAGCAAAAGGATTAAATTGAATAAAGGGTAAAAGTTAAATTGTAGAATAAAGAAACAATAAAGAAAAAGAATAGAGAAGTGGAACGAAATAGGAAAGAAAAAGAAAGGAGAAAAGAAAAAGGGAAAATTAGGGTTTTGAAGCTTGAAGCTTAAGTTTTGCAAGTTTGGTAAACTTGAGGCAAAAGGCTCATTTTGAGTCCACACGGCCTGGCACACGGACGTGTGACCAGACTGTGTGAGACACACGGCAAGCACACGATCACGTGCCCTGGCCGTGTGAGAATTGCACTTAATTCGAATTGAAAATAAATCCACATGGGTTAAGCACGCGGGCGTGTTTCTCGGCAGTGTGAAAATTAGTTGCTCATGAGCAAAAAGTCAGAGAGTTACACGAGTAGTGGACACGGGCGTGTCCAGGCCGTGTGAGCTACACGGGGTGCCTACACGGACGTGTCGAAAGAGACACACGGGCGTGTGGTATTGTTCATAGAAGGAAATTTTTGAAATTTCACGAAAAATTTTATAGGCTTCCGACCGAGCCCTGGTTTGATATTAACATACATATTAAGTGTTGTGGGCCCACTAAAGGATACTATGGTCTATTTTATGAACTGTATTATATTTATTTCTATTTTAATTGTGATTGAACTGTAATGATCGGTAATACTCCGTAATCCTGTTCCGACGACAAGACAGGGTTAAGGGATGTTACATTTAGTGGTATCAGAGCTAATTAAGTTTAGCCGATTCTAGGTTTAAGACGAGTACTGAAAAGAGTCTAGAGGTATATGCCATTATTAAGTTACTTTTGAGTCGGGATTGGATGCTGATTTATAAATACTAATTAATTAATTTTGTTTTATAGTGTAAAAGATGTCTGACGAAAGTATGGAGGGTACTGATCAAGAAATGTATAGTGAAGAGGATGAGCCATATGATGTAAATGAGTCAGAATCTACAACTCTAAGTATAAATCCGGTAGGTAATCAACCACCGAATACTGGAAGAGATAACATGAAAATATTTAGAATGATTGCTGAATCTCTTCAAAGAGCGGTAGGAAGTATTCCTGCTACTACTTCTACCCCTATTACTCAATGAGTCCCTATTAAAGAACTGTAAAAATACGGAGCTACAAAATTTTTGGGATCAAAGGGAGTTGATTCAACAATACCTGAAAATTGGTTAGAAACCACTAAGAGAAGTCTGAAGCAACTAGAATGTACACCACAAGAAAGCTTAGTGTGTATTGTTTCTTTATTACAAGAAGAAGCTTATATATGGTGGGAATCAGTGATTCAGAATGTACCGGAAGAACAGGTAAACTGGGAATTCTTTCAACGGAATTTTTAAAAGAAATATTTGGGAGAAACATACATGGAAGACAGGAAACATGAGTTGTTAATGCTGAAACAAAGAGATATGTCTATAGTGGATTATGAACGAGAATTTCTAAGACTGAGCAGATATGCAACCAAATTTGTACCGACTGAAACTAATCGATGTAAGTGATTTTTAAGAGGACTGCGAAATGAATTTCAACTGCAATTGATGCCTCTACGAAACAAAATTTACAGATTTAATAGAAAGAGCCAAGATGATTGAACAAGTACTGGGAAAAAGTAAAAAGTTTGAAGCTACTCGTTCAATTGGAAAACGTCCTGAAACTATTAGTTCAAGTCCACAACCTAAACGATCAAAGGAATCTCGGAGTAATTGGAGATTCAGTTCGAGATCAGAAAGAGGTGACAGAAGTCAAAAGAGACAGATTATTGTATTCAACGCCTATTCATATTTTATTAGATTCGGGATCATCGCATTCTTATGTTAATACTAAACTGGTTGAAACGGTAAACTTAAAATCTTAACTGTCTAGAGTAACGATAGAAGTGTCTAGTCCTCTAGGGAAAACTATGCTAGTGAATCGTATATGTCGAAGATGCCCGTTAATGATTCAAGATAGAATATTTCTTATTGATCTGTTGATTATTCCATTCAGTGATTTTGACATTATACTGGGTATGGACTGGCTATCAGAGCATGGAGTGATATTGAACTGTTATAAAAAGATGTTTACTATTCAGAATGAAGATAGTGATCGGATTGAAGTAAATGGTATACGGACTAGTGGTTCAGCTCGAATAATTTCTGCAGTTAAAGCTAGTAAGCTTCTTTATCAGGGATGTGTAGTTTTCTTAGCTTATGTTATCAATTCAGATTCAGTTGAAAGTCAGTATAGCAAGATTCGAACTGTATGTGAATTTCCTGATGTATTCCCTAAAGAATTACCTGGATTACCCCCAGATCGAGAGGTAGAATTTGTGATTGAAGTATATCCGGGTACAGATCTAGTGTCAATACCTCCGTAACGTATGTCACCTACTGAGTTGAAAGTACAATTATAGGATTTATTGGATCGAGGTTTTATACGACCTAGTACATCACCATGGATAGCTCTAGTATTATTTGTTAAAAAGAAAGATGGATCGATGCGACTGTGTATTGACTATCGACAACTAAACAATGTAACTGTTAAGAATAAATATCCACTTCCTTGTATAGATGATTTATTTGATCGGCTGAAGGGAGATTCCGTATTTTCAAAAATTGATTTGAGGTCAGGATACTATCAGTTAAAAGTAAAGGAAAGTGATGTACTAAATACAGCATTCCGAACACGGTATGGGCATTATGAGTTTCTGGTAATACCATTTGGGCTGACAAATGCTCCAGCTACTTTTATGGACCTTATGAACCAGATTTTTCAACCGTATTTAGACCAGTTTGTGGTAATCTTCATTGATGATATTTTGGTATACTCCAAGACTGAAGAGAAACATGAGCAACATCTCTGAATTGTTTTACAGACACTACGAGAAAAGCAATTATATGGAAAATTGAGTAAATATGAGTTTTGGCTATCGGAGGTTATGTTTCTTGGCGCCACGTGGTATCGGTAGATGGAATTAGAGTGGATTCAAAGAAGATTGAAGCTATTGTTCAATGGAAAGTTCCCAAAAATGTATCCAAAATAAGAAGTTTTCTTGGTTTAGCTGGATACTATCGGAGGTTCGTAAATGGATTTTCAAAGATAGCTTTACCAATGACAAAGTTACTGTAAAAGAATGTCCCATTTGTTTGGAATGATCAGTGTTAGAAAAGTTTTGAAACATTGAAGCAAATGTTAATGGAGGCACCAGTGTTGACTTTGCCAGAATCGGGAAAGGATTTCATTATATATAATGATGCTTCCTTAAATGGGCTGGGATGTGTACTGATGTAAAACGGGAAGGTAATTGCTTATGCTTCACGACAATTGAAGATACACGAATGTAACTATCTGACACATGATTTGGAACTAGCGGCTGTGATATTTGCCTTGAAGATTTAGAGAAACTACTTATACGGTGAGAATTGCTACATTTATACTGATCATAAAAGTTTAAAGTACCTGCTTTTTCAAAAAGAATTGAACCTGAGGCAAAGACGGTAGATAGAGCTTTTGAAAGGTTATGATTGTGTCATAGACTACCACCCCGAAAAAGCTAATGTTGTAGCTAATGCACTGAGTAGAAAAACTACAATTGAATTAAGGGAAATGTTTGCACGTCTAAGTATTACTGATGACGGAGGTCTTTTGGTCAAATTGATAGTAAAGTCAGTAATGTTTGATAAGATTAGATCGGTACAGTTAGAAGATGACAAATTAATGAAGAAAAGAGAGAGTACAAAATGGTACAGTAGGAAAGTTTAGTATTGATGAAAATGATTGTCTGAGACTTCAGGATCGACTCTATATCCCAACTACTTTTGAATTAAAAGAATTGATTCTTCGAAAAGCTCACAATAGTCAGTTTGCTTTACATCTCAGAGGTATGAAAATGTATCGTAATTTACGAGAATCTTATTGGTGGCCGGGAATGAAGAAAGACATAACTGAATATGTAGCAAAATGTTTGATTTGTCAACGGGTAAAGACAGAACATCAAGTTCCAGCAAGATTGCTTCAACCTACTGGTATTACCGAATGAAAATAGGATCGAATTACAATGGAATTTGTAACAGGGTTGCCATTATCTACAAGTAAAAAGAATGCTACCTGGGTAATAGTTGATTGACTTACAAAGTCAGCTCATTTTATAGCTGTCAGAACTGATTGGTCACTATAGAAACTTGCTGAAGTGTATATTCGGGAGATTGTAAGGCTACATGGTATTCCGGAGTCAATAATTTCTGACAGAGATCCACGGTTTACATCAAGGTTTTGGAAGAAATTACATAAGTCTCTTGGTACTCAACTTCATTTCAGTACAGCTTTTCATCCACAAACTGATGGGCAGTCTGAACGGGTAATACAGATTTTAGAGGATATGCTCCGAGCCTGCATGATTGACTTTGAATCTAGCTGGGAACCATATTTGCCATTGACTGAATTTGTGTATAACAATAGTTTCTAGTCAAGTATACAGATGGCACCGTATGAAGCTTTGTATGGTCGAAGATGTAGATCACCCGTATGTTGGACAAAATTGAATGAAAGAAATATGATTGAACCTGAATTGATTCAAGAAACAAAAAAACACTGTTAAAAAAATTTGAGAAAGATTGAAAGCGGCTTTTGACAGACAGAAATTATACGCAGATCTGAAAAGACGGGATATTGAGTATTCGGTTGGGGACAAAGTATTTCTAAAAGTCTCTGCTTGGAAGAAAATTATGAGATTCAGTCGAAAAGGAAAGTTAAGTCCTCGGTTCATTGGGCCTTATAAAATCTTAGAGAAAATTGGATCGGTAGCATATCGTTTGGCCTTGCCTCCTGAATTACAGAAAATTCATGATGTTTTCCATGTTTCTATGTTAAGAAGATACAGATCTGATCCTTCTCATGTGATTTCAACTGAAGATATAGAGATTCGACCTAATTTGTCATATAAAGAAGAATCGGTTAAGATACTGGCACGTGGGATAAAAGAATTACGTAATAAAGAAGTTCCCTTTGTAAAAGTACTATGGAAAAGTCATAATATTGAAGAAGGAACGTGGGAACCAGAGGATACAATGAGATCACAGTACCCCCATCACTTTTCAGGTAAATTTTGAGGACGAAATTTATTAAGGGGGAAGAAATGTAACAACCCAAAGTTTACGAGTAACGAAAAAGTGTACTTTTGGGTTATTATTTCCGTAAAATGAATTCGTAAATATTTATTAGAAATATTTACGAAGTTAGTAGTGTGGTTAATTAGATTTTAATTAAGTGAATTAGCTTGAATTAAGGTTAATTTAGTAAAAGGATTAGATTGAATAAAAGGGTAAAAGTTGTATTGTAGAATAAAGAAACAATAAAGAAAAAGAATAGAGAAGTGGAACAAAATAGGAAAGAAAAAGAAAGGAGAAAAGAAAAAGGGAAAATTAGGGTTTTAAACCTTGAAGCTTAAGTTTTGCAGGGTTGGTAAACTTGAGACAAAAAACTCATTTTGAGTCCACACGGCCTGGCACACGGAGGTGTGACCAGACCGTGTGAGACACACGGCAAGCACACAGGCATGTACCCTGGCCGTGTGAAAACTGTACTTAATTCGAATTGAAAATAAATCCACAAGGGTTAAGCACAAGGGAGTGTGTCTTAGTCGTGTGAAAATTAGTTGCTCATAAGCAAAAAGTCAGAGAGTTACATGGGTAGTAGACACGGGTGTGTCCAGGCCGTGTAAGCTACACGGGGTGCCCACACGGGCATGCCGAAAGAGACACAGGGGCGTGTCCCCTAGGCCACACGGGCGTGTGGTACTGTTCATAAAAGGAAATTTATGAAATTTCACGAAAATTTTTATAAGCTTTCGATCGAGCCCCGGTTTGATATTAACATACGTATTAAGTGTTGTGGGCCCATTAAAGGATACTATGATTTACTTTATGAACTGTATCGTATTTATTTCTGTTTTAATTGTGATTGAACTGTAATGACTGGTAATACTCTGTAATCCTGTTCCGGCGACGGGACAGGGTTAGGGGATGTTACAATCCCACAGTTAGGCTTAACAAAAAGTTTAAATAGATAGTTTGCCTAGTGGATATTAGATGAAGCGACAATTGGGTGTCGTTATTATTACTGCCCAAAGCACTTGTAAAGAGTTCCCTCGACCCCCTTTCACCATTACACTGCGTTGAAGGTCTCGCAAAGTGAGGTCCTAAATGGGGCTTAAGAGGTGTTTGCTACTCCTCCCTTAAAATCCAACTTGTGGAGGGAATTGACAGTGGAATGCCTATATCACAATGATATATGGGCCATTCCACTACAAACTGCACTTAAAGGTCGTAATAGATGAGACTATAAGAAATGGGCAACACATTAAGTTCATTGAAGAACAAACTGACCCGAGAAATCCTTATTGGTGAACACCTTAGAGTTTAAGAATATTGGTGTAAGATATGATAAAAACTTGAAGAGGGCACATGTTATGAATTTCACCTTGAGATATTAAAGAACGGCGAAGGGGAAAGAGACTAGGTTCCCCTCAATGTTGAACCCTGTTCTTTTTTTCAAAATCAAAGACAAAACAAGAAGGTTTCGCCCTCTTTCCAAACTCAGTTTTTAAACTAGAAATTAATTCCTAGTGTTCTACTCTTTCACAATTTCTTAAAATATAAAATCAAATATTTATCTAAATAAAATATAAGAGATAAAACTCAAGCTTAATTAAACTCCTAATAATTATCCTTACAAATAATATTTAAATAAAAATAAGTCTATCATGCCCAAAATTTTCATATGAGTTCATATTTTTATTTATTCTCCATATTTTGGGCTTATATTCCATCTACATAGAAATTAATCGATAAACAAAAAAAATTAGTAGCATCGTGCCCAAAAATTTATCAAAATAAAACACAAAAATATGTCATTTTGACACACTATATCAAACCCTAAGAAAATTAAACACACCATTAACCCAAGTGATCACAAACATGATAGCCTCGCCCCACTTTTCAAATCTTCTTAGTAGGAACTGTTTGATTACAAAAATAAATTATGTACTATGTAAGAAATTATTTAATCAGGTAACATATTATAATGGTGTTACACAATATATTGCATAAAATGTTGTAGTAAATATTGTAATGAAGTAATGGTTTTTGTAATAAACCTAAAACCATAGGATGATTTTTTGCTATTCAAAAATATAATATATACATTATAAGAAAATTTGTAAGTAAATAAAATAACATATATTGTAATTACTGTTGACACCACATGTAATAAATATTGCAATAATGAATGGTAATTGTAATAACTCAAAATGAATTGTTTAGTTACAAAAATATATTATCTAGTACATAAGAAATTGTGTAAAATTTAATTGTAAGATTTTTTTTTGTAATAAAGTAATTTATTTTTTAACAAGACAAAATATTTGGCCATTAAAAAAAATTTAGTAAAAAACTTTGTAATCTAAAAAGACGTATTGTAATTTATTTTACAAAATATATTACCACAACATGAGATATTTTATAATAACTTGCTACTTGCTTAATGGATAAAAACTTACTCTAAGCTTATGGGTTGTAGTAAAAGCCCTATTTTAATATGCATCAAACCTTAATATTGCAAATAAATATCTTATAAAAAAGTACCATTAACTTGGTTATTGAATATTTTGTATATTTTCTAAAACAATATTCACCCCATGGCTTGTTGTTCCTTTTCTTGCTGCAGGTAAATGGTTGTACCAGAAAAATAGGGAAGTCTGTTATCCAAGCAGTAGATTCTGCTGGTATTCACATTGTTCCTGTGTCTTTTGGTGCGGAGGAGTACTCTAGACAAACTGTTGAACTGTGTGGGAAAAAGATTCTTGTGCATGGTCCTTCTGAAAGAGAAAGCATCCTTGCTTGTCTTTCAGGAGTATCTAAACCTGATCGTGGTAGACTACACTATGCTTGCCACAGTTAATGGTAACCGATTCAAGAATATTCATACAAAACTACATCATATTTCATATTTGATGAATAAAGAAACTAAAACGAACTTGAGTGAGAAACATTTCGATTGCTTGTGGAATAATGTCTCCAAAATTACTGTAGTGATATTCCATACTATGATTGCATGACTTTCTTCTCAGCTTATCATTAAAAGATTTACAACTTGTTAAATAAATTTATGCATGCAATTCAAGTCTGATTTTATCATTTGATCTCTCTATCAATTACCTTTTTAAAAACAAACCTACTTTTCAAAGTAAAAAATTACAATTAAAGAATTTATATTCAAATTGAATTTCACCTCATGAAAACGTGTGAATTGCAAAGTGGCCTACAAGTTTGCAAATTGGATCATGCTGGAAATTTCAAGGATGATAGCAGCAACTTGAAAAGTCTTACACGGCAAGGCAAGACAAAGTTTAAGATAATAAACTATATATATATATATATATATGTATAGTTCATGTGCGTGTGCTAAAGATATTAGTGAATTTGAGAGAAAAAAAGTGTTGTAGGAAAAACTAGCAGCAGCTAGTATAGAGAGAGAAAAAAAGAGAGTTTGTATTGTATTTATTTGTGTAATAAAAAGTTTAGTATTTGATTTATTATAAAAAAAGAAAAAAAAAAGTGTTGTAGGAAAAACTAGTAGCAGCTAGTATAGAGAGAGAAAAAAAAGTTTGTATTGTGTTTATTTGTGTAATAAAAAGTTTAGTATTTGATTTATTTTATTACACTTCCAACAAATGGTATCAGAGCTAGGTTTGTGTGACGTCACAATGGTAAACATGATTCAACTGCAGATCCCGAAATTAACAAAGACAAATTATGGCAACTGGAGCATCTAGATAAGGGTTTGCTCGGTTCTCAAGATTGTTGGGACATTGTCGAAGAAGGATTTGTCGAGCCTGAAAATGCAGCTACCAAAGCGGCTTTGACAAACGAAGAAAAAAGAGTATTGAAAGAAGCTCGTAAAAAAGATAAAAATGTGTTGTTCTTTATTTTTTAAGGTGTTGATGAATCAACCTTTGAAAAAATTTCAGATGCGAAGACATCAAAGGAAACATGGGGAATTTTGCAAAAATCCCTTCAATGAGCAGAAAAAGCCAAAAAGGTACGTTTACAAACCTTAGAGCTGAATTTGAGACGTTGAAAATGAAACTTTTAGAAAACGTTGATGATTATGTCATCCGAGTGAAAGCGGTGGTAAATGAAATGAAATGGAATAGAGAAACACTTGATGATGTCAGAGTAATGGAAAAATTTTTTGCAGTCATTGACATGAAAATTTGATTATGTGGTAGTTGCCATTGAAGAGTCAAAAGATTTATCACAAATATCAATCGACGAACTTGTGGGTTCCCTCCAAGCTCATGAGCATAAAATGAAGCAAAATGATGATACTGGAAATTTGGACCAAGTCTTGCAAAGCAAGTTGTCCTTCAACGAAAGTGGAGTTAGGGATAACTTTGGACAAAGTACAAGCAATCGTGGAGGATATAGAGGCAGAAATAGTGGAGCACGAGGAACACGTGGATGAGACAATCAATCATATGGTAAAGTCCAAACAAGTGAAGAATATCAAACATTAAGTCGTGGACGAGGAGCTCGAGGCTGAGGTCGAGGTAGAGGTGGATTTCAACAAGGAAATAAATCTCAGGTACAATATTATAATTACAATAAATATGGCCATTATAGTTACGAGTGTAGATTAAATTCCAAGATGGAGGAGAGAAATCATGTAGCAGCAACTAAAAAAGAAGAAAACGTGGAATCTAGTGTATTCCTCACTTATAAAGAAAGTGAAAAATCAAGTAAAAATATTTGGTATCTTGATAATTGCGCCAGCAATCACATGTGTGACCGAAAAGACTTATTTTTAAAGTTGGATAAGAATATTCATGGACAAGTAACGTTTGGAGATGAATCGCATGCCACAGTCAAAGGTAAAGGCAAAATTACTATTACATAAAAGAATGGAGAAAAAAAGTTCTTATCAGATGTTTATTACATACCAGATTTGAAAAGCAACATCATCAGCCTTGGACAACTTTTAGAAAAAGGATATGAAGTACATATGAAGGATTCCATGCTCGCCCTAAAAAATAAGAGTGGTGAATTAATTGCCCAAGTTGATATGATGCGTAACCATTTGTTTATTATTGACATTGAATCTGGAGAAGTAAAATGTATAAAGAATGCAATTAAAGATGATTTATGGTTGTGGCATTTAAGGTTCGGGCATCTTGGTTTTCCGGCCTAAAGCTATTGTCAAAAGAAAATATGATGAATGGGTTGCCAGAAATTAATCCTCCTGATCAACTGTGTGAAGCCCGCATTAAAGGAAAACAACACAGGCAAAGTTTTGAAGCGAGAAAAACTCGACGAGCCAAGAGACCATTGGAGATCGTACACTCCGCATAGCAGGTCCTTTTGATATACTATCACTTGGTGGAAACATGTACTATGTTACTTTTATTAATAATTTTAGTAGAAAAGGTTGGATATATCTTTTTAAAACAAAATTAGAAGTATTTGACAAGTTTATCAAGTTCAAAGCCATGGTAGAAAAACAGAGTGAACATTTCATTAAGATACTCAGAACTGATAGAGGTGGTGAGTATACTTCAAAGCTATTTGAAAGCTTCTGCAAGGAACACAGAATTATTCACCAGTTGACAATTGCGTATACACCACAACAAAATGGAGTAGCTAAAAGAAAGAACCGCACTATTCTTGATATAGCAAGAAGCATGGTTAAAGGTAAGCATTTACCAAAAACTTTCTGGGCTGAAGCTGTTCAATGTGTTGTTTATTTGTTAAACCGGTGTCCAACAAAAAGTATGAAATACAAAACGCCAAACGAAAGACGCCAAATGAAGCCTAGAGCAATCAAAAGCTAGGAGTTGGACATCTCAAGAATTTTGGATGCATCGCATATGCTCATGTTGCTGACCAGGCAAGAAATAAGCTTGACGATAAATGAGTAAAGTGTATTTTTATTTGTTATGAAAAGAGAAGCAAGACTTATAGGTTATACAACCCTCTCACCAAGAAAGTTATTATTTCAAAAGATGTTGAATTTGATGAAGCTGATTATTAGAGATGGAGTGAAGAAGAGAAGAAAACTGAAAGATTATTTTTCAGTAATGACAAAGACGACGACTTCATTAATCAAGAATAAGGCAACGATCAAAGCCTTCCTCCAAGTCCTGTTGCAACAACTCTTACAACATCATCATCAACAACCAGCAGTAATACTAGCAACTCAGAGAAAGCACTTGTAAGAATGCGTAGTTTACGTGATATTTATGAGGTTACAAAACTCATAGAAACAATACTCGATTATTCATTATTCTGTTTAATGACAGAATGTGATCCAATAATATATGAAGATGCAATTAAAGATGTCAGATGAAAGAATGCAATGGATGAAGAAATTGCAGCAATAAGAAGAAATGACACATGGGAGCTAATAAGTCTACCAAAAGAACATAGTCCAATTGGAGTTAAATGGGTATACAAGACGAAGACCAACAAAGAAGGAAAAGTGGAGAAATACAAAGCAAGACTAGTTGCAAAAGACTGCAAGCAAAGATATGGTGTAGACTATGATGAAGTATTTGCTCCAGTCGCCAGAATTGATACTATAAGGCTTCTCATGGCAATTTCAGCACAATATAAATGGAAAATTTATCAGATGGACGTGAAGTCAGCATTCCTTAGTGGCTACCTAGAAGAAGAAGTCTACATTGAACAACTACTTGGATATAGCAAACAAGGACAAGAAGACAAAGTTTATCGGTTGAAGAAAGCTTTATACGGACTGAATAGGCTCCGAGAGCATGGAACACAAGAATAGATGAATACTTTCAGAAGAACAAGTTCATGAAAAGCCCATACGAGCATACTCTATATACGAAGAAAAATGAAGTTGGTGACATCATGATCATGTGCTTATATGTGGATGATCTGATTTTCACGGGAAACAATCCAGGTATGTTCAATGACTTTAAGAATGTCATGACTAAAGAATTTGAAATGACAGATATTGGTGAAATGTCATACTTTCTTGGAGTCAAAGTGAAACAAATGAAAGATGGCACATTTGTGTCTCAAAAGAAGTATGCAGAACAAATTTTAAGAAAATTCAATATGAAAGATTGCAAGCCAGTAGCCACGCCAACAGAAGCAGGCATGAAATTAAGTGTTGATTCATCTAGAGAGCTAGTAAATCCAACGTTGTTTAAAAGTATCATTGGAAGTTTAAGGTACTTGACTATCACGCGGCTAGACATTATGTACGCAGTGGGAATAGTTAGTAGATACATGGAGAAGCCAAAACAAGATCACCTGATTGCAGCAAAGAGAATTTTGAGATACATCAAAGGTGCGATGGATCAGGGTTTATTTTATACATACTCACGAAGTTCAAAATTGGTTGGTTATTCAGATAGTGATTCTGGTGGTGACTTGGATGATCGCGAAAGCACATCCGGATATTTATTCCAAATTGGCTCCGCATCATTTTCATGGTTATCGAAAAAGCAATAAACAGTAGTCCTTTCAATGTGTGAAGCAGAATACATGGCTGTTGCAACATGCACGTGTCAAGCAATTTGGTTGGAGAATATTTTGGGTGAATTATCTATTATACAAGAAGGTCCAATTACAATTTATGTTGACAACAAGTCCACAATATCTCTTGCAAAGCATCCAGTGTTTCATAGTCGAAGCAAGCATATCGATACAAAGTGTCATTTTATTCGAGAGCAAGTGAAAAATAAAAATGTGTAGTTAGTTTACTACATAACAGAAGATCAATTGGCGGACATCTTTACGAAGCCATTGAAAGCAAACATATTCCATAAATTTAAAGAAAAGCTTGGAATGAAAAGTTCAATTGGAGGGGGAGTGTTAGAAAATAAACCTACTTTTCAAAGTCAAAAATTGCAGTTAAAGAATTTATATTCAAATTGGATTTCACCTCATGGAAACTTGTGAATTGCAAAATGGCCTACAAGTTTGCAAATTGGATCATGCTAAAAATTTCAAGGATGATAGCAGCAACTTGAAAAGTATTACACGACAAGGCAAGACAAAGTTTAAGGCAATAAGCTATGTCTATAAATATATGTATGTATAGTTCATTTGTGTGTGCAAAAAATATTAGTGAATTTGAGAGAAAAAAAAAGTGTTGCAGGAAAAACTTGCAGCAACTAGTATAGAGAGAAAAAAAGAGAGTTTGTATTGCGTTTATTTGTGTAATAAAAAGTTTAGTATTTGATTTATTTTAAAAAAAGAAAAAAAAGTGTTGTAGGAAAAACTAGCAGCAGCTAGTATAAAGAGAGAGAAAAAAAAGAGTTTGTATTGTGTTTATTTGTGTAATAAAAAGTTTAGTATTTGATTTATTTTATTACACTTCTAACATAATGTCTCCAAAATCTGAAGTGATATTGTGGTGATATTCCATACCATGATTGAATTACTTTCTTCTTAGCTTATCATTAAAAGATTAACAACTTTTTAAATAAATTTATGCATGCAATTCAAGTTTGATTTTATGATTTGATCTCTCTATCAATTACCTTTTTAAATTGTTTAAAGGGTTGGGGTGTTTGATAAATACAGATAATGCTGAGCTCTATGGCAAAGTTGGAGTACCTTTTGTTATGGGCACCACTGCTGGAGACAGGGATCAACTCTATAGGACTGTTGAAGAGTCAAAGGTTTATGCTGTGATCTCGCCACAATGGGGAAACAGGTCATCTAACCCTTAATCAGTTGAAATACTATTTTAATTGTTGGAAATATGGATTTCCTTTTTTTGGTTGCTGAATATTGATGGTTTTTTTAGGTTGTTACATTTCTTGCAGCCATGGAGATCATGGCTGAGCAGTTTCCTGGAGCCTTCTCTGGATATAACCTACAGGTACTTCTTTCAATAAGGTTCTATGTTTTGAAAGTGCTTGAAAGAACAATGTGTCAAATTAGGTTGATTAGGCATAACCAATAGTGTTATAAACAATTGAGGCTGCAAAATACAACTGTTTGAAGCAATATCAAGAAGCTGGTTTGATACATTCTGAAGAAATATCACGACTTGGGGCAGCAACAACAAAACATATGTGTCATATTTTGGATTTTACATTTGTGGATGGAATTATCCATTAGTGTTTACAAACAATAGGGAGTTTGTTTATAACAAGTTTTCTTGGGCTTGTGTTTATGGTTTCTTGTCTTGGTCTTTCGATATGATAGTCATTTGGAACAGAGGCGAAGCCAAGGGGGCTGGCATGGGCTCCGCCCCCCTAAAATGTAAAATTAATTTTTAACCTTTGAATTTTTTTAAAAATTTTAAATTAGTAAAGGTAAAATTACACTTTGGCCCCTTAAAATTATAAAAATTCGATTTAATCCTTTATAAATTATAAAGATATAAACTATAAAAAAATTAAAATTTCATCTGGCCCCCCTAAAAAAATTTCTGGCTTCGCCCCTGCTTTGGAATGCCTCCTTTTTCTTAAATATTATTTCTAATAAGTTTTCTTAGGCACCATCTTTAGTATTTTGTCCTATTGGTTGCATATTGCTAATCTTCATTGATCTTGATTAGGTGATGGAGTCCCATCAAGCAGGCAAATTGGACACCTCTGGTACTGCTAAGGCTATTATTTCTTGCTTTCAGAAACAGGGGTGTCATTTGACATGAATCAGGTGTGTGGTTCTCACTTATTCTTAATTGTGATTGAAAGAGATATGGAGTTCTTTTTTCTTATTGGTTAGGGGTCGGGGGTAGGAGAATGTTGGAAGATATTGACCCTTAGGAATGACATATGATGATATATATCTGCCAACCGCAACCCACTGATTTTATTGTCATTATAAATTCCCTTTATTATATGGTTCTTTCAAAATTTTGGACTTCTAACTTGTTTCCTTTCTTTTTTCCAGATACAAATGATCCGGGATCCCAAGCAGCAGATTGAGATGATGGACTTGGAAGTAGTAGAAGAGTATTTATCGGGCCATGCTTTTCATTTGTATCATCTAACATCACCTGATTAAACGTATTGACTTAACTTTTTCACCTGTACCCTACATCTTGTTCAACATGAAAACATCAAATGACATTTCATTGATCTCCGATTGAAAATTCTTCTGCTGAGTGTCGTTTGAGTTTCAGCATAATGTTTGCGGCAGATCGATATACCCGGAGGGAACTTTTCGTTGCTGAGAAGGTGCAGTTATTTATATTTCTCTTGCCAGTTTGAATCTATTCTAGTGTTTTACCGAATGTTTTTACTGTTACTGCTGCATTCTCAGGCAATAAAATGTGGGATTTTGTATGCTTCTAGTTATTAACTGTCTTCGGCTCTGTGAACTTAAAGTTTGTGGCACTAGTGTCTCTATGTTTAAATTTCAGAGAAATTGAGCATGCATGCAGTTTGGTTAAGTTAATAATATCCGATTATATTGAAAATAGTGATCAAGGGTAAGGACAGTAGCATTTAAGGATCATATGTTGAATATAACAAATGTCTTGGCGAGATTTATAGTCATATCACTGTTTGATAGTGGAAAATGTTCAAGTGCAGATTAAGTCAAAGGCAGAGAAGTGAACATATAATACGATGGACGTATTGCGATAAAAGATGTTATTGTTGTTGGAGTGTATTATTTGGCAGCACAAGATATGTAGGATTATGAGACATAAGGCAATTTTGTTGTTCTTTGCATAGTTAGTGTAAGAAATGCAATATATATCATTATATTGTAACAGTGGGTAGGAATAGTTAATATCGGCCCTGCCCTCCATAAAACAGGCTTGGGCGTGGGAGACTTGGAACAGCGGTTTTACTTGAAGGTTAAAAGACATAATGTGTTGGGAGATGACTTTTCTGCTGTTCCAAATGGATGGAATTAAAAAAAAGTCCAAGGGTCTGAGCTCACCTAATCTGGATAGACAGTTATTGACAATGATTTTCTAACCATCCAAAACAAAACAAAAAAAAAGTCAAAGTCAATTTGTTATTAGGATAATCATCATGTGTTTTGCAATTAAATTATGATTATCACCTTTTCTTTCCTTCGGTACGGTTTCACTCCTTTTACTAGATCAATTATCAACTATTTCAGTGTAAAATTTTCATTTCTTTAGTTCAAACACGCCCTTACCCAACTCATCCATGGCTGTACATGTAATAGATTTTGGATTCGCTCACACGTGCCCGGCCCCCCGCTCTATAAAATTTGAAAAAGTTCTATTTTAGTCCTTAAAATTAATATTTAAAAATAGGGTAAACTACATAAATAATCATTTTTATTTGTCTCAAATTACATTTTAGTTATTTATGTTTGAAATTTTACATTTTAGTCACTTTTATTATTATTTTGTTACGAAGTGGTCACTCTACCGTTAAGCTCCGTTACCTCTCTAGTGACAATCCTACGTGGCAGTCCAAATAGGTTTTAAATGCCAACTGGGACTATAATAGGTTTCTAATTAAATAAATTTAATTAATTAAAAATTTTAAATTAATTACACCTTGAACTGGAAAAGAAAAACCGCTCGTCTTCCTTTTCTTTTAGTTTTCTTTTCCATTTTAATTGAAAAAACTATCTCATCCAAGTTAGCATTTAAAACTCATTTGGACTGTCATGTAGAATTGCCGTTAGGGAAGTAACAGAGCTTAACAGCAGAGTGACTATTTCATAATAAAACAATAATGTAGTGACTAAAACGTAACATTTCAAACATAATGACTGAAATATAATTTGAAGTAAACAAAAGTGACTGTTTTTATAACTTACCGTAATTTAATTTCCCTATATTCATTTTATAAAATCTATAATTTTTAAGATATGTTTAGTAAATCGCATTAATTTTATTAAATTAATAATTCAATGAATTATATGATAAAAAAAAAAATTGGAAGATTATGTTTTGTGAATGAACATCTCGTGACTAAGCCATTAACAAACATAAATATTTAAATAAAGAAACTATTATACTAAGTAAGCAACTTGAAGTTTTTAATAAAGATGATGAGATACCCTTTGACTTGTTCTTGGTGAAATACCAACACATGCAACCCAATCATTCCTAACTTTTTTATTGGCTTTGGACATTAACTAATCCGATTTTTTTTTATTTTATAAATAAAAATTTCAAATTCAATTCTTTGAATTGAAAAAAAAGAACAGAATATTAATCAATTAGTCAAATGATGGATGGTTCAGGATAAAGTTATAACTGGATTTCATAAATATATAATACATCCTCATATTATTATTATTTAGTATTAAATAATTTAAATTTCAGTTTAATCCTAATTAATAGAATCAAGTTTTTAAACCCCCCCCCAAAAAAAAGAAAAGAAAAAGAAAAGGTTTATAAAGTATAATAACTTTGAATCTTCCAATAATTGAAAACAAGCAATTCATTCTTTTTATGATTCATCTAAATTTAAGCTTTGAAGGTGTAGTCACCAAAATAATTCCTTTTCAACGCTGTTTTGATAGGAAGGCAAAAGGAAGGAAACAAAAGTTTGAATATTCAAGTGTGTGTATATATCTACTTTTTTTTTTTTAAATCTTTTTTTTTCAGTGATAAAGAAAAAAACATTCAATCTAAGTTATTTTTTATTCATAATTTAATTTAAATTTCTTTTTCTTTTCGTCGTTCATGTAACATCTTATTTCTGGCCTTATTTATCGAATCCGAATATAAGATATCACAATACCTCTTATTTATTTAAAATCCTTTTTTAAGATAATAGGTTTGAATAATATATTTATCGTTTGTCACAAAAGTAGAATAAAATTTACAAATGTTTGATAAAATAGACATATTCGTAACATGTATTACTATTTGTCATTTGAAAAACATGTTTTTGTAAATGTCCCTCTATATGCATAATATTGCCTTCGGTCTACCACCATGGCACATCCCTGACTTCGTCCTTTCCGAAGCACTGGTTCAATTCTCAAACCTACATAAAACAACTTAGTGGGTCTCACTCAATATTACCTTTCAACGATGTTGTAGAATTTCTCGACTCAAGGGTTTGGATTCCCTCTCAGACCTTGGCGGATACTTTTGATCTGGTTCTTGATTGGCAGATAACCATACGTCAATCTCTGCTCTTAATCGTCTTATACTTATCTTACCTGACTGACAGGTCTTAAACTTCACACCATATTTCAAATTCTATTACACAATTTCTTTACAGTTTGTAGTTAGATACACTTCTCAGAATGATACTCAGCGGATACTACTCTTGACAGATTCTTTTATAGGACCCAATGATTATCAAAACACTAGTTACATCGTATCTTCAAATCAATCCAGACAGACATACTTACTTAAAAGAATACAACGTTTTAATTTAAGCAATAAAATCCTAGATAACTTCAATATAGGACCAAAGAAATTCCAAGTTTGGCAAGCACTTATACTACCCCATATTCCAATACATAAGGTTCTCTGTCATAACAGATCACTAAGGCGGATTCATCAGTTGGTTACTCTATCGAGAATTTTATCAGAAAATGCCTCATAGGCATACCCAGATCTTACGCAAGGCAGAATAACATCTCACCACTTGATCATTATAGAATTCACTCTATGGATTTTCCAAATAACATGCCACAAAGGCTTTTCCACAAGATTAGCTACAAAAACTTTTCACAATATTAGCCACAAAGGCTTCACAGGTAACCTGTCATGTTTGGCAATATGAATTTGCCTAAACTCTGCACTACTTGAGATTTGTCCATCATCGCCCTAGGGACACGTAGCAACCCTATAAGACAAGTGTGGCTTCATCCATCATTTCCAAAAAATCTCATGGCCATAGTCTTTCCACATAATTGTCACACTTACCTTCATGTTTACTATCCCGACGGGCTACATTACGTCATACCAGCCATCGTGTTTACTATCCCAACAAACATCATCAAAGCACCAATGCAGAGTTCATTATCGTATCACATATTTTCTCGACACTCCATTCAAAACCCTCTTATCGCCAGCATACATTGTCATTGACCGCCTTCGAACGTACTAACATTTAGAGTGTGAATACTGCAACTAAAGATATGGATTTGAGGCGGTGTCCGCAAGTATACGGGTCAGGTTGTGATACAGTGTGTTTACAACAAAACACTTGGTAAGTATTCCAAAGATTGTACCCAAGGAATTGTGGTTTGGGGAAAACTACTATTAAGCCAATTACCAAAAATAATTACTAATCTACTCGAGTCACAAATTAGTAGTGTGAATCAAGAAGTAAGATAATAATAATAAACTAAATAAATTTAACTAAACCTAGGTCTACTCCTAGATTCATGTTTCGACTTTTCCTATTCATTGTTTTGACTATGCAAGTTCCTTTTAGCCTAGATCTAATTGTTTTACCTAATTAATTATTTATGTAAGGTTCTAATTAATCAACCAGTCGATACCCTAGTAGGATCTTTCGATACGTGTACTAGAATAACGAGTCGACAAAAACCACTTATCTTCTGACATCGCAGTTTAGACCGGTTCAGGGTTAAGGTGTTCACGAATAGGCTATATCAATTTTGGGTTAATTCCCACCTAAATGACTTCCTAGGGTCGTTAAGCCTAGATTTTAAGTTCTTTCTCTCCCAAACAGCTAATCCACCAAGAAACTCTATCCTTCAATCAATTAATAAGATTAAAACAGTTGAAACTATGTGAGATATGTATAAAGCATAAATTGATTCTAATATTTACACAAACATTCAATTAAATAATGTTAAAGAAAGAGATATAAAGAATAGAATAAAGGAAAAGAGATGCTCATGGATTTATTGATAAAAGCATGGCTCTAGAACAATCTCTACTTACGAGAATCACACTTGAGAATAGGATCTTTCGATTACAAAAACATAAAAATACACTAAGTAAAAAATAAGAATGAAATAAAAACCCTAAGCATATTTTCTATCTCTCTAAAATTATGTTTAAATTTATTATAATGGCCTTTATATAAGTTAAACTCGAAATATTAAAGTGCCTAAAATATTCTTGAAGTCCTTAGAGTTCAACTTGGACAGACATTCCTAATTTTCCTAAAAAACATAATTAAAATGTGCAGGAGTTTTTGGGCTATGCGGGGGCTTAGTTGCAACACAGGCTTGCGATGTTGCAACCAACCAAAGGGGGTATTTCACGACATAGGAGGGCCGTGTCACGACATTAAGGGAAATTTCATTCCAGAACTTGTTTTTGGCTTCTGTCTTGATGTCACAACATAGGCATCAGTTTTGGCCCGAAAAAACATCTTTAGCTCCTGACTTGACCTACAAGATCATGTAACCTTATTTAGATATATAAAATGTAATAAAAACTACTAGAAAGTATAAATTACTACTTTAAGTATGAAAACCTAAATATATACTAAGATGATTTGATTTAACTATTAAACAAGCTAAAGTTATAAGTAAAAAGGATTTAAATACTAGTATAATTCATGGCAGATCAATCATGCATCACTTAAATGATAAAATGAACATATCTGCACAGAATTCATTCATACTTCCAGTCAGACCTTATTGCTTATCACATAAATTCTCATACACTTTCCATACATTGTCATTACCATACAACATAACATACATGTCAACACATACGTATAGATACTTCACAGATAATCATACAAACAAGAATACATACTACGGTTCCTTAGGAAGACATGCTCATCTAAGTATACGATGATCATACAAAGGATCATGATATTATAACACGAAGGAGACAAGTTCAGAGACTCACCTTAACCTCGACCTAGAGCTTCTATTTTAAATATTCACCCAAAACCAGCATCAGCAACTATTTAAAAGATTATAAGATTCCTATTAGAATCCTCATCATAGACATGTTACTAATATTTCAACCACATGCGACCCCATACAAAGCTTTCTTGTAACACCCTTCCCTTCCATAATTGTAATGTACAAAGTTATAAGATTTACCAGAAGGTTGAATCATCCACTGATTAAACTAGATCTTAGCTCGATTTTAACAAAAAAGAAAATGTTGAGGTTAGAAAGAAGAAGCTGAACATTAAGTAAGAAGAAAAACTATTTGAAATGTTCCCTTCCTATAAATATACAATTGGTCCCCCTCATGTCCTTACTAAATCTAGGGTATGTAAAAAAAAATCCGGCAAAGGTTAACCTCACTGTTGACCAGTCATGGAGACAGTCAAATCAATATATTTGACTTCTGTCAAAGCTTTTTGTCTTCAGTTTACATTTTCTTTAAAGGTAATTTCCCCATTTTATTTCCTTTTCATTTATTCAAAATAGTTCGAACAACTACATGCGAAAGGAGACGTGGTGGCCGTGGCCAGAGTAATAGAAATGAAAGCCTTAGAGATACGTTAAGATTGGTCATGATAATACCCAATGTGTGGCTGCTCCTATGTATGAATGCAACAACATCGATGAAGAGCTGGTTCGATACCTAGGAGCCTGAAGAATCATTTGATAGAACTATGTCATCAACTTCCAAATAGTCCAATGGGAGTGTCACCTAAGTGAAAATACCATGGGGTTTATCATTCTATTTTTCTTGTTCGAAGTTAGCTTCCACCTGCCTCTACACTCCTTTTTTCTGCCCGGTGTTCAACGAGTATAGTATTGCACTAGAGCAACCCTCTGCCCTATCCTAGTAGACACTGGTGACCCTTTTCATAAACTTATGTATGCATCATGAGTTGCCAATGCTTGGTGTATTCCAAAAGATTTACCAGTTAAAAGTAAAAAGACAGGGTGTCTCGATTGGAAATACCACTTCAGTACACTCTAAGGTTTTACGCTCATAATCCAGAATTGGACCTCAAACCTGCATCTTAGAAAAGACAAGTTTGTGAGGGTCACCAGTAAGCTCAAAACTGGGTTTGGCTTTCCCACCTACTAGTCCCTACCCCAAGAAGACATCTGCTTGCAAAGTTAGCTTGTTGACTCAAGGGTTGCTTTGAAACAGTTCAAACATTTAAGGGTGGGGCGTGTTCTAGAATTTAGAGAAATCGTCATTGTCAAACATGTCTTCCAATATTGTCTGCAAGGTCTAAGTCCCAATGACCGCCAAGCTAATAAACTTCTATTATGGGCAGATTCTCGGAATGTCCCTTCTACTAAAGCAGCTTGGCCTCAAAACTCCAATAAGTATTTGGAATGAATTCTAATGGGGAGGATGAGGGAGCCTCCCTTATTTTTCTATGATCATTGTGGACTGCGTTCACGCTAGTGGAACATTATTTGTCATGGTACGTCTTCCACTCCTTCTAATCAGGTTATTTCTCCTGTTGATGTTGCAGGGTCTACGTCTAGTTCTTATACCTCTACGCTCGTTCCAGCAGTCAACATGGATGTCTTAGCTTTACTAGATGAGGTTCGCGAGAATGAAAGTGCTGTCGTTGCCCCACCAAGAATAATGACTGGTAAGAAAGATCAAAAGAGGCCAAGGGTGGAGGGAAGCACCCAACATACAGAAGACAATGATCGCTCACAACTGGCTCGACGTATACTTAAGAAAGAGTTTGCTCCCTCGAGATCCAACACTCCATTTGTTCCTACCCTGCTTTCAATTTCAACTTTGCCAGTAGAGTCCACCAATTCGACAGACTCTCTAATCTACGCCGCTGAGCCTTCTGCGGCTGAAATCCCTCTAGAAATAACATGCCACAACTAGTCAGAGGCTCCTCTTGGTTCCATGCCCACCAATGCAATTGGTCCCCATACTTTATAAAATTTTAAATTTTTTAAATTTTATTTATTTATTTTCTATTTTTCTTTTATGTGGAACGGGCAAGGAGATTTTAATTTCATAACACAACACCATTTTTGTACAAAGCCAGCCACCATCATCCACTTATTAGAGAAAAAAACATATAATTATCTTCCACACTCATATTGTATCTCAATTTTAAGTTCTCAAAAGTTAAAATTAAAGAAAGAAAATAGGGTATCCAAGAACGAAATTTCAATCTTTTGGGTTCTTTTTTACAAGAACAATTAATTGATTAATTTTAAAAAAAAATGACGAGAATGAGGGTCTCAAGCAAGAAATCTGGGCCCATTATGGAGCTCCAATTTCTAGATTATTGATTCTTGATAAACCATAAAAGTAACACATTTTAATCTCATACTTAGCATATTGTTGGATGGTTTATCATATAATTTAGTGAATTAGATGCTTCTAATCCCTTAATTTCATGTTTTATACTCAGGAGAGCATAAGGGAACAAAAGGAGCATAAAACGGGCCAAAAAGGACAAAACGGGCTGATTGAAAGATCCACATGGCTAAGACGAATTTCACAAAGGTTGAGCACATGCCCGTGTGATCCACACGGGCTGGCCACACGCCCATGTGGTAGCCTGTGTCGATATCGCTCCCTATTTCCCAAATACGCGAAAAATGCCAAATTTTAGGGTTTCTGAGTATTCTAAAGCCTATGTAAACAGACTAGAAAAGGACCTAAGGGGACACACAGAGTAGAACACATGAATTACTCGAAGAACGCAAACGGATTCAGCTCGGAAGCAGGATCGCCTTCAAGACTGAAGATCTCCATCCAATTTTTCTCTTGAAGTTTTTGGGTTTCTTTATGTTTTGTTGTTTTCCTATTTTTGAGATGTTGTCCTACTACAATATGAACTAAACTCCCTAAATACCTATGGAGGATGAAACCAAATATGGATCTTATTATTTAATATTCTGAATTTAATGATAAATACTTGTTCTTGTTCTTAATTATGTTTTCTTAATTCTTGTTTTAATATTTTCAGGATATTAATTCAAGTTGATGTGCTTATTCAATGGAGCAAAAGTCCCTGTTTAAGAGTAGATCCACCATAATTAAGCGGAGTTGCATGCAACACTAGAAATAGGGAGACATAAATCTGTTGGATTAGAGTCAAATCTAATAAGGGAATCCATAGATCGAGTTAATGCAACAATAGGGGTTTTAATTAGAAAGAAATTTCAATTACTCAACCTAGAGTCTGTTGTTCTTAGCCTCGAAAGAGATATTAACATAATTTAGGGATTTCTATGGATCAAGACAAGTGAATAAATCATTAGATTCAAAATCGAAATAATAAGTGAAGTCTAGGTATATTCTTCCTTAGGTATTGTCTTTAATATTGGTTTATTCGATCATTTTCTTCACTCTCTGTCATGTTTAGTAATTAATTAGTTAGTTAATTTTAGATTAAAACAAATCTCTTATATTTTAGGTTAAATAATAGAAAGGAAGTTAATACTAGTACTTTTAGTCCGTATGGATATGATACCCTGGACTCACCGTGACTATACTACCATTCGATAGGTGCGCTTGTCTTAGTCGTGATCGTAGTCTAGTTTAGTGGTTCATAAAACAACCATCAATTCTTTTGCAAGTTTTTATGGTACTAGATCTGAGGATTGAATGTGTAATCTTGTTTGCATTGCAATTGAAGGGTGGGGTAGGGTGGGGTAGGATGGGCTTGAAACTGTGGTAATCTCGGCTCCTACTTATTGGATTTGGAGACTTTTTAGGACACCGATGAAGATGCCTCTGGTCCCAGATGTGGTCACACCCTTACCACCGTCGCTGCCACTAAGGCCCAGGGTCTTAGGCTTATTCTCTTCGATGGTGCCACCTCCATTGAGGGTGGCGTTTCCTCTTCTTGTCTCGAAATTTGTTAATGTATCTCCTCATATTTTATAAACATAAAAAAATTTGTAATAAATAGAAAATATAGAAAAACTATGTTAAAAGAGATGGAGAAAGGAGGAAAACAAGGGGAGAAGCAAAAGAGAATGAAAAAAAAAGAAAGTTAAAAGAACATAAAATAAAAAAATTTAAATTGCTTAAAATGAAAAAAAATGGAAACCAATTGTATAATTTAACCTAATTTTTTTTAAATGATGATTTAATGTGCCACGACAATTAACAGCTTAGTGACTAAAATGTTACAACATGTTAACGTAAGTGACTAAGACGTAACTTTTTAAATATAAGTGACTAAAATATAACCCAAGATAAATAAAAGTGATTATTTTGATAATTTACCCTTTTAATAAAATAAAATAAACTTGATTTCTTTTACTAAATTTTAAATTTTAATTTTGAATATGTGTTCGAATAACTAGCTTATAATTGAATCAGTTAAATGGTATATATTAAATATTTAATTAAATGAAGAAGCTTCTAATAGACAAGCAACTTCAATTGATATGTAAGATTTAAATCAAACAACTTTACCTTAATTAGTAGAGATTAGATAATCAGATATAATATTTAAAAACTAATTTATTGAAGAAAAAATTGTGGCCTTCGAGCAACATTGTTGAGTGGGAGAAAGAAGAGGGTGACAAAACAACATAGAACAAGCATTGGGTTGTATTTTTATAAGTGATAATTATGTTTATGAACTTATGATATGCCTATAATATACATATATATATATATATATAGGTTGGTTTTTAGGAAAGCAGGGAAAGTCTTTACTCCATTTTAAACTTTGAATGAATAGGATTATCTCCCTCCAAACTCTTCCAATTATAATATAAAATTACTTTTGAAACTCATCATCATAAATCCTAATAATAATAATATACTACATAAAATTCATATTACTCCAATTTGAGGATAATAAAATATTTTTAAAAATTAAAATTATATACTAATACATTATTCATCTATTCTAAATTCGAATTAACCTTATTATAAAATTAAAATAAACATGGAAAACAGAATGTTGTAAGAACTTAATAATATATACAAATTACAACTAATTCTAAACATATTATTCAACAATTACTTATTTCACACTCCAAGTCCCCATCCTCAAAGAGTAAATACTAAGAACTTTCAGATTGTACAACTCATATGGGGTTGACCAAAATTGTAATTTTTTTACATTTCTTTTTTTCCCTTATAAAATCACCTCCATCCCCGCTGAATTTCATATTTATACCTCCATCTCCAGTTGTATGTTATTCATCATATAACCCAGAAACCTGGTGTTAATTTCAGTAGCTAGCAGCTAGCATGGGCTCTACCCTTTTAGCCTCCTTTTTAATCCCAGCAGTTTTTCTTGTTCAAGTAACCTGTTTTCAGTTCAATTTTTCAACTTTCCAGAAAGAAGATGAAAGCCAGCTTACCTTGAGTAGGAATTCTTACATAGTTCTTGGAGCTATCCAAGTTACTCCTGATGTCAATGGAGGTTCCATGCAAAATTTGTCTGGACGAGCTCTGTATAAGAAACCATTTAGGCTTTGGAAAGGCAACCACACCACCATTTCTTCTTTCAATACAAGTTTCGTCCTCAATATCCGCAACCAAACCTCTCCTGGTGGCGAAGGCGTTGCCTTTTTAATAACCGGCAACTCCAGCCTACCGGACAACAGCCAAGGACAGTGGTTGGGGATGGTAAATGCCAATACAAATGGTTCTTCTCAGGCCAGTGTGGTGGCGGTGGAATTTGACACCAGGAAGAGCGACGACCAAGATATGGATGGCAACCATATTGGGTTAAACATAAACAGCATCCAGTCAACCAAGCAAGTTTCTTTAAGCAACTACGGTGTTAACATTTCGGGAGGTGAGGATTTAAGGGTGCATCTTCGTTATGACGGCCAAAAGTTGTCAGTTTTCATTGGGGACAACCAGACGCTTGTGCTTTCTCAGTCTCTTGATCTCTCTACTTATCTTCCGGAGAAGGTTTTCATGGGATTCTCTGGTTCAACAAGCAATGAAACTGAGCTCAACTGTGTGAAATCGTGGGCGTTTTCAGGTACTGATATAGGAGGAGACCGCAATCTACGGTGGGTTTGGATCATGGTTCCAGTGGCAAGTGTGGGTATATTAGTTGGAATTGCCATGTACTTGTGGTTGAGGAGGGTATACAAAGAGGAAGATTTGGAGGGTCAGGGAGGTCGACTTCAAGGGAACATAGAAGATGAGATTAAACGTTCCAATTTGGGTCCAAGGAGGTTTGGGTTAAAGGAATTGAAGCAAGCGACTGGGAATTTTAACCCGAAGAACAAGCTTGGGAAAGGTGGATTTGGAACTGTTTACAGGGGAACCTGGAGAAACAACGACGTGGCTGTCAAAAGAGTGTCCAAGAAATCACACCAAGGCAAGCAAGAATTCATTGCGGAAGTCACTACAATCGGCCACCTCAATCACAAGAATCTCGTCAAGTTAATAGGATGGTGCTACGAAAAGCGGGAATTTCTCCTTGTGTACGAATACATGCCCCATGGAAGCCTCGATAAGTTCATCTTCTGCGATGATAAACCAACCCTGCAGGAGGAATCCGCACTCAACTGGGACCAAAGGCTATTGATAATCCAAGGGGTGGCTCAAGCACTAGACTACCTTCACAACGGTTGTCAAAAAAGGGTGCTCCACCGAGACATCAAATCTAGCAACATCATGCTGGATTCCGAGTTCAACGCCAAGCTCGGAGATTTCGGACTGGCCAGAACCATCCAAGAAAAAGAAAAAACGCATCATTCGACCATCGAGATCGCTGGCACGCCGGGTTATATGGCCCCAGAAACCTTTCTTATAAGTAGAGCCACGGTGGAAACCGATGTTTATTCCTTTGGGGTTCTTGTGATGGAAGTTGTTTGTGGGAGAAAGCCCGGGAATCAAAGTGAGCTAAACAACTACAACAATAGTATTGTGAATTGGGTATGGGATTACTATAGGAAAGGAAGCATCAGTGGCGCTGCTGATTCCAGGATGGATGGGGACTTTGATGAAAAAGAAGTGGAGTGTGTGCTTGTTCTAGGCTTGGGTTGCTGCCATCCCAACCCACACTATAGGCCTTCAATGAGGACTGTGTTGCAGGTACTTTCAGGTGAAGCGGATCCACCCCAGGTACCCCAAGAGCGACCTTCATTTGTGTGGCCAGCCATGCCCCCATCCTTCAACCACATGGATGATTCACTTACAGGAAGTCAACTCACTCCGTTTACGGATCTTAGTGGTAGATGAAATCATATCAGTCAAGCCCAATCTCCATCAATGATTCATTCATGCTGCCCTTTTTACTCTTTCACTCTCTTAGGATTTAGTTCTCTTTTGTTTGTTGGAATTTTATATGTGTTGAATATCAACTTAAAAGTGAAAGTGAATTAAAAGTAAATTGCAGTGCTTGTAAACAGTTTCAGGTGAAACTATTTTACCCTTAAAATAAAAAATAATAATTTAATTCTTTAAAAATTATAAAAATATAAATTATTATTTATAAAATTACAATTTAATTTCCTTAATAAATTTTTCTTGCTTCGCTCTGCTATAGTTTAAAAATGCCTAACATCTGCGACATATGGCTGACCAAACACTAAAACCTAACCAAAGAAACTTACGCCATCGACTATTTTATAATGCCAATGAGCAGCAAATCACTAATTAGCAAAGGTAGACGACGAGAAATGAATAAAAAAAAAAAAGCAAACCCAATGGAATCTATAATTACGAATTAATTTATTTTCATCTTAATCCAAAAATTTGACCCATAATTTGTAAGCTTCCTTACTTGAAAATGTTTGCCACCATGGATACGATATGTGGGATTGGATGTTCTTGCCAGGTTTTGGCATTGACTTCTGATTTGTGAATTTTATTTGTTTGTTTTTAAGTTGTTTATCAAATATATCAACAGTCCACAATTTGGAAAATTGCATCTAGAATTGAGAATTAAAATATTTATAGAAAATATATATTTGTGTAATTTCACGAAAATTTGTTCATCTTCCAAACTTCATTTATTGGAAATCAGTACTCATTTATATTTTTCATGATTATATATATATAGATTATTAAGGGATAAACTTGAGATTATGTCTTGTTATAAATTAAAGATTTGTTTTTCATAATTTACATATAAATATTTAAAATAACAAGAGGAAGAAAGAAAGAGACTCCAACAGCAACAGCGGCTTAAGGGTTTGACCGGATTGGAATTCAGACACGGTGAACTTCAACCTTTGCTGTTTCCTGTTTCTCGAGAAACAAACAGAGAAGAGAAAGGATGGTGCTCGCCACATCTCTGCATTCGCTTTGCATAATCCCCCATACCTCTCAATCTAAAATCCCAAGTATCTTCAACCTCCTAAAGTCTCCTTTAGCCAAAACCCACCTCAAAATCAACCCCATTTTCAAACCCTCTTCCCTTTCCCTTTTCACTCAACCATCCAAGCTCAGACCAAAAACCCAAAATTTCCGTACCCCCACCATCCGCTCCCTCTTTACCGGTATCGTCGAAGAAATGGGTGAAATCAAGCAACTGGGTATGGCCGATCGCGGCGGATTCGATCTCAAAATACACGCCAAAACTGTTATAGAGGATGTCCACCTCGGTGACAGCATTGCGGTTAATGGAACTTGCCTAACGGTGACGGATTTCGACACCTATTTGGGAGAATTCACGGTTGGGCTGGCCCCTGAAACCCTAAGGAAAACTTCATTGAGTGAACTGGAACCCGGGTCATTGGTGAATTTGGAGCGGGCTATCCAGCCAACAGGCCGGATGGGAGGCCATTTCGTGCAAGGACACGTGGATGGCACAGGGGAGATAGTGGGGAAACAAGTGGAAGGGGATTCATTGTGGATCAAGGTTAAGACGGATAAAAACTTATTGAAATATGTAGTGCCAAAAGGATTCATAGCTATAGATGGGACTAGTTTGACAGTGGTGGATGTGTTTGAAGAGGAACTTTGCTTTAATTTCATGCTTGTAGCTTATACACAGCAGAAAGTGGTGATTCCTTTGAAGGAAATTGGGCAAAAGGTGAATTTGGAGGTGGATATCCTCGGCAAGTATGTTGAGAGACTTCTCAGCAGTGGTTTTGTTGATTCCATTAAAGACTCACGATTTCCAGAAACTCATAACAAGGTTAGTTCATGCTTCAGTTATATTGTTTTTACACTAGTTGTTGAATCCGGTAGCTACTTATAATTTGCATAAGTGAGAATCAGGTTGATTTAATGATTGGTATGTTGTGGCAATATGTGTGTGTCTCAAGGAATAATGATGTATGTGTTAGCCAATGTCTGATTCTTGAGGCATTATTGGGGATGGCTTGACTGACTGATGGGGTCTAATTTGGTAGTTGTTCTAAAACCTGATGATTGTCTGTATTAGACAGGCATTGTCAATCAGTTGCCAAAATCTTACAACACCATCATATATGTGAATTGCCAGTGCTTCCTCTTCTGCTTGTCATCTTTCTCCAGTGATGTGTTCCTCTTCATATTTCTCAAAGTATTTGTGTCGGATATTAGTGGTCAATGCATATCTAAGTTATGATCTTTCAAATATATGTATTTAGAAGAAATGAAGCATACTCATGTTAGACATATACCCGAATCTAGTACCCGTTCTCGATTTTGGTTATATAGGTTGCCTTAGGCTTTTTTGGTTGGAAATATCAAAATTACTTTTATTGTAACGGTTAAGTTCATAACCATTTACTCCCTCTCTCTTAATAAATTGGTTAAAATATGCTACAAATCCCTGTACTCTCCGTACATTTGAAATTTAGTTCCTTTTATTTTGAGAAATATAGTCATTTTATTTTTTGGATTTAAAAATTCAAGTTCAGCTGTTAACACTGTTAAAATTCTTGTGTCAAATTTGTTGGTGTGACAATTTGACAAAAAAAATGAACTTTGTTGGATGGATTGCCTTTTTTGACAGAATTGATGAAAAATAAAACAAGTTTTAATTCCAGAAGGTAGTGAAGAGGATGGATGGTTTCATTTCAAGGAAAGGGTGGTTTCTCTTTGCACAGCATTTAACCTTCTTCAATAACCATTCAGCCAAGCTCACTTCGGGGGGCTTCAGCTATAGACTTCACCATTCACCTCTGTTTATTTATATCAATTCTGATATTTTGAGACATTGTCCTATCTGTGTTCTTTTTCAATAAGATATCTGTATTTGTGTTTGTGCAGTGCTTTACTTACTTTTTCCTCTTCATATTTTCATATCTTCTCCTCTTTGGTAGGCAATTGAACAATATTATACTCAATAATAATAAGTTATGGATTTAGGTGAATTTTAATACCTATACTTTTTTATATTTTAAAATTTCGACCCTAATCCAAATTATAGTAGTCAAATCCATTAAATCAAATTTTACTATTAGTCGCATAGCATGTATAAGTTGTAGATTTAATCTTTGTTCTCCTATTTGATCTTATTTAATTTTTGGGTAAATACTTATATAGTCACTCAATTATAAAAAATTCTCTTTTTAGGCACCCAAAATAAAAGGTTTTCAATTTAGACACTCACATTACATTGTTTGTTCATTTTGATCATTCTCGTTAAAAATTTTAACGGAAATTTGACATGGCCTTTTCAAGCAGCCATTAAAATGCTTTGTCGACGGTGGACAATGGTTTCTTCAACAGCAAGTTTTCAATTTAGACATTCACATTATATGGTTTGTTCATTTTAAGGGAAATCTGGCATGGCATTTTCAAGCCGCCACTAAAATGTGGTTTCTTCAACAGCAAACCTTCAAACAAAGTGCAAGGTGTTGATGAATGGATGATCCAATCCCATGGAATATCAAGGTGCAAGTTGAAGAAACCATTGTGCATTGTCAATAAAGCGTTTTAATTGCTGATTGAAAAAATGTCATGCCAGATTTTCTTTTTCTTTTAGTTTTCAACGGGGTGACCAAAATAAACGAATTATGTAATTTGAGTATTTAAATTGTAAACTTTTAAGCATCTAAAATGATTTTTTGTATAGTTGAGTACCTATTTGTGTAATTTACCTTTAATTTTTATTTCTTGAATTTTAAAATTTCAATATTAAGAAATGATATTCAGTAAATTTGTTTATTAAAATTATGTGATTTTTTTAATATTATATGAAAATAACAAATTAACATAATATTATTATCATGTTTATTGTATAAAATTTTTAAAAATAATAATATTTAGCTTAAATCAATTTAGAGCTTATACCATCTGGGTTGAAGTTAAAATTTTAAAATTAAAAAAGTATTAAGAGCTAAAAATAATCAAATTAAAACAAAAATATAAAAATCAAATTCAAAACTTAAACATAGTACAATGACTAAGGGCCTTTTCGGATAGACATTTACCTTGAGTGCGGTGCATTTAGCTTTTTTTTTTGTCTTACACTACAATATCTAATTTTACCGTCACAGTTATTTTTGCATTAATTGCAGGAACGCACACCGTTCATTCAAATGGGCCCTAATAGTAGAATTTAGGTTAATTGATATCAATAGATAATCATAAACTAATTTGGAGCATTTAAGTTTCTTTTAAAAGGCATAATGATTTATTTAGTTTTAAAAAAAAATCATTCTAGTTCCCTTTTTAATTTTTCGTCTCTTTTAGCTTTTAAACTTGCGTTTTTTATTAAATCATTTTAAAATAAATAAAAAAAATTAATATTTATTAATTTTATTGATGTGGCATACATGTGAATGCCATGTCAAAGATAAATTAAATATTTTTAAATTTAAAAAGCTATTAAAAATTAAAAGTATAAAAAATATCTTTTTTTAATTTTTAAAAAATTAATTAATTACTAATGGAATATATGTAGACTGTCCGGTAAATTTCACTGTCATCAAAGTTAACTAACATTAGTTTTTTATCTATTTTGCGACAATTTGAAAAATAATAAAATTTCAAGGACTAAAATAACTTTATTTATAAAGCTGGTCGGTGAAATAAATCATAATGTTTTTTTTTTTAATTTAAAAACATCATCTTTTTATTGATATTATTTTCACTGTATTCGGAGATCAAAATCCAACATCATACCTTAAAACTCCTTAAGACTCAATAAACATGTTGCAGAAGCAAGTCCATGAAACCTATTTCAGGACCAAAATATATCTTTTCCCAACTTTTAGCTTTATACCTCATAAAACCTTTATCTCACCCACAGTTCATCTTGGTGCTCAACTCTATCTCAACACCGAAAAATTGTGCATTCAATCCCAGAAAGCAGAACAATAAATTCAGAAGGGGAAAAAATCAATGTTCTAAGATATGGTTACCAATGCAGGAAATTTCAATAAAACATTTACCCTGAGAATCTGGTTGTTAACTAACAAATAGAAACTTCAATAGAATAGGAGCGCGATAAGAGATGAAGAACACAGAAATTTGAGTACATGAAAGGCAACTCATAACACCGATAATCCAGATCAACATTGTAGGGATATTACTTGGAAAACTCAAATATCAATGGAAGATACAGCACCAGACTAAACCCAATTTCTCAGAGCCAAAGAAACGGTAAAAGGATTTCACTCCCAACAATTCAGCATATTAGCCTTACCCCCACTATTATTCACTTCACAAGATGTCGCAACCACATTTCAAACCTGCAAGTGATAGTCGAGGGTAAAGGCACGGATATCAGACGGGCCAGTCCCAAGCCTGCCACCAAACATCAGAACCAGGACATGATAATAAGAGAGAGCTTCACTAAGATTGATAGTAAAACAACTAGTAAATAAGGAACAAGCTAAAGTGCAAGTTTCACATTCATTCAGATCATACTGCAAAACAACAAAACTACAAAGGAACCCCCGAATTGTTGGGGAAAGAGACAATGAAACCGGAAAACTTAAAATAGCATTTTTCAACAAACATCGGGAAACAGGTTTTTCTCCCTATTTCGCCGTTTACGCATTCAAGATGATAAATGAAAGTTCAGAAACTAAATTTCTCTTCCCTCAATGAGCTTCACAATGTTGGCAGTTTAAGAAATAAAAAATTGAATTACCTTTTGTTAATGGTGCCATAGTGAAACTTTACTTTCCCAGATTTAACATCTTCGATGTACTGCAGCAACAGAGAGATAATACAGTTTATGAAAATTTATGTCGATGAGAATTTTTAGATAAATTTTAAGCATATTTACATTTATGGAAAGAAAGAAAAAGAAAAAGCTCATACCAAATTCAAAGTAACAAAAATGGAAGAAAATGCCAAAGAATCAAAGGGAATGTCGTCCAATTCAAAGAGACAGCATTCAGATGATTCTGGTCCTGGTGAAAATTGGGGCTTCTTCAGCTTTGCCAAGAAGATTACATAAGTCTGCTCCAAAAAAGACAAAGCAATGTTAGATGCATAAACATCTTCCATAAATGTACATGAGATACAGAAGTAAATTAAGGATGCTTCTTCTAACTTGTCCAATAAGGGGAATATCCAGTTGTGCAAAAGGGGAAATGACTTCCACTTCAGCACCTGCCTCTTCCCATGTTTCCCTTATTGCCCCTTCAGCAGCAGACTCCCCAATTTCCAGGTAACCAGCAGGAAGAGTCCTATGTTAATGCCACCCAATCAACTCAAATATTTGTATTGCCATCAGAGATGGTAGAAACTTGCTATTTTACAAGAAAAGCAAGTGTGAATACTCCATGCTTCAAATGCATAATTAATCTCTTTTGAAAACAAATATCAGAAAAAGAAGAAAACAATATTCAATCCTTTCCTAAACAAAATTCCAATCATATATATACATACCAAAGACCAAAAGATGGTTCAATATTTCGCTTGCATAGTAGAATCTTTCTATCATGCTCAATGAGGCAACCCACAACCTAAAAGTATCATCAATTTAGAACAAAAATTAAGCATAAAAGTATATTCTTGAAAATTGAAAGCAATTCAAAGCCTGCAACAATGTACAAATTATCAAGCAAACAATGATTAAGAATACAGGAAGCATACATTTTATTCAAAGCATTTTTCTCTACTAGCCATCTAAAATAGGAACGAAACCCATTACCTACCCCCACCCCAATGCTTGTGGGCTATTTGAAGAAACCCTAAACCCATATTTTTCATGTTTCCTAATAGATAAATAAAAACTTGCAACAAAAGCAACCATTAAAGATGATAAAAAAAAATTCCATTTCACTTTTAAGTAGTTGATTAAGTAAAACCATGCCATGATCCTTCACGTTACTTTAAAATCCTGATCAAAAGCTAAGACAAATGACAATCATGACATATGGAGACAGGGAAAAAAAAAGAAAAAGAAACCCTAACCCCAAGCTGTGCAAACCTAGGGGGTTTCTCTTCAAAGGCTTATCAAAGCACGGAAAAATCTTTAGTTTTCTGAAAGATTTATGTTAAAGTAAAACATAACCCTGTTCTATGCAAATCTAGGGCCTTCCCTTCAAACTTCAAAGACCCTAGTCTAGAGGATTAAATATCTGCAATGTGCCCATAAATCAAAGTGAAAAAGCTTGGAGAGACGAAGACCATAACACTGAGCTATACTTGGGCAGAAACATGCAATATTTTGATTGCGGCAATGAATTAACATACCATTTTTGGGTTTTGATAGGCAATTTTTCCACAAAGGGTGCAAATAGCTCTTATCTTCTCTTCTCCATCAGGAATTTCATGCTTTGCTGGGCCGCCACACCACTGGCAGAACTTGATCTTACGGACATTGCCCTGTAAAATGACAAAGACACTCAATCACTGGTATACAATTAGGTATTTTCCTTCACATTCTTAGTCTTGACCCCTTGGGATATTCTACCACCATAGGTAAATAAAACAACCATAAAAAATGTCAATACAGATTCCAACTTTCAGTTTATCAAAGCATTTAGTTTACAATTATCTTGTAGGAAAATAAGTTATGGCTACTATCAGCACTATGAGGTTCAACAATACAACTATGAAAAAGAGAATTAAAATTTCTAGCCACCTTCACTTTGCAAAATAAGAAATAGAAAAAGAATCAACGAATACCGAGCAGTAGAGCATGTAACATATGAATCCCATTCTGCTCCCTCAAACAAAGTTAAAGACTAAGATTCTTCTAATGCTTAATGGATAAACATTCTGAAAAAAGTAAATAAATACAAATACCAAAGAAACCAGAATCAAAAGCCTACATCAGAGTCAAACTAAGTGAACTATGTTTAGCAAAATAACCATAAACGGAATCCAAAAACAAAAGAATATCAGACATGTTTATAACATAACAACTGCCAAATAACAAGACATTAGGAGAATCCGCACAAGGTACTATAAATTTCCTGGAAGCTGTGTTGCTAGCAATATTTAAGAAATCAAAGGAGCCATTTCTGGAAGAAGTCATGCTACGTTAATCTAATTCAGGGTGAAGAAGACAAATAATCAAACATAGAGTAAGCTTGACATATGACAGGTAATATAGAGAATGATGACTGCAAGAATAAGAGGGGGGGGGGGACTTACAAACTTTCTCCACAACATATCTACATAAAAAATGAAGTGAAAACTAATTCCTATGAAGCAAATGTTTCAAACAAATAAAACAACTAAATTACAGTAGATCCAAAACAGATATTTTTATTGGTATCCATAAAGTAAAAAGGAGCAGCGAGAAAAGGTAGCTTTAATGTTTATACTTCCATCATAATGGAAAATAGCACAAAAATTAAACCAACTTGGCTTATACAAAGAATCATTCAATTTATATCATAATTTTCAATGGAGGCTGATCACATAACTACAATTCCACAGATAATTGAATGCAAGCCTATAATCAATATTCCAGATAAAGTTGATAGAACAGAAAACCAAACCCACCACATAAGCATTTGAACCCTAAAATACACTGAACTTCTTTTTAAAAATAAATAACTTTTTATACTAATCATAAAAGTAAAACACAAAATTAGTTGCTTAACTACACAAAAAGCACATCAATTTTTCTATTATAATCTGTTCAATCAACCACGAAATTCACAATTCCCAACAAAACACTCACAGCTAAATGAACTGCAACGGAAGAAGAAGAGGAAGAAGGGGCATCTGAGTTGGACTGAGACGGAGTCGAAAGCATCCGAATCACTCTAAAAGACAGAGATTTGGGAGTTGAGTTGTAGCTTGTTTTTGAGGAAATTAAAGAAAACCCATTACCGGAATGAGGCTTCTTTAGTCTTTGAGAGATAAACCCAGATGAACACCCAAGAATTTGTATAGCTTTTAGCATTAGGAAGTTGAAACAATGAAAAAGAAAAGGAATAGAGTAGGGAGGAAATTGAAAAGAGTTGAAGAAAAGGGACATTTTTGGTAATTCAAATGATATATACTCCTATGAATGTAAGACGCCGTGGTTGGTCGATGATGTTTATGATTTCATTCACTTACTCACGATAATTAATATCTATTTCCATTTTAATTCATTTAATTCTACCTACTTAACTTTTTACCACATAAATGCTACAATATAATATTAATCTAATATAAAAATAAAAAAAAATTTAAATGTTAATTTTTTTTAAAGTATGCATAAAAAGTTATGAATGTACCGCAATTTTTATAAAATATAAAATATATATATGATAAATCATATCATGATTCACTCAATTATTAGCATATTTCTGTTTTAGTCATCAAACCATAAAAATTTTCAATTACCTCACTAAAGTTTTAGAAAATGGTTAACCAAAGTGATGACGTATAATAACACAAATAATTTTCTATATTTATATATTTTATCTATTTGATCTTAATTCTAAATAATTCAATAAACTTAACCTTTTACATTTACCAATTCTATCAATTTAACCATCAAACACGTATAATTAAATATAAACACATATAATATTATTTAACACATTTAAAACATATCCGCAAAACTAAACAATCCCACTCTGAAACACCATCTCTCACCACTTTCCAACTTCAATCTTTGGCGGAAGAATCTCACTTTTTAACCTTAAAACGCAAGTACAAACACTTCTCCAAAGCTCTCAACCCCCAACTAGACCAGAGTCCTTCAAGGAAACCATGGGAGAGAATAATTAATCATATATATTTAAATAACAATTACTTACATTTAAATTTAATTAGTATTATTATTTTATATGATTTGAAGTGTCACATCTCGAAAATCAAGTTAGTAAAATCGAGTTATTAAATCGAAGGTTTGAATCTGATACCAAAATTAGGGTTTTTATTTTATTAATTGACTTAAAACGAAACTTAATTATGAGATTCAATTTGAAACTTATTAATTCGTCTTATAAAAGAACTTTTAAAAACATTTTGGGATGTGATGTTTGAATTTTATTCGAGATTCTCTAGTTCGAGAATCTCTAGTTTAGGGTTAAGGTTACGATTCTGAGAATTTTTCACAGGTTAAGGTTAGGGTTGAAAATGGGAGGGAAGAAAACACGTGCGTTTTCAGCTGAGTTTGCAAAAAAGATACTGAAAACGCGCCTTGTCGGACGCGTTTTCAGCTTAGTTGGCGCCATGCAGGCTGAAAGCCTGTCCTACAGGACACGGTTTCAGAGTCCGTTCTGCCACATTAACTGAAAATGTGTCCTATAGGGCGCATTTTCTTCCCTTCCATTTTCAACCTTAACTCGTGAAAATAATTCTGAACCCCGGAATCCTAGGATAATTTTCAGACATCCTATCCTGGGAATCCCGATCATGGGCTCCCACATTATTTGTGTTTTTTTTTTCTTCCCAATTGCCTATATAAAGGAGGATTTTGCTCCCCCTACTCCAACTTTCTCGGCCACCGTCCTTTACAAAAAAAAAATATCTATCCTAAATTATTTTTTTGTTGAGTGTTGAAATTTCTAAACGGGAAGATTTATTTGTGTTTGTGTTTGTGTTTGAGGGAGGCTGTTTGATAGTTTTAAGGTTTGTTTGAGTTCACAGTGATGCAGTGACACTCGAAGACCCTTACATTTCATCTACGATGTGGGGATAGAACCATCACCTTAGAAGCCCATCACATTGAAACTCGGGCTCCAGTTCACACTGGTTATACAGTCACAAGTTGAAACATAACTAAGGCACTCAATTGATGGTGGTTATGCAGTCACGGGTTGGAGTATAACTCGGGAGCCTAATTAATGGTGATTATGCAGTCACGAGTTCAAGTTTCATGCCATCGAAGATTATGCTTTATAAACCTCATACATAAGCTTGAAATCATAATTATAGGGAAAAACTAAGGGGTTTTCTGGTATAATCAGTTTTTTCTTTTCTTTTTTCGTCTCCTTCAAAGTAATATCTTTAACCTTATTGTTCGAAACTTGTAAAAAAATTAAGGGAAAGAGGACTTTGGAGAGATTGTTACGGTGAAAAATCTTGAAAGTCCTTTCAGGGCGACAGCGATTGCTGTGATTAAAGAACTCATTAATAACAACAACTATTGTCGCCTTAACTCGAGTTTTAGTTTTCTCTCCACCGCAACAGTCACTCACCCCCTGAAACCCCTTTATTTTCCCCTATGATTATAGTCTTAAACTTATATATGAGGTTTATAAAACATCCTCTTATCATATCATGAAACTTGAACCTGTGACTGCATAACCATTGTCAATTAGACTCCCAAGTTATACTCCAACTCGTAATCGCATAACCATTGTTTCTATGAGCCCTAATTATACTTCAACTCGTGATCGTAAAAATTCAAAGCCTAAGTTACAATGCGATTGGCTCTTAAGATTATGGTTTCATCCCAACACGACAGATGAAATGTGTAGGCCTCCGAACGCTATTACATCACTATGAACTCAAATATACCTTAAAACTATCATAATGTTTACCTTAAATACAAATACAAATAAATCTTTCTCCCCAAATTTTCAACACTCAACACAAAAAAAATAGTTCCAACAACACATGTTTTCTAGTTCTCTCTCCAAAATTAACTTATTTTCCTAAATATAAAAAAAAATTGACTTAAAAACCTAAATATTTTTCAAAAATCCACATATACTTCAAATTTACCCAATAAAAGAGTGCAATTAATTTTAATATTAGAAGTCTTTAAAAATATATCACCAAAATTACCACAACATATTTTCCTTTTAAAATATGAATATTTTGAATTGTAAAAATTTATTTTCACCTTATCACATGACTCATAAACATACATAACATGAGAGTACTTAGCTTATAACACCAATATACCATCAGCAAGAAGAAGCCCAGATGAGAAACTGAGCGAGAGAATGATTTTCTTAAATATTAGTATGCAAATTTGAAGTGTTAAAATCACATGAATCCATACATGATGTGTTCATGCCGCCCACTGTTATTATCTGATCTACCTAAAATACAAAATGTCAACACCCATTATCATAAATATGACAAATGTTATCGGCCTGAGGACATCTAAAGCGCATGCTTCAAAACATTTCTCAGTTCAACGCCAACTTATCGCATAACGACTGATATGCTGAGTTACAAAGCTTGAATTTCTCCTCTGCAACAGCCTGCACATTGTGCATTCATTCATCAGTTTGTTAAAACAAAAAGTAACGATAATATCTATTAGGGCCATCCATAACAGTTTGAAGACAACCAACATTTACTTACCAGTCTGCTATGATACCCCAACTCAGGATTGAATGTGATCAACACTTACATGTTCAATTTTTCAAAGATTTTTAATGTGTTAGGCACGGATACTTTAAGGCAAAAGAAAAGTCTGGATAACATAACTAGACCGTTTACTGAATGTAGCCATAAAAACCACGTTCAAGATTGCTTAAATAAATAAGAGGGTTAACGGCTGTAAAATGTTCTTTGAAGTATTATGATGACATCTCTTACTTTAGAATTTAGATATTCAAGTATCAGAATTTTTTTATAAAAAAAAATAATGGAATGATCCTGAATCTTACACAAAACAATCAAAATATGTTCTTTATTTTAAGCGAACCAAACAACAAAGTGCCCTAATGAACGGGAATGTATACCTTGGAAGAGCCATGATGACGATCTGGATGCCATTTCAGTGCGCAGGCTCGATATCTAACAAAATAAGAGAACAAAAATAATCAGACAACATAAAAGAATATCTTTTGGAAAGCAACTGTCGTGGTTTTAACAACAAAAACAATTTACAAGGTTATTATATGTACCCCAAAAGAAATAACCCAAAAATATATACACACACCAGGATATTTGAGAAACACAACAAAAGAACTTACGCAGTTTTGACATCTTCAAGTGTTAGAGGACCAGATGCACTTAGTCCAAGGGCCCGCCTATCTGCAATTGTATCTTGGTCTGAACTCTCAGCATTACCAGATTCTGTTGAGTCTGAATCTTCATCAAATCGAGAACTCCACCTCCAAGATTTCTCATAGTTATCCGAATATCTGGATCTCCTCCACTGAGGGTACTCATCAATGAAGGACCAATAAAAGAACCGGCTTCCACCAAATGCAGACCTAAATATGTTCTCTATGTCATCATCAATGTCTTCACAAAACTCAAAAGGTCCTAATCAAGTGTTTGAAAACAGTAAGATTCTAGCATGGGCTCCAGGAGGATAATGTGATAGTACATGCAATATGCTACAATAATTTTAAATAAAAAAAATCAAAGAAGGAAATAAATTGTTTTGAAGTAATTGAATGACTGAGATGCCTAAAATAGAGCAATAAGTATTACATCCAACACCAAATGATGATTATTAAAGTAGATCCAGGTATAAGCTAACCACTCGGGTTTCAAAAGGTCACTCCTTGGAAAAATAGAACGAAATCCAATCTAGAGGCTCCTTTCAATGTAGAAAAAATTCTTTATGGTCATGTAACATAATTATAGGTATGAAAATTTTAAGTTTTAAGAGATTAAAATCCTTACTTCTACCCCTGTAATAAAATCCCTTATTGTCGGACCAATCTCTTCTAGATCCCTTACTTTGCTGTTTTTTGAACCATGACGGGCCTCTACTTGATGACGGATCATCTTCATGAAACTCATCTCTCCAGTTCTGAAAGCAAAATGACCAAAGAACAGTTAAAACCCTTTGATTCAAAGATACCAGTTAAGAAAATAGTATTCTAATGAGCTAAATGTACAAAGATCACTAATGCTTAAAGAAAACTTTCTGCAATATGTATTACTATTACAACCTCGAGCTTAAAAAAAATTGTTTTTTTTTTTTTCTAGATTTTGCATTCAGAATTGAACATTTTATGACAATTTTAAAATTTTAAAAGAATTATTAAGCTCATAGGTCGATAAAACATATTACACTACTAAATTTTCACCAAAGAAACACAATTAACCAGCAAGTACATTGGTTTAGATCTTGACTGCATTAACTAGAGTTCCATTTAAAAGTAAGCATTATTGGCTAAATTAGAATCAGTTCTACAATATATATATATAGAGAGGAGGTAAATGAAGGCAACAACAGTGCATGCTGATCCCACAAATTATATAAGACCCACAGGAGATGCACCTATATACATGAATGGAAATCCCAAAAATGTAGCATAGCTCCATTCAGGAATGGGATGACACAACTACGACTGACTAGGGAGACAAACAGAAGCACATGAGCCAGTGCAATACAAGTCTTCCATAATGCAACTTTTGAAACCACAGGAGTATGTTTGCTTTTCCATGACCATACAGGTTTTATTACAATTTACATAAACTAGATAAACAACTAATCGATTTGAATAGAAACCTCAAACATGATATCTGCATAAGCACCAAAATTGCGCAGTAATTCTTGTTTTGCACGCATCCTTCTTTTCCTCTTACCCTGCAAACAAAAGTATTACAAGAACAATATGAATATCATTCAAAATGTTGAAAGCAATAAAAGAACACTTTTGAAGTACTGCAAGTTAAATGATAAGATTATCAAACAACAACAATGAATTTAACAAGGATTCTTTGTCTATATTGGTGGAATAATAAACCAAAAGAAAATAAATATTCTTAATGGAATGCGAGAATTGGCTCAATCAGCAACAGTCCCCCTAAACCAAGCAGAATTAATATCTGAGAAGTTCTTGCTTAGCAAAGGGTGAGACTAATGCTTAAAAAATAAACGTGTGTCTACAAATACAAAACTTAAAGAAAACGTGAAACCTGACTCCAACATCCTAGAAAATTAATGCAATCTGCTATCAACTCAGCAATGGATGCTTTAACTAAATACTTATTTTCATACACATCAACCAAAATCAAAGAATTCAACAAATGTATTTATCATTCAGAGGTACGGATCCATTTCTTTCAATAGCTTAATCCAGTATAATATCTTAGGCAAAAATGTATTTTTCTTCCTTAAAAAATTTACTCACTAGTTTTGCACTGCAGATTACATTTAATCAAGACAGAATAGCCTTATGAAATTTTATTACACAAAACCTGATCTAAATTTTCTCATTTTTACCAAATGAAAATATCTAGTATTTTGCACTTAATAATCATAAACCAAAAACTACTCAATTAAATGTATAACTAAATTTACAGGTTTCACTATTTTCCAAAAAAAAAAAAAATTTAACATTCTTTAGCCTTCCAAGTTTCCAGCAGTCATTGAAACAAATCATAGAAACAGCCAAGACTCAAGTATCTTCACTTACATGTTATACAGAACCCCAGGTAGAAAAAAGGGCTCCAATTTCACCATTAACTTATCCAAAACAAGAAGTGCAATAGGATTAAAATTTTATATTGAGAAAAGTTCTCTCTACCCAAATTATATAATCTAAGACACCATAAATCATGAAAACAGAATGAAAATAAAATTCCATAAAACAAAAAGGCCCATCAAAGAAAACATCCTTAAAACTATAAATATCAAATTTAATAATTAACAGAGAAATGAAAGAAAGAGAGCATACAAATTGCCAGTAATTGCGTTTTTTGTGTTCAAGGACAGGAGTGGAATGGAATAAAGCAGCCCTTTGGAAAAGACAGCTGCTTTGAGAGTTGAAAATGACTGCTTTTATTGCCCTATTCATCTCTCCACCAGACAGAAGATTAAACAGTCATACGTTTTTGCATGGGTTTCTCAAAGGAAAGCTTGCCGCCCTGAGACAAGACACCTTGAGATTAGAAACAACAACAGCATCACCGGCTTAATTCAAGACTCGCCTTTTTCAGGAGTTTAAGCGGGTGGTAATTTTTCACTTTTACTTTTCCTTTTTTTACTGCACAATAAGGATTTGGACTTTGGATCAGATCTTGAGTAATGTCAATACAGATTCCAACTTTCAGTTTATCAAAGCATTTAGTTTACAATCATCTTGTAGGAAAATATTCGAGGTTCAACAATACAACTACCAAAGAGAGAACTAAAATTTCTAGCACCTTCACTTTGCAAAAAAAGAAATGGACAAAAATCAACGAATACTGAGCAGTAGAGCATGTAACATTTGAATCCCATTCTACTCCCTCAAACAAAGTTAAAGGCTAAGATTCTTCTAATGCTTAATGCATACGGTACTATAAATTTCCTAGAAGCTGTATTGCAAGCAATATTTGAGAAATCAAAGGAGCCATTTCTGGAAAAATCATGCTACGTTAATCTAATTTAGGGTGAAGAAGACAAATAATCAAACATTGAGTAAGCTTGACAAATGACAGGTAATATAGAAAATGATGACTGCAAGAATAAAGGAAGGGGGGACTCACAAACTTTCTCCACAACATTTCAACATAAAAAATTTAGTGAAAACTAATTCCTAGGAAGCAAATGTTTCAAACAAATAAAACAACTAAATTACAGTAGATCCAAAACAGATATTTTTATTGGTATCCACAAAGTAAAAAAGAGCAGCGATAAAAGGCAGCTTAATTTTAATGTTTATACCTCCATCATAAAAAAAAAAAAAAAAAAAAAAGAGTTAAAGATGAAATCATAAAACCAACTTGGCTTATACAAAGAATAATCCAATTTATATCATAATTTTTAATGGAGGATGATCACATAACTACAATTTCACAGATAATTGAATACAAACCCGTAATCAATATTCCAGATGAAGTTGATAGAAGAGAAAATCAACTCCACCACATACGCATTTGAACCCTAAAATACACTAAACTTTGAAAAAAATTTGTATACTAATCACAAAGGGAGCATACTACATAAAAGTAAAACACTAAATTAGTTGTTTGGTTACAAAAAAAGCACATCAACTTTTTCTATTATAATGTGCTCAATTAACCATCAAATTCACAATTCCCAACAAAATACTCACAGCTAAATGAACTGCAACGGAAGAAGAAGATGAAGAAGGGGCATCTGAGTTGGACTGGGACGGGGTAGAAAACATTCGAATCACTCTAAAAGACAGATTTGGGAGTTGAGTTGTAGCTTATTTTTGAGGAAATTAAAGAAAACCCATTACCGGAATGAGGCTTCTTTAGTCTTAGAGAGATATGTTGGACGGCAAAAACGAAATTGGCAGTTGACTTCTACTCGGTTTGGAATAAATTAGGGCTTAGAATTAGTTTGGGCTTGGGTTTTATTGATTAGAAATTGGGCTTAGGGTTAACCTTTAGGTTAGATAAAATTTCTGCCTAAAACTTGATCCAAATAAAAAAAATCAGCCAAAAGTTTTTCTCAAATTTAATTTTTGGGCTTGGTACTTTTATTTTATTTGTTTTTATGTTTGAAGCGAATAACTCAACCTTTGGAAAATTCTAATCGATAATTTATTTTGAATTTAATTTATTTAATTCAAGCTAATTAATTTTTATCTATTATATTGTATTTGGATTGATTATTTCTTACAAATTATAATTTATTATAACTTACCTAACTCCAATCATCTTAGAAAATTATCGTAATTTACTATCAATTCAACAATGGATGCTTTAACTAAATATTTATTTTCATATGCATCTGTCAAAATTAAATAATTCAACAAGGACTCAAAAATTGGAATCCATTTCTTTCAATAAATATAATATCTTAAGCAAAAATTAAAAACTTAAATCGTATTTCTAACAGATCTCGAATCACAACTGATTTTACATTGCAGATTACATTTAATCAAGAGAATTATAACCTTAAGAAATTTTATACTAAGAAAAGCTCTCTCAACCTAAATTATGCAATCTAAGACACCATAAATAATGAGAAAAATATGATTACAAAATTTCAGAAAAAAAAATCCATCAGAAGAAACATGCTTAAAAAAAGTCCAAGAAAGCATACAAATTGCCAATAATTGCGTTTTTTGCGTTTAATGACGAGAGTGGAATGGAAGAAAGTAGCCCTCTGGAAATTATAGTTGCCTTGAGAGTTGAAAATGGCTGCTTTTATTGCCTTACTCATCTCTCTAGCGAATAGAAAATCAAACAGTAATATGTTTTCGCATATTTTTTTTGAAGGAAAGCTCTCACCACCTCAGGACAAGATACCTTTAGATTAGGGACAACAACAACATCACCGACTTAATTGGAAACTCGCCTTTTTCGGGTTTTTAAGTGGGTGATAAATTTTCACTTCTACTTTTTTTTTACTGCCCGAGAAATAATGACTACTTTTCTTTTTAATGAATAATTTTAATGAGAGGAGGGAGTGAAAAAAATAGAAGGAAAATAAATATGGAGTATGCTTAATAAGGAAGAAAAGCTAAAGAAAGGAAAATAGAATGAGAGATTATTTTTCATTCTAATGTAGAAAAATTAATTCTTCCAATTTGAAATGATGAGATGAGAGAAGTTGGGAGAGAACTATATGAAAAGTAATTTACACGAAGGATTATCTTTAACAGAATATATCATTTCTTGTTAAGAAGCCCGAAAAAGAATTTTGAATACTGTCGTACGAACAATAGGTGTTGGATACCTTACACATAAACTTGTTAAAGTTCAAAATTATGCAATTTTTAAATGTTTTATTTTATTTTATTTCATTTTTCAACTCTACCAAACACACCTATGAAAAGAAGAAAAAAATTATATTTTGTATCTTTCTATTTTTTCACCTTTTAAACAACTCAAAAGGCAACAAACTGATAACATTAGCAACTATATTGTAAGTTTTAAAGTTTAATAATCAAAATGTAATTTTTATTACATATAAATGATTAAATATCTAACTCAACCTAAAATCTAATGGGTTAATTAGATAAAAGGTTTTTTTTAATTAATTAGGGATTTAGATCATTTTTTCTAAATTTAAGGAAATAAGCTGATTTTGGAGAGAAACAGAAAATGCATCCTGTAATAAGCATTTTCTTCTTCTTCTTCTTTTTGTGAGTTGAGTGTTGGAAATTTGGAAAGAAAAATTTATTTGTTTTTGTGTTTGAAGGAGATATTGTGATAGTTTTAAGGTATGTTTGAATTCATAGTGATGCAATGACGCTCGAAGACTTACATATTGCATTTGTCGTGTGGGGGATAAAACCATTACCTAAGACTTACATATTACATAATTCATAATGATGCAACTCAAGCTTCCAGTTGATAGTGGTTATGCGATCACGGGTTCAAGTATAAATTAGGCCCCAATTGACGTGGTTATGCGATCACGAGCTCAACTTTCATGCCATCGAAAGAGGATGCTTTATAAACTTCATACATAAATTTGAAATCATAATATAAGGAAAAAAGGGCATTACAATATAATCAACTTATTCTTTTTTTTTTATTAAAATAGTATCTTTAACCTCATTGTTTGAAACATGTGATAGAGTTGAGGCCAAGAAGACTTTTAGGGGGAGTGACAGTCACAATGGAGAAAAAAACTAAAACTCGAGTCGGATGGCAGCAATTGCAGTTATTAATAAGTTCTTTGATAATAGCAATTGTTGTCGCATTGAGTCGCGTTTCAGCTTTTCTCCATCGTCACAATCACTCCTCTCTTAGAAAGTCTTCTTGCCTCCAACTCTGTCACAGGTTATTGATAATGAGATTAAAGATACTACTTTAATGAAGATGGAGAAAAAGAACAAGTTGATTATAATGAAAAGTTACTTTATCTTCCCTTACGATTATAATCTCAAACTTATGTATGGGGTTTATAAAGCATCCTTTTCCAATGACATTAAACTTGAACCTGTGACCGAACCACCGTCAATTAGGAGCCTCAATTATACTTCAACTCGTGATCATATAGCCACCGTGATCTGGGAGCCTGAGTTGCAATGCGACATCTTCTAAAGTGATGGTTCTATCCCCACATAGTAGATGAAATGTGTGGGTCTTCTAGCACTACCGCATTATTGTGAACTCAAACATATCTTAAAACTATCACAATGTCTCCCTCAAACACAAACACAAATAAATTTTTCCCTTCCAAAATTTCAACATTTAACCAAAAAAATAATTTAAAAAATATTTTTTTTAAAGGATGGTGGGCGAGAGAGCTGATGGAGTAAGGAGGAGCAAAACCTCCCTTTATATAAGCAACCAGGGGAAAAATTAAAAAAAAATCATGTGGGAACCCATGACCGTCTGGGATTCCCAAGATGGGATGTTTGAAATTTACCTCGGGATTCCAGATTCTGAAATTATTTCACAAGATTCTCTGTTATGGTTAGGGTTGAAAATGCCTCCTGTAGAAGGCGTTTTCAATTGAAGTGGCAGTAGGAACACTGAAGCGCGCCCTAAATGAGGTGTTTTCTTCTCTTGCATTTTCAACCCCTTTGAATCCTAACCCGAAACTCAAAATTTAAGGCTCGAGAATCACGAATAAAATTCAGACATCACATCCCAAATTTTTTTTGAAAAACGTTTCTAACAAGAAGGAAATTTTTAAAACTATTCAGATTTTTTAGGGAGAAGCATTTTTTAGATTTGTCATGTTCAATCTTTTCCAACATTTTGAAGTTTTTTTTTAAGAACATTTTGAAGTTATGTTTGACATTGGGGATAGTATTTCCTATAAAATAAATACATTTTATGTAGAGGTTCCATACTGAAATTTTAAGCAAATTATTTTCATAAGAAAATTTGCATAAAGAGAAGAGAAGGTAATTTTCTTCCATTTTTTTTCATCTTCCCTACCAAACATTATGAAAAGAAAAATTATATTTTGTAACTTTCTATTTTTCACCCTTCTAACAATTCAAAAAGTAGCAAACTTTTTAAAGTTTAATAATGAAAAAGTAATTTTTGTCACATATAAATGATTAAATATCTAGTTTAACCCAAATTCTAATTCTAAATAGTTAAATTTTTAGGGTAAACTACTAAAATAGCCACTTTTATTTGCCTCAAGTTACATTTTAGTCAATTTCGTTTGAAATGTTACGTTTTAGTCACTTGCGTTTTTGTGTTGTAACATTTTAGTCACTAAGCCATTAATTGTCGTTAACGATGTTGTTAAATATGACTCATATTTTCAGTCAAATTTGAAAAATAATCTTTCAATTAAACTCTGTTTACTTGTTTCAATTAAACACTGATTAGTTTAGATTATTTTATTATTATTTGACCTATGAATTTAGCCTATAAATAGGCTCTTTTACAACCTTAGAAAAAACACCCATTAGAGATTAGAACTCATAACACATTTAGAGAATTTTGTGTTTACGTTTTGTGGGTTCTTTGTTTTCGGGTTTTTCGGGGTTTAGTTTTTATCTCCATCTTTTGTACTATTTGTTCTTTTGCCATTATAGTAAAATGATCTTTGCCCGTGGTTTTTTATCCTCTTTGAAGGGGTTTTTCCACGTTAAATTTGTGTGTTCAATTTCTCAATTATTCCGCTATTTTTTCTTGTTCGTTGCTTAATCCGGTCGATCCTAACAAGTGGTATCAGAGCTAATTCAATTTTTATAAATCAGCTCATTCAGAGATGGCAACAACAAGGTTTGAAATTGAGAAGTTCAATGGTAAGACAAATTTCAATCTGTGGCAAGTTCGAATGATGGCAATTCTAGTTCAATCCAGTTTGAAAAAGGTTGTTACCGGGAAAAAGCCTGAGAATCTAAATAAAACAGAATGGGAAGAGCTTGATGAAAAGGCTTTGTCTGCAATCCAGTTGTGCCTCGCGAATACGGTATTGCAGGAGGTATTGATGGAGAAGACCTCATCCGCCTTATGGAAAAGGTTAGAAACTCTTTATGCGACTAAGTCTCTGGCTAACCGTTTAGTGTTGAAACAACGTCTATTACGTTTCGCATGAACGAATGTGAGGTTCTTAGAGATCACATCAGTCAATTCATTACTCTTTTAAATGATTTAAAGAATTTTGAGGTTCATATTGACGATGAAGATCAAGCTATGCTATTATTGTGCTCTTTACCCCCTTTATACAAGTCTTTCAAAGCGACCCTGATTTATGGCAGAGATAAACTCTCATTCGAAGATGTGAAGGGTCATTTGTTGAGTAGATATAAACTCGACTATGAGTTTCATTTGGATAGCAAGGCAGATAGGCAACCTTCCATTTTGGTAGCATCAAAGAAACGAGACAAAAGGTGTCGCTATTGTAAAAAGTTAGGTCACGTCAAAGCAGATTGTTATAAACTGCGAAATAAAAGAACTGCTGAGAGTAACGAGGAAGATGTAGCTGGTGCTAATTTGGCCGATAAAAACGGTGATGATTTCTTGTTAGTGTCAACGAGCGATAACTCTAAGCTCACGTCCGAGTGGATCCTAGATTCGGGATGTTCTTTCTACATGTGTCCCAATAGAGAATGGTTCTCTACATACAGTTCGATTGAAGGTGGAGTTGTGCGCATGGGAAACGATTCATCTCGTAAGGTAATTGGTATTGGTACTGTTAAAATTAGGATACATGATGGAACGATTATGACACTCTCAGATGTCAGGTATGTACCTGATTTACGAAAGAATCTCATCTCATTGAGTATTTTAGACTTGAAAGGATATAGAATCAACATCAAGTCGAGTGGCATTAAAGTATCTCGTGGAGCTCTCGTTTTGTTAAAACGTAAGAGAACCGACAATCTTTATATTCTGGAAGGTTCTACAGTGACCGGTGAAATCGGACGTCCCTCGTCCGTTACGGAGTCGAAGTCAACTCGTTTGGAGCGGAGGCAACTTGGTCATAGGAGGGAAAAAGGTATGACCGTTTCGTTGAAGAGAGGTTCTCTTTTGGATGCAGGTTTTGAAAAGTTAGGGCACTATGTTCGTGAAAATCAGACCCGGGTTAGTTTTGATTTGGCAGTGTACAAGTCGAAGGCTAAAAGTCTTCCAGTTTCTAAGCACAAATTCGACTCAGTTAATTCCCTGCATAGTTCAAGATAGGCTCGTAGCGGGCTTTGGCAAAGATGGTGTTGTGGAAATATTAGTCAAGGTGGAGATTTGTTAAATATGACTCATACTTTCAGTCAAATTTGAAAAATAATCTTTCAGTTAAATTCTGTTTACTTGTTTCAATCAAACACTGATTAGTTTAGATTATTTTATTATTATTTGACCTATGAATTTAGCCTATAAATAGGCTCTTTTACAACCTTAGAAAAAATACCCATTAGAGATTAGAACTCATAACACATTTAGAGAATTTTGTGTTTACATTTTGTGGGTTCTTTATTTTTGGGTTTTTCGGGGTTTAGTTTTTATCTCCATCTTTTGTACTATTTGTTCTTTTGCCATTATAGTAAAATTATCTTTACCCGTGGTTTTTTATCCTCTTTGGAGGGGTTTTTCCACGTTAAATTTGTGTGTTCAATTTCTCAATTTATTTCGCTATTTTTTCTTATTCGTTGCTTAATCGGGTCGATCCTAATAGGTGTAATGGTAAGCTGACACGTCACATTAAATCATCATTTCAAACAAAAATTTTAGGTTAAATTATACAACTTGTCCCTATTTTTTTTTCATTTTGAGCAATTAAATTTTTTCTTTTATGTTCTTTTTTCCTTTTTTTTTTCCATTCTCTTCTGTTGCTTCTAGAGGAAGTTGACACTGGTAAGATGAATGGGTGACGTTGACACCAAAATCGAAGAGGAAGCCGTCGTGGAGGGAGGGAGAGAGAACAACAGGAGGAGGGAGAGGAGGAGAAGAGCTACCGTTGCTAAGATATATAGTAGGCTGAGAGCTCAAAGAAATTATAATCTGCCCAAGCACAATAATAACAACGAGGTCCTCAAAGCTCTTTGTGCCAAGGCTGGTTGGGTTGTTGAAGATGATGGCACCACTTATCGAAATGTACCTAATTTACCCTTCTCTTCTTCTTTTCACCACTCACAGAATGGTCGATCTGTTCAAACAATATGTAACTCTTTCCCTTCTATGCTCATTTTGTTTTAGTTGTAATTTAGTTGGATCTAATTCCCATAGTAATTCTAATTTGGTTATACTTTCTAGGTTATTGGAAAAATCAATAGAAAGTCATACATAAAAACAATAGTTATTACTTAAAAGACGATAATTGTTGGAACTGAAACTTTATTAACTGGACCATGAACAAGTTTTCTTGATCAACTGCTATTTTTCCTGTATAATCCTCTTGAGCGTTGATTTGTTGATTATTTTTTGTTTTTAATTGGTTTTTGTTATTCTGGGATGTAAGCTACCTCCTATTGATATAACAGGCAATTAAACTAAAATTACCCCATATTCTTCCCAAAATCCTAGTCCCTTCTCTTCTGCATTTTCAAGTCCAATTCCTTCATGTCGAGTTAGTCCTTCCTCCTCTTCTTTCCCCTTTCCCACTAGGACTGATGCAAATAATCTGTCCAATCTCCTTCCTTTCCTTCGAAGCACCATTCCTTCATCTCTTCCTGTTCTCAAAATCTCTAATAGTGCCATTGTGACACCACCACTTTCTTCTCCAATCTCCAAAAATTTTAGGTAAGAAGCAGAAAAGGATGGAAAATAAATAAAAGGAAAAAAATTAAATTATTCAAAATAAAAAAATAGAATTAATTGTCTAATTTAACTTAAAATTTTTGTTTAAAATAATAATTTAGTATGCCTTATCAACTCACATTTAAATGTTAATAATTTAATGACTAAAATATTATATTATGATAATATAAATAACTAAAATATAATATCTCAAATATAAATGTTGAGTCGACAAAAATATTATTATGATAGTTTACCCAAATTTATATTATTCCAAAAGCAGCTGTCATATGGGACACCAAAATAAAAATCTGCTTCACAAAATTGACCCTCTTCGCTCCTCACAATTAACAAATCAAAAACGGAAGAAAAAACTCATTTAACATTTTCATTCCACCAATGGCTTCTTTACAGGGATCGTTTCCTGCAATTTCGGTTGTGCGTTCGAGCTTCTCTTCGTCGTCTTTGGTGGGAGTTTCTTTCGTTAGACTGCCGGACTGTAACCGGAGGAGCTCCCGCGACCGGATAAGCTGTCGTAGAACGTCCTGTAGAGCAATGGTTCAGCAAGCAGTGCAGGGAGGAGCTCCGGCTACTTATGCTAAAGATATGGAACGACTTTCTGCTAAGGAATCTCTTCTGCTTGCTGTGAGTTTCTCCTTACTAACATTTTCTTGTCTCTAGTTTAATTGTTAATAAGTTTTGTAGTTATACAAATTGCCCAAAGAAGAAGTGGTTCATTCGAGAATTTTGAGTTGGTTTTCAGTTAAGGCCAAATCTTGATTCCTAGTAAAAGAAAATACAAGTAATTGGCTAATTGCATCAATTACAAGTCAAAGCAGTCAGCTTAGGTGCTTAGATTCTGTCTACAAATTGCCTCTTCTTTTTTCTTTTTTTTTCTTTTCTATTTTTTTCAGGACCTATAAAAAGGTAAATTTAGAGTGAGATAAAATTTCAGGTATCAATCATTAATTCTGAGGGTTCTATCTAATATATACCTGTATTTTCTTATTATGCATCTTAAAGTTTGGCCCTTCATCTTAACTTTGTTAAATACTATTCCAGTTTAAGGATGCTGGGGGTTTCGAGGCATTAGTCACGGGAAAGACAACAGATATGCAACGAATTGATGTGAATGAGAGGATAACTGGTCTTGAGAGGCTCAATCCAACAACAAGGCCGACAACGTAGGTGCTTTGTCAAAAAACGAAATTTGCATGTTCATCTTTTCCATAAGACTTTTATTTGTTTATATAGCTTTCCAGGTCTCCCTTTCTGGAGGGTCTATGGAACTTTGAGTGGTTTGGATCTGGAAGCCCAGGGCTTTTTGCTGCTAGAGTCGTATTTGAGTGAGTATCTTCTGAAAGCTGATGATCTCCTTTCTTTCTGATGACTGCCAGCTGATCTTCTTGGTGTTTCGTTGTACTTTGCAGGAGATTTCCTTCGACCTTGGCAAGAATGTCAAAAATGAATTTGCTTCTTAAGGATGGATATGCAAAGGTTGCAGCACATTTAAAATTGCTTAACTCGGTAAATATTTCCCCACCAACTTTGTATGCTCTCCTACACAAATAAATGTCACTTGTCATAAAGCATCAAGATGGTCTTCTATATGAACTGCTCACCTTGAACTTTATAGTGATCTTCAGCTGTCATCTTTATTTAATCATGCTAGCACCTGTGTTACTTGGACTCTTCATTTTTCTTAAGGTACCTATGCTTGGCATTTCTATCCGACACATATTTGGACATGAGATGATCCTCCAAATTTTCGGAAAATCTTATAACCGAAGAATGTGTCCATGTTGGATACATATCTGTATTCAATACTTACCCTTGTGTCTAGTTACATAGCACAACATATTATTACTGCTTTATGCATAGGTCAGATGTGAATTAAATCAAATTGATTTAAATCTATTCTAGTAAAAAAATGTTTAGCAAACCACATCACTATGTGGTCTCAGTTACTATTTTTTCTATGCAACATCTACTATGTGCTTCTTGTTCTTGATATATCTTAGTATTAAGCTAAACAAGAATAATTAATGTATTTTTCTTGACTGTTATGGAAGTTGGTAAAGATTATGTTTTGCCCCTATTCTTAACTGGATGGATGTACATCTTAAACCTTCACTGATGTCATTATTTGGGGAATAAGATTAAGTAATTTGAGACCAGACTAATTTCCTCCCATTTAAAAGTACTTGTATTAACAAATTTTGCTTGATCTTGCTCACTGTCAAAAGCTGTTGTCACTCAACTTCATTACTTATGGTTGAAATGTTTCTGTTTAGAAAGGTGGGGTGGCCTTTTATTTATATGAATTAGGTAACATTATGTGAATATTGAAATGATGCTGTGTACAAGAGATTCCACATTAAGTTTCTCTTTTATTTCTGTTACCATCAAAGTTAAATAACTGGTGATAATTTTAGAATCATTGCCTCTGTTTCTTTTTAACTGTGATCAACTCAATCTTGGTGGAGGTAAGGTTGCTCCATTCGTATTTGTAGATAATGTTCCAAAGAGTGGAAAAAGCAGGGTATAAGCTTGGACTATCCATGTACGTACTGCAAGCCTTTGCACTGACTTCCCAGTGGAACTATTCCTTCTGCTAGTTTCTCATATGTATTGTCACTGGCTTGTATTACCTGCAACTTTGCAATTCTCAAATTGTGTGGAACAAGTGCTTTTACTCGTTTACCATTTGAGTTTTCTGTTTTTAAACTTGCTGTATGAATTTGGACTGGAATTATGCTTTGATTAAACAACTTTCTTCTACATAGAGTTAATTAAACAGCCACTTTTTCATTGTATTTTATTTGAGTGCCAGGTAGTGCTCTCATCATTACAAAAATTTGAACTGATCTAAGGTTATCTCTGGTGCAATGCAGATAGAAAGCAAATTTATTCTTTCCACCAAGGTGTCTGTGGAGGGACCATTAAGGATGAAAGAAGAATATGTTGAGGGGATATTTGAATCACCAACTATTGTTGAAGAAACAATACCAGAGCAGTTGAAAGGTGCATATAGTCAGGCTCTTACTACTGCCCAACAACTTCCAGTTCCTATTAGGGATGCAGTGGCCAATGGACTACGAGTTCCTCTGAGTAAGCATTCATTGTTTTCCAATTTTCTCCTAAGATGATATGGCTGACAGGAATTCACTGTTAATGTACATTATCGCACAAGACCATGCTGAAATGAACACTAAAACATAGTTCAAATCTAATCTAGGGTTACATTATGAGAAACAGTATGCTCGAGTATGTTCTTCTGAACACATATCGAAGCCCATAGCTGATCTTCATGGATGCTAGACATTAGTACCCCTTTTTTCACCTATGAGATGACATTCTCAGTTATAGTACCATAGACATGCTCTGATGTATCTGAAAAGTTCTGAAATATCCCTTCTCTTTTACCATTTCTTATGCTTAAAGCGTGGTCATTAGCCTTTGAAGGTGCTTACCAGAGTTATAATAGTTATGATGCATTTTTTTGGCAAAGAAAGCTGTTTGATCATTTGGATATCTTTATAGAGGTTGCTATATGAAATAGTAAATTTTCTTTTGAGACTGAAGAACACGGGAATTTAAAATACTGAACTACATCTCAGTATTACCAATACACTTCTAGCAAAGGTTATTGAAGGAGATGGTTTTGGCTCTGTTTCTGCTGCAGCATAAGAAGGCCAGATATGCTGACAATCAAAAAGAAATACAAGCTTGTATGGTTTTATTGTGGATTATCAAAAGAAATAATGAATTTACTTGGTTAATTCATACCATGTGAGGAAAAACATTACCAGCTAATTGTGATGGTTACCGTCTCCCTTATCTTCTTTTTTTTCCTGAATTCCCTTAGATATTAGACAGTTACCATCCCTCTTCTTGAACCCTTTGGATGTTGCCCAGTCAAGAAGTTGAACATTGATTGGTTGGTGTAGGTAGGAAGAGGGGTCATTGTCTCAGGCAAGTCCATCCATTGTTTAAGTGGAATAAGTTCTTGTAGCCCAACAGTTGTTTGGGAAAACTGAAAGGTGGGCAGCCACAACAAAGTTAGAGATTATGAACGTATTGTTTTCTGGATCTCCATATCTAGCTTGTTTCTATTCTGTTTTCTTTCTACTTTTGCAACATGTTTCTTCCAGGTGTCTGTTGTAAAAGTAATGCCATACAAATATAATGAGGTGATTGTTTGAATGTTTCTTTCCTTGAGGGACGCTAGTTTCCAAATTCTGCAATTTGCAAAGTCAAATTAAGGATGCGGTGAACTTATCCATTCACTTCTGGTAGCACAATCTCCTGCTTCAATGTATACTTAGAATAGGTGAACTTACTTCAAATATATAAAATAGTTACTTATGAGCAAAGAGTAGTGCCAATGCATTTGGAATGAAATCATAGCCCAAAATGATGGCAGAGAATCAGTTCCATAAACGGATGCTGTTCCAATTCTGTCATCACTTAATGACTTCGGCAGCAATTTTAACAGCTGTCATGTACTGGATTATTAATGTGTCAAGGGTAAAATTTTACATGGTTATGGGTAAATTATATAGCTTTTCTGTTTGATATTCAACCATTTCATGAATCTGAGCAGAAGTTTCTTTGTGTTTCCAGGTGGGACATTCCAGAGACTGTTCATGATATCTTATCTGGATGAAGAGATCCTTGTAAGTTTATGTACTTTTTCCTCTGTTTCTTTTGATTTTATGATTATCTTTACACTTTTTGGCCTTCAGATCATTTTCTATATACTTCATTGTTAAAGTTGGCAATAACATATGAAATAATGAGTTAACCACATGGATGTAATTAGCAATTGATGCAAAAACCAAAGGTTTGAAATGGTCATTTAATGCCTTGAGAAAAAGGAAATTATACCATTGATATCTTTTATTTTGAGGAGCTAATGAATCAAGTAGAGTTCAGCTATTTGAAAAGAAAATGGGTTCTTATCGCAACCCTAGTGTATCATATCCCAACTATATATTAGCTATATGTGATTAATCTTCTGTATTTTGATATTTTTTTGGTTGCCACATGTTATTATGACTTTCTTCTTGATGATCTTCATTCACCTTCGAACTGATCCTGTGCTCCTTCAGTCAAGTTCATATGAGCTGTATTATTCCACTTGATATTACATGTAGGCACTGTTCTTTTTAATGCCTTAGCAAAAGGACTTTTGTTAGACATTGTGATTGGTATGCTGATAATATTACAATGCCATAACTTGCCATCAGCTTGCTAAACTTTCCCATTCTTGTCACTGGAGCTTAAGATGGTAGATTGAGAATGCTAACTTTGCTGAAACAACCTTCAAATTTTCAGTTCAGTTTTGTGGGGTAGATGCCTTTGTTACTTGGACTATAGTGTATAGGATACAAATACGTGGTTGACACGGATATGTTCAATTATGTTCCAAGTTTTCCCATACTCTTTGAGGGTCCATTCCCCTACCAATGTTTGAATGTGCTGGGCTTGAGTTTTGAACATGTCAAATTCAAGAAAAATGAAGATAACATACAAAGAGTCTGCTGTATATTTACAGCACTGACAATGATGCCTCTGCTGTTAATATCTATAGTATGTGATAAATTTGACAATGTGTCAGAATCATCTTTTAGGGCACAGGCAGCACTCTCTATAAAAGCCACCCTCAGCCGCGTCTCTGTAACATCTAAAATTTTGACTGACAAATAAGGATGTTATGGAGAGGGTTGAAAATATGATATATTTATGTAAATTTTGGCTGATTAATAATTTAATTTCGATAAATATGAGAATTTGTATTTATATGTTAGTCAATTTTTCAATAGGCATAGCAAAAGCAATGATAGTTGTTGTTTCTCATGATGCCAGATAATAAGGGACACTGCGGGAATACCTGAAGTTCTTACGAGGTTGGAGGCATCTTCATCTGGCATGGCGGAAACTAACCCCGAATATGAGAGCTAAGGAGTTCGAGGATTGTGTTTGTTTGTTTTCCCCCTCCAAATAATTTTGTTCAAAAAGATTCCATGATCATAAATGTAAATTATAGTAAAATAGTATATCAAATTCTTGAATGATGTTTACGTTGTGTTTGATAATGTTGTAATTGAGCCGTTTCATGGGTCTGGGCGGGGTCTTTGTTGGATCTACAAGTTGAGGTCAGTTTTTTAGGATTTTTTACAAAATGATCAAATCTTTTAAAATGGTTAAATACGACATTTTTCAAGTTGCTTAAATAAAAACTTAGAAAATTACCAATGTAGCAATGATATATACAAAATAAATCAATAACACATAAATTTTAATTTATGTGCAATGTTAGAATATGCATATTATGAGATTTAAACCAAAATAAAATTTAATCTAAAAACTTGTGCTTAAATGAGATTGAGATTTTAAAGTTGCCCAAAGTTTAATCTAATAAATTTATCATATACAGTTTGATCAATTAGGTAATTTTTTTGGGTCATAATCAGGGTATTTATTGTCGAAAGTAATAACTAATTTGCTTGTTATGGGTGTTCTTCAAATAGGTAAACGATTAGCTATGAAATGTGATCTATTTTCATGAGCAAAGATAGAAACCCTAGACCACATGGTTAAGAGATGAGGTGAACAACCACCACATCACTCCTCATGGTTAATCAGTAAATGCGGGTTAAGCAAGTCGGTTTAAATAAATTTAGTCAATTGATTGTAGTACACAGACTACATGAATGTCTATAAGCTCAACAAAATAGCTATCATCTTGCACTATTATTTCATTCTTAGCCTCTTCCCTCGTAACTTCATCTTTTATTTTCTATTGACTTTACCGAAAGTCTTAAGAATTTCCTCATCCTTTTTGGGTTCAATGAAACTTTTTTGGGAAGGAGGTTCTATTACGAATGACTTCGATTCTTCGTTATTAGGCTGGTTAGTTAATTACTCGAGACCGGGCACCTCTTGTTGAACTGCTTTGAGATTCTAATCTAATCACTAAAACCGCAAGTTGATTGATTTGATTTTCTATGTTCTGAAAACGGTTCTCCATGTTTGCCTATGAACATTGAATTGTATTAGCGAGAGACTCAACTAAATCTTCAAAAGATTTACTTGGCTTAGAAGAAGATGGTTGTGGAGAAGCATGCAGACTTGGTTCATAGCCAAAATCAGGATAATCTATTCATCCATGATTATAAGTATTAGCATAGGGATTATATCTCCATTGTGGTCAATTGGGAAACCCTCCAATTGTATCGACATGTTCATTTGTATTTTCAAGAAGTATAGGGCAAGAATTGATTAGGTAGATATAATTAGTGCATATGCCACACACTTTTACATGTTGGGAAATCCTAATGTCATCTGTTCAACAATTATAATTAGTCTATCAAGACGATTTTTAAGAGAAGATGAATTTCTCTCATTCGCTCTGCTTGGATATTCCTAACTAAATTTGAAGTATCGTGAATATACAACCATGACCGGAAGTTAAGGACGTTGCAAGGAAATAGTTTTTTTAAAAAAAGAAAAGAAAAGAAAGAAATAAAGTTATTAATAGCGTTCCTTGACAACGACGTCAAAATTTGTACAAGCGTCGAAGTTGCCAAAAATAAAACTTACTTAAAAAAGATGAATTAGTAGAAAATGGCAAGTAGGGTCATGTCCATAGAGATCAATGATAAATTTGTTTCTTTAACAAACAAATAAAATAAAAATAAATAAGGGGTTTTAGAATTAAAAACTAAAAGTAAAAGTAAAATGAAATAATAAAATAAAATATAAGAAAATCAATGAGGAAAAAGTCTAGTCAAAGTAAATTCTTTGTTTGATTATTGATGCAAAGATAAATTATAATATTTTTTAATAAATTGGTTATAGTTATTGACGACCGCCAAGTAAGCTAATTTATTCTTACCTTATTGATAATCAAGACAATTGTCATTTGTACACACCAATTTTGGCCCGAGCCCAACAAGCCCAGAACAAAAAATAAACCTACCTTAACCCAAGCCCAATTTCAGCCAAACCCTAGCCCAATAAACAAAACAAAAAAAACCTAGCTAGCCGCCGCCCTAGGTCTTCGGCCAACTGCCCTCTGACAGCCACTTGCACCACCTGCTCCACTGCTCAACCACCTGCAAAACAAAAGAACACGCAACAACAGCAAAAATAATAGAAAATAGTAGCAAACCATGTGTAAATGGCTATAAAAAGCCATCTAAGAAACCATTTTTTTTTCTTCTTCAGTTTTCGGTTTTTCAACAAATAAATGAACTAAAAAAGATAGTTGAACATCAAACTACAGATTCACAAAGTAGATTAAAGACAAAGAGAAAACAAGAACAAAGGTCACTGTTATTTTATACTTTTTCTTTTCTTTCTTTTTATTTTTCTTTCTTTTCTTTTTGAATCTCTTTACACTAAGTTTTTTCTATTTTATCTTTTAAAAATAGTATATATATATTTATATAAATAAAAAAACAAATAAAAAATAAAAAATACCTTTTTTGGAATTCCGGCACTGGCCACGGTGGTGATCGGCCGGACTCCTGGCCAGACTAAGGAGTCTGCAGAGAGAAAAAATAAAGGGAAGAAGTTTTTTTTTAAAACAGAAATGCTGAAATGAGTTTTTTTTTTTAAATTTGCTTAAATAGAGGACTAAAACGACGCCGTTTTGATCTGGGTCTTTAAACCCCAAAACGGCGTCGTTTTGAGACAACCCGCGTGTCGACCCGACCTGTATCAGGGGATCCGCGTGTTTTCAAAAGAGGGGCTAATTGAGCTTTTAGCCCCTCCGCTTTTATCGCTTTAAAATTAGATTTTTTATTATTTATATTTTAGCCCTGTAATTTATTTTGACTTTCAATTTGGTCCCTCTTAGTGCTGTGCGTTTTGGGAGGATGGGATATTGCCCATTTCGGTCCTCCCTTGTTATCTGCGCGCCCAAATTAGTCATTTCCTTTGTATTTTTATTCCGAATTGGCCCCTAACTTTTACTTTAAGTTCAATTTAGTCCTTTTTTTGTTATTTTCAATATTGTAATTAAATTGATTAATTTAATGTATTATTATTATTATTATTATTATTATTATTATTATTATTATTATTATTTTGTTAATATTACTATTATAATTGTATCTTGTTTTTGATTCGTTAATTTATTATTATTAACATATTACTATTATCTTTATTAATGTATTATTATTTTTATTTATTATTATTACCATTATTATTAATATTAATATTAATATTATTATTATTATTATTATATTTTCCTTTTACTTATTCGTTGTTGTTATTATTATATTAACCAATTCAATATTATTATTGCCACTATTATTTTCCCTTTTTTATTTAGTTACTGGTTATTATTATTATACTAATTTGATAAATTACTATTATTATTAAATTCCTATTTATATTTATTTTCTTATTCTAAAACTACTATTATTTATATAATTTATTTATTTATTTCCATTGTTGTTATATCTCTATTTATTATATTATTATTATTTTTTTTAAATAATCGTATTTTTTTATTATTTTATTTATTTATATCATTTATACAGTTTTTATACTTTATATTTTTTTTATCATTATCGTCATTTTGTTATCATTTTATTATTTATTCATTCGTACTTTTTTAACTTCAAGCTTTAGATTATTTATTACTATTATTATTATTAATATTGTTCACATCATTTTTAAACCATTTTATGTGCTATTTGATTACATGTTTATTTACTATTGTTTTAATTTTGTAGTTTTCCTTACTATCGATAATCAGTTGTTTTATTTTATTTATTCGTTTATTATATTCTTGTATTCCTCATTGTCATTCGTGCTAGCGCATTAATCGTTTTGTTATGTGTATTATCATCGTAATTTCTTCTTATATTTCTACAACAAATTCATGTTACCTTAATTTTACCCAATACATTAAAATAGTTCTTTCATAAGAAGCAACATTTCGTGTTTAGAAATACGAGAAAATCGTGCCCTAACTTACTAGGTTTAGATTTTTCTCGTTTAACCTAAATCACAAAATATTCTTTTAAATCACAATATGAGTTTTGAATAAAACGTTTATTCTCGGAAATACGAGATGTTGTGCCCTAACTTACCGGGTATGACACCTTATTACCTCGAAATAAGATTTTTTTAAATAAAGGCAATGTTCGGTATTTGAAAGTTCGAGAGATCGTGCCCTAACTTACTGGGTTTTGATTTTCCTCGTTTACCCTAAATAATCGAATATCCTTTCAAAAAGGGGTAGAATACACAAATTCTAAATAAAAGGTAAGCTCACTCTCAAAAGTTCGAGATGTTGTGTCCAAACTTACTGGATGTGACGTTTTATTAGATATGAGAAAGTCTTTAACATTCGAGTTTTCTACAAAAAAGAGGGATCGTATTTTGAAGTCTTTCAAGTTTTTAACTTTCGACACTAAGACATTAATTAATCAACTAGGTACCAATTTTTGGGCGCTACGAGGGTGCTAATCCTTTCTCGTACGTAATCGACTCCCGAACCCACTTCTCTAAATTTCGCGGACCACTAGTCATTGTTTTAACAAATCAAAAAATTTATTAAAACAACTATTTTGCAAGGTGAACCGATCACACCTAAACAAAAAAAAGGATTGGTGGCGACTCCCAATTTTCGTTTTTTTATTTTCAAAACCAAAGTCGACCCCTTTTTTCAAAAAGATGGTTTCGACATCATTAATTACTTCTCTTACTAATAAACAACCTTATAACGATTGATTAGGAATTTAATTTATTAGTAGCCTTAAAAACGAAATAGACCCAATTCAAACCAACAAATGCACAATCAGAGTTTATTTAAGTAAAATTGCATATCCACATTACACAAATAATCATGTAATCACTGCAAATATTAAAAATCAATTGATTGACTAATTATCTAATTGGCAAAACAATCATTCTAAACTATCGAATATCGGTTGAATATTTAACAAACCTAAATAATTGTAATTAAACAAAAAAGCAAACACTAAAGAGAAAAAGGAAGATTAAAAGCAATTCGATCTCACAAACTTGTAGAATCAAGCTTCAAACTTATTTCAACTAGAAAAGAGGATTTAAAAACCTATAAAATAAATAAAACAAAATAAAACTAAGAAAGACATGCAGGCAGTGGTTATGACCGATTCGATAGAAAGGAGGGAATAGTCTGTATTTTTCGTTGGGGTTTTCCTGGAAAAAATCGTCGCATCTTTCTACGATTCCTTATGAAAGATATTCAGTCCATCAGAATAGAAGTTAAAGAGGGTATTTATGCTCGTCGTGTCCTTTATATGGAAATCAGAGGCCAGGGGGCCGTTCTCTTGACTCGTACTGATGAGAATTTGACTCCGCGCAAAATTGAACAAAAAGCTGCTGAATTGGCCTATTTTTTGCGTGTACCGATTGAAGTCTTTTGAAATGAATTGCAGAATAAAAGCTTTCTCGCCGGGAGGAAAAAGCTCAATCCAAGAATCCTCTTTTTTCTATAGCAGAACTAAACTGAAGTTTCTTCAGAATGCCCATTCAACTAAACCTCTCTAATCTTAACCTAATCATGTCTATTTATATGACAAAAATAATAGAATAGAGAAAATACAAAAAGCACCCTTAATTAAATAAAATAGTTTTTTTTATAGGTTTTTCGATTATTTTCATGTTAAACTTCCAGACCATTTTTGAACATCTTTCTGATTTTTTTTTTTTTTTTTTTGGCTTCATCCATAAAATAACTTTAGATAGATCTTTTAGTTCCTTTCGAATAGGTACATTATGGTCTCAAAACGGAGATTTGTATATCAAATTATGACCAAAATACTATTAAAAGTTCAAACCGTAAAAACTTGTTAAAAATAAACTTTAAATTCTATTTTTTTCAATTATTACCTAAATTAATAATAAATAAAATATAAATAATATAATTCAATATGAGAAGTTATGCAGTTATCACTTCCCCTTACCTTTTTCCGTTTTAATATCCTTACCTCTAACTATTCCTATAAGCCATTATATCTAAATTCTAAATTTTAAACCACAAATTGTTACTAACTTTACTTAAAACACAAAACAGAAAGGACAAAACTTAACAAAAAGCAGAGACTCCCACAATGCAAAAAAACTTTGGAATTTTTGAAAAGCCCGATTTATATAGAGCACATGATTTAAAAAATGACATTTCTTTTAGAACAAACCAAATGCAAATGTGTCCCCGCAAATATGATTCGCTGGTCCATATGTCCTATTAACAATAGACATGTAACTAAATAATATTCAAATGACACACCTTACCGCTAAAATCAAAGTCCTCACCATTACATGATGTGTGTGCAACACACAACTCCTTCCCACCACATGTACTGCTCATGCACAAGTTGCCAAGCAGAAATTCAAAATGTCATTACCTCACCTTGAGGAAGGTTACTTTATAACCTTTCCCTTAATTGAAGAGATTGTTATACATACCTCACCAATGCGGGCTTTGCTAACCATACTTCGCAAGTCACAACTTTATTTATTAGTGACACTCTACCAAGTTTGATCCTTGCTAACAGATGCATGGTTGACACATGAAACACCTCTAATTTACCTTCCTAAATATAGTTATTGAACTTCCTCAACGCATGAAGCACACACAGAATTTCATTAAGCCTACAACTAACCAATTGTAACCAGATTGCCAAATCCATCAACCCCATCACCTTGCTAGAAATCTATCATGTTCCCTAAAGAGTTAACCATGACAAGATTAGCATGGACACGTGTTGAGGCTTGAGGGTAAGAAGGCAACCAATCTCGCCTCTAAAATACCTTTTCTTGGCTTTAAGAATCCTTCTCTTGAACCTATTATTATTATTATTATTATTATTATTATTATTATTATTATTATGGCTTACCCTATTCAACTTTTGTCTCAAGTGACTCTTAACACACCTCTACTATGTGAACCGTCATCTTCCTCCTCCTTTCCTATTCTATCTTCAATTAATTTTATATAAATAAGAAATCATACTTCTTCTACCTTTAAATTAGTCATTAACATGCCAATGATGAGTCCTAAGTTTAATAGTAAGGTTGAGGTCTAGAAAATTTTGAGATTCCAAATTTGAGTTTCATATTGTATAAATCATATGTGAATTTTCAGTTTATATTGTATTTTGGTTTAAACTTTATGTGTGTGCTTTGTCTAGGAGTGAATATATCCCAATTTTAGTCTCATAGTGCTTTACAATGGTTAAATATAATTATAGTTATTTAGAAGTATTTTTTGGCATAATGTCAAATTTAGCCCTTAACATTTACATTTTTTGTCAATTTGGCCCCCTTTTTATTTTTTGCCACAACTTTTTGGAAAGAGTCAAATTTGACCATCAATCTTTTGAAAAAGAGCCATTTGATTTTTTAATAGAAATACTAACAAAAATATTAATTTTTTAAACATGGCAACCCGCAACTTCATTCTAATTTTATTGCATTTTAAGAAAATTTTATAATTTTTCCAGAATTTTTTTAGTTTTTTGAACTTTCATATTTTTAAATTATTTGTTGACATGGTATATAAAACAAATAGTGCCATATCAACTTGAAATGCACATGGACTATCACGCGGGATACTGTGTCAATATCATTAAAAAGAAAATTTGTGAATATTTCTATTAAAGAAAAACAATTTGACTCTTTTTAAAGGTTAAAAAATCAAATTTAACTAAAATAAAAAATAAAAGTCAAATTGACAGAAAAGATAAATATTAAAAGTTAAATTCATCATTATACCTTTTTTGCGACTGTAATTATGATTTACTTGTAATTTATTAAAAAATCATTAACATCCTAATTGTACTTTAATAAGTTATTAATCTTTAATTTATACAAAAAAAAATTCATAAATTTAATTCTATAATTAAATGATAATATAAATTAATCTCTAGTCTAAAATAAAGTTTATGGAGAAATCAAGAATAAAATTTTGTTTTTGTGTTAAAAAATACATATGATTATTTAAATAAAAGGTGAGGATTTGATATATTAATAGTACACAATTGAAATGTATTTTTTTTTAATTTTTTTAAAAAATATTCTACTTGAATATTTTACTTGGATGATAATGTACCAAATATTGTTAATAATTTATTATTTTAAATAAAAAATAAAAATAAAATCAATGTAGATAGAGTTTAATAAAATGTAGGTGGAGAGTTTAAATGAAAATGATATTTAAAAATGTTTGGAAGCGAATTGCGTGGGAAATGGACAATGTATATGTTATAGGGTTTAATTTCATCTTATCTAATCTACAACTCTGTGGCAAATGCCAATCTCGGATTTTCATTTTCTAATAACATCCAAAACAAGTGGCTTAAAAACAATTAGATTATGAACCATTACAATTCTTTTTATATGGAATTTAAATAAAATTTTACTTCAAATGAATCTCAAAATTATAGTGTTATATTGGTTTTTATTATGGTTTTATATAAACAAAAATAAAGTATGATTTTAATTTGAATTCATTTCTATTAGATTCATAACCCTAATTCAATCAGAGTTTTAAGTATAGTATATACGGTGGCGGAGGCAGAAAATTATTTTTAGGGGGCAGAATTATATTTTATATTTTTATGATAGCAAAAATATAATTTCACCATTTCAATAGTTTATATTTTTATAATTTTTAAAAAATTAAATTAAATTTTTATTATTTTTGAGAGGCAAAAGTGTAGTTTCATCATTACTAATTTAAAATTTTATAAATTATAAAGAACTTAAATGAAAAATTTTCCAATTTAAGGGGGGACCGGAGCCGCCACTGAATATATATATATATTTCAATGATCAGTTTGTTGTATTTTGTAATGCTTGATTCTAATTATAATTATTCGGAATTTCTCTATAACTTATTTTTGGTCCAAATTGATTTTTAGATGAAAAAATCGAATTAAAGTAATATCTATTTAGGTTTTGGTCCTTTTAATTGCTAAATATTGAAATTGTTATTTGTTTGAAAATGGATTGAAGAAATGAAAAGGATGAAATGAGAAATCTCTTATTAAAACAAGAAATTGGGGTTGGTGGTGTAATTAAAATGCTTTGAGTGGAAGCAGGTGGTTGATCCTGCTATGTTTTTATTAGATAAATGAGTAGGTTTCTATGAAGGGATATAAATCAATATTGCTATTTGATTATATAGTTTACCAAAATTGTTGATTTAAATATAAGGTGCACCAATGCTAACCTTTGCCTTCCATGTTGGGTCATTTTAATATATTATTTGGTGCATTCTCATACCAGTATTTAAAGTTTAAAAAATTTCACCATATGATCCATACATACATATATAAAAGTATTTGAGAAATAATTTTTTTTAAATAATAATTATTGATAAAGTAATACAGTTTTATTTGAGTTAATTTGTAACATCAACTCAATTAAATACTTAAATAATATATATTTATTATTAAATAAATACTTTATATATTTTAGTGGTCCTTAATTTTATAATAAATTAAATAGTTTTATGTGTTTTCATTCCAAGGCATAACTTCTTGTAGCCATGCGCTTCATATTCGCCTGGAGTTCGCTCCCAGAAATATAGTCATCCCTACCCCTTCACGTCAATCCCATGAGCCTCTTATCCATTCTTATTCGATCACGGCGAGGGGCAAGGCAAAATAAAAAAAAAAACTCACATTGGGTTTAGGGATAATCAAGCTCGAACTGATGACTTCCACCATGTCAAGGTAACTACTATTAAGTGATTGCTTTAATTTAGATAATTACCATATGTGAAAATTTAAACAAGAGAGTTGAGTTTGATGGTAACTCTTTATTTTTCTTAAGTCTTTTATTCTCTCTAAAAATTATACTTGAATTGTGATTAATTGGAAGATTGTTTAAGCATAGAGTTGAGAACTTTCTAGAGGTCTCTAATAGACACAATTTTTCAACTAATTCAATCTATTCTTTGATTGTATTTTATTTAAAGATTTTTTAAGCATATAAATTCTATGACTATTAGACATTGAGGTTGGAGGTTATATTATTTATTTTTTATCGTTTTCACACATGATTTGATCTCAAGAACAATTGTTGAAAATATTAATGTTTAATTTTTAACTATTATTTATGTTTATTATGTATGTAGATCTATCAAGTTAATTTTAGTATCTTACATATGATATTAAAATTTTTACTTAGAATATTTGATTTTCTATGAATTATTGATTATGCAATTTTAATATTAAAATTGAAAAAATAATTAAATCTATTTAAAATTGATTTGAGGTTTTTAATTTATTTATGCATAATATTAATTTTAGGATAATTTTATGATGAATTTTTATTGTTATGAGTCTTTTTTCGGAATTAGATAGCTGGAGGAATGCCAAATTTAATTATCACATCCATAAAATTTCTAAAATTTATGTTTTCAAGAAAGCGAGTTAATTTTTGAGCTTTTAGTTAATTTTCATATATTTAAAAACCTACAAAACCACACATTATTTGATGAATTGTTAAAAGTCCAACCCAATGATGCATGAACCAATAGATTTTATTAGAGTAATCCAACACTTTTCAAGGAAACTAGAAACCATAAAGCCCATGAAATTAACTCATAAAGTTAAAGTCAAACTTGGTCGATCGATAAAGTTAAATCAAGTCAATTCATACAGTCAGACTAAGCTAACCATATGGAATCAAATGAACCTGGGATCATATTGATTTGAATTGAGTTAAAATAATTCAAATTAGGTCAAATCAAATTAAAGATTATGGATCTTGTTTGAACCAGGTTAAGGTGGATTGAATTGGGTTGAGTCAGGTTAAGATGAACCGAATCATGTCAAACCATAGTCAAAATAGATTGAACCGAAGTATATCGGGTCAAAGTTGTTGAATCCGTTGAAATCAATAGTTAACGTTGATATAGGATTGACTAGCGCATGGTGGCGTGTGTTGATGTGCGGAGGAGATTGGTTGTGTGTAGGCAGCGTGTAGGACCTCATTTTGAGAATATAACCATTGCACGTCATTTTTGCATTTTTGCATTTTTGCATTTTTAATTTTGAGAATTTTTAAAATTTTAATATATATCTCTAATTTTAATTTTTATATATATTCATTTTGAATAGATTTTTATACATTTTTATTTTTAGATTTTTTTTTAAGAATTAGGATTAAATTGGTTGAATGTGTAAATGTTGAGAATTAAATTTATTGAATTCTTTTAGAATCAAGGCCAAATTGATAGAATATGTAAATATTAAAGGCTAAAACTGCTATTATACTAATCAAAAGTAAGATAAATTGACAAAAAAAATTGATCGATGTATTAATTGTTTTTATTTGCTCACTTTCGACATTTATAGAAATTAAATTGCTCTATGTTTTTAAACAGACTAATTTAATAAATATCAAAATTGAAAGAGACGGAATAAATATTTTAACATTTTTTTAAAATTTTTGAGAAAAGCAAAGTAATTGCTTATGCTATGATTTTAAAATATAAACTCCAGATTGGTTGCTTATCACCTTTAATCATTTCATGTTTTTAGTAAGGTTTAATACATGATACTTAATTTTACACATTTTTAATATGGTACTTTTAATTTTTTTAGTCTAATATGATATTTAAATTTAGAAAATATTATATATTTTGGTACTCAAAAGTAACACTATTAACGTGTAGCATTTAATTTAAGTTTTAAAATTTATTTAATAAAAAATCATAATTAATTAATAAGATTAACAATTAAATTTCATTAAATGAACCCAAGAAATTGAAAAAGAAATTATAATCATGATACTATATTAAATAAATTAAATATTTGACTCAATGATCGATTCAGCACATTTCTAGATATTTCAATAAAGAAGTTAACAGTTTAGCTAAAATAAATGTTAATAACAAAAGTAGTACCCAATTTTTTGAAACACCTTCATGGGAGCTTGGATGCATCTATAATTAGTTTTTTTATAATGAAGTTTCATTCACCAAAAGAAAATTTAAATATAAAAATAAATAAATTTACAATTAACATTAAATTATTTTATTCATAAAATCATAAAAATCAAACCTAAAACATTAACAATTAATTTTTATAAAATTAGTAATTTTATCTTTAAATATCAACATACATAACTTTTATTAGCAATTTAAAAAATTGTGGAGTTCAACTAGTAAATGATTTATTAAGCATTTTAGTAATTATGTTTCCTTGAAGCTATCATCAAATGCCCCCATTTCTAATAATTAGGGATTAGGGAGCAGGGACGAAGCATTTTATCTTTTCATAGTTTTCCTAGCGAAGTTAAATGTTTTTCCTTTTCAAATTTTTTAATGTGTTTCCATTAGAAAAAAGTAAAAAGTAAAAAGAAAAATTGTATTAGTTCTTTTATTAAGTAGTAAATTATAATTATTCATATAATAATATTTCATATATAAAAATTTAACGATAATGATTTTTTATAATATAATCTATATTACTAATATATTATCTGAAAATGATTATGATCCGTTTATTGATTGTTAAAGAAAAACAAATTGAATAGTGAAGATATATTATTGTTATTATTATTTTTATAATTTTTGCAAAAGTTTTAATAATTATTAAGATTTTTTATTAGTACTATATTTTAAATAATATTGCTTTGTATTAATTTCATGAACTATAATTATATTGTATATTAAATATATTTAAATATTTAAATATTTAATTTTAATTATATTCAATCAATGGAATAAAAAATATTATGTTACACTAATTACAATATTAATGTGAGGAGACATTGAAGGATAAAATGATATATTAAATTAAGCACTTGCAAAGCAAGTAAGACATTTATCAATTAATAGAAAAAAAAAAAAAAAAAAAAAAACATACAACTGGTTTGGTTTTGCACGTTGTGAGCCAAACTTGTATTTTATTCCCCAAGTAATGGGTTAAGACAAAATGCGATTGCACATTCCATATGAACAGAAGCAAACTATCTCTTTAATTAATCAAATTAAAATGAAGAGAAGATTGGTTGTATTACATCCAAAATTGGCATAAAGAAAAATATAAGAAGAAATTTCATTGCAAAAATAAGAAATTATCTCAGAAATTAAGTTTAATCTCTTGTATTTACACAAATATAATAAGCTTAGAGAGACGCAAAAAGATTCATAAAAATTCAGTTAAAACTCTTATCTTAAATAAAAATAAAAATAAAAATAATCTTCATTAATGACCCAGACATTCACTTGTGTTAACTAGCCAGTGAAAAATAAAAATAGTATTGTGGGCTTAGACAATCCCTTCCCCTTCCCTTGGCACACACAAAGTAAAGAATCAATCTATGCAAGCTGAGGTTCATGAAATCCATGCATGAGATGACAAGGGTCCAAAGGAAATTCAGGTAGCTCTTGAATAAATCCATCCAAATCTCCAAAACCAGTCAAGAAACCACCTGAATTCTCCCCAGTATTACCCCACATACCTTCATCTTCTTCCTTCACCCTTTCTATTGTTTCCAAGCCTGCAAGCAATCTGATCTTTGGAACCCTTTTCTTGAGGTGGTTTCCCAGTGAGTGTCTGCACCAGTTGTCTGAAGTTTGCCACATCGGTCTTAATGATCTGTGGGGCAAATAAGTGAATTATGCGTATCTTGGGCTTTGCCTTTTGATATTATTTGTGAATCCTTGTGAATGGATAGTGGTGTTGAAGGAGACATATTCTGGTTTGTTTCTTCATCATCAAATTCTCCATGTTTGAAAGAATAGATGGGGGACACAGTAGGTGTATTTGTTTAGACTTTAGAGGGATTATATTTATATAGGGAGAGATTGGGAATTTTTTTTAAAAACTTGTAACCTCTAAAAAAAAAAAAAAGAAAAGAATTCAACAAGGTAATGAAGAAATCCCCCACCAAAACTGGATTAGCTTATTTAGAATTATTATACAGATTAATTAAATATTTATAAACACTCATTAAATGTTTATTTAAAAAATCGTATTCTAATTTTAATTCATCTCTCTGGATATCAATTAAGATTTGGTTTGCATTTATCGAGATATATGTGCAGTTTTAGTTTAATGCACCCAATACATAAGTAATTTTTAATTTAAATTTATATTATGCCAAATATGTAAAATTTATTGATTTTTTTTATTACATATTTATTTAGCTGTAGGAATTATTCATTGATTTTATAATATTTGCAAGTATATTGTTTTTAAGTGGTTCAAATCTCTCTATCACATGACATGTTATATAATTAATAGTATGTACAATATTCACTAAACAAGTTACTTCTCTATCTATTAAGAACAAACTCTTAACATCAAAACAATACTTTTAATTGTTCAGAGACCGATTAACTATCCAATGAATAATATTTTAACAACTTCAAGTTGATAAAAATATAATAATAGAAAACAGATGAAATGCTCTCAAAATTAAAAACTTTTGCTACTTTGAGTACATATATAATTCCAAATCAATATCAATCATTTAACAAAAATAATAAAATAAAATTAATAAAAAATATCAATCATTAGGTTTCCAACTGCAGCAAGTTGGCGATTTAAAAAAACAGAAAAGAAAAGAAAAAGATCATGAAGCTTGTCTCTCCCCTCTATTTACTCTCTTATTTATTTTCTATTTTGGGCTATTTCTGATCAATTTCATTCTAATATCAAGATTAAAATTTATCCAAATTGATACTCATATCAACTTCAAGGAAACTAATTACTTTGTCTTTTAAGAAACATCATCTATTTATGTATACTTTATTAGGATATATGGATGTACATTTACATAAAAACAATATTCAAATTCTATGCATCGTATCGTAATATATATATATATATATGTTTTATTTAATTTGGTGTAATATAAATATCGATTTTTAATATTTTTGTTTAATTTAATTTAGTTCCATTAAATATCCTCTTGCGAAGTCATCATCTTTATGTTATGGAGTCGATATGAAATTATAAAACTCCATAAAAATGCATTATTCAAAATCTTGTATTAAAAAATTTAAATTGAATTATTAATTTTTATGAATATTTAAATTGGTAAACAAATTAAATTAAATTAATAATATTTATTAGAGGAACTAAATATAGAATTATTTCATTTAACTAGTTAAAATTTTGACTTAGTTGGCGGTGGAGCTAGATTTGTATTGCGTTGAGCTACTTATCTAAGCTCAAAAGTCCATCAAAGATCCATTTAAATTTTGGTAGGGTTTAAATAAAAATATTTGATACAAAAAATTTAAACTAGTTTAAAATATGAGTTGAGTTCAGGTTTGGTAAAATTTTAGGCTCATGTTTTAAATTAAACCGAAGTTACATAAATATAAAGTTAAGTTCATATCTAAACCAGACCCATAAACACTTCTAAATGGAACCATATTCATTGTCAGGTTTTAATATATTCTAAGTGCTAAAAGATTTATATTTGTACACATATATCTAATATATATGTATCTATATATTATAGAAAGACTATTTTTAAAATTAATTAAGGATTTAGGTCATTTTTTTCTCAAATTTAGAGATATAGACTGATTTTGGAGAAAGAAAAAGAAATGCATCCTGCAATAAGCGTTTTCTTCCTTCCAAATATTTTTTTTTTGTGTGTGCTGGGTGTTGGACATTTGGAAAGAAAACTTTGTTTGCATTTGAAGGAGACATTGTGATAATTTTAAGGTATGTTTGAGTTCACAGTGATGCGATGACGCTTGGAGACCTACATATTTCATTTGCCGTGTGGGGATAGAACCATTACCTTAGAAGATGTTGCATTGCAACTCAGGCTCTCAATTGACGGTGGTTATGCGATCATAGATTCAAGTATAACTCGGGCTCCAGTTGACAATGGTTATGTGGTCACGGGTTCAAGTTTCATGCCATTGGAAGAGAATGTTTTATAAACCTCATACATAAGTTTGAGATCATAATCATCGGGGAAAAATAAGGCTTTCCAGTATAATCAATTTATTCTTTTTCTCCATCTCCATCAAAGTAGACATCATTGTTTGAAACGAGAGTGAGGCGGCAGTGATTGCTGTGGTTAAGGAACTCATTAAGAATTACAACTGTTGCTGCTCCGACTCAAGTTTCAGTTTTTTCTCTACAGTCACAATCATTCCTCCCCCTGAAAGTCTTCTTGCGCCCAACACTGTCATAGGTTATAGATAATGAGGTTAAAGATACTACCTTTGGTGGAGATGAAGAAAAATAATAAGTTGATTATACTGGAAAATCCCTTTGTTTTTTCCTATGATGGTCTCAAACTTATGTATGAGATTTATAAAGTATACTCTTTTGATATCATGAAATTTGAACCCATGACCACATAACTACCGTCAACTTAGGCCTGAGTTATACTTCAACCTGTGATCGTTTAACCACCGTCAACTGAGAGCCCTAGCTATACTTCAACCTGTGACTGTATAGCCACCATGAACTAGGAGCCTGAGTTGAAATGTGATGAGCTTCTAAGGTGATGGTTTCATCTGCACACGGTAGATGAAATGTGTGGGTCTTTGAGCGTCAATTATCATAATACCTATCTCAAACACAAACACAAACACAAATAAATCTTTCTCCTCAAATTTCTAACACTCAACACAAAAAAATATTTTTTTAGAAACAAAAAACGTTTCCTACACGTATTTTATGTTTCTTTCTCCCAAATGCACCTATTTTCTTAAATTTGACAAAAAAAAAATCTAAATCCATAATTAACTTTTAAATCAACCTTTTTTTATCTAATTAACCCGAAAGTTAAGTGATATTTATTCTAAAAATAGTAAAACGTATTTCTTAATGTCAAAGCTCTGCGTGGATGCGGTGAACAATCCATAGCCGACAGCAGCTACCGGCTTCGTGTCGCCACCTTATCTTATCTTGTCTTGTATTTACCTGTCTCTAATTGATTAAAATACTTAAACAAACATCCTAAGCCTTACATGTTTGCCATATGGCTGAAACGTGTAAGCAGTTCAATGAGCCAAGGAGCATACGTGTCAGATTTACTTGTATACGTGGCAGCTGAGCAACTATCATTTGGGTCCTATTTAATGGCAAGAATTTTGGAGTTGGAGCATCAACTTCATCAGCAAGCAAATATACCCTAAAAACCCTTTCACTAGATATTGAAGATGCAGTCAATGAAGGATGCTGCTGCCTCTGCTAAGGCCGGCATGGAGAAGGCCAAGGCCTCCATGCAGGAAAAGGTTAATATCTCTGTTACCCTTTCAACTACTTTTTCTAAAGGCATTATATTTGTTGATATGTATTTTGAGAATTTATTGAAATGGATGATGTGTTTAGGTGGACCAAATGAAGACAAGGGACCCTAATGAGAAAGAGATGGCGAGGGAAAGGAAAGAAGAGAGACAAGAAGATGCAGAGCTGAGGAAACAAGAGGCCCGCCATCATAACGCCACGGCTGGCCATGCTGGTGGTGGTGGTATTGGTGGTACTGGCTACACCACAGCTGGGTACAACAGAGGCGACACTGGTGGCTATGGCGGTACCGGTGGACATGACAACCGTGGGTACCCCACCGCAGGTAGTGGGTATGATACAGGCAGGCAAGATGACCTCAGCAGTATGGGGTTTGGCGGAGATACAGGGGGTGCTTACGGTACAACGGGGAACCAAGAATTCCCAAGTGCGGCGCCTAACAATGCTGGGACTAGAAGGAACACCCGCGGAGGTACCCAGGATGAGCCTTATTATCGATCCTATTAAATGAAAGGAGCGACTTTTTGTGCTCTGCTACTGCCTTGAGTCTGTGTTTGTGGTTTGTTTGCTTCTACTTTTTTCTTTTTCAAGTTCGTACTGTTGTACCATATAAAAAGAAGTTTGGTCCTGTTGTAATGTTATAGTGTTAGCCAGGGCAGTTCTATAAATCAATAAAAGTTGGGAATAATTAGAGAAAAATAAAGAAATGTGATCATCAGTTAAAAACATTTTTATATCCAAGACATCTTGAAGTTATGACATGAGAAAAAGCACAAGACACCTTATACTTTGTTGCGTTACAAATTTTTAAATATCAATAATGATATTTATATCATATAAAAAATCTGAAATGTAATTTTTAAATTTGGAAATATAAAAAAAAATATTAAAACTATAAAATTAAATTGAAATAACTTATTGTTTCATCATAATTAAAATAATGTCACTGATGGGTACAATTGTTGCCTTTCCAGAATTACTAGTTCAATATTTGATTCTTCTAACTTAATAAAACTCCATTGATATATAACTTCTATAAAAATAAAAAAAAAATTGTAAGTTGTTCGATTTTTTTATTATAGATAATATTATTTTTTCATGTTGATATTGAAAGCATTATAAATTTTATTTTGTTATAACTTTACAAAATATAGATTTAAGATATAATTCTTTTTTATAATAATTATGTTAGACTGTTTAAAAAATACTTCTATAACTTATATAAAAATATTTTTTAAAAATTAAATTTGGGTCCAATTCTTATTTTTCCTAAAAATTAAAAAAAGTAGGGTTGTTGAAACATGTCACCTTTGTAATTATTTATTATAGTCAAATCCAAATACTTGTTGGTACCATATATAAAAATCAATCTAAGTTTGTGGAGCGTTTGTATTATTGTACTTTTAATTATCTTAAAATTTGTGAATTTTCTTTTTTCCTATTTGAAATTTTCATTTGTATGTTTTACAGTGTAGTGTACGAGGGCATAATTTGTCTAACCTCATCAAAATTTTAATTTTTTTTATTATTTTAATATTTTATAGGGTATATTTGTAGTGGTATATCGTGCTATTAAATTACATTGGAGGTAAATTCTGTCCAGGAAGTTGGATTTTAAATGGGATTACCTGTGACCCCTCTAATATTTCTTGAGAATTTAACCTAATGTGATTTTCGAGTACAATAAATTACTCTTTTACCTCATTCGCACAACGAGTCGTAGTAGAGTCAAAGATTATTCGAATTATACTTTGAGGTTGCGGTTTAAACTAGTCTTCCATATCAGAAAAGATTTTTTTGGGCATACTGAAAGATTATAGTTGAAAAGAGATCCAACATCATCCATGTGGGCGAGGTCGATAGTGGTAAATACGATAATGGCAGTAAAGATCTTTGATAGCATAAGCCAATGAATATGGATGAGATCTTCAAAGATGAAAATTCGGCTTTGGTGTTGTCAGGGTCACTTCTTGAGGAGTTTGAATTCCATGAAATAACACTACTTCACGAATTTAAATTTTGAGTTAATCGAATTGAGTTATTTTAAATCGTACTTCAAATACAATCTTAACGAGATTTAAAAAAAAAATGAGTCCACACGTCTATGTGGCACACACGGCCTAATTAGCCTAGCCTGTTTGGCGCACATAGCCTAACTAGCTCAGCTTGTGGGGCACATACAATCGTGTTGCGTCAACAATTTACTTTTTGTGTAACGCCCTGAATAATCTAAGTTTGTTTTTGTGAAATCCTGATATAAATGTGTATTTGCTTCAGTGGTTAAGTGTTTGAGGTGTGTCTGAGAGGTATTGGGTTTAAGTTCCACTTTTAGCAAATTCTGATATTTTTAATCCTAGCCTCAACCCTGCTAGGTAGGCTTTTGTAACATTGTTTGTAAACTTATATCAGAATAAGCCTGTTGGTTCATGTGGTAAGGAGTTAGCTTGTTGGAGGTTTGGTGTTTGAATCCCGGTGTAAGTGTGGGTTATATTTTTGTTTCAGTTAGTTGAGAAAGAGTTTGGATGGGATTGAAAGTTTGAGTGAATGGGTATTTGAGATTCAGTTGTTAGTGGGGAGTTGGGATTTATTTGATTTTGTTTTTATTTTTGGGGTTTTTTTCAAAAAAAATAGTTTTCTCTCTCTCCTCCCATTTCTCTCTGACGTACTTTTCTATATCCCTTCCCCATCAGAAGTTTTTTCTTTCTCTTTTTTTTTCTTCTTATTTTGTCAATCTTTTGTTTCAAATCGTTGTGATACGAACCCTTGGTCTCTCTGTATGTTTAGGTGAGCAAAGAGGGTGGGTTCTTGCTCGTTTCAATGGCAACGGTTTGTGATAATCTTTTTTGATGTTACTGTTCATAGTTTGATTTTTGGGTTTTAGCAGCAGTGAATCGTGAAGAATGAGATTCTCCTCTCATGAAATCGTAGTCAGAATCGTTCAGAATAGTAGGTAAGTGATGAACACTTGAATTAAACCATTTTCGATTTCGTTGGTTCGATTTAATTGAGAATTAAAACTAATTTTAGGAGTCTATTATGTCGATTTTAGGTTCTGGTGATCTCGGGAGTGTTTTCGCATCAAAATCAAACTAGATATGTACTCATAACACGAGAAATCAAGCTTTGATGAAAGTAAAAAATGGAGTCTATTGACGCCACACGGGCATATGGTCAGCCGTGTGCGGGATATAGTTGTGTGACTAATGAAGGCGTGGTCGTGCGCAAGACACGGTCGTGTAACAGTGTGAGTGTGGCCATGTGAGTCACACGGGCTAAGCCAGATTGGGCGTGTGGTTTTGGGCCATGCCATGTGGACCACACGAACAATGCCAATCTAGGCGTGTGGCCCATACGGGCATGTGGCCCCAAAATTCTAAAATTCTTTCTAGGGTCGCACGGGTTGTTTCGATCAACTATGGGCCTACTGTAAGGTCAATAAGGGCTAAACCAGCTTTTTTTCATGTGATCTGATATTTTGACAGTCTGATCTGATTAGAAAATTGATATGTATGTCTGATCGTACTATTTAGGTATGTATGTTATCTGTATAAAGCATGTTAATTCTGTATCTGTATTATGTATTTGTGTTTGGGGTGTAATTGGTATATGTGGAGGAAGTGATATGTACGACAATCTTTCGCTTATATTTTGGTAGCTTGACTGCATATTATTTTATTATGTGTCGTATCGACACTATATGATGTGTAGGGATAGGTGAGTGTTTTTAATCCTACGTTATATGATGGGATGGCCGGAGATGGTGTGTAGAGGATGGGGGTAAGATTCTATATATCTGTTCTGCTTATCTGATTTTGCTATCTGTATTTATCATGGACTTAGGTCTGAATCTGTATTTGACTGTATATAAAATTCTATGTATGTTGCATAACTATTTCTGTCAGATTACACACTGAATTTACGAAAACTCACATCTGTTTGTCTATTTTGTTCAGGTAACCCATAAACTTAGGCGAGTCGGTGTGATGGAGGATTAGCGGTAAACACTTGACTGAGATCTGTTTTTGTTTAGTAATAATAGTTTTATTTAAAATCTAGTTTTCTTAAGAGTTTGTATTTTTTAGGACTCTCTGGACTGTATGGTTTTAACTTTTGAATTTGGATTTCGTTTTGCATTCTTTTCTTCAACGTTGACAAAAACATTATGCAAACAAATGGTTTTAACAAATGGGTTTTGGAAAAACGAGCTTGATTTTGTTTAAAACGATTTCTAAACTTCCTCTGCGAAATAAACGTTTAATTTTAAAGAACAACTTAAATCGGTTTCAATAATGTATATGTATAAACAAATATGTTATAATACTTGGACGATTTATCAAATTACTAAATAGGATTTTATCGAGGTATTTTCAATTTCGAAATCCTACATCGTAACACTCTCGGATTCGATCATAACGTCTAGACTATGTTTAGGGTGTTACATTTTGGCTTTGCATCGTTTTTTGTGTTTCAGGTTTTTAGTTATGCATCTGGTCGTTTTTCGATGCAAACATGATTTCGAGGATTCCAGCACCTAAAACTGACACTTACTTAATGAATTAGCAAACGAAATGAGAATCGATTAAAAGGAAACGACTTTTGCTTCCTAAAATTTTAACCAAAACAATAGGGTAGTAGGCTCTAACAACCACAACAGCCCCTAATTGTTGTTCAATAACTTACCCCTAAATGAACAATAGCTTCCAACAAATTCTAGATCGTTGAAGGATTAGTCGTCTCGCAAACTTCACCTAGAAAACAACACGATTAACAAATGAGGTTCATAGTACACTAAAACGTCAATTGTGCACGGGAAAACTAACTAAACCTTATCATCATAAAAAAAAAACCAATACATAGGCTAAGATTTAATTACGATTAATCTCTTTCAAATACCATGCAACTGATCGTACCAAGAACGACAACACAAAAACAAAAAAAAATGGCTACCGGAACAGATAGAAAACAAAAAGAGAGGAATGGAGAAAATGGGAAAATTAACAAAAAGAAAGAACACTAACACAAGAGGAAGACTGGAAAAATGAGAAGTTGAACGTGAGATGGGGAGTGGGAGAATGGGAAAGAAACATGAGAGAAATCTAGGGAGAATATTTCTCAAAAATAAAATAAAATAAAGTTTAATAATAAAATCCTAAACTACCAGATTTTTTGCTAATTAACCCAAACACTAACCACATGGGCGGCATATTTAGGGAGAACCAAAAATAACTTTTGCTTTGCACGTACGAGATTTAAAGACAAGACCTTAATGTAAGATGAAGTCTTACCACTAAATCAGCAGACTCATTCTTGATATCAATGGAGCGAAAATAATTTTTAAACAAAATGTTCAAAGCTAGGGGATGGGACAAAAATAGCAAAAATTCAAGGAAAATGATTCAAGCCCAGAACCTCACACACACAACCCCACACTTAATCATGAACCAAAATAAATTACTTGTCAAGTTTTAACAATTCAAAAACTAAAATTTTGGGATGTTACATAGTCAAATAGACCAGAGTCCAAAAGCCCACCCATGTTGATTTGAGCCCAAGAAAGCTTGAGCCTATAACAGACTTTAGGGGTGAGCAAAATTTAATTTGATTCGAAAAAATAGAAAAAGATTTTAAATTTTGAGTTAATCGAATCGACTTATTTGATTTTTCAAGTCGAATTGAATAAGTATTTCGAATTTCGAGTTTGAGTTGAGTTGAATTTTACAATTCGAATAACTCAAATAACAGATTGGTGTAAATACCGTTTGGACCTTGCCAAATTTGAAAATAAGCAAATTGGTCTCTCTTTCAACAAAAGTTACAAAAAAAATTAAAATAATTTTTAAAATTCAAAGTATTTGTAAAAGTTTCAAAATTTATATTTTTTAAAAATTATATAATTTTTAAAAAAAATTCTAAAGAATATATAAAGAAAATTAACATTTTAAAACTTTTCTAAGATAGTAGTTTTGGGACCTAAATAAGTTAATTAATGATTCAAGTTTATCATACTAAAGTATCTTCTTCTTCATCTTTTTTTCTTTTTTTTTTCCTTATTTTGCTTTGAAAAAGTTTTCAAATATATATCGTTTCAAATTTATTTGGTCTAACATGAAATTAGTTATACTGCAATAAGATTTTAATTCAACATGTTTAAATTTTAATTTAACTCGAATAATTTTACTCAATTCGACTCGACTTGAATTTCATTCCATTTGACTCGATTCGAAAAAATTTCGAATCGAGTTAGGATGATAAAATAGGGCTCTTCAACTCGATTAACTCGAAAGTTTTTCACTCAATTCGATTGAATGCTCACCCCTAACAGATTTGCTTGAATTGGCTCGATTTGGTTTATTTTAATACCTAACTATAATAGATTATATACTAATATATAATATAATTGTGAAAAAAAAATAGAATAAAAAAAAATAAAATAAAGAACACACAAATTTTACGTGGAAACCCTTTCGGGAAAAAAAACCACGGGCAGAGGAGAAGAAAATTCACTATGTCGAAAAATTTGTATCAATACAAGCGGAATAGACTATGTCTATTTATAGGCTTGTAAAGCCATATTCTAGTAGGATTGAAACACCCTATCCTAATCAATATAAAATAGATGAAGTTTAATAAGGTTTAAAAAACCTTATTCTAAAATAAAATAAAAGAAATCTAGTTCTATATGGATTTTACTTTTATTTTATTTTCCATCATATTCTATAAGAATTTGGGTCACTTAATTCTAACAATCTCCACCTTGACACAAATTCTCAATGAACAAGTTCTTCATTGCGAACTTTCAATAAACAAGTTCTCCACCTCTTCCATAAAACCCTTAAGGGTTTAACTCAACAATGAACACCAACCAAGTCTAAGCAATGCTCAAACTTGGTTTTAGGAAGTGACTTAGTCATCATATCTACAGATTTTCATGAGTACTAATTTTGCTCACAACAATATCACCACGAGCAATAATATCACGAACAAAAATGATACCGAACATCAATGTGTTTTGTTCTCTCATGAAACATTTGATCTTTTGTAAGAAATATAGCACTCTAACTGTCACAAAATATCGTGGCTGATTTGAAGGCCTTCATTGAGTTCACTAAATAGTCCCTTCAACCAAATAGCTTCTTTGCAAGCCTCGATGAATCGCCATGTACTCAGCTTGAGTGGTAGACAAAGCGATCGTAGTTTGCAAAATGGCTTTCCAACTAATTGCACAACCTCCGATTGTAAAGACGTAACTCGTGAGAGATCTTCTTCTATCAAGGTCTCCAAAGAAAATCAGCATCAACATACCCTATGACTCCATCTTTAGTTCTTCCAAACTGTAAGCAAACATCAGTAGTGCCTCGTAAGTATCTTAAAATCCATCGAATCGCTTTCCAATGTTCTTTTAAGGATTTGCCATGTATCCGCTAACTACATCGATCGCATATGATAAATCCGGACGTGAACAAACCATAGCATACATGAGAGATCCCATCGCACTAGAGTATGGAACATGTGACATGTACTCAATCTCATCATCCGATTGTGGAGACAAAATCGATGAAAGTCTGAAATGGTCTGCTAAAGGAGTACTAACAGCTTAGCACTCTGCATATTGAACTCGCAAAGAACTTTCTCAATGTACCCCTTCCGACTTAGGTACAATTTACTTGATTTCTATCTCTCGAGAATCTCCATACAAGTATCTATCTTCTTTCTTTGGTCCTAAATCTTTCATCTCAAATTCTTTACTTAGTTGGGCTTTGACCTTTCTTATCTCTCTTTCTTTATCTTTTGTTGCTATCAACATGTCATCAACATAAAAAGTAGATACACAAAAGAACCATCACTATTTTTCTTAAAGTAAACACAATATCAAAACTACTTCTTTTGAAATCATGAGAAGTCATAAAGGAATCAAACCTCTTGTACCATCTGTCTTGGTGATTGTTTCAAACCGTAAAAGGACTTTTTCAGCAAGCAAACATAGTTCTCTTTTTTCTCAAATCAGTAAAACCTTCCGTTGTTGCATGTAAATATCCTCATCAAGCTCTCCATGCAAAAATGCGCTTTTTACATCTAACTCGCTCAAGCTCCAAATCATGCATGGCCACAATACCAAGCAAAGCTCGAATCGAACTATGCTTAACAACCTGGGAGAACACATCTGTGAAGTCCACTCCTGGAATTTGATTGTAACCCTTTGCAACAAGCCTTGCTTTATATCCGGGTTCTTCAACTCCTGGAGTCCCTTCTTTCTTTTAAATACCCATTTACAACGAACAACATGCCTTTTTACCTTTAGGAAGTTTCACAAGGTCCCATGTTCTGCTTTTTTTGTGGAGTGATTCCATCTCTTCTTGCATAGCAAACATCCACTTTTCTCGAGCCTTCACAGTAATCGCCTCAGAATAATTAGATGGCTCTTGATTCGCATCTATATCTTCACCACATTCAAAGCATAAGCAACTAGATCACCTCAAGATATTTCTTTGGAGGTTTAATTTCTCTTCTAGTTCTGTTTTTGGCGATAGAGTATTGTGGTGAAGAAGCAACTCTATTCTCAATTTTTTGTAATCGGCTTGAGGAGTTGACTCTGTATTAATCTGATGCTCTACTTGTTTTTGATTTTCTTTATTGGAAGAGTCTTTAAGAGATAAGTTAGGTAGCATAGCGGTTTCATAAAAACAACATCTCTACTAATCACAACTTTTCTATTTTCAGGACACCATAACTTATACCCTTTTACACCAGCTTTATAACCAAGAAAAACACATTTAATGGATCTCGGTTCCAATTTTCCATTATCAACATGAGCATATGCAGGACACCCAAAGATCTTTAAATCGTAATAATTAGCGAGGATTACCGGACCATACCTCTTGTGGAGTCTTTTTCTCAATGGCAACGGATGGAGATCGGTTGATCAAAAACATGCGATGAGACGCTTACGCCCCAAAATGACTTGGTAAGTTGGCATTTGACAACATACATCGAACCTTCTCCATGATCGTTCTGTTCATTCGCTCTCGCAACGCCGCTTTGTTGTGGAGTATGACGAATCGTCGGTGTCTTATGATTCCTTCCGACTTGCACAATCTATTAAACTCATCGTAACGTAACTCTAAGCCATTGTGCATGCGGAGGTATTTTATCTGCTTTTTCCGTCTGCTTTTTCAATCATAATTTTCCAAGACTTAAATGCGGAAAACACATCACTTTTTCTCGCTTCAGAAGAACGCCCAAACTTTTTCGGAAAAATCATCAATAAAGGTTAGCATATAATTAGCTCCACCTCTGGAAGGCACTCTAGATGGCCCCCACAGGTCAGAATGAATATACTCCAATGTTCCCTTCGTGTTATGGATTCCTCTAGTGAATCGAACTCTCTTTTGTTTTCAAAAACACGTGCTCACGAAATTCAATTTGCAAATTCCTTGCCCATTAAGAAGTCCTCTTTTTCTCAATTTCGCCATGCCATTCTCACTCATATGCCCTAGGCGCATATGCCAAAGTTTAGTAATATCATCATGTGACAAGGACGAGGAAGCGATAGCTGCATCACCAAGAACAGTAGAACCCTGCAAAACATATAACTTGGCAATCTTTCTCTGTCCTTTCATCACAACAAGGACCCTTTGGAAATCTTTAAAACCCCACTTTCAATTGTATATCTGCACTTTTGAATCAAGAGTACTCAACGAAATTAAATTTCTTTTCAATTACGGAACATGCCGACGTCACTAAGTGTTTCGACAACTCCATCAAACATCTTAACTTTAATTGTTCCAACACTGCGATTTTACACTTAAGTATTATTTCCCATCAAAACAACACCTTCGCAGATCTTTGTTTCGTAAGTTGTAAACCAATCCCGATTGGGACTCATATGGAATGTGCACTGAATCAAGTATCCACTCCTCGCTTACTTTAGAATCATTGTGAAGCGACTAGAAGTTCACCATCGTTGTAGTCTTCTACAACATCGCCTTCACCGGAATTTTTCGGTTGTTTCCCCTTTGATTCGCAGACCTCCCTTTTAATCTTATTTTGTAGCTTATAGCACTCAGATTTAATGTGCCCTTTCTTCTTCTGCGAAGTTACAAGTTTTACCTCTGTTTGAAGACTTGATCTACCCTTAGATTTACCACGAGGATTCCGTTCTGTGTCCTACCACGATCATCATCGGCATTTCGATCTTGTCTCCCACGAACAATGAGACCCTCTCCCTGAGAGTCGGGTTTAACCACAAGATGCTTCATCTTATCATACGAGGTTAAAGAATCATAAACCTCATCAACTGTTAGAGACTCACGGCTATATAAAATCGTGTCTCTAAAGGTTGAATAAGGGGGCAACGAACAAAGTAGAATCAACCCTAGATCTTCCTTATCATCTTTGAACCTCCATGGCTTCCAAGTTTGAGAGAATTTCTTTAAACATTGTTAAGTGTTCGTGTATGCACGCACCTTCCTCCAAACGATGAGCATAAAGACGCTGCTTCATATGCAACTTGCTTGTTAGAGTTTTCGACATACATATTTGTTCTAGCCTCTTCCATAATGCAGCGGTAGTTTTCTCTTTCATCACATCTTGCAAAATTTCGTTGGACAAATGCAGATGTAATTGTGTTAATGCCTTTCGATCCTTACGCTTTTTCTCTTCATCTGTTAATGTCGAAAGCATCTTATCTATCCCTAGCAGGCATCCTCCGATCCATCTCGTGCAAGAATCGCTTGCATCTTAATTTGCCACAACGCAAATCTAGTGTTGCGATCCAACAGCGGAATTTCATATTTCAAAGACGCCATTACCGTGATCGAGATGAATAACCCGGAAGCTCAGATACCAATTTGTGAAAAAAAAAATAGAATAAAAAAATAAAATAAAGAACACACAAATTTTACGTGGAAACCCTTTCGGGAAAAAAAACCACGGGCAGAAGAGAAGAAAATTCACTATGTCGAAAAATTTGTATCAATACAAGCGGAATAGACTATGTCTATTTATAGGCTCGTAAAGCCATATTCTAGTAGGATTGAAACACCCTATCCTAATCAATATAAAATAGATGAAGTTTAATAAGGTTTAAAAAACCTTATTCTAAAATAAAATAAAAGAAATCTAGTTCTATATGGATTTTACTTTTATTTTATTTTCCATCATATTCTATAAGAATTTGGGTCACTTAATTCTAACAATAATAACATAATAACATAATATAATATATAACTATGATTAAAACAATTAATACATATATAACTATTTTTATATTATAGATTATAATAAAAGATATAATATTACATAATATTTTAATTATTAATGCATATATATAAACTATGAATACATATATGATATGTGATAGCATTGTATAATGTAGTAGGAGGGTTAACTTTCAATATAAGAACAATATATAGACTTAGAGCATATTCCAACGAATATAATAATAATAAAATAATGTTTAATAATTAATATATTATGTATTACTATAATAGTATGTGATATAATATTACATAATATAATAATATAATTTTAAAACTATTAATACATATATAACTATTAATTGGTCCAAAATCAAAACCGAATTTAAAAACCGATTTGCTTTAATTGGATCAATTTGGTCGATTAAGCTGATTTTAATCGCTAACTATAATAGATGATATACTATTACATGATATATTAATATAATTATAACTATGACTAAAACTACACATATATATATGTACTGTAATGACCCGAATCTTATAGTTATCGCAAAAGTACATTTTCGGGTCTCCGTTTCTGAAAAATGGATTCATAAATATTTATTAAAAAAATATATATATATTTACGAAGTTAAGTGAGTGATTAATTTAAAGTTTAATGAAGTGAATTAACTTAAATTAAGGATAATTAGATAAAATGATTAAATTGAATGAAGAGTGAAAGTTTAATTATAGAATAAATAAAAGTGAATAGACTAAAGAAGCAAATAAGCCAAAAAGGGGTGACAAATGTATGGTTAAAATAAGTTAAATGTGTACAAATATAAATGGTACACATGTATTATACATGTGTATTTACTTATTATATAAGTAAAATAATAATAATTAAAGTTTATTATATTAATAATATTTTATATTAAATAAATAAATATATAAAAATTATGACAAGTGTAAGGTGATAAATAAATATATGTGCATTAATAAATATACACATGTATAAATAATAAATATTATAACAGTTTAATAATAAAAACAAGAAATAAATGAAATAAAAGAAATGAAAAAGAGAAACAAAGCAAAACGAAACAGAGAAGAGCAGGGGAGAAAGAAAGGAAAGAAAGAAAGAAAGGGAGAAAAGGGAAAATCAAGGTTTTGAAGTTTTAAATTTTAATAGGTATGTCAATTTAGCCCTTTTTACTTAATTTTGATGTTTTAGAAACTTTAGAACAATGTTTTGATGAAGTTAAGTTGATATTTTGAAAGTTATTAGATTATTAGACATTGTTCATGTTGAACAAGAAGAAGAATTAAGGGCTAAACTGATAGGAATTCAAGTTAGAAATGAAATAAGGATTGAATTGTAAAGTGATTCATAAGTTTTATGCTTTAAGGACTAAATTGAAAGAATTTCGAAATTATGGTTTTATGATGAAAAATAGATAATTATGTCTAAGTTTGGTTAAAAATTGAGTAGAAATAAAGTATGAATTAAGATAGAAAAGTAAGTGAATTTAGTTAGGATTAAATTGAAATTAAAAGTAGAAAATTAACATTTTGTACTAAGATTATTTTGGACAGCAGCAGTAGCCTAAGTTTGAAAAATCACCAAAAATTGTAGAAATTGAATTAGAGAATGAATAAAATATGGAATTAAATCTTATTGAGTCTAGTTTCTTATAGAAGAAACGGTATAAGCAATTGGATTGTAAATTATGAGATATAATAAATTTTGTGAGACAAGGTTAGAATGAATTCGGGTTCCCCTATTCTGACTTTGGAAAATCACCAAAAATTGGAGAAAAATAATTAGAGGCTTAAAGTTATATTTTTAGAATCCCTAATGTGTCTATTTTCAGGAGAAATCAACAGGAATATTATCCGAGTTCTGTACTGTGAGATAATTAATTTTTAGTGAGAAAGGGTCGAAACTGTCAGACAGCAGAATAGGGGTGAATTTAAATAATAAACTGTACTTAATGGCTAAACGAAAAATTCTGAAAATTTTATGGTAAGAAGATTTGTGAGTCTAGTTTCAGGAGAAATTAGCAGATCTTAATTTAGAATTTTGTAACTCAAGATATAAATTAGTAATGTATTAATGATTATGAATTGTATTACTTTCGTAGTCAATGTGGTACCGGAAATCTCGGCTAAGAAAGGACAAGACAAAGTCAACGGGAGTTAGCTCAGAAACTACGGTTTGTATTTCTATAATCCGAACTTAGTCATTATTTGTTATATTTATATACATATGGCAATTGTTAGTGTTAGAATTATGATGTTTTACAATTGGAATGAATTGATTTTGGTACGCGATGAATTTGTTGAATTTATATTGATTGAAATTATTTTGATTGAATTTATATTGATTGAATTATATAATATATATGATTTATGTAAAAATTTGAATATTGAATGAATGTTATATGAAAAATACATTGATTAGAAATATGATGAAATTGATATGAAAATATGAGATTGTGATATTTGAATATTTGATATTGAAAAGTGATTTGAATTGTATTGAATTATGAATTAATGTGAATAATTGAAATATATTGTTGAATTGAATGAAATGGTATGAATTGTGAAAATGGGTGAATATATGTGATTATCAGAATAGTATATTGATGAAAGAATTATTGAATCGAGAAAGTGAATCAAATACCCTATTAACAATATCGGGCTAGGTCGGATATAGTTGGCATGCCATAGGATTGGAAAAGTTTCGGGATACTTCGACCTCGAGTCGATGAGACACTGGGTGTCATTATATTTCTTCGGATAGATTCGATAAGGTACAGGGTACCAACTTTCTTCGGCTAGGCCGATGAGACACTGGGTGTCAACTTTGCTTCGAACTACCCGATGAGGCACTGGGTGCCAAACTAATGTGATTGGTTGGATCCGTGTATCCGCCAAGGTCCGAGTCTTGTTAATAGGGGTAAATAAGTGAAAGATAAATCGAATAAATTTGATTGATCAAGCTATTGAAATGAAACGAGAAATTGAATTGAGAATTGAAAATTTAGATATGAAATTGAAAATATGAACCAAAGGTTCATGAAATGATTGGAGTTCGAATTGATGATATATGATGCCACTTGATGAATTGAAATGTGATTTGAAATATATGAATCGTATGTATATAGTGAAAGCTATCAGGGATAGTAAGTTGATATGATATAAATGAAATTGGCTGTTATTGAAATGAATTAAAATGGAATATGATTGATAAGTGTATAGTTGAATATAGTTTAATGATATTGAATTGTGAATAAATTAAGGAAAGCTATACCGAATAGTAAGTGAAAGAATGGAGTAAATAATAATGGATTTATTTAAGAATTGAACATTATGTTATTGTGTTTATTATATGATTTGTAATAAATTTACATGGTAAGTCGTTGAAATTTATCTATGAAATAAATAATTGAATAATTGTAATTGTTATTATGATCTTAAGTATTTGTTATATTATTAAATGTTCGGATTATAGAAATACCACTGAGTATACCATACTCAGCTTACGGTTTATTTCCGTGCGCAGGTTAAGTTAAGGTTAGACTGTTGAATCAGCATCCCAGGCCGATCCCGAATTCAATGAGGTAAAGTATGTTAAGTATTGGTAATGGCATGTACCTAGGATGTTTAATGAGAGTCATTTAGGTTGTAGAAGTATTGATGAAATGAGTAAATTATGGTTGGCAACGGTATGTAGTATGAATTTTGAAATTTACTAAAAATTCGGTAGTGATTCTAAATTAGTCCCGAATTGAATTTACTATTCATATTGGACCGCGAGGCCCATTAAAGGAATGACATCTTAAAACTAGGACGTGTGTGAATATTTATTTTAATTAATGACCGGAATTGGACTGTACTGGCTGGTAATGTCTCATAACCCTGTTCCAACGACGGTATAAGGTTAGGGGACGTTACATTTAGTGGTATCAGAGCTAGCCGATTCTAGAATTAAGTCAAGTACTGAAAAGAGACTGGAGGTACATGCCATGATTGAGTCAAAATTGAGTCGGGATCGGATGCTGATATATTTGTTTGGTACTGTTTTATAGTTAAAATGTTAGATGAACATATCGATGGCATTGATTACGAAATATATCTTTGGAGATGAATAGTTTGGTGAATAAAATGAAAATCGAATCGGTAATATTGAGTATTAACTCAATAAGTAATTAATTACTGAATGATGACTGATGAAATAATAGAAAAAGAAATGATACATAATTATTTAGAATTATAACTGATGTTCTTCAGTGAGTAGAAGAATTTGTATCTGCTACAGTATCTATCCTTCCTGTTTCTTAATCGGTGCCCGAACTGCTTCAAGGTATAGAGCTTGTCTGAACGGGTAAGTTATCTACTGTTAATGATCTGTACATGTATATATATGGTGTGGAAGAATTGAGAATTACAGTTGAGAATGGTCTTGAAAGAACTGAAATCTGGTTAGAGAATATTATCGGGATTGTTTCTGTTCATCGATTAAATGTTAGAAAGGTATGATATTTATGTTAAAAAGATTCAGCTTGCTGGTGGTGGAAAATATTGATTTCTGTTGTAATTAAGAAAGGGCTATTTGGAAATTTTTTTGAGATGAGTTCTGAAAGATATATATATCAGTCAGAGATTTCTTGATCAGAAATGTACAGAATTCTTGAAGCTTAAACAAGATCATATAACTGCAACTGTGTATGAAGGGAATTTGTTTGATTGAATAAATATATCAGAGGGTATATTCCGATAGAAACTGTAAGGTACAAATGGTTTGAAGATGGTTTAAAAGAAGACAAAAAGCTGAGGAATGTAGAATAAAGAGTGGAATATGTGATTAGATATGATTCTTCTGATTATTATTTTAGTGATTGCTCAAAGAAAGTTGAAAAGATATTATTCAGAATTCAAGACCAGTAACACAACTATCAGAGGCAGATTACTCTGTAACTCCAAAAATACGGGTAATAGTCGAAGTGTGATAAAGGACTTAACTAAAAAATCTGGAGCATGAACATCAGCCACGGCATATGTTAATCGTATAAAAGAAGATATTTCTCTGTCGGATGTCATTACAGCATCCATTAAAGATTTGTCTGTTGAGCTCGCTGAATTTTTGGTTGAAGTATCAAATTTTCAGGTCAGTATTTATTTATTAATAGAATCTGCATGAACTATCTGATAATGATACTAAGGTACTATTTTATGATCGATTTGATGTTATTATTGTTCGATGTGATTCTGAGAATGGAATGGTTAATTTTGCACGATGTTTGTGATAAATTATAAGCAGAAGTATAATGTGTTGCAAGATCAAGATGATGAAATGTTTTGGTTTGAACAACAGAAGATTGAATGATTTGTTTATTGTGATATTAATTATGTCAACACAGAAGTGTGCCAGAAAAAGGTTCATGGTATTTACCTTGTTTATGTATTGAATATTAAAGTATTTAAGTTAAGGTTTAAATCAGTGGCAATAGTGCAAGAGAATTCCAATGTGGTTCTAGAAAAATTGCTCGAACTACTGTTGATTGAAGAAGTTGAATGTGTTATAGATTTTGTGACTGAGATGATAGTGAAAAATATATTTGAAATCAGAAATTTTCTAAAACTAGTCGGTTATTACAGAAAGATGTGGAATTGGAATGATCTGATAGACGTTAGCAAGGTTCTGATTAGTTGAAAGCTCAGTTAACTGAAGCATTAGTTCTGGTTTAGTCTGAAATTCGGTGAAGAAACTTGTGATTTACAGGGATAGTAGTGTTTTGATGCAAGAAAGAAAATTAATGAATTATGTTTTGGAAAGTTAGAATTATATGAGAAGAATTATTTGATACATGATTCAGAAGTGGTAGCTATTGTCTTTGCACTAAAGGATTATGATTTGATAATTGAATATCATCCAGAAAAAGCAAATGGAGTTATGAATACTCAGAATTGAAAGTTTTGCTTTGTGTTATGAGTTATGAACACTCGATTGTCATTATCTGATGATCGCTAAATTCTAGTTGAAATAAAGGTTAAACTTACTTCTCTACAAGAGAGTCCGCAAAGTTCGTAAATCGATAATGAGTTCTTGGTTAAATGGGTATAGTGAACAAATGATTTTGATTGAAAATTTCAGATTGAATTTGATGATTGTCTACTATTTAGAAAGCAGAATTTGTCTTGAAGAATTTGAAGCTATTCTGATCGATATTGATATCGAAAGGAAATGAGATAGAATCTCTATGGGGTGACTTGGAATTATCTTTATCTAAAAAAAAAAAAAAGAAGAAGATGATATTTGAATAATTGTCGAAGGTATGGCGAGGTCTGCATATTTTACTCTGGTATGAATAAATTCTTGCGTAATAATTGTCTAAAATATAGGTTTCTGAGATTATCAGATTACATGGTATAGTGGTTTTTATTATTTCTGATTGAGATACGTGGTTTATACTCTGATTATAGAACAAGTACAAGAAGTTCTGGGTACGTGATAACAGTTTTCAGCACTGTATGAAGTTCTGCATGGGATCTGATTGAATACTGTGAGAAAAAGAATATGCGGAGCTGGTTGATTCGTGAAACTAAAGAAAAATGGAAATAATTCGAGATAGTTTAAAAGCAGTATTTGATTGTTGGAAATTCTATATGGAAATTGAATAAACGTGATTCGAGATAGACTGAAATAGTTTGATAGACAGAAATCATATGTGAATTTGAAACATCGGGATATTGAGTTCTCGTACTGTTGGGCTACATGAATCTGTGAAAGATCGGACTGGAAATATATTGGATGGTTTAGCCTCTGAAGTCATGAAAAATTTATGGGATTTTTCAGGATATGATGTTCAGATGATGCAAATCAGATCTTCCACATGTTACTTTGACAAGGGGTATTGAAATTTGAACTGATTCATAGTATAAAGAAGAAGAACCGATCGAGATACTAGTTTGAGAAATGAAGTTATAATATTGAGGAAGCTACACGGGAACCGAAAGAAACAGTGAGATTTCTATACCCCTACCTCTTTTCAGGCAAATTTCGAGGACGAAATTTATTAAAGGGGGAAAGAATTGTAATAACCCGAATTTTATAGTTATCGAAAAAGTACATTTTCGGGTCTCCGTTTCTGAAAAATGGATTCGTAAATATTTATTAAAAAATATATATATTTACAAAGTTAAGTGAGTGATTAATTTAAAGTTTAATGAAGTGAATTAACTTAAATTAAGGATAATTAGATAAAATGATTAAATTGAATATAGAGTGAAAGTTTAATTATAGAATAAATAAAAGTGAATGGACTAAAGAAGCAAATAAGCCAAAAAGGGGTGACAAATGTATGGTTAAAATAAGTTAAATGTGTACAAATATAAATGGTACACATGTATTATACATGTGTATTTACTTATTATATAAGTAAAATAATAATAATTAAAGTTTATTATATTAATAATATTTTATATTGAATAAATAAATAAATAAAAATTATGACAAGTGTAAGGTGATAAATAAATACATGTGCATTAATAAATATACACATGTATAAATAATAAATATTATAACAGTTTAATAATAAAAACAAGAAATAAATGAAATAAAAGAAATGAAAAAGAGAAACAAAGCAAAACGAAACAGAGAAGAGCAGGGGAGAAAGAAAGGAAGGAAAGAAAGAAAGGGAGAAAAGGGAAAATCAAGGTTTTGAAGCTTTAAATTTTAATAGGTATGTCAATTTAGCCCTTTTTACTTAATTTTGATGTTTTAGAAACTTTAGAACAAGGTTTTGATGAAGTTAAGTTGATATTTTGAAAGTTATTAGATTATTAGACATTGTTCATGTTGAACAAGAAGATGAATTAAGGGCTAAATTGATAGAAATTCAAGTTAGAAATGAAATAAGGATTGAATTGTAAAGTGATTCATAAGTTTTATTCTTTAAGGACTAAATTGAAAGAATTTCGAAATTATGGTTTTATGATGAAAAATAGATAATTATGTCTAAGTTTGGTTAAAAATTGAGTAGAAATAAAGTATGAATTAAGATAGAAAAGTAAGTGAATTTAGTTAGGATTAAATTGAAATTAAAAGTAGAAAATCAACATTTTGTACTAAGATTATTTTGGACAGCAGCAGTAGTCTAAGTTTGAAAAATCACCAAAAATTGTAGAAATTGAATTAGAGAATGAATAAAATATGGAATTAAATCTTATTGAGTCTAGTTTCTTATAGAATAAACGGTATAAGCAATTGAATTGTAAATTATGAGATATAATGAATTTTGTGAGACAAGGTCAGAATGAATTCGGGTTCCCCTATTCTGATTTTGGAAAATCACCAAAAATTGGATAAAAATAATTAGAGGCTTAAAGTTATATTTTTAGAATCCCTAGTGTGTCTATTTTCAGGAGAAATCAACGGGAATATTATCCGAGTTCTGTACTGTGAGATAATTAATTTTTAGTGAGAAAGGGTCGAAACCGTCAGACAGCAGAATAGGGGTGAATTTAAATAATAAACTGTACTTAATGGCTAAACGAAAAATTCTGAAAATTTTATGGTAAGAAGATTTGTGAGTCTAGTTTCAGGAGAAATTAGCGGATCTTAATTTAGAATTTTGTAACTCAAGATATAAATTAGTAATGTATTAATGATTATGAATTGTATTACTTTCAGTAGTCAATGTGGTACGGAAATCTCGGCTAAGAAAGGACAAGACAAAGTCAACGGGAGTTAGCTCAGAAACTACGGTTTGTATTTCTATAATCCGAACTTAGTCATTATTTGTTATATTTATATACATATGGCAATTTTTAGTGTTAGAATTATGATGTTTTACAATTGGAATGGATTGATTTTGGTATGCGATGAATTTATTGAATTTATATTCATTGAAATTATTTTGATTGAATTTATATTGATTGAATTATATAATATATATGATTTATGTAAAAATTTGAATATTGAATGAATGTTATATGAAAAATACATTGATTAGAAATATGATGAAATTGATATGAAAATATGAGATTGTGATATTTGAATATTTGATATTGAAAAGTGATTTGAATTGTATTGAATTATGAATTAATGTGAATAATTGAAATATATTGTTGAATTGAATGAAATGGTATGAATTGTGAAAATGGGTGAATATATGTGATTATCAGAATGGTATATTGATGAAAGAATTATTGAATCGAGAAAGTGAATCAAATACCTTATTAACAATATCGGGCTAGGTCGGATATAGTTGGCATGCCATAGGATTGGAAAAGTTTAGGGATACTTCGACCTCGAGTCGATGAGACACTGGGTGTCATTATATTTCTTTGGATAGATTTGATAAGGTACTGGGTACCAACTTTCTTCGGCTCGGCCGATGAGACACTGGGTGTCAACTTTGCTTCGAACTACCCGATGAGGCACTGGGTGCCAAACTAATGTGATTGGTTAGATCCGTGTATCCGCCAAGTTCCGAGTCTTGTTAATAGGGGTAAATAAGTGAAAGATAAATCGAATAAATTTGATTGACCAAGCTACTAAAATGAAACGAGAAATTGAATTGAGAATTGAAAATTTAGATATGAAATTGAAAATATGAACCAAAGGTTCGTGAAATGATTGGAGTTCGAATTGATGATATATGATGCCACTTGATGAATTGAAATGTTATTTGAAATATATGAATCGTATGTGTATAGTGAAAGCTATCAGGGATAGTAAGTTGATATGATATAAATGAAATTGGCTGTTATTGAAATGAATTAAAATGGAATATGATTGATAAGTGTATAGTTGAATATAGTTTAATGATATTGAAATGTGAATAAATTAAGTAAAGCTATACCGAATAGTAAGTGAAAGAATGAAGTAAATAATAATGGATTTATTTAAGAATTGAACAATTATGTTATTGTGTTTATTATATGATTTGTAATAAATTTACATGGTAAGTAGTTGAAATTTAACTATGAAATAAATAATTGAATAATTGTAATTGTTATTATGATCTTAAGTATTTGTTATATTATTAAATGTTCGGATTATAGAAATACCACTGAGTATACCATACTCAGCGTACAGTTTATTTCCGTGCGCAGGTTAAGTTAAGGTTAGACTGTTGAATCAGCATCCCAGGCCGATCCCGAATTCAATGAGGTAAAGTATGTTGAGTATTGATAATGACATGTACCTAGGATGTTTTATGAGAGTCATTTAGGTTGTAGAAGTATTGATGAAATCAGTAAATTATGGTTGGTAACGGTACGTAGTATGAATTTTGAAATTTACTAAAAATTCGTAGTGATTCTAAATTAGTCCCGAATTGAATTTACTGTTCATATTGGACCGCGAGGGCCCATTAAAGGAATGACATCTTAAAACTAGGACGTGTGTGAATATTTATTTTAATTAATGACCGAAATTGGACTGTACTGGCTGGTAATGTCTCATAGCCCTGTTCCAACGAGGGTATAGGGTTAGGGGACGTTACAAATAGTATATTATCTATTATAATTAGCTATTAAAATTGACGTAACCGGCTAAATCGAGCCAATTCAAGCAAACTGATTTTAAAATATGTTATTATATCACATCGAGCCAATTCGAGCCAATTCGAGCCAATTCAAGCCAATTCAAGCAAATTGACACCCAGTGTCTCATCGGCCTAGCCGAAGAAAGTTGGTACCCAATACCTTATCGAATCTATCCGAAAAAATATAATGACACCCAGTGTCTCATCGACTCGAGGTCGAAGTATCCTTAAACTTTTCCAATCCTATGGCATGCCAACTATATCCGACCTAGCCCGATATTGTTAATAGGGTATTTGATTCACTTTCTCGATTCAATAATTCTTTCATCAATATACAATTCTGATAATCACATATATTCACCCATTTTCACAATTCATACCATTTCATTCAATTCAACAATATATTTCAATTATTCACATTAATTCATAATTCAATACAATTCAAATCACTTTTCAATATCAAATATTCAAATATCACAATCTCATATTTTCATATCAATTTCATCATATTTCTAATCAATGTATTTTTCATATAACATTCATACAATATTCAAATTTTTACATAAATCATATATATTATATAATTCAATCAATATAAATTCAATCAAAATAATTTCAATCAATATAAATTCAACAAATTCATCGCGTACCAAAATCAATTCATTCCAATTGTAAAACATCATAATTCTAACACTAACAATTGCCATATGTATATAAATATAACAAATAATGACTAAGTTCGGATTATAGAAATATAAACCGTAGTTTCTGAGCTAACTCCCGTTGACTTTGTCTTGTCCTTTCTTAGCCGAGATTTCCAGTACCACATTGACTACGAAAGTAATACAATTCATAATCATTAATACATTACTAATTTATATCTTGAGTTACAAAATTCTAAATTAAGATCCGCTAATTTCTCCTGAAACTAGACTCACAAATCTTCTTACCATAAAATTTTCAGAATTTTTCGTTTTGCCATTAAGTACAGTTTATTATTTAAATTCACCCCTATTCTGCTGTCTGACAGTTTCGACCCTTTCTCACTAAAAATTAATTATCTCACAGTACAAAACTCGGATAATATTCCCGTTGATTTCTCCTAAAAATAGACACATTAGGGATTCTAAAAATATAACTTTAAGCCTCTAATTATTTTTATCCAATTTTTGGTGATTTTCCAAAGTCAGAACAGGGGAACCCGAATTCATTCTGACCTTGTCTCACAAAATTCATTATATCTCATAATTTACAATTCAATTGCTTATACCGTTTGTTCTATAAGAAACTAGACTCAATAAGATTTAATTCCATATTTTATTCATTCTCTAATTCAATTTCTACAATTTTTGGTGATTTTTCAAACTTAGACTACTGCTGCTGTCCAAAATAATCTTAGTACAAAATGTTGATTTTCTACTTTTAATTTCAATTTAATCCTAACTAAATTCACTTACTTTTCTATCTTAATTCATACTTTATTTCTACTCAATTTTTAACCAAACTTAGACATAATTATCTATTTTTCATCATAAAACCATAATTTTGAAATTCTTTCAATTTAGTCCTTAAAGCATAAAACTTATGAATCACTTTACAATTCAATCCTTATTTCATTTCTAACTTGAATTTCTATCAATTTAGCCCTTAATTCATCTTCTTGTTCAACATGAACAATGTCTAATAATCTAATAACTTTCAAAATATCAACTTAACTTCATCAAAACCTTGTTCTAAAGTTTCTAAAACATCAAAATTAAGTAAAAAGGGCTAAATTGACATACCTATTAAAATTTAAAGCTTCAAAACCTTGATTTTCCCTTTTCTCCCTTTCTTTCTTTCCTTCCTTTCTTTCTCCCCTGCTCTTCTCTGTTTCGTTTTGCTTTGTTTCTCTTTTTCATTTCTTTTATTTCATTTATTTCTTGTTTTTATTATTAAACTGTTATAATATTTATTATTTATACATCTGTATATTTATTAATGCACATGTATTTATTTATCACCTTACACTTGTCATAATTTTTATATATTTATTTATTTAATATAAAATATTATTAATATAATAAACTTTAATTATTATTATTTTACTTATATAATAAGTAAATACACATGTATAATACATGTGTACCATTTATATTTGTACACATTTAACTTATTTTAACCATACATTTGTCACCCCTTTTTGGCTTATTTGCTTCTTTAGTCCATTCACTTTTATTTATTTTATAATTAAACTTTCACTCTTCATTCAGTTTAATCATTTTATCTAATTATCCTTAATTTAAGTTAATTCACTTCATTAAACTTTAAATTAATCACTCACTTAACTTTGTAAATATATATATTTTTTAATAAATATTTACGAATCCATTTTTCAGAAACGGAGACCCGAAAATGTACTTTTTCGATAACTATAAAATTCGGGTCATTACAATTCTTTCCCCTTTAATAAATTTTCGTCCTCGAAATTTGCTGAAAAAAAGAGGTAGGGGTATAGAAATCTCACTGTTTCTTTCGGTTCCCGTGTAGCTTCCTCAATATTATAACTTCATTTCTCAAACTAGTATCTCGATCGGTTCTTCTTCTTTATACTATGAATCAGTTCAAATTTCAATACCCCTTGTCAAAGTAACATGTGGAAGATCTGATTTGCATCATCTGAACATCATATCCTGAAAAATCCCATAAATTTTTCATGACTTCAGAGGCTAAACCATCCAATATATTTCCAGTCCGATCTTTCACAGATTCATGTAGCCCAACAGTACGAGAACTCAATATCCCGATGTTTCAAATTCACATATGATTTCTGTCTATCAAACTATTTCAGTCTATCTCGAATCACGTTTATTCAATTTCCATATAGAATTTCCAACAATCAAATACTGCTTTTGAACTATCTCGAATTATTTCCATTTTTCTTTAGTTTCACGAATCAACCAGACTCCGCATATTCTTTTTCTCACAAAGATTCAATCGGATCCCATGCGGAACTTCATACAGTGCTGAAAACTGTTATCACGTACCCAGAACTTCTTGTACTTGTTCTATAATCAGAGTATAAACCACGTATCTCAATCAGAAATAATAGAAACCACTATACCATGTAATCTGATAATCTCAGAAACCTATATTTTAGACAATTATTACGCAAGAATTTATTCATACCAGAGTAAAATATGCAGACCTCGCCATACCTTCGACAATTATTCAAATATCATCATCTTCTTTTTTTTTTTAAGATAAAGATAATTCCAAGTCAGTCCCATAGAGATTCTATCTCATTTCCTTTCTGATATCAATACTGACTGTAACAGTTCTGAATTCTTCAGTACAAATTCTGTTTCTAAATAGTAGACAATCATCAAATTCAATCTGAAATTTTCAATCAAAATCATTTGTTCACTATACCCATTTAACCAGTAACTCATTATCAGATTTCTGAACTTTGCAGACCTACTGTAGAGAAGTAAGTTTAACCTTTATTTCAACTAGAATTTAGCGATCATCAGATAATGACAATCGAGTGTTCATAACTCATAACACAAAGCAAAACTTTCAATTCTGAGTATTCATAACTCCATTTGCTTTTTCTGGATGATATTCAATTATCAAATCATAATCCTTTAGTGCAAAGACAATAGCTACCACTTCTGAATCATGTATCAAATAATTCTTCTCATATAATTCTAACTTTCCAAAACATAATTCATTAATTTTCTTTCTTGCATCAAAACACTACTATCCCTGTAAATCACAAGTTTCTTCACCGAATTTCAGACTAAACCAGAACTAATGCTTCAGTTAACTGAGCTTTCAACTAATCAGAACCTTGCTAACGTCTATCAGATCATTCCAATTCCACATCTTTCTGTAATAACCGACTAGTTTTAGAAATTTTCTGATTTCAAATATATTTTTCACTATCATCTCAGTCACAAAATCTATAGCACATTCAACTTCTTCAATCAACAGTAGTTCGAGCAATTTTTCTAGAACCACATTAGAATTCTCTTGCACTATTGCCACTGATTTAAACCTTAACTTAAATACTTTAATATTCAATACATAAACAAGGTAAATACCATGAACCTTTTTTCGCGCACACTACGTGTTGACATAATTAATATCACAATAAACAAATCATTCAATCTTACGTTGTTCAAACCAAAACATTTCATCATCTTGATCTTGCAACACATTATACTTCTGCTTATAATTTATCACAAACATCGTGCAAAATTAACCATTCCATTCTCAGAATCACATCGAACAATAATAACATCAAATCGATCAGAAAATAGTACCTTAGTATCATTATCAGATAGTTCGTGCAGATTCTATTAATAAATAAATACTGACCTAAAAATTTGATTCTTCAACTAAAAATTCAAATGAGCTCAACAGCAAATCTTTAATGGATCTTTGTAATGACATCCGAAGAGAAATATCTTCTTTTATACGATTAACATATGCTTTGTGGTGATGTTCATGCTCCGCATTTTTCGATTAAGTCCTTTATCACACTTCGACTATTACCCATATTTCCGAAGTTATAGAGTAATCTGCCTCTGATAGTTGTGTTACTGGTCTTGAATTCTGAATAATATCTTTTCAACTTTCTTTGAGCAATCACTAAAATAATAATCAGAAGAATCATATCTAATCACATATTCCACTCTTTATTCTACATTCCTCAGCTTTTTGTCTTCTTTTAAACCATCTTCAAACCATTTGTACCTTACAGTTTCTATCGAAATATACCCTCTGATATATTTATTCAATCAAACAAATTCCCTTCATACACAGTTGCAGTTATATGATCTTGTTTAAGCTTCAAGAATTCTGTACATTTCTGATCAAGAAATCTCTGACCGATATATATATATCTTTCAGAACTCATCTCAAAAAAATTTCCAAATAGCCCTTTCTTAATTACAACAGAAATCAATATTTTCCACCACTGGCAAGCTGAATCTTTTTAACATAAATATCATACCTTTCTAACATTTAATCGATGAACAGAAACAATCCCGATAATATTCTCTAACCAGATTTCAGTTCTTTCAAGATCATTCTCAACTGTAATTCTCAATTCATCCACACCATATATATACATGTACAGATCATTAACAGCAGATAACTTACCCGTTCAGACAAGCTCTATACCTTGAAGCACTTCGGGAACCGATTAAGAAACAGGAAGGATAGATACTATAGCAGATACAATTTCTTCTACTCACTGAAGAACATCAGTTATAATTCTAAATAATTATGTATCATTTCTTTTTCTATTATTTCATCAGTCATTATTCAGTAATTAATTACTTATTGAGTTAATACTCAATATTACCGATTTAGTTTTCATTTTATTCACCAAACTATTCATCTCCAAAGATATATATTTCAGTAATCAATGCCATCGATATGTTCATCTAACATTTCAACTATAAAACAAGATACCAAACAAATATATCAAAGATCCGATCCCGACTCAATTTTGACTCAATCATGGCATGTACCTCCGCACTCTTTTCAAGATTTGACTTAATCCTAGAATCGGCTAAACCCGGTAGCTCGATACCACTAAATGTAACGCCCCCTAACCTTATACCGTCGTTGGAACAGTGGCTATGAGACATTACCACCCAAGATACCCAATTCGATCATTAATTAAAATAAATATTCACACACGCCCTAGTTTTAAGATGTCATTCCTTTAATGGGCCCTCGCGGTCCAATATGAACAGTAAATTCAATTCGGGACTAATTTAGAATCACTACGAATTTTTAGTAAATTTCAAAATTCATACTACATACCGTTACCAACCATAATTTACTCATTTAATCAATACTTCTACAACCTAAATGACTCTCATAAAACATCCTAGGTACATGCCATTCCAATTGTAAAACATCATAATTCTAACACTAACAATTGCCATATGTATATAAATATAACAAATAATGACTAATTTCGGATTATAGAAATACAAACCGTAGTTTCTGAGCTAACTCCCGTTGACTTTGTCTTGTCCTTTCTTAGCCGAGATTTCCGGTACCACATTGACTACGAAAGTAATACAATTCATAATCATTAATACATTACTAATTTATATCTTGAGTTACAAAATTCTAAATTAAGATCCGCTAATTTCTCCTGAAACTAGACTCACAAATCTTCTTACCATAAAATTTTCAGAATTTTTTGTTTTGCCATTAAGTACAGTTTATTATTTAAATTCACCCCTATTCTGCTGTCTGACAGTTTCGACCCTTTCTCACTAAAAATTAATTATCTCACAGTACAAAACTCGGATAATATTCCCGTTGATTTCTCCTAAAAATAGACACATTAGGGATTCTAAAAATATAACTTTAAGCCTCTAATTATTTTTATCCAATTTTTGGTGATTTTCCAAAGTCAGAACAGGGGAACCCGAATTCATTCTGACCTTGTCTCACAAAATTCATTATATCTCATAATTTACAATTCAATTGCTTATACCGTTTGTTCTATAAGAAACTAGACTCAATAAGATTTAATTCCATATTTTATTCATTCTCTAATTCAATTTCTACAATTTTTGGTGATTTTTCAAACTTAGACTACTGCTGCTGTCCAAAATAATCTTAGTACAAAATGTTGATTTTCTACTTTTAATTTCAATTTAATCCTAACTAAATTCACTTACTTTTCTATCTTAATTCATACTTTATTTCTACTCAATTTTTAACCAAACTTAGACATAATTATCTATTTTTCATCATAAAACCATAATTTCGAAATTCTTTCAATTTAGTCCTTAAAGCATAAAACTTATGAATCACTTTACAATTCAATCCTTATTTCATTTCTAACTTGAATTTCTATCAATTTAGCCCTTAATTCATCTTCTTGTTCAACATGAACAATGTCTAATAATCTAATAACTTTCAAAATATCAACTTAACTTCATCAAAACCTTGTTCTAAAGTTTCTAAAACATCAAAATTAAGTAAAAAGGGCTAAATTGACATACCTATTAAAATTTAAAGCTTCAAAACCTTGATTTTCCCTTTTCTCCCTTTCTTTCTTTCCTTCCTTTCTTTCTCCCCTGCTCTTCTCTGTTTCGTTTTGCTTTGTTTCTCTTTTTCATTTCTTTTATTTCATTTATTTCTTGTTTTTATTATTAAACTGTTATAATATTTATTATTTATACATCTGTATATTTATTAATGCACATGTATTTATTTATCACCTTACACTTGTCATAATTTTTATATATTTATTTATTTAATATAAAATATTATTAATATAATAAACTTTAATTATTATTATTTTACTTATATAATAAGTAAATACACATGTATAATACATGTGTACCATTTATATTTGTACACATTTAACTTATTTTAACCATACATTTGTCACCCTTTTTGGCTTATTTGCTTCTTTAGTCCATTCACTTTTATTTATTCTATAATTAAACTTTCACTCTTCATTCAATTTAATCATTTTATCTAATTATCCTTAATTTAAGTTAATTCACTTCATTAAACTTTAAATTAATCACTAACTTAACTTCGTAAATATATATATATATATTTTTTAATAAATATTTACGAATCCATTTTTCAGAAACGGAGACCCGAAAATGCACTTTTTCAATAACTATAAAATTCGAGTCATTACACTATTACATAATATAATAATATAATATATAACTATGACTAAAAATATTAATACATATATATAACTATTATTATATTAAGATTATAATAAAAGATATAGTATCGATAGTTATGTGTAATTTAGTATATTATAATACATGTCTATAACTGGTAATGCATAAAATATTATTAAAAAATTTAATATCTTAATAAAATATTATTTTTATTACATTAGATTTTGAATTAGGTTTTAGCTTTTATAGCTTATATTTAGATATTGAGTTTAATTTATTTTTATTTTGGACTTGAGATTTTAACTACATAATTAGTCTATTTTGGGTTTGGGTAATAGTAAGTTTATTATTTGGAATTGGGCTTATGATGATATATTGGAGTTTTCAAGTAAATAAATTATAATATAAGTATTAGGTTTATAAATTTAATACAAATTATAAAAAATATTCAATATTCAATATAATATAATATAATAAATAATAAAAAATATTTTTGTCAGTTTATATGCATATCATATAATAATAGATTTTATACACAGTAAGTATTTTATTTGTTTTTATATAAAACAAATCTATTAAATATATATAATTTATGTTTTTTATAAAACATATTTGAATTACATTATAATTGTATCAAAGTAAAATGAATTATTATATTTGAAATTAAAATATTTATAACTTAAAAAATTAAAAACTATTTCAATCTATTAGTACTTCCCCCATTCGATCTGAGTTCGAATTCAAAACAATTCGAATATGAAACGACTTGAGCCTCAAAAAGTCTAAACCTAAATTGATTCAAACTTAATAAAATGTGAATTCAAATTCGAAGAAAGCTCAATCCGAGGGCCCAAGATTACCCCACATTTTGAAATCTTAGCATGTTGAGAATGTAAGATTATTATCTTATAAGTACTCTTTGAAATCTATTTATTATTCCTGAATTTTACATTAACCATACTTAGAGCGGGTTTGGACTTGTAATTAATGTAAAAATAATGATGGCAGTGAAATTAAATATTATAACGATATTGTAGTGTGAGATAAAAAATAAGTTAAACACATGGTATCACACTCCACCATTCATCTAAACTCATCATTAGAATAAAAACCTCTCATCTATAAAAGAAAATAAAAATATACTTTAAATTTCTATACATCTAAAATTGAAAATTTCAACTTTTAGAATATAAAAAGATAAATCTATTAATTAACGCGGTTAAACTTATTATGATTATTTTAATAATAAATTTAATATAAATTTTTGATGATGTTAGTAATTAGTTAAATCTAAAAAATAAAAAATAAAAATAAATGTATGAGACGATAATTGAAGATTATCTGAACCTACAATAAATATGAAATTGTACCAGCCTAGCTATTCCCGTATTTGAAAAAAAATACTTATTTATTCGCAAAAAGAGACTATTATTATTAAACCCTGACCCTGACCGATAGGCGATACTATTAATATTATTTCCTTCTTTTTTTTTTTTTTTTTTTTTTTTTTCTGTTTCATGGCTAAACCCCACAACTTTCCCGAGAAACAAACATGGGGTACCTGGGAGGAGCTTTTACTTGCCTGTGCCGTTCATCGTCACGGTAGCAACAGTTGGGACTCCGTTGCTATGGAACTACAGAAACGTACTTCTACGTTCCAACACCTCTTCTTTACTCCTCTCTCTTGTCAACAGAAGTTTCAAGACCTTAAACGCCGTTTCGCTGAAAACGGTGACGATGATGAAACTACTAATAACATCTCCACCAGCGCCGTTCCTTGGCTTGATGAGCTCCGAAAACTCCGCGTCGCTGAACTACGCCGCGAAGTCCAACAATATGATCTCTCCATCGTGTAAATTATTACTAAATCAATATTTTATAAAAATATTATATTATTTATCATATCGGGGCCAAAAATCGGTATTTTTGCTCGGTTATTTTACAGGTCCTTACAATTGAAGGTGCAAAAATTAAAAGAAGAGAGAGAACAGAGCTTGACAGAGAACGGAAAGGAAACTGAAAAATCGGATCTGGAGCGAGAAAAGGGAAGTGAAAAAAAGGAAGAAAACGAAACGGAGAATATTACCCGACGGCCCGTTAATAGCAGGGAAGAGTCCGAGCGGGAGAACCGTTCGGTAAACGAGTCGAACTCCACAGATCCGAAGGAGGAAGATCCGGGAACCGGACCTGACGAGGCGAAAGATGAACCGGAACCTGTCGAACCGGATGGAGGTGAAACGGGGAAAGAGGTGCAGAGCGTGAAGCCTGAGGGAGAAGCTTCGTGCAACGGGAGCTGTGATAGTGTGGCGAAGGGATCAGCTGAAAACTCCAAGCGAGTTGACCCGAGAGAAACCGGTGATTCACCGGAGTCAGTGGCCGAGTCTAAGGGAGAAGAACCTAATAGAGAGAGCAGCGATGTACAGAGCTCGGCTAGCTTGTCCGGAAAGGAAAAGAAAAATGCTGAACCGGGCGAACCGGATAATGGGGAATTGGACCAATCTCCCTCCATCAAGAAGGTGTCCGTTGAATCTCAGCCGTTGGTTGAGTTCCTTGAGATCTTTCAGTCTCATAAGCTCGGCTCCCTTTTCGAGCGCCGACTCGAAAGCCAGGTAAAACAAAATATTCTATATATTTTTTAAAAATATCAGTTTAATTTTAAAAAAATTATTTTAATTACTATTTCTAATGAGAAAAAAAATAAAAAGAAGATTTTGATTGGTTCTACGCGGGTTAGATATAGAGCATCATCCTATAAATATTGTTGGTCCAATCAGGCGATGACGTGTCGGCAGAGTTAGGTTTGGTGATTGAAGATATATGGATCATAGCTGATCTGATTTTGGGGGATTTATTTTTTTATTAATTTGAAATAGCTGGATATGAATTTAATTGAAAAATATTAAACAATCTTTTTAATTAAAAATAATATATTATTATGTTAATTTTTATCCTTTATAATTTTATATAGAACCTATATAAGGCAACCATGTTAATAAAAAAACTTCATTTGTTTTTATATAACTTTTTTTACATAAGATGTTTAATATTAATTAGGTTAAAATATACCATAACTTCTTATACTCTTCACAAATATGAATTTAGTCACTAGATTTTTATTTATAAAAATTTAATCTTTATTTTTAAAATTTTAAAAGTCAGGTATAATTGTTAATATTATTAAATTTTTTTATTAAATTTATTGTTCTAACATTTAGAAATAAAAAATATTTGCGTTATAGTAATATAATTAAAAATAAATAACATTGTAATTAGTAGGCTGAAATTAAATTGTAATTTTTACATGATAAAAATTAAATTTTATTATTTTAATAATTTATATATTTATAATTTTTAAAAATTAAATTAAATTTTTATCATGTTAGGGAGACTAAAATTTAACTTTATTTTTACTAAATAAAATTTTAAAAAATTTAAAGGACCTAAAGGAAAATATTTTATTTTAAGGGTCAGGCCTTGCCAGCACACTAGCTACTCACTTGTTTGTAATTTTGAAATATGAAAAAAAATAGCAACTAAATTCTTAAAAACAAAATTTAAATTTAAATTTTGATCTTAGAATTTAACCTATTGATCATGTGGGGGAATAATTGAATTTTTTTCGTGCGTTTAGGTTAGAGCTACCTGTAATGAGGATTTCTTTTCTTCTTTTTTTTTTTTCTTAAAAGAAGGTTATATAGATCCATGCAAGCGTAGATTAACAGGGTGGTACTAGTTTTTTTAGTTATTTGAATTGACGAAAAAATCCCTTTCATTCTTTGTCTTTCTCGTGTGAATAATATCATGTGCTGCAGAGATGTTGGTTTGGGCCCATGCGTAGGATTAGGGTTTTTTATAATTACCGAGAATTAGGGGTTTTTTTTTGTCTAGAAAAGATTTTTGTTCTTTTTAGTCATATGCCACGAGTCAAATGTGTTGGAAAATTAATAAAAAATTATAAAAATATTAAGTTGTATTTTTAATTTAAATACAATTTATTTATTTATTTTTAAACTACTTTTTAATCTAAAAGAATATCCATTTCTTTATTTAAAAAAATGGAGAATTGTGGTTTATTTTTAATATTAATATTTTTTTACTATAGTGTAGAAAGATGTCGGTTTTATTAAATTTGGTAAAAAAAAAAACTCCAGTATATATTATATTTATGATTTAGGCGTCATTGGCTGGTTCCATCCTTGCATATTTCTCAATAAATAAGAATGTTGAAGGTTGGCCCGGACATCGGTGTTGTTGTGATTAATATTATTGAACCTTGTTAAATCTCATTATATAAATTTTATTATTGTTAATTGTCACATAAAGTTACGTTGTCAATTTCGTAGAAAGAACCAAGAATTCTTAACTTCAGAGGCCATATTCATAAGCTTATATATATCTTAATGTTGGCATTATTTAGAGTTAGGAGGAAGGAAAGCAGTGAACTGAGGGTCCATTTGGTAACGCCATGAAGAGTTGTTAGTTGGTCCATTCTCTTGCTGTGAACCTGGCATTATTTTTTTTAGGTGTAATGAGTTGTGTGAAGGCACAAAAAATCCATTGGGCACGTAAATTGTTCTAAAAAAATATGGTGGTTAGGTTATTTTATCCCAGTAAGAAACTTGGAAAGCCTTTCTTCTTCTTTTTTCCAGTCTCCAGCTCGGGGGCGGCGCCACCCCTAAAATGGGAGATTGCACTTCTGATTATTTTAAATTTATAAAATTATAAGTCTGTATATAGTAAATTTGCACTTTTAATCCTCCAAAAAATAAAATTTTGATTTAGTTCTTGAAAAATTATAAATATAAAGATATAAGCTAATAAAATAGTAAAATTATATTTTAACTCATAAAAATATAAAACTTTATTCCGATTCTCTTAGAAAAAATTTCTGACTTTGCCCTACTCCAACCTATGTATGTTTGATCAGTGATCTGTTGTGAGTAATAATTAATTTTATTTTCAGTCTTTTGCAAGCTGTTAGTAGTTTCCATTCTCCCATCTTCTCCCATCTTTTCATTTTAAATACAATTAAGGAGCCTGGAACCTTATTTGTGTCGACCCCACGTGAACACTTGCATGTTTTATGTCTAAAGAAACAAAAGCATGTGTCTACGACTTAGGTTTAGTTTTTATTTAGTTGATTGGGGAAAGGTACGAGTTAGATACATGTCTTTTGTTTTGGTTTTGGTTTTGATTTTTAGGTGGCAATTAGAAATAAGAAATTTTCTTTTTGTAAATCCGGTAATTGTTGGATGTTTGAAGGATGTCCTTTTTTACGAAGTAGTTGCATGAACCAAAATCTTTAGTTGTTACTCGTAATGGTCTTCAAATAAAAACAAAAGCTTCTGTGTGCTGTGGAATTAAACTGCTGTCTTTATCCTATGTGCTCCCGTTAGTTGCAATTTATATAAAATTAATTTTAATGCTAGGCAACTGAAGAACACAATTAGGTGCTAAGATGGTGATTTATGATTAAATTTCAATATTGCAGAAAACACCGGATTACTCGAACTTGATCCGGCAACATCTTGACTTAGAGACTATTGGCATGAGGGTTGAAGAAGGCTGGTATTCAGGATGTAAAAGCAAGTTCTTTAGAGACTTGCTGTTGCTTTTAACCAATGCCATCATTTTCTTTGGCAAGGAATCCGCAGAATACGCTGCAGCTATTGAGTTTCGACAACTTGTCTCAAAGGAGATCGGTGCCCAGTTTCGCAATTCAAGCGTATTGCCCAAAGAACAATCACCAAGTAGGGTGCCTGAATCCCAGATGCCTTTGAAACCAGAACCTCAACTGTCACTCTCCTTGTCAATGAAACCTAAACTATCAGTCCCATTGATTGCTTGTCGCAAACGCAGCTCGATTGCTGCCAAATCGTCAACATCATCTTCAGGGCAAGAGAAAAAAAGGCAGCTGCTAGCTTCATTGATGAATGAGAAACCAGCTCTAGGTTGGAAGCAGCATGATAAATCCACTGAGGAAAGTCCTGTAGCAAAGAAGAGAACAAGAGAAAGTTCGGCCTCGGGTTCAAGAAAAGCAAGCAAAAATGCAAAGGCTCGGAGTAACACAAACACAAACAAGAATTCAGGTACCAATGCCAATGCTGCCATTTCAAGCAAAGGTGGATCCTCAAATGATAACTCGGAATCCAAGGGTGGTGAGAAGGAGAAGAGCAACAGCAAAACTGCGAGTTCAAAGAAACCAAGTGCAGCGAATTTCTTGAATAGAATGAGGAGCTCTTTATCCGGTAATGAGCCATTGACAGAGACACTGAAGGGTGTGATTAGTTCTGATAAGGGTAAAGGAGGAGGAGATGCAGGTGAGCATAAGAAAAACAGCACTAGCAGCAAAGGTGATCAACAGAAGGATCGAACTCCGACTCCACGGACACGTTCTGGCGGAAAAAGAACGAGTCCGGCAAAGAGGAGTACAGGAAGACCACCTAAAAGAGTGCCTGCCACCCAATCAGCTCCTCCTGGTAAGCGGGGAAGGGAAGCTGTTGAGAACCATTCAGGTGGTGGACAGGCAAAGAAGCGTTCAAGAAAATGAAGGACAGTTTCAGTACTCCATTTTTAGTATTGTTGTAAGATTTTTTTGCAGCATCATATGCAGTTAAATTATATTTTGTTCAATGAATTTACATATGTTTTGCGGCAGGGTGGAGAATGTCATCTGATTACAGAAAAAGTTATGCAAAACCACGACATAGAAAAGAATACAAAATACGAGGCTAACGTTAAATTTTTTTTACTTCGTTAAATAGGTCGTTTTTTTTCAAGATTTAAGGAAATTTAGGGAAATAAGTTATTTTTAGAGAGAGTGTGTGAAAGTATTTTTATTTGGACGAGCTTTTAATTGACATGTTAGGGAAAGCGTATTTAGCTGGAAGTGTTTTTTGAAACTTTCAAAGAAAATGGGTTTAATTGGGTGTGCTTTTCTTGACATGTCAATAGAAAGCTCACTTAGTTGAACAAGTTTTTTTATTTACTGTGTAGAAAGTTCGTCTAGTTGGACATGTTTTTACGCTCTTTAAAATCACCCTATTTTTTTTAAATTTAAAAAAATGGTTTATTTGATTAATTTAATAAAATCGGCACATATTATCTATATAACCAAAATACAATACCATAAAAAGAAATAATAATACAGTTGTGATATTAATAATATCTAAACATATTAAATAATAATTTGTGGTATTAAACACTTTCCAATTTTAATAATAGACTAATCCTTATAATTTGGGATGAAATGTGTACTTAATCTAATATAAAATAATTTTGAGATATTGTTATTCTTTCTAAAATTAGTAAGAATTTTTTTTGGGAATAAAAATTCTATCGGTTTTTATAAGAGAATGAGATTTACTTTTGGTTGAAAATCAGGAACATTTAGTATCCCTCTCGCTCAAAGCTTAGGAATTATTTTAGGAAAAGGTTTATTGCTGTAAATATTACAAACTAACTCGATTTTCAATTTTTTTTTATTTTTTTCATTGGGCAAAAAAATTGTTTCCAAACAAAGTTTTTTCAAAATGCATATTATACTTTGGATGCACCGATGAGGCATTGGGTGCCGAATATATTAGTGTGATGGTTAGATGATTCGTGTTTCCATCTTGAGTTTGTGTCTGATTATTAGGGATTATGAAAACATATATTTTACTATTGATATTGGATAAATTCTATAATTGTATCTTGATGTTTAAACAACAAATGATGGAATGTGAAATGTCATATGATCTAGTTATCACGAGCCTAAGAGCCGATTCAGTTATATAACAAATCAATGGATTTGAGAATGAAATGAAAAAGTGCAATGACCCTTGTGTTATGCTATATTATTCATGTAATTGAAATGTATGGTACAAGGACTAAATGTTGATATATGACATGTTGATTAGCACAAGTTGTGATGTTTAGTTTATGAGACTAGTAATACAACTATGATTTAGACAGTATTTGTGTATCATATTATGTGTTTTTGGTACCTTGCTTCTAGTTTATTATTGATTTAAATCATGTTTGCATTATTGAACCTTATTATTCAGCGTACAATTTGTTTATTTTCGTGTGCAAATAATGTAAATCTTGAAGTCTTAAAGTGATTGGCAATATCTAAAATTCAACTCTCGATTTAACAAGCTTGTATAGTTTCTGTTGCGTTTATAGCAAATGATATATATCTAATCTCTTGAGTTGATCTTAGGGTTGGTTTTGAAGTTTTGGTCTTAGGAAATGCTTACATATTGAATATGATACCATATATGTTGGAGGTATGTATACGTAGTTAGTGAATTAATGGGTTGCTTGCCCATTTGACAATTTTATGCTTATAAATGAGTTATTTCTTGCTTGCCAAGTAGATGAATAGGTGCATATACTTGTAATCATGTATGAATGAATGTTGATATGTTAAGAATGATAATTCGGCATTTGTGAATGTGATGATTTAATCAGTAGCCTGAAACACTAATATGATTAATAGCAAAATACTAAATAAATACATGTTTAACAAGAACTTGCAGCTAACTTTTCCTCCCAAATCAAATGGAGGAAAAGAACAAAAGAAAACAAAATTCAATAATAAGATTCATCGATGGACTATGTGTATTTTACAGAAAAGAACGTAAAAGATCACTATGTATACACATTTTGATTACCACTTTCACCATCAGATGCATCAGCAAGCCTTACAATAGCATTGATGAGCGCTTGTTCCTGCCCTGCATTAGATATAATGGTTAAACTTGCAGTACTAATGTTACGAAAGGAAAGAATCATTAGAATAAAAGATATAACTAGGAAGGAGGTTTGGGATTCTGATTTCATTTTATTTCCTGAACTTTCATTTTAGCTTAAATAAAACTTTCCTAGTATGATAGGATATTAGGGTTGCTCTTATTGTAAACCTCTATTTAAGGGGAGATTTACCAAGTAATAAAACAAGTTGAATTTGCAGTAAATTAAGGTAGGCAACTTTCATAGAGTTCTAGGGTAGGCTACTCCCTTAGAGTTCCATCACCATGGGCAAAACCAGGAATCGAAATACGGGCAAAGACCCTTCTGTCGGATCTGATTTTTCTGTTAAATCACCCCATAACTCGACCTCAAGCTTGTGGTCATAACAACTAAGCAATAAAAAGAATGTATTCAGGCTATGTGAATCATATTCTTACTTTCAGCTTCTTCTTTGCTTTCTCAAGCTCAACAAGATCGGGATGACTTGTATCAAAAGCCCTTTCCACCTGTTGAAGCGAGCAAAATAAAATTAGCTAACATCTTATAGCGTAAATTATCTCATTTTGGCAGTTTCAGTTTAGCTGTCTCTCCATAAATATCTCATTTACTAGCATCTTTGTGCAAAGTAATTCAATCTCATTCGGAAGTTTCTTTTCGGTACCATTCTGTGAAGGCAAAAGTTCTTTTCTTGATTGGCCCTTCATTGAACCTCGGCCTCTTCCTAGTATTGGAGCAGGATCACCACGACTAAAGGATTTCTTAGCTGCATGGAAACCAAGGCCCCTTCGGTAAGAGATGCCTGGGTCCTCGCCATCTCATCTGATCTGTATCAGTTAGGAGATCAATACTGTTCTCAATAAAATGTATCGAGAAAACTATTTGTTGGTAAGAAGCGATGAAACAAAACCATTGGCAAACTTAGATAATTAAAACAAGGTTAAACTACTAAAGTAGTCACTTTTGTTTACCTCAATTTACATTTTAGTCACCTATATTTGACATGTTACGTTTTAGTCACTTATATTATCGCATTGTAATATTTTAGTCATTGAGCCGTTAATTTCCATTAACGGTGTAACAGTAAGTTGACGTTGTACGTTAAATCATCATTTCAAACAAAAGTTTTAGGTTATTTTTACTTTCCTTTTTTTCCCCTTTATTTTTCATTCTCTTCTGTTCCTCCTTTTGTTTTCCTTCATTCTCCATTTCTTTTTAACATGATTTTTCTATGTTTGCCATTTGTTAAATATATTTCATAAGTTTACCTCACTCGGGATAAACTACCAAAAATAGTTAAATAAAAACTACCAAAATAGATTTGATTGGTAGTATGTTTCTTCTAACCCTTTTGTTTCGATAAAAATTTATATAAACTTGATTTAGAGAAAGAATTATGCTAGGTTATAACCCTTTTAATAATATATAAATTAAGTAAAAATAATATAAAAATTATAATATATAACATTTTTAAAAAATGTTTTATAAAATGTCCAATAATTTTCATAACACTTCTTATAAATAATATAGTTTTTTATTGTAACTTTAGGAAGTTATTTTTTATGAATAAATTGTGTTAAAAAATAAACACTTTTTTTTTTCTTACGAATAAACATATTATTTTTATAATATATAGCATGAACACATAAATAAGTTATGTCCATATTTCTTGGCCATAACTTTTTATAAATAAATATATTATAACTTAAATTATTTTTTATAATAAATTTTTTGGCCACAACTTAAAAAAGATTAGGACTTAACATAATATAATTTTTGGTTATAACTTTATAAAATACACATAAATCATTTTTATAATATAATTTTTACCATAATCATCCCAATCACTCATCTATGTTTATGCTTATAATATAAAATTTTATAATTTAAACATGTACAAAAAAATCGGGTGTAATTACTTGTATAATTACTCAAATTCTTACCCTTCCCTTAAAAATTATAATTTTTTATTAAAAAATAGCAATACCAACCAAATAAGAGTAGGGGTCAATTTTTAAAAAAAATCTTATAACCATTAAATTTTAATGGGCCGGTATTGTTACTTTTAATAAAAAAAATTATAACCTTTTTTTTTATAAATTTTGTTTATAGTTATTTTTATAATTTTTAAATAATTATTAAAATTTAAAAGGCTTAATTGATTTTTTTTACTTTGTTAATAAGGGATTTTTGACCTTTTAGCCTTATTAGTTCAAAAAATTTTCTAATTTACTTCCAATAAAATAGTAGGGGTCAAATTGAATAAATGTGTAAAGATTGAGGACTAAACTTGTTATTATACCTTATATATCAACACTAAATTTTAACAAATGGGATATTTCGCTTTTACTCATCTAACGTACTAGTAGGGGTGCTCAATTGATTAACCGACCCAAACTACCATTAATCGAATTAACCGACCCTTTTAAACTCTTAACCGTTAATTGAACCGAATTTTTTTTAAAAATTAACCAAACCGAATTTTTTTGGTTAATTTGGTCGGTTAACTGAATTAACTGAAATTTATATGTTTTTTATTTTTTGGTTAAAACAAGTATAAAACATATAAAAAATAACCGAATTAATCAAATTAACCGAATTTAATATATGTAAAATGTATATAAAAATATAAATTTTCGGTTAATTCGATTAATTAATCAATTTCGAACCTAATTAACCGTTAACTAAACTTCTAAAAAATTATTAATCGACCCTGATTGAATTAATTCAGTTAACCGACCGATTAACTGAATTTGGTCAGTTACTCGAATTAATTTGATTTTACCCGAAATTTGTACACCCCTACGTACTAGGGCTAATTTGCTCAAATTTTTAGTAGAGAGGCTAAAATGCAATTTAAGATATAGTTTATGGGTTAGTTACCCATAATATTATAATATTTTAATGATTAATGCATATATATAAACTATTAATATATTATATATTATATGCTATGTAATAGTATGTATATTAGGAATGTTAACTTTAAAATGTATGAAAAGTATAGATACTTAGAACATATTTTAACCAATATAATAAATAGAATTTAATAATTAATATATTATGTATTACTATTACAATATGGGATATAGTATTACATAATATAATAATATATTTTAAAATTATTAATACATATATAACTATTAATTGGTCCAAAATGAAAATTGAATTTACAAACTAATTCGCTTGAATTGACTCAATTTTGTCAGTTAAGTTAGTTTTAACCGCTAACTATAATAGATGATATACTATTACATAATATAATAATATAGTATATAACTATAACTAAAACTATCAATACACATATATAACTATTATTATGTTGTAAAATTATAATAAAAGATAGTATTACATAATATTATAATCTTTATTACTTTTTTTGGTAAAAAATGTTCATTCATTAATGCATATATATGTATAAACTATTAATGTATTATATATTATATGATATAAGATAGCATTATATAATATAGTAGAAGGGCTAATTTTCAAATGTACGAAGAGTATAGAGACTTAAAGTATAAATCAACCAAGATAATAATAAACAATAATATTTAATATTTTTTGAACAATATCATTATAAGATTTAATCATATCTATCTTTTTTTTATTTATTACATAATACCTAGAACTACCCATAAGCCTTCCCCAACCCATAAATAGGAGGATTATAGTAGCCTGTTTTTTAGTGGTATCGGAAACAGTGGTTTTGAAACCATAATTTCAATGAGAGAGTTTGTAGATATATTTAATTAATATTTATGAGTTAAATATAGTACAACAGTGAATCTTGATTTAATATATTTTAATAATTGGTCAGTTAGTAAAGATATAAGTGGTGCATATAGAAAGTTAAATGGTTTTCGAAAATGAGGATCGAGACCTCATTTTTGTAAACTGATCCCGTGAATATTTTCATTAAATACTTACAGAGATGTTATATAGGTGAATTGAAGTTTGGTCCAAATTTTTTGATGAATTGATTGTTAATTAAGGAAAAAGGATTAAATCGTAAAAATTACAAAAATCAATTGCTATTAGTTTATAAGTGCTAATTGAGTATAAAAGCAAAATTGAATGGTTTTATATGGAAATTTAGCTATAATTATGTTAATGGAATGTTATTCGTTTGTTTATATTATAATAGATGTTATAATTTAATTAATGTAAATGATTAAAGAATAATACAACAAAAACAAAGTCATATTCTTCGTCACTTTCATCTTTTCACCGAAACATTAAAAAGAAAAGTTTGGAAGCCATGTTTGGATGCTTTAAAAGTTCGATGGTTTGCATCTAAGTTGTATTTGAGTTGCGAATATAAGAGGATATGAGTTTGAGTGTATTAAAGCGTACTATACTCCTATTTATAGGTTGAGGAGGGATTATAATTAGTTCAAAGCATTGTGTCAAAGAAGAGTAGATATAATCAAAAGCTATAAAAAATATTGTTAAAAAGAACTATTATTATATTAATATTATAATAAAGTATATAATATCCATAGTTATGAGTAATTTAACATATTAAAATAAATGTCTATAATTAATAGTACATAAAATATTATTAAAAAAATTAATATATTTATAAAATATTATTTTTATTAAATTAAATTTTGAATTGGATTTTAACTTTTGAGTTATTTTAATTTTAGACTATATAGTCTATTTTGGGTTTGAGTAATAAAAAGTAAATTATTTGCTTTAGGTTTAATATAATGTTTTTAGAGTTTTGAAATAAATAATTTATAATATGAGTAATAAGTTAAGAAATTTTAATAAAAAAATATAAGTTATTTAATTATAAATATAAATAATAAATTTTAAGAAAAGAAAAAGAAAGAAGTAGAAGGAGATTGAGAGAAAGGGAAAATACTGATTTCATTCCATGCCTTGAGAATATAATAGAAATTCTGTTGTAACAAACTGTACCAGATACTTGCACTTTTTTTAACAGCTAGCATGAGAGGAAAATGAAAATAAAATAGGAAAAGTCATCAAATCAGTCCCTTGGGCTTGCTGTAGGAATCAGCCCGCTACTAATTGGTGCTAACTACCTCCATCAATCAGCCCAATAACCTTAGGCCTGTTCCTTCTGGTTCGGCATTCTTTCAATTTCCTGATTACCTTCTAAATTCATGACACCCCTCCTATATTAAAAGTGAGTAGAATACTTCAAAATAATGAATAATAAAAAATATGCTCCAACTCCATTCATTTAGATTTTAGTGTTACTATATTTATTTCTAATTAACATTATTAAAATTTTTGTAAATACATATTATTATTTTAAAAATGTCAATAGGTTTTTTCTTTTTCTTTTTTTATTTTTTTTATGATGTTAATAATTAGATTTAAATTATAAAATTTTAAAAATAAAAACCGAAAATAATATACGAGGAAGATATTTGAAGATGATTTTAACGTACAATAGAAATGAAATTGAAGCAGCCTAGATATTCCCTTAAAAATTCTAGAGTACAAACGAATCATAAATAGAAAAAATTATTTGAATGAAAAGGTACTTATTTATTCGCAAAGAGAGACTTATTATTGAACCGTGACCGATACTATTAATATCTTTTCCTTCTCTTCTTTTCATTTATTTCATGGCTAAACCCCACAGCTTTCCCGAGAAACAAACATGGGGTACCTGGGAGGAGCTTTTACTCGCCTGCGCCGTTCATCGTTACGGTAACAACAGTTGGGACTCCGTTGCTATGGAACTACAGAAGCGAACTTCTACGTTCCAACATCTCTTCTTTACTCCCCTTTCTTGTCAACAGAAGTTTCAAGACCTTAAACGCCGTTTCGCTGAAAACGGCGACGACGGCGAAACTACTAATAACAACATCTCCACCAGCACTGTTCCTTGGCTTGACGAGCTCCGGAGACTCCGCGTCGCCGAACTACGCCGCGAAGTCCAACAATATGATCTCTCTATCGTGTAAATTATTACTAAATCATTTTTTTTATAAAAATATTAAATTACTTCTTTTGGGGTGGGGAGCAAAAATCGATAACATTTTTCTGTTACTTTACAGGTCCTTACAAATGAAGGTGCAGAAATTAAAAGAAGAGAGAGAACAGAGCTTGACAGAGAACGGAAAGGAAACTGAAAAATCGGATCTGGAGCGAGAAAAGGGAAGTGAAAAAAAGGAAGAAAACGAAACGGAGAACATTACCCGACGGCCAGTTAATAGCAGGGAAGAGTCCGAGCGGGAGAACCATTCGGTAAACGAGTCGAACTCTACAGATCCGAAAGAGGAATCTCCGGGAACCGGACCAGACGAAGCGAAAGATGAACCGGAACCTGTCGAACCGGATGGAGGTGAAACGGGGAAAGAGGTGCAGAGCGTGAAGCCTGGGGGAGAAGCTTCGTGCAACGGGAGCTGTGATAGTGTGGCGAAGGGATCAGCTGAAAACTCAGAGCGAGTTGACCCGACAGAAACCGGTGATTCGCCGGAGTCAGTGGCCGAGTCTAAGGGAGAAGAACCTAATAGAGAGAGCAGCGATGTACAGAGCTCGGCTAGCTTGTCCGGGAAGGAAAAGAAAAATGCTGAACCGGACGAACCCGATAATGGGGATTTGGACCAATCTCCCTCCATCAAGAAGGTGTCCGTTGAATCTCAGCCGTTGGTTGCGTTCCTCGAGATCTTCCGGTCTCATAAGCTCGGCTCCCTTTTCGAGCGCCGACTTGGAAGCCAGGTAAAACAAAATATTCACTATATATATATATATTTAAAATATTAGTTTAAATTTTTTTTAAAAAAATTGTTTAATTACTATTTATAATGAAGAAAAAAAATAAAAAGAAGATTTTGATTGGTTGCTGCGCGGGTTAGATATGGAGGCGATGACGGGTCGGCAGGGTTAGGTTTGGTGATTTTGAAGATAAATGGATAAATACTATTTGGTATTTGAAATTTAAGAAAGTTTTGGTTATCTAATTCATGTAATCAGCCAATTAAAATTAATCTTGCCCGCTGATCTGATTTAGCGGATTAATCTTTTATTAATTTAAAATAATTCAACACCAAGATTGAAAAATATTAAAAATCTTTTTAATTAAAAAATAATATATTATTATGATAAATTTGTTTATAATTTTATATAAAACCGACGAGGCAGCCATTTTATTTAAAAACTTAAATAAATATAATTGTCAGTAGTGTTAATTTTTTTATTTAATTTATTGATATAATATTTTTAAATAAAAAAAATCACTTCATGATAATGTAATTAAAAAGAATTTTAAAATATAAAAGATATAGGGATTAAATTATTAAAAATATAACTACAATGATCATGCAAGGAGATAGATGGTATCATGGTAACCTATTAGTTGTGTGCGGAGAAGAAGTGATTTTCTTTTCGTGCGTTTAGGTTAGATCTACCTATGAAGAGGATTTTTTTTCTTTAAAGAAAGAAGAATGTTAGAGCTACATGCAAGCGTAGATTAATACGGTGGTACTAGTTTTTTAGTGGTTAGTGGTTTGAATTGACGAAAAAGTCCCTTTCATTCTTTGTCTTCTCGTGTGAATAATATCATGTGCTGCAGAGATGTTGGTTTGGGCCCATGCGTAGAATTAAGGTTTTTTTTTTTATAATTACCTAGAATTAGGTATTTTTTGTCTGGAGAAAAGATTTTTGTTCTTTTTAGTCATATGTCACGAGTCAAATATGTTGGAAAATTAATAAAAAATTATAAAAAATTAAGTTGTATTTTTAATTTAAATAAAATTTATTTATTTATTTTTAAACAACTTTTTTATCTAAAAGAATATCCGTTTCTTTATTTAAAAAAATGGAGAATTGTGGTTTATTTTTAATATTAATATTAATTTTTTTACTATACTTGTAGCCAGTATATATTATATTTATGATCTAGGCGTCTTTGGCTGGTTCAATCTTGCATCTTTCTCAATAAATAAGATTTTTGAAGGTTGGCCCGGACATTGGTGGTGTTGTGATTAATATTATTGAACCTTTTTAAATCTCATTATATAAATTTTATTATTGTTAATTGTTAATTTCGTAGAATGAACCAAGAATTCTTAACTTCAGAGGTTATATTCATAAGCTTATATATATATATATTAATGTTGGCATTATTTAGAGTTAGGAGGAAGGAAAGCAGTGAACTGAGGGTCCATTTGATAACCCGATGAAGAGTTGTTAGTTGGTCCATTCTCTTGCTGTGAACCTGGCATTATTTTTTTTAGGGGTAATGACTTCTGTGAAGGCACAAAAAATCCATTGGGCACGTAAATTGTTCTAAAAAAATATGGTGGTTAGCTATTTTAGCCGAGTAAGAAACTTGGAGAAGGTTTTTTTTTTTTTTTTCAATCTCCAACTCAGGGCGGCGGCGCCACCCCTAAAATTGGAAATTGCACTTTTGGTTTTTTAAAATTTATAAAATTAGAAGTCCGTATATAATAAATTTGCACTTTTAACTCTCCAAAAAATAAAATTTTGATTTAGTTCTTGAAAAATTATAAAATATAAGCAAATAAAATAGTGAAGTTATATTTTTACTCTCATAAAAATATATAACTTTATTCTGATCCACTTTAAAAATAAAATTAAAAATAAAATTAATTATTACTCACAACATATCAGAAATTTTTTCTGTCTTTTCCAAGCTGTTTGTAGTTTCCATTTTTCCATCTTTTCATTTTAAATGGAACTAAGGAGCCTGGAACCTAATTTGCGTCGACCCCACGTGATCACTTGTATATTATTCTTGTATAGTTGTATTTTATGTCTAAAGAAACAAAAGCATGTGTCTACCACTTAGGTTTAGTTTTTATTTAGTTGATTGGGGAAGGTATGAGTTCCAAAATCTTTAGTTGTTACTCATAATGGTCTTCAAATAAAAACAAAAGCTTGTGTGTGCTGTGGAATTAAACTGCTGTCTTTAGCCTATGTGCTCCCGTTAGTTGCTATTTCTATAAAAATAATTTTAATGCTAGGCAATTGAAGAACATAATTAGGTACTACGATGGTGATTTATGGTTAATTTTCAATATTGCAGAAAACACCGGATTACTCAAACTTGATCCGGCAACATCTTGACTTAGAGACTATTGGCATGAGGGTTGAAGAAGGCTGGTATTCAGGATGTAAAAGCAAGTTCTTTAGAGACTTGCTGTTGCTTTTAACCAATGCCATCATTTTCTTCGGCAAGGAATCCTCAGAATACGCTGCGGCTATTGAGTTTCGACAACTTGTCTCCGGGGAGATTGGTACCCAGTTTCGCAATTTAAGCGTATTGCCCAAAGAACAATCATCAAGTAGGGTGCCTGAATCCCAGATGCCTTTGAAACCAGAACCCCAACTGTCACTCTCCTTGTCAATGAAACCTAAACTATCAGTCCCATTGATTGCTTGTCGCAAACGCAGCTCGATTGCTGCCAAATCGTCAACATCATCTTCAGGGCAAGAGAAAAAAAGGCAGCTGCTAGCTTCATTGATGAATGAGAAACCGGCTCTAGGTTGGAAGCAGCATGACAAATCCACTGAGGAAAGTCCTGTAGCAAAGAAGAGAACAAGAGAAAGTTCGGCCTCAGGTTCAAGAAAAGCAAGCAAAAATGCAAAGGCCAGGAGTAATACAAACACAAACAAGAATCCAGGTACCAATACCAATGCTGTCATTTCAATCAAAGGTGGATCCTCAAATGATAACTCGGAATCCAAGGGTGGTGAGAAGGAGAAGAGCAACAGCAAAACCGCGAGTTCAAAGAAGCCAAGTGCAGCGAATTTCTTGAATAGAATGAGGAGCTCTTTATCCGGTAATGAGCCATTGACAGAGAAACTGAAGGGTGTGATTAGTTCTGATAAGGGTAAAGGAGGAGGAGATGCAGGTGAGCATAAGAAAAACAGCGCCAGCAGCAAAGGTGATCAACAGAAGGATCGAACTCCGACTCCACGGACACGTTCTGGCGGAAAAAGAACGAGTCCGGCAAAGAGGAGTACGGGAAGACCGCCTAAAAGAGTGCCTGCCACCCAATCAACTCCTCCTGGTAAACGGGGAAGGGAAGCTGTTGAGAACCATTCAGGTGGTGGACAGGCAAAGAAGCGTTCAAGAAAATGAAGGACAGTTGAAGTATTCCATTTTTAGTATTGTTGTAAGAGTTTTTTTCAGCATCATAGGCAGTTAAAATATATTTTGTTCAATGAATTTATATGTGTTCAACGGCAGGGTGGAGAATGTCATGTGATTATAGAAGAAGTTGGTTTTGATTTTGCACGATTTCTCTAACAGTATGTATGCAAGACCACGACATTGAGAATACGATATCATAAAAAAAGAAATAATAATACGGTTCTGAATATGTTAAATAATAATGTGTGGTATTAAACACACTTCAAATCCAATGTAAAATAACTTGTTTTAGATATTTGAATTTCTCTCTACATTCTTGCATGGAAGTTATTTAGGTTTTATCTGCGCTTTGTAATTTCTTTTCGAATTTTATTTTTATTTTTATTTTTTTAGAAAGCTGATGGTAAAATTATTAAGGTTAAAAAGGGTTTGAGGGCAGGCAAAAATGTTTTGTCTGAATTCCATTTATTAAGCAGAAAAAGTGAAGGAATGTCAGCAAATATTTCAGCAAGCACAAATTCCTTATTTCTCAAAATTATCAATTTTCTTCATTCATCTCTTTAAAATGAAATCATTTATTATACATTATAATAATCTCTCCTAATCTGACAACCTCAATTAATTTCTGCAACATATTTCACCTCCATTTCCCCTTCTCTATGTAAAACAACCTCAATACTATCGGCTAATAGGTACGTGTGGTTGCATTGATCAAAGGTCCTATAACCATCTTGTTTGAATGTGTTGGTGGATGGTTATGGTTGGGATCTTTGGGTTTTTATAAAAATTGGTTTGCTTGATTTTTCATGGGTAATCATTAGATTTACGGGCTTTGTCTCAAGTGGTAGGTTTCCAGAATTATTTATGTTTTTGTGTTGATGGTCATTAATTGGAGTTTCTTTTAGATTGTTGGGAATGTTTTTTTTTTGAGGGGTTGTTTATCAGTTGGTTAAGCTATGAGTTTCGTTTTCCTGTTTAAGGCATAAACTGATACCTTTACCTGGAGTTCTGAATTCCTCCTCCAGCATTTGTATTTTACCTTACAAGATTTTTCTTTGCTACAGTAATGGCAATTTATCTAGGACCTTTTCATATATAGAAACTAAAAACAAAAATGTTGCAGCTTGTGGGGTAAGAAAACAAAATCCTATTCATGAAATTCTAGATTTTTTTTAGACAAACTGATGATTCATTAATGTGTGGTTAATTGGGTGGAAAAATGAAGGAAGGGATAGAAGGAGGGAGTGAAAAAGTAAAAAGAAAATAATTTTTGTGTCGTTAGTTTAGAAGAAAAGTGAGAGGAAAAAAAATAAGAGAGATGATTTTTTTTTATTCTAATTCATAAAAATGAATTCTTCCAAATTAGAATAATAAGAGAAGAAAAAAGAAAAAGAGTGATGCATATATATTTAGTTTTTTCCATTTTTCAACTCTACCATCCATCTTTCTAATTTTCTACTCTTCAATTTTCTATCCTTTCAATTTTTTTCCACTTTATCAAGCAAAGCACTGTAAGAATAATTTGTTGCATGTACCAAAGTTTAATGGATTCTAATGTATTCTAGTTATTTATGTTGAGAGAATCTCATTATATTGTGGCTTGCAAGAAAAACACATGTTAGTGAAACATTACATGAGTTACACAAGTGTTGTACGGCAGACTGCTTTTACAGTGAAACTGCCTTGGATAATTTTACAATTCTAGTCCCAAGTTCTCAACCTACACCCCCCTTTCAGCCAAGGAGCTATTTTCCATGTAAATGATGTTAGAGCACTCATCCTTTTTCCAAGATTTTGTCAGCTTTCTACAAAGGACCAGATGCCGAAAAACAGAAATCTACTGATGCAAACCCTCTAACTCTTTATGATTTTAATGCAGACTGTAAGTCGGTTGCTTACATGGCATCCGCAAAATCACTACTTGTTACTTCTTCATAACCGGTCCATTGGTTGCTTGTGAGATGGTCGATCTCCATCTGAAAATCCAAAAGAGAAATAAATTTGATTAATCTCCTGGGTATCTAGATAACATACCAGAGTTGAAATGTCATATTATTTAGAAACCAAAAACTTGGTGCATTTATTTGACCTCATCATACAATCTATGTATTTTGCACTAACACCAAGTTGTGCAAGTCCAATATAATATTCTCCATTTTATTACATCACCTCCCTAATTTTCCTCACGATTAATGTCGTAAATATTATTATAACGATTTAATTTTAGACGGTACCGAAAAATACGATTTTAGAATTCAATTTCATAAATTAAGTTCGTGAAATTATGAATAAAATAATTTATTATTTAGTATGAAAATATATTAGAGAATGACCAAATAATTAAATCGAAAAAATCATTTATTATAATTTAATGATTAAATTATAAAAGTGCAATCGCTATTATATTTTAATTTAAAAAATACATTAAAGACTTAAATAGTAATTAATCAGGAGATTTAATGGTTATTTAACCATTGTTTATAGTGGAAAGATGATGATTAAATCCATTTAAATATTCATATTATAATTATAATGTATTTAAGCTAAACATGATTAATTATGTTAGTTACATTATTACTAATCTAAGTATATATATATATAACTATTAGTGGGAGAGAGAATCAAACCATCATCTTTCTCGATGCTTGTGCCATCCATGTCATAAGAGAAAAGAAAGAAATTGCTTTTCTTCCCAAATCAAATGGAGGAAAAGAATCAATAGACTCCGTTTATGTGGAATATCGGTGAAATCTCGAACACACGAATGGGTGTTTGAATAGAAAAATGAAGCAATAAGGCAGGACTTCAAAATATGTATCAAGCTACCATCTTTAAGGTTTTATTCACCCTTATTTATACATACTTGGTATGCAAATGAACCTCGAAGATACAATGAAGTTTGGTGACTTTTTACGTTTTACACTGATGAAAATAGTCTACTAAGCACTGAGTAGAGTATAACAAGAAAAATTAATTTCTATAAAGAATTACTACAACAATTCTTTATAGAACAATTTAAGAATAGTTGAAGATGAAGGCAGATTAGAAAGAACTTTTGAGAATTTTTGGTATGTTTTCCAAATGAAATCTTACTCGTATTTATAAGAATTCTCATGTTTCTTCATAGAGACATAACTTTCAATAGATGTCTAGTTTGAATAATCACATCTTCAAAAGAGACATAACTATTCAACTAATATCTCTTAAATAAACAAAACTATTCAAGTAATATTGTTTAAATAATTATAATTCTTTGTAAAAAATCAAGTAATATAACTCTTGATTAATAACCAAAAGATATAACTTTTGAATAGTTACACCATTTCATTTATAGTTATTGGAACACTATAAATATTTAAAAATGTTTCAACAATCTCCCTCTATTTTAAAAATATTTTAGATTTTGATAATCTTGAAAATTAATTTGTATAAATGAAGGTGTCTTATGATTGAACCTTCACTGAGTGAAAACATGTTGAAATTAATTAAAATTGCATGGTAAACTAAGCTTTGAACCAGTTATTCCATTTGATTAACCGAACATATCTCACACAATTATTTCAACATTAGTCAATGCATAGTATCTAGGGACACTATTATGACCATGCGTCTGTATCTTCTTTTCATAAGAGCTGTTAGAGTCAAGCCCTTATGCTCCTAAAAGCAGTCATACTTCACACTCACATAGGTAAGTCCTATCAACAGTGTTCCCATAATTATAACATTTTAATATATTTATGTTATGAGTCTATTAAAAGTACATTACTCATCCTTCCCTTATCATTATCGTTACCTAGCATTTTAATCTTAGGATGGATTTATTTATAGTGCTAGCGGTCACATAGAACTCAAGACTTGAATTTATACCAAGCGTTGAGTCGAGTTTCCATCAAGGGTGACACTTATTAATGGGCTTGAGTCTCATCCCTTTTGAGGTCTTATTGATTACATCTCTAGCAAGACTTTTTGTCAAGGGATCTGTTAAGTTTTCACTTGATCTCACATAATTAATAGTGATCACACCATCAAAGATTAATTGTTGAATATAGCTATGTCTTAATCCAATGTGTCTAGACTTACCATTATATACTTGGCTATATGCCTTTACTAGAGTAGTCTCATTATCACAACGAATAGAAACATGTGAAATTGGTTTAGGGCATAAAGGTACATCATGAAGCAAATTTCTTAACCATTCTGCTTCTTTAGATGTAACATCTAATGCAATAAATTCAATTGCCATGGTGGAATCAATAGTACATGTTTGTTTATTGTAACCTCATGTTTTTTATTGTAACCTCAAGAAATGACACCTCCGTTAAAAATGAAGATCTATCCACTAGTAGAAGCATGATCTTTCAAACTTGTAATTCAACTAACATCCAAATACCCTTCTAAAATTGAAGGATATCCACTATAGCACAACCTATAGTTAATAGTTTTCTTTAAGTACCTAAGTATTCTATTTAAAGCTTACCAATGCAAGCTACTTCGGTTACTTGTGTGCCTACTCAATTTCCCAACAACATATGTAATATTTGGTCTTGTACAAGTCATTATGTACATAAGACAACCAATTAGACTTGCATATTTGAATTGATCAATTTTCCTACCAGCATTAGATACTAATTTTACTTGAGGATCTATGGGTATAAATGTTGGTATATAATTGAAAAGATCAAACTTTTTAAGCACCTTTTCAATGTAATGTGATTGTGGCAAAGCTATAGTTTTTTTCTTCTCGGCTTATTTTAATCCCAAGAATAACATTTGCTACACCTATATCCTTCATAGCAAAGTTGCTTAATAATAATTTCTTTGTGTTTTCTATTTGTTCCAAATCCGTGCCAAATATGAGCATGTCATCTACATATACGCAAATTATAACACCTTTTCCATTTTCAAATTTGCTATATATGCACTTATCAGATTCATTAGCTAGAACAACTTTGTCAAACTTTTGGTGACATTGCTTTGGTGCTTGTTTAAGCTCATATAAAGATTTAAGAAGTTTACATATCTTATGCTCCTGTCCTTGAACAACAAATCCTTCAGGTTGTTTCATGTACACTTCCTCTTCTAATCCACAATTTAAAAAATGTAGTTTTAATATCCATTTGGAGAATAACCAAATTATACATTGAGGTAAGTGATATTAAGAGTCTAATCGTAGCAATTCTTGCTACTAGGGCATAGGTATCAAAGTAATCAATACATTGATTTTGTGTAAAACCTTTGGCTGCCAACCTTGCTTTAGATTTATCAATGGTTCCATTGACCTTTATTTTCTTCTTAAAGATATTGGTTTGAAATCTTGTGGAAGATCAACTAAGGTCCAAGTTTGATTTCCTATTATTAAAACCATCTCATCATTTATAGCTTCTTTCCAAGAAGTAAAGTCTAGAGATTTCGTTGCCTCTTCAAATGCAATAGGATCGTATTCCATATTATACCAATAAGGTGTCTTATTGCCTATACCTTTACCTTTACCTACAAAGAACATAATAAAATTTGGTCCAAAATCTTTGGCCTTTTTAATCTTTTACTTCTTCTTAATTTTTGAAAAAAATCCCTTGTTATTATCAACTTGTTCCAATAGAATCTCATTCTCACTTGAAGAATGAATTAATTGTTGTGGCTATCTTGAAATAGAAATAAATCTTATTCTCATTTTAGCTTTTCCTTGATGAACTCCACTTTTATCCGATTTTTTTTTATCTAAATTATCATTTTGTATCATTAATCAATACAAGATATTCTATTCTGTGTCATGATATGTATGAATCTATATAAACTCAATTTTTTGATATTCTCAAAATTTTACATTTTATTCAATTTAGTTCTTCAAATCGGGATAGTCATAACTTCCAATTCCTAGCCTTGGATTAAACTCTGATTTCAAATATTCTCATTAGAGACCTTATACTTTTTATTTTTAATATAATTTTATAACAAGTTTTACATTTATTCAATTTGGTATGTATCAAAGTTAATAAACAAGATAAATTAACTTTACAATCTAGTCCTTTTTATATTCTAAGCTTAAAACCTATCAATTTCAAGCCTAATTCTTCAAAAAAAAAAAATCAACGATGACAACTTTTTAAAACTTTAACTGTTCACAGTTTAGTATATGTGCTATCTAAATCAAGCTCCTATGATCCCAAATCTATAAAAATTACAAGAAAAAAGCTTGAATTCACTTACAAAATTATGGTTGAATGTATAAAGTTTCCTTAGGTTTTCTTCAAGTTTGGGCAAGAAGATAAAGATGAAAGGTGGCATTTACACCCTCTACTAACTTAATATATATGGTTGAATTATGGTTTAATTAATCCACTAACTTAATATATATGGTTGAATTATGGTTTAATTAAACTTATTTAATTTGGTTTAATTATGATTTATTTACATTAATCTAATTATTTGTTTAACTTAATAAGATGGCATCATGATCCACTATCTCTAACTTAGTTACCATTTTGGATTTTTGACTAATTGCACTTCAAGTTTTCAAGCTTTTGGCCAATTAAATTTCTATAGCAATTGAATTTTACGATTTAGTTCTTGAGCCTTAATTAACTATTAATTTAGAAAAATTACTAGACTGTAACACCCCAAACCCGTATCCGTCGCTAGAACAGGGTGACGAAATATTACCAGAATATACAGATCAAGTAAACAAATATTTCATTTTATACAGTATTCATGTCAGAAATCAAACATAAAGTCACATATATGAACCCTCGAGGTCCAAAACATGCACTAGAAACAAGTCGGGACTAAAACTGGTATTTAGAGAAATTTTCGCAAAATCTCAAAATTTTTCCTAGGTGCAGAGGTCACACGCCCGTATGGTCAGGCCGTGTGAACCACATGGCCAAGGGACACGCCCGTGTCTCAGGCCGTGTAACTCTCTGACTTGGGTCACAAGGCCAAACCACACGCCTGTGTGCTAGGCCGTGTATAAATACCTGGGCATTCTATTTTGAAATTTTAAAGATGCAGGGACACACGGCTAGGTCACACGCCCATGTGCTAGGCCGTATTTCACACACGGCTGAGACACACGCCTGTGTCTCTGCCCATGTAGACGAAAATAGGCTATTTTCCAAGTCATATTTCTCACCCCATTTTGTCATCCTCCTACACCAACACTTTAACACATTCACAAGCTATTATAGGTCATTTAACCCAACTCAAAGTCAAGTCTTATACATGATATAATACCTTATATAATCAAGTATACACACTTACTTAAATTACCAAATTCATATATATATGCATATCTTATCAAATATGATAACTTAATTCAATCATCAATATGCCAATATAATTTCTATCAATCAAACATTTCAAACACATACCAAATATATCCATCACAAGCCATTCCAATGGCTAGTTACACTTAAAGCATTTATATGCCGGTATTGTCCAATTAACCTATACATGTCATTATAACCATAATTGATTTATCATATATATACTAAAATGGTCTGATGGATAGTGTGAGTGATCTCCGCCAAGCTTCCAATCCAACGAGCCTCCAAATTACTATAAGATAGGGGAAAATAAAACAGAGTAAGCATGAAATCCTTAGTAAGTTCGTATAACATGGTAATTAACTTATCACTCATTTAAATTCAATATAAACATACAAGGCATATTCAATCAACTTGATCACGAGCCCTAACACATATCCTTATCACCCTTGTTAGTCATATATTTCATATAAATATCAAGAAGCATGTATGAGCTCAACAATAATTAGATTTCCATGTACATATACTTTCCACATCATGTATACATATAACATATACAAATCATATCCTCGTATTTCAAGTACATTTTCATAATAATTCATCTCGAGTTCAGATTATTTCATGTCGAAACTTTGCCCATTAAACCATTTGAAATGTCAGTATCACACGGGTAATACACTCAAGGTGTACAAATCTATAATCATGGATGAACATATTCATCAACAAATTCCATGTTCATATATTATCATATCGTATTTCCATATATCATGTATCATCATTTTCATGTATTTCAGGTAGATACATGTATTAATTCATTTCATATTCATATTTTCTCATGTCAGGATTTTGCTCGTTGAATCATTGAAAACATCGATGGATACAAAGGTAGTACACTCGAAGTGTACAAATTAGAAATCCGTCAATTCATATTTAGGAGTGCTCTTTAAAGCACATAATCGAGAAATCCTCTTTCAAACCATATAACAGGAAGCTCATAGAGAGCCATTAATCGGGAAGCTCACAAAGAGCCTATCAGGAAGCTTATCTAGGCTATATAACAGGAAGATCATAAGAGCCATAATCAGGAAGTTCACAAAGAAATTTTAATCAGGAAGCTCACGAAAAGCCTTTAATTAGGAGCTCCAGATAGCTATATATCGAGAAGTTCAAGCGAGCCATATCAGGACGCTCACAAAGAATTGCATTTGTGTCTGCACAATATGTAGGATCACAACCAATCATATAACAGGACGTTTACAAAGAGCTGTGATAGTTCGCAACACATGCAAGATCACTACTGATCAGGATGATCGCAGGAACCATATAACGGGAAGCTTGAGAGAGCTTATAACAGGATGCTCGTAGGAGCTGTGGTGTGTCCGCAACACATGCAAGACCATAACCATTACGGGAAATCTTGTATCCATCGAGTTTTATTTATTCAAACGGGATTTATTACTTATCGAGCATTATCGGGCATGTAATCAAATTCATACATAAGACATTTATACAATTTACACATATACAACATTCAATTCAAACATATTAATATACATAATTTAGTTACAAGAACATACCTCGATAAATGTTCGTGTACATAAAATCTACTAATCCGACATTTTCTTTTTTACTCTTTTTAACTCCGAATTTGTTCTATCCGAATATATATGAATGAATTTAACATTAATTCATGTTTATTTCAATTTAATTCACATCTTAGGTAAAATTATCATTTTTCCCTTAAACTTTTAATTAATGGCGATTTCATCCCTAGGCTCGAAAAATAAAATTCTTGCAATTTGATCCTTATTCCAAGCCTAGCTGATTTTTACATGTAAAATTTATAGCCCATCTATTTCATAAAATTTATAATTTTTCGATGAATTTTACATCTTTTCAATTTAGTCCCTAAATCATAATTTCATCAAAATTCCCTTTACAAAAGTTGTTTATCTATCAACAACCTTTCATTTTCTACCATAAAACTTCATAATTCATCTATGTTCATCTATGGAAAAACCCTAGTATATTGATAACTTTGAAAATTAATCCCCGAGATAGCTAGATTAAGATATTACGATCTCGAAAATATAAAAATCATTAAAAACGAGTAAGAATACTTACCTAATCAAGCAAAATAAGCTTAGGTTTTCATGGCTAGGGTTTCCATGCTTTTAATTTGGGAAAGATGATATAAATGATGATGTTTTTATTTTTATTTTATCATTTATCATTTTTTATTATTTCACTTTCCAATTTCATCCTTTTCTTTATTTTATTTTCAATGGATAAATCATCATCCTTAGCCACTGAGCATTTTTAATGGTCTATTTTTCATATAAGGACCTCAAATTTTGAATTCCATAGCTATTTAATCCTTTTAGCTATTAGAACTCAACTTTTGCACTTCGTGCAATTTGGTCCTTTATCAAATTAAACATGTAATCGGTAAAATTTCTTTACGAAATTTTTATACGACATTACTATCATACTATAGACCATAAAATAATATAAAATAATTTTTTATTTCAAAATCGGATTTATGGTCCCAAAACCACTGTTCCGATTTTACCGAAAACGGGCTGTTACAACTAGACCAAAATTTAATATATTTTTATATTATCCTCGTAAATATTAATATTTAATAATTACTGACTCAATTTATGAAAATGAGGTTCCGAATTTGCCTTTTCCAATACTACTGAAAATTGGGCTATTAGAGTAATCTTTTTGCATGTTTTGTGTGTGCGGTTTGTTTGAGGACAAGCAAAGACTTAGTGTGGGAGAATTTGATATGTCATAGATTGACAAGGTAAATTAGGCCATTTTTACACTTAAGGAGCTTGTTCCTGAGTCCTATTTGGAGTCATTTTATGTTAGTAAAAATTTTACGAGCAAGTTTAGTATGGTACCATTGGTTTTGAGGGTGTAGTAAAATAATAATAAAACAATTAAAAGAACATTTGACAACATCCTAAACCAGGGGTAATGGGAGGGAGGGTTAGCAGGTGCCCCGACTTCATCTAAAATGTGAAATTTAATATTTAGCCCTTTAAATTTTATATAATTTTAAGTTAATAAATGGTAAAATTGCACTTTGGCACTCAAAAATGATAAAATTTTTATTTAATATTTTAAATGTAAAGACATAAACTATTAAAATGATAAAATTATATTTTAACTATCATAAAAATATACAACTTAATTTCGACTCTTTCTAGATTTTCTATTTTAACTTCACCCGGTGTTAAACCTATTGCTAGATATTTTTTACCCTTAAGATGTTGGATACAATAATTATCCTTATATATTAGGAATATTTTTATTCAACATGTATGCAAAGCATGTGGTGAATTAGCCTTTGTCATTTGCCTGACAACATGGATTCGAATATTTTCCTAACTTATATATATATATATATATATATATATATATGGGTGATTTTGCCATGATCATTTGTTTACTCCTGTCCTTAACTTCAATTGTAGGTGAATTAATACTGGACGCGTTCAAGATTTACATTATTTCTCAATCTTGCTCAATTATTGTACTAAAAAAACACTGAGAAGAAGAGGTAAAAAGAGGAAAAAGCCAAAATGATGATTAATGTCATGTGCATGCATTGTTCCAGAAATGGTTTCCATATATTACACTACTATAAAATTACTTTAGGTATAAAATCAGTTTAATTTTACATATATTTATAATTTTTAAGTAAGGTTAATGTTTATAATAGATGGATAGATTATTGAATTTAGCAATATAAATGGTAGTTGTTTTAAGTGTATGTGTTGAGGGGGATCAGCTCCTTCAGGAGAAATTTTCGAAATGTTGTATTTGGAGACTTCAATTCGATCTCTCAATAACAGAAAGTATTGTCTTTTAAGAGAGGGTTTTGTCTTCCACTCCGTTGAGAACCGTGTACGGTTCAGGAAAGGGAGCGTCTCGACTATATATGAACATACGATCACTCACCGAAAGCAACGCGAATATTTCGCTCTTGTTGTGGGTTCCATCCCTTTACATACACCAACAGGGAAAAAGGGTTCTCTTTTTTTTCTCTCTCTCTTCAACCAAGCTCCGATGATACCTCTTTTCATCTCATATTTTATTTTGCTTAGACCTTTTCATTGTAATACTAAACTTATGACCAATAAATCTCTACCTAAATGAATCACCATCTAAACCACCACTTCTTTCTCTTGTTAATCTTATTGGTTGACATTATCTCTAAAATTTCGAATCAATATGATATTTTTCTTGTCTAAAAGTAAAATATTATTTTTTTCAATATATTTGAAGTTTTACATTAAATAATTACTCAACCTTTACAGTTGACTCAAAAATATGAAAGGGCATCGAATGATATTCGTATTAAATAACATATGTGTATATAAAATTGATTTTGATTTACAGTAATACAAACGGAATGTATATTGTAGAAGTTGCTGGATTCCACGTTGGATACCTATGGATATAAAAATATTATGATACAGTTGAGCTTTGAGGAATCCTATACATTAAAGGGTAAGCAAATTAGAAATCAGATTTAGCTGACAAACCAGCTATGTCTGGTTTAAAGGGCTTTCACTTTCACATGTTAATTTTTAAATCACAATGTTAGCCTTTGATTATTCAAATTAATCTATAATTTCCACCGTAGCTAGGAATATGTGGGGAGTTGAACATATATTAACAAAGGTGTTCAAGCTTAAAAAAGAAAAAAAGAAGTAAATATGGGTATTAAGTAGGAATATGAATTACCTCATTTATAACATAACTATGAAAAAGGTTCGGTGTAAGTGAGGTTTCATTAATATCAAGTTTTTCAAATTTTTAAAAATAAATTTATTTGTTTTTAAATAAATACAATGAAAACTTTTAAAATTTGTGAGTAATTTTAATAGAAAATTTTAATAGTTCAGTTTACTATTGAGGGTTATATTAAATTAACACAATATATAATATTGAGGGTTAAAGTTGCTATTATGCCAATTTTAAAAGCTATCATTGTTTGATAAAATTGATAAGTTGGCTGTCTACTAGTGCAGTTTACCCTATTTAAAAAATATATATATTTATATTATTTTTAATTTAAGATTTAATAATTATATATATTTTTATTTATTAAATTTATATATAGTCATTTAACATTTTTTATTGTTTACATTATACTACTAAAATTTTAATTTTTATGTGTTATAAATTATATAATATAAAATATTATAAACTTTAAAAAAAAGGTCGGGCTGGGCCAAAAATATTCAAGCTTAAGCTTTATTCATATTTTAAACGGATTTTTTTATACCCAAGTCCATTTCCGTGCTTACTATTTTTGTTCAAACTATTTTAAATTTCGAGTAAATATATGTATTTAAATAAGTAACCTGACCCATAAATAGATCCAGTGCATATATAGTAAATAAATTATTTATTAAAGAAAAAAACTCCCGCCATTAACCATGTTTTTTCCTCCATGCATTAACTGGATAATACTATGGTATAATGTGCTTTAATATCTGTCAAAATAAGTATAGTATAATCTATAACAATGGCTTATTAATGCATTGGTAACTATATTATTAAAATTTAGTGACGGAAAATTTACGTCGGTATACACTGTATATATCGACGGGTCAGTGTAAGCTTTTGTCAACAAATGATATTTCTTAGTGATATTTGCTACAAGGTCTTATAAAAAAAAAAAAAAAAAAAAACCCAAATGGGAGATTGCTAAAACATTTCTTGAACTGTCAAGCTAAGGTTGCAATAGTTGATTTGATAGTGGTTGTGAAAGTTGTAAACCTTTTTTAATCATTATTATATCTCAAAATTAAATAGCTAGCATATATAGAATTTATATGTATAAGGAAACTAAATATTTCTTGGAGTCCAATAATTGTGGAATTGGATATATTAAGAGTAGGAGGGATTTCAGCTCTTTCCTTATTTGAGATAATCATTTTTTATCAATTTATTTGAGATAAACATGATATTTTATTTAAGGGATATTTTGGAGAGATTACAGGAGATTGAAAATAATTACAAAGATAATATTGTGAAGACACGATAGGAGGTTTTTACTTGATTACGAAAAAGCTATCAAGCCGTCCATCTTTGTAGGAAACTAGTTTAGATGAATTTGTAGGGAGGGTGGGTGCATACAATTCTATGATAGTGAGGTGCAATGGTTGGATAGATTATTGTGAAATTGTATAGTAAATTTATTATCAGAACTAGTCAGTGTCTCCTTTTTAGTTTTACTGGTCTTAACAATCTCAGAACGATAGCATTTCCAACAAAACCTTTCACACAACAATTATGGATTAGTAGCAGAAGGGCTACAACTGAGGTTGTGCAGATATGTATGTATACAATTTTTAAAAGAAAAAGAGTGTGTAAAGGTGGATGATTGATTGACTGTGGACTCTATAGGAATGGGAAAATGAGGAGCAAGAATTAATAGTTAATTAATGATAAGGAGCTACTCGATTGTGATTCACGTGCCTTGTCACATGATTCTGATATTTTAATCAGGATATGGAAATGGAGGCAGAAAGAAACTGTGATAAAATATAGTCAAATTCAGCATCACATGGCTGCCACTTGCCTACTTCAATGTTGAGTGTAAATGCATCTTCAGTAATCAACATAATCTTCATCTCCCATTGGTTTTCTTTTTCCTTTCATATAGTTCTTCTAGAAAACACACAAAGCATCCATTTCCATCTTGGAAAGATAAAAATCAATCATCAAGGTTTAGCTATAATTAAATTAAAAATATAATTTTATGTTATGGGTAGTGGGGTTATGACAAACCACGTGCAAAAGAACACGCATGCATGCTGCCCCTTATAAACCAGTTTAAGACCCTTTGAATGACTTGGTGATTTCTCATTTCATTTTCCATCGTGATGAAGATCAGTTGCATCAATTTGAGTGCTTTGTGGGCGTTAATTCTACTTCACATCCTCATCTCATGCTCCTCGTTTTGTACTGTCAGCCATGGCGACGTCTCTTCTGGAGAAAGAAATCATATTATAATTTCAAGGAAGCTACTGTCATCCCTGGCTTCATTTCCTACTGGTAAAGGAGCAGCCATGAAAGAGCCCAAGAAAGCTGTGGAGCCAGGTCTGAGAAAGATGCCACCCAGTGTCCCAAATCCTACCCAGAACTAGCAATATTATGATCGGTAGATAATCTCTCAACCATGAATGAAGGATTCATATATATTTTTGTTTTGTTTTTTTAAAGCTTTGGATCTTTGATTTTGGCCTTCTCTCAACTCTTAAATTTTGAAATGTAGTGTTTCCTTTGAGTAGGATCTCAGATGTATGTAAAGTATGCATGTAAATAAAGAACTTGAATTAGAGGTAATAATTCAGTTTGATTCCATGTTTCTTTGTAAGACTAGTTGAACAAAAATCAGATTTAGAAGCCATACTTGGTGTTTCATAAGATCTTTCTTAGGCTTCAAGCTACCTCTTTAATTTTGGAATTCATTAGATTTATTTGTTTTTCTAATCTCTACAATTAAACTAAAATCAAATTAATTAACTGTTTAACCAAGATCCACAAGAATGTATCCTGGTTATTTGTTGCCCTTGATTTTCAACTTTTAATCTAAGCCTAATATACATTAATTTATTCCCTAGAGATTTAGTCTTAAAATACATTTATCTTTTATGATTTTAATACAATATCATAAATTCTATTTATTGATTAAATTTTAAATAAAAAAGACAATTACACTCATACTATTCTTTTTTTCTATTTAATTTATTAATTTCTCTATTTTTAATTACAGAATAGTAAATTTATAATTGTATATTGAAGTATGGCTTATTTCATAAAAAAGCATGTTTTAATTTAGTTAAAATTAAAAATATTTAATTTAATTATATATTATTAACTAACTTGAAAATTAATTTATATAAAATTGATAGCAAAAATAAAATATGATTATCATTGTTAGCCCAATTGGTATGTGCTTACTCTAAAGATAGGACACGGATTCAAACCCCACTAAGAGCAAATGTGTAGACTTTCTTAATGAGCCGCCATGCTTGTTCGCATAGCCCACCTTATATTACGTGCGTTTGCATGAGCCACTTTGCCTTCTACTTTGTGAACTCTCACCTCTTGAGGAGTTCGTTAGGAACAATTTACAAATTTCTCTCAAGTTCGAGTCTCACTTGTGTAAAATTATGTGTAGGATCTCAATTTATATTTATTTTGATTAATGTCCCATTATACATGGACTTTGTATAAATTTATTCTTGTATAAATCTAAATATATTTTAATTATCTTGATATAATAATTAAGAAATTACTGTTTTATTTAAAATTCTTTTTCATGAAAGATTATCACTTAAAATAAGTGAATTTTGTTTTTATATATCAAATCTCGATGTTTGAATATATATGTTTTTATGTTATTAACTTTTTAACCAAGGTCCACAAGAATGAACCGTTGTGGCCAAAGTAAAAGCTTTGTCATTTTTAACTTTCATTTGTTGAAATCAAAGTATGTCCTAAAATCATAAGATATATATTTGTCTTTCCATAACTTTTTAACCTTCCAAAACTTTACAAATTTCCATACGATAATTAAATTAAAAAATTGAACTAAACCAGCAGGTGACCTTGGATTTTATTTTTGTCTCTCTAAATAGGGCTCATGGGAGCAGCTTTGACCCCTATTTGAAAATGAAAATTTTTATTCTTTTTCTCTAAAAATAATAAACTAATTTATAATAAAATTGTATTCTGATCTCTAAAAATATAAAAATTACTGTTATAAATATCTTATTAACTAAACCTTCATCAATATCAAGATAAGTTTTGATGTATTTTAAATTTTAATAGTCATTAAAAGTAGATATCTACTTCATTAATTTATACTTCTTACGCCTATAAATAGAGACTTTAGAGAATCAATAAAATATACTTTCTTTTTTGCTCTCTTATTTTCTTTGTTATTTACTCCCTATTTATTTATTTTATAACAAAAAAAATATTTAATTTTTTTAAAAATAATAAAATTATAAATAAATTCATGATAAAATTACATTTAAATCTCTTAAAATTTTATAATTTATTATTGTTGTTAAAAAAAGATTTCTAACGTGCTCAGAAACATGACTTTCGGTCTGTTTATGAGAAAACATGAGCCCCGAGACTTGGACTGGATGCAACCAAATTTAAAGAAAACAACGCACGTTGGGGTTGTCAGTTTCTACGGTGTCGGATTGGTTGTCCATCCTACTTTTAGGTACAACAAGCTGCTCTTTACAGCCCAAAATATGAGAATATGTGTATAAAAGAATACATTAATTGCCGCATACATTATTTATCATAGCTTCACTAACATAACTTTTATAAGCTTGTCTCCATACTCCAAAATTTCTTTAAACAGTCAAAAAAAAAATCTTTTTAAGTTAGAAATTAAATTATATATTTTTTAAGTTAGAAATTAAATTATATATTTTTACGTAATAAAAATATAATTTTATTATCCTAATAATTTATATTTTTTATAATTTTAAAAAAAATTAAATTAAAATTTTATCATTTTTAGAAGGGTTAAAGTGCAATTTTATCATTACTAATTTAAAATTTTATAAATTATAAAATATTTAAATAAAAATTTTTCCAGAACGAGTACCTGTCAACGACACTAGCTTCACCACTGTCTTTGAATCTTTTTGTAGGATTTTGATAGTGTTACTTGATACTTCCATGGATTAATTTCTTTGGATATAAAAAGGAGTGAGTTAGACAATTTTATTTATTTATTGTTTTTTCCCCACATTATTGCAAATTAAAATTAATTTATCGAAATGTATTGTTGATTATAACATAACTTGAAAATTTATGATTTTCGAGGTTAATATAAAATTTAATTTCACATAATTTTAAAATCTTAAAAAAAGACATATAAAAGATCTCGGCAGTTGTCGAAGTTTTATTAACAAAAATCAAGACTCCTCAACTACTCAAATCAATGTACTTGGTTTAACTAAAACTTGATTAGAGCAGTGATTAGAGTTCTTATATAGCATATAGATGATAGGGTTTTAAATCTTGTTATTCCCTGTTTCCCTTTTTCAATATTATATTGATAAAAAAAAACATATTTAGTTTAACCTTAACATTTATGAGTGTCAAGATCATATCAAATACACTAATCTAACATTTATTATTGGACTATCTAACTATCCAATTTAAAAAAATGTACATCGACCCTCTAAATACCATCATTCCGTTTCATTATTTTTCACAAATTATCATACCAAATTCGCCTAGTTTAACCCAAAATACAAAATCAAAACATAACTTCCATCGCAACAAACAATAAGTCAAGACCTAAGTGTTTTGGTGTAGCCAAATTATAACTTTTTCAATCATTGGCACTTATGAATTACTTTTTTTTGTATATATATAGTTACTCAAATGAGATGTTCTAGTTCGTCTCAAAATTTCTCTTCACATCAATGCTAGCAAACATCAAAATTAAATAAGGCAAACATGAGAATCTGATATTGTTACCCCGTTACTAGATATCAATACCCATTAATAGCCAAGGTATTGACACCCTCCATAAGGGTATAATACCTCAAGGTCACTCATCATAGTGATGGGAGCTCTCTTAGAATGGCCCAAAATTATCGGTAAGATATTATTGGAGTTCCCCAAACCGTTAGATTATTACTGGTCAGTGATAGTGCCATTGGAAATACCATCGGGCACTGAATGTACACCATTTGATCGAGACCGTCAGTAGTCGGGTTAGGGGTGTTATATGAGTAGTTCCAAATCTCCCAGTATCTTTGGTAGAAGAATTTTGACTTCCCATAATACCTGGGGCTTTGGTTTAGATGAATTTGGAACGCGGCATCCTTGATCTCTTCTGTTGTAAATAGGGCCTCCAGTCGTGCTTGATGATCTGTAGAGGTAGTTGGTAATCCCAATGTCTAGAAGATTATAAATTTTAGGAAAGTAATAAACTGCCATTTTTCGTAACATATTTCGAAAAGAGATTTTGTTATTTGGAAGCAGGACTTGATTAAAATCGCCAAGTAAAATCGAAACCTTTCCCTTAGGGACCAGTGCAGCGGAATGTAAAATCCTTCCTTTTCATAAACAAGAAATAACCAAAATTTATTTTTCGACTCATCAACGTACACAAAGATCATATGCATTTCTTTTATTAAAATATAGAAAGATACAAGAGCTTTCCACATAACCACTAAGCTCCTCCCTTTCCTCAAGTTTTCCACACCATCACAAAAGTCGAACCCACACTAGCTCAGGTTTCAGTTAGAAAGCATAGATCCGTGCGATATAAATGGGTCAATTTTAGCCAGCTATGAAATCCGAGATTGACCCAGACCCTGAATATTCCAGAATAGGGCAATCATGTTTCTCGGGCAGGCTATTGTAGGCCAGCTTGCTGAAGCCCATAATCAACAGCAGATGTGGCTGGTGTTAAAGCATTATCCCAGTCCAATCCATTACTAACATAATCTAAGGCCATTGGTTGAGAAGCATGCATGTGGTTCATTTGCTGGTACCTGACCTTGAGTTGCTGCATCCATGCTTAGTACCTGCATACCAAAGCGAACAGCACCTCGCATGAAAAATCCATTCTAATCCTTCCACTTTCCTACATGAAGCATTAATTTGTTAAATCTGCTGCCTTGAATTTTCAAATTAATACAATTTAAGCTTTTCATAAAGAACTCCGAATAATGGAATAGACAATATGATGACTAGCAATTTTACCTTAAAGAAAATTTTCCTGAAGATACCTTACAAGTAAAGCATAATACCATTTCCTACGCACTCCAAAATATTTGGAGGAAGAAACATTGTAATGAAACAAAGGAGAATATTTTATATTAGCGGCACCCAACATCTTCATATAATGATGGAGAAACTGATTTTCCCAAGATGAAGGAAATAAAAAGTTTGTCTCCTGCTTAAGACACAACCAAGTCTGAGAGAAGCAAAGACTGGACACAAACACTGGCAGAAACCAATTCATTAGGAGTAATAGACCCAATGCAACTCAAATTCTATAATATCACCCAATAAAATACACCCTTCAATTAATTAGTTTATTTGAACGAAATATCATATATATATATATATATATATATATATGGATAACACAAAATTCTAACAACAGGTGACTATCTTTTGGATATGACTATTAGTATTTGAGATTCATAAATCATTTTACTCTAACAAGTCACAAGCTCTTGAAGATGACTTCTCCATGATTTCTGATTCATAAAAGTTCAAAAATATGCTGAGAAGATAGGTTTTTCTTTTTATATTTTGAATTTTGAAGATATTTTTAAAATTTTTAATTTTTTTGAATTTTTAAAATTTTTTAAACTAATTTTGGAGTTGTAATTTTTATTAATGTTTTATTGAATTTTTATAAATTAAATTGTTTGCTCACAGGACATATAAGAAAATTTGCAATACATTAGTAATGAAAAGTTAATGATAAATTTGCTTCAAACAAAAAGTATAGAGACAAAATTGAATAAAGGTGTAAAAGTTAATGACTAAATTTGCTGTTATGTTTGGCAAGTCAAAAAGACACTCAAATAGTAAATCTGCCATCAATGAACTGAGAGGTCATTTGCGGGTTTTTCCTCTGAACAAGTGCAGACCATCTGCCATTTAAGTCCCTGAGTTTAACTGGGAACATGAAGTTGTTGGTCACCAAATACCACGTGGGTTCAACTATTTCATACTATCAAGTCAGAATAAATGAAAAGATCTATCTCATCACAGATATACTAGTCTCATCAAAGACATCCATTCCACATGTCATATAATGGTTTAATGGCAAGTCCAATATGTTAATGTGACCTTACATGAAACCCTCGCCTATAAATACCTCAAGGTTTGAGGAAGAAAGGATCAACTCTCAAATATACCAAGCATGCACTCTACTAACTCACCTTTAGCCCTCAACATTCATGTTCTCCGTATCTTCACTCTTTATAACCTCAAGCTTTCTACTCTGACTAAGTAAACCGACTTCCACAACATTCTCCACTCTCTCCTCCATATATATCCTTTTCTTGTTGTATTACTGTATCAACAATGCCTTGTATATAAAACACCAAAATAAACATTTAATAACAACAATGATTATTTTATTCTTTTATATGTCATTGGGCTATAGATATTAATTTATTCAATAGACGGACCAAAATATAATTTAAGAAAAAATTATGATACTTTTACGTAATTACATTTGCGATAAACTCAAATTAACTTTAGATTTGATAATATTAAAACACAAATAAAAAAAATTAATATAAATATTTTAAATAAATATAATACGACTTATTAAACATAAATAAATGATGTTAAATAAAATTATTGATTCAGCAACTTTTTTAGTAGAAAGAACTGGAGAGCGTTGAATATAATATTGAAGAAACACAAAGATGCACATGCAAAAGCTTGAAGGGGCAGCCCCAGTTTTAGAGACACATATTAGCCATCTTGAAATTCTACAAAGTGTTTTACTGCATTGGGTTTTTAAATTAATGCCCCAACATATTTTCAAATGTCAAATTAATTTTACCCCCCCCCCCCCTTTTCCTTTTGCAGCTCTGCTCTTTTTTTGGAAGCAAATGTTTGTATGTAGGGACGACAAATGCTTGACATCCCTTCTTATTTTTAATATATTTATTATGAATGTTTTAATTTTATAAAAAAATCAGTGTCTTCAAAATTGATGTTTGAAGTTGGAATACTTAACAAAGAATAAAATCCCAAGAAGTACCACTTTTCTATGCAAAAGTCAATTCCAAATATTAGGAAAGACATGTGATATTTTTGTATGTGGATAAATTATTTGGGTGTTTTAGATTATATCTGTGTGGTGGATTCGAAATAGTTGGTTTAGAGGCAAGTCCAGTATGAATGTTTTAAAGCTCTTTCTTTCCCATCCCTTGTATTTTTACATGTAAAAGCAACAAAGGAAGTTTCGGAATAAAGAAACTCAACACCAAGAGATAAAAAGGACCCATTAATTGATGCCTTTGTCTTTCAAATTCTGTACCCAAAAAAGAAGCTTCTTCAGTTCAGCTTCTCCCTGGTGAAGAAGTACAATCCAACATAACATATATACTTTTCAATGGCTCAGTTTGAAGCAATTGTATAGAGAGTATTGTTACTACAACAGACAAGACATTTTTGGATCAACTAGTTTCGTTGGAGAAAAACCTTGTCATTGGTATCTTATGTCAGCTTCATGCCACGGCCATGGCGTTGTGCCTTTGATCATATGAGATTAGGTGTAAAGTGAATAGAGCAAGCAACATTATCTGGCATATAGACCAGTGGAAAGATTAAAGGAATTGCTAAAATGATGTGTTATTCTTGTGAGAAAGGGCCTTCTCAATCACTTTTTAACTTTCTTGTAGCTTTAAAAATCCCAATCTTAATATCTACCATGACTTTTACAACGATTCGTGAGTACAGTATTTATTGTCTAATTTAATTTTTCCTTACTGATTTTTTGCTCATTATATATTACTTCTTAAAAATATAAATTTAACAATATGATAATTTTTTATGACATCAAACTGAATAACTCAAATAAAAAGATGAGGGTGTTGAAATATTTGAAGTCAATAAAGTGATATGAACAACTGATCATTGCAATCAGCATGAGATATAAGCAGTTGGAGAACCTAGTTTTCATGACTGGGAAAACTTGAGCCTTGTAAACTTTCCAGAATGAACATAATAATGGCAGGGATTTTCATTTAATGACCATCAACTTATACCCATATATATAACTTTGATATTAGTAATTTAATCTTAGTTTCACTGGTTTCATCTGAAGATGTTTTGATTTACTACAGATATAAAATTATAAGTACATCTATTTAACCTATAAACAAACAAAAAATCAAATAATATCTTAAAAAGAGTTTGTAAAAGTTTTTAGGATTATAAGTAGAATTACAAAATTTTGCAATATGATCTAAAACACGATCACTAACTCTGGTTTTGAGTCAGTTTAATTCAAGAACTGTAGAGGCAGATCCAGAACTTGTAGTAGCCTTACAAGTGGAAATTAAACAATGAACTAGAATTGCACAAATACCCTATCGTTGACAACTCGAAATATTTATATATAGAGTAGATGAAAAATTATACAAGGATAAAAATGAAGAAATTAAAAGAAAAGTAACCTCCCGTCCCTCAGTGAAATTACACATACACTTTCTTCACCCCAACCAATGCATATGTCAAAAAGAAAATAAACAGGTAATAATTAAGAAACTTTCACTTTCACTTTCATCACATACTTCTAGCCATCATTTCCTGGAATCTCCTGTAAGACTCCTGCTTCTCCAACATAAACTTTTCATGACAACTTGCGATGAACATTTCTGCTAACCGATCAATATCATCCACCTCTGTCTCTGATTTATTAACTTCCCCGTTAACCTTGTTTTCTTCAAGCCATTGAAGGTAACCTGAAAGCTCCGACTCCAAACCATCCTCCTTTTGCTGATCACGAGTTGAAATGGCCGAATTCCAGGTTGAATCATAGAAGAAATGAGTAGTGGTACACCCTTCAAGAACTGGAGCTGGAACTGGTGTGACGTGAGAAGAGCACCAATTATAGTGCAGCCTGAATGAACCAAAGAATAGCTTGTTGTGCTTGTACTTCTTCTCTGCGGTCTTGGAGATGGAAATGAGATATTGGATAGGATTGTTTTGTTTGTAAATTTGAATGACAATGGATTTTGCTTTGGAAAATGCTCGAATGAGACGACTAGCCTGAGTGTAGATTAGGGTTTGAATTAGAGCTTTCATCTTCATGGAGCTTATGGAGGAAAAACAAGAAGATGGTGATTTCATGGACAAGGCTTGAAAGGAGAGGGAGGGGCCAACCATGCCTTAATTTTCTTCTTTTAATTTTTGGTATAGGGGATTCCCGGAACCATGTTTTATAAAGGGTGTTGATTACTAATTTGCCACTTGACTTTTGAGGTATTTGCAGATTTAGGATTACTCGTGCTGCCTTTTGAGTGGATTTAGAAGTTTCCATATATAAGGACATCGTTGGAGTATGGTTCGGATCATATAGAGCTCAATTCACATATAATTAGGTTGTATTGCGGTGTGAATGTGATATACAGGTTAATAATATTTGTCAATATAACTAAGTTTAAAAAGAAATAATGTAAATTTAAATATTAACATAAAAATTTAATCATACATATAAATAAAATATATGTTTTATTGTAAAGTTTGAAAATATTATGTTAAAATAATTATAATAAATAGAAATACCGATTATTGTTATATATCAATAGTTACCAACCTGAAGCTTAGATAAGATCCGGGTCGCACAAGATGGATGCGCGTGACGTGCAGTGAGAGGACAGTCAGGGGAGTTCGCGGTATCAACTCGCATAAGTTGAGGGGAACCAGCTCGCATATACCCAAGGAGTTCGCATGTAGGGGACCGTGAGATATCTAGCATGCGAGCTAAAACGATACACGCGCCCAACATGCCTAAGGTCTGCTCAGAATATAATGTCAGTCCTCGACCCAACCAGGCTCCACCAGATGGATGCACGCGACGCATGCAATGAGAGGACAACCAAGGGAGTTCGCGGTATCAGCTCGCATGAGTCAAGGGGAATCAACTCGCATATATTCAAGGATTTCGTATGTAGGGGATTGCGAGATCTAGCATGCGAGCTGGAACGGTACAAGTGTCAAACATGCTTGAAGTCTGCTCAGGATATCAGTCTTATGAATAATGGAGTCAAGTCATGAACAGTAGAGTCAAATCATAAATAGTAATAATATGTATAAGTACCCGAATGTTTCATTCAATGATATACACAGAAAATTACTCAACAATTATTAAAATAAATCAAAAAATTAAATTTAAAATATTCTATTAATTAGTAAATAAATATGTCATTTTTTATTTTAAAATTTTGTACTAATGAATGAAAAACTATTATAATTAACAGTAATAAAAAATTTCTATTATTAAAAACAATAATAAAAAAATTAATTTAAAAAATATAATAAACTATAATATAAATATAATAATCAAGTTATGTTTAAAGTAAATTATTTAATATGATTTTAAAAGATACAAAGTAAAAGAGTAATTTGACAAACCAAAAATAAATGCTTTAAATGGGGGAGTGTCACTTGTCAAAAAATTGTAATGTAAATACACTTATTTATTTAGAATCTTTAATAATATATATATGATTACACCTAATAGCTATTTTGGGCTGTTTGAATTTTATTATTAGAGATGATATATATAATATAATGTTAACAGGTAAAATATACATTTATGGATTATTAGCGTATTTTTGTTCGGGCTAAAATCATTAATAGAAATAATGATTTGATCTTTTTTAATTGGTATAATCACACATTTAGTTCTCAATATTTATATATTCTATTAATTTAATCTTAATTCTAAATAATTCAACAAATTTAATTTTTCACATTTACAATTTCTATCAATTTGGTCCTTTTCTCCTTCTCTCAATTGTCACTTTCCCAGTTGCTGCAACAACTAACTTCTCATTGATCCTTTGTGCTCGTTGTTTTTTTATGGATCTTTTACAAAAATGGGATTAAAAAAATAAAATAATACCTGTCGTAACCATTTTTTGGAAAAAAAGGGGTATCGACTTAGGTTTTGGAAAAATGAAAACGAATAGAGGGAGTCGCCACCAATCCTTTTTTTTATGAGGTGTGATCGGGTCACCTTAAATTAATCATTTTAATAAAAGTTAAGATTTACTAAAGCGATAATTTTTGGTCTCTGAAAATCGAAAGCGAGTTCGGGAGTCGGTTTACATACGAGGAAGGATTAAGCGCCCTCGATCGCCCAAAATTGGTACCTAGTTGATTAATTAGTATCTTAGTGTCGAAAATTTGAAAATTTGAAAGAATTTAAAATACGATCCCTCTTTGTATTAATGCTGATTTAAAAATGATCAAATAAATTAAAGCGGATGTTAAGGACTCTCTCATCTCGAAGTAATAAAATATCATGCCCGATAAGTTAGGACACGACATCTCGAACTATGAGACCGAGCTTGCCTTTTATTAAAAATTAACGTATTTCAATTTCTTTTAAAAGGATATTCGGTTAGTCGAGTGAAGCGAGGAAAATCGAAATCCGAGTAAGTTAGGCACGTTTCCTCGAATTTACGAACACCGAATATTGCCTTTGTTTCTGAAAAATCTTATTTCGAGGTAACAAATGTCATACCCGGTAAGTTAGGGCACCACACCTCGTATCTCGAAAATAAGCCTTTTTAAGACTCGTGTTGCGATTTAAAAGAATATTCCGTTATTTAGGTTAAAGGAGAAGAGTGAAACCCGTAAGTTAGAGACACGGTTATCTCGAATTACCTAATACCGGATATTACTTTGCGAAAAGAGTTCATTTTGGGTTTGGACGAAACATAAATTCGTAATAATACTGAGCTAATAGAGAATGCCTAAACTAATGAAAGTTTCGGTATTATTGCGAGCACAATGCAGAAGAAGCGTAAAACACGCACGTGAGCAATGATAATGACAAGAGCAATAATAAATGATTAAAATGAATAAGAAGAAAGTGAGCGAGTATGCTAGAAAATATTCGAAATTAAAAAGTGATAGTAGTAAAGAAACAAACATTATGTAAGATTAAATAATGATAGTATAGTGATGATAAAAATAATAATATTGGTAGTAACAATGTGTTTAAAATATATGTATAAAAACAATAGTGAAAGGGTATATCTATATATATATATAATAATAATAATAATGATGATAGATACGGTAATGGAAATAAAATAAAATAAAATAAGATAATTATAAGTGTAAATACAATGACAATAACAATAAAGTTAAGGTAAAATAAATAATAATACATATATGAAAAATATATATATATGTATATATATATACGTATGCAATAGAAATATGCACTTATTATGTAATATTGACAATAATAATAACAATAATAATGATAATAATAAAAGTGATATTAGTTATAATAATAGAAAATAATAATACGTTGATAATAATATATGATGATAACAATAATAATATATAAGAATAGGAAATAATAATATGGTAAGAAAGAAATAATTTGTTAATGAAAATAATAGTAGTAATATTATTGATAAAAATACATGATAATAGTAAAACAACAATAGTAATAATAAAAATAATAATAATAATACTGATGATAAAAAGCAAATATGATAAAAATATTAAATTTAAAATACTAAAAAAACAATACTATATATAAATATAAAGATGTAAGCTTAATATAATAATAATGGCAATAGCAAAATAATAAGAATATGAATAATATTAATAATAAAAAATATTACGTAAATATATTGGGAATAGACATATAGCAATATTTAAAAACATGATATACACATAACATATACATGACATATATACATGGTAAATTCTAATATGATATTTACAACACATATATAAATAAGATAAAAAAAATTTATAGCAAAATGATATGATATTAATTTACATAGGCCTAATATGAAGTATAATATGTAAATATATGATAAGAGTATGTATATAGGACACAAATGTATTGACCAAACAATAATATCAATAACTAATAATAATATATAAGTATTTACATACATAATAAGGCACATATTGATATTAATAATAGGGTAAAAGTAGATATAATGGCAATGTGTATACGACATGATATTAAAAGTATGTACACGGTATAGTATTTGAGTATGTACACCTAAAGTGTATATTAAGAATGATAGCAATATATATAAAAACAAACATAAATACATGAAGTATATATGTATACAAATACTAATTGAAGCTGAAAAGAAATAGTTTTAATGTTAATGAAAATATGCTAATAATAATAAAATATAATAATAATAAATAATGTTAAAATTAAAAATAAAATAGGGTAGAAATAATATAAAAATCAAATTAAATCTGAAAAAGGGACCGAATTCGAAACAAAAACAAAGTTTTAGGGCCAATTTAAAAGGAAATATAAAAAAGGGGACTTATTTGAAAATGCGTTCGATTGCAGAGGGCCAAAAGGGTAATTTTCCCGAACCCTAAAGCAACGACGTCATTTGAAAGGAGGACTGAATCGTGTGAAACATAGCAATTTTGGGGCCAAATTAAAAAATAGCAAAAACTTAATTGCAAAATGTAGAAAAAGCGGAAGGGTCTTGAGCGCAATTAGACCCTTCTACGAAAACACGCGGATCCTCCTGGTGGGTCGGGTCAACACGCGGATCCTAGGCTTAAAACGACGTCGTTTTGGGGCTAAAAGCGACCCCAAAAAACGACGTGCGTTTTTGGAAGGCTATAAAGGGCCGTTTTTAACAAAAAAAAAATCATTTGTAGCTGAGAAAGAAAAAAAAAGGAAGAGAGGGAAAAGAAAAGGAGAGAGGAAGAGGGTGGGAGCGATTCCCGGTCACCGGACCGGTCGACGTCCGGTCACCGGACCACCGTGCGCCATCGTCGCGCAGACCGCCCGCATGATATGGAATTTCGAAGGTATATTTTTTTGCTATTTTTTTAATATATATTTTTAGCTTTAATAATATAATATATATATGCGTAGTTGATGAGAAAAAGAAAAAGAAAGATTCGATTTTTTTGGGGGTAAAATCACCTTATGCCTGGATCTGGTTTCTGTCGATTAGATCTTCCGACTTGGTGTTTTAATCTCTGCCTTAGAGTCACTGTTATATTTCGAAATCTAACGTTTGTATTGACTGAACTCAACCGTTTTACAAGATTTTGATTCGGCTTTTATAGCCATTGTACAAGTTTTTCTATTATTTGTTGTCCTTTCGTTTTAATTGCTTGCAGGTGCTGTGGCGGTGGATTTGACCTGAGTGGGTGGCCGGTGCTGCAGTGGGCAGGTGATGGCAGAAGACCTTAGGTGCGGCGCACCTAGGGTTTGTTTTTGTGTTTTTTTTTTATTTTGATATGGGCTAGGGTTTTGATTTGTTTGGGCTTGGGCTTGGGGTTTGGTTAGTGTTTTGGGCCCGGGCAAATGGGCTTGTACAATACCTAAATAATACAACCAAAAAACTATGTACCAAAATGGTACATCCCAGGGTGGTGCCGCCTATGGCAGTGGCGTGACCACCTTGGCCTGTCACTTTTTCTAACTTTTCTGTTAAAAAAGAGAGTAAAAAACGAAAAAAAAAAAACAAAAATCTTAATAAAAAAAAGGGGTGGAGGGTGTGCCAGAGGCAGCATCGGTCACACATTTCCCATAGGCAGCACCGGTCACGCCTTTCCCATAGGCGGCACCAGTGTTGCTGCCATGGAAGTAGAAGAAGAAGAAGAAGGCGGGAAAGGAAAGAAAAAAAGAAAGAAAAGAGAGGAAAGGAAAGAGAAAAATAAGGAAAAAAAATAAATAGAAAGAAAAGTTTAGGATTTAGGGAGGAATAATTAAACCCTCGTTTTAATTGCTGTAATTATTATTTCTTTTCCTTTTCTGGTTTTTACAAGAATAATTAAAATGTTAAAAATGTAAATTTTTTGTTATAAATTTAATTTATTATTATTGATTTAATTGGAATTTAATTTTTAATTTTATTTTTATAAGGTATTATTTGGTTAAAAAGAGTTATTAAGGTATGTTTTTATTTATTTTATATTTTTATTGATTTATAATTTATTTTTAATGTTTATTGAAGTAAAAAAAATCTATTCATGTTATGTATAAAGAATGTTTTATTTTTATGTAATTTATTTGTTATGTGTGTTTTAGGTTGATTAGATATATTTTTTTATGTAATTTAAATTATTTGGCATGTTATAATTATTTGTTGTAATTAATCATTACAAATTGGTTACTTATCTTGTACAATTAACCTGCAAAATATTACACTATACTAAATTATGAGTTAAAAAATTATATCAACTTTTAAAATAACATAAAAAAAATTATACCGACTTTTAAAATAATAATACATACAATTATACATATAATATTTCTATTAAACTAAGAGAAAAATAAAAATAAAAATTAAAAATTTATAAACTTAAATATTTACATATACAAATAATATAGAAATATAAAAAAAGAGAGATGGAAGGAAAGAGAAAAATAAACTTAAATATTACAAAATAAGAAAAAATAAGGAAAATAAATAAATAGAAAAGAAAGTTTAGGGTTTAATATTACAAATTTATAAACTTAAATATTTACAGATAATAATATTTCTATATTATTTGGATATGTAAACATTTAAGTTTATAAATTTGTGATATTTCTATAATAATATTTCTTTATTATTTGTATAGACAAATTAAATTTTATAACAAAAAAAATTACTTTTTAAAAACTTTAATTATTCTTCCCTTAATCTTAAACTTTCCTTTCTATTTATTTTTTTCCTTATTTTTTCTCTTTCCTTCTCTCTCTGTTTTTCTTTTTTTCTTTCTTTCTTTTCTTTCCCATCGCCCTCTTCTTCTTCTTCTTCTTCTTCTTCTTCTTCTTCTTCTTCCTCTGCCATGGCAGCAACACTAGTGTCGCCTATGGGGAAGGCGTGACCGGTGCCGCCTCTGGCACATCCTCCACCCCCTTTTTTTTTTTTCAAAAAAAGTGGCAAGCCAGGGTGGTCACGCCACTGCCATAGGCGGCACTACCCAGGGATGTACCATTTTAGTAAATAGTTTTTTTGTTGTATTATTTAGGTATCATTTTATTTTGTTAATCCTATTTTTGTAAAAAACCCTTTTTTTTTTATTATTGTTCTCGCCGTCGCCATTGCTATCCCTTTTTAGTGGTACTATTGCTATAGTCTCCTCTTTTGTTGCCCTCTGTCGCCAACTAATCTATGTCACAATTGCTCATTCTTCTTCTCCCTCGATTTTCATCACCCACAAAGAAAACCTTCAGAGATTGAATTCACTTTTTCTTTTATCCCTTTATTCTCTTTTCTTTCTTCTTGAACTCTTCTTTTATAAAATATTATTCATTTTAAATATTATTTACATAAATATGTTATATATATATTACTTTTTTTTATATAAAAAAATCAAGGGTAAACATAAAAATGTTAGGTAACAAATTCTCGTACCATACATCACTTGGCAAGAGAAATCTTAATAAATGTTAAGAGGGGCTTAATCCTAATTAAGCAGATTAACATGTATATTTGTAGACAAAAATGTAGTCATAGTTCATGGCCTTTTATTAGAATTTTAATTTCCTCTGCAACCGTAAAATATCCTATTTATGATACATTATCTTGGAAAACATTTTAGTAACATCCATTGGTTGGTAAAAGTTATTAATAAATTTATGTTTTAATCAATTAATTTTATAAAAATATAAAAGTATTATTAAATTATATTTAAAATTTTAATTTTAATCATTCTACAGTCAAAATTCATAAAGAATAAATGACCCTGTTATAAATTGAAGCTAATAAAAAGCTCCTTTTCTGACAGCTTGGGAAGTTCCTGAACAACTCATCTTCGATTTGATTTGCTCTTAAAACCATTTCAAAGGAGAGGCAACTAAATTGTTTAAAAGCTGTTGAATGAGTTAAAGATTAAATTTGTACAAAAATTATCATCCAATCATAAATATACAAGGAAATCCTGGTGGTAATGGCTACCTGTATTACTCCTATTCTTCCATTTTTAAAAATATATTTATTGGAGAATCTAATCCATAATTTGACTAACTGAGATCCGATGCGAAAAGCAAGTTTTGGAAGATTGCAGCTATCTGTCACAATAAAACATTTATCAACATGTTCAAGTTGAGCCTAATGCGGGTAAATTGTAAGGATTTGTTTCACGAAAACATCCAAGATTTTAGACATAAAAAATGGCGACATGCTTCACAAAAAAAAAGAAAAAAAGGGGGTAAAGTCTAAAGACAATTTTAGTTGTCGTATTATCACATGTTAGTTAAACCAACATCTGGCAATGAAATTGTAAAGTAATACAGGCAAAAGATTAGCAGTGTTTTTCTTCTGACACTAGATGGTGTTAAGAGAATCTACGGTTACGGCACACTGTGAAATAAAGCAAAGTGAGAATAAATTTAAAAAAAAAAAAAAAAACCAAAGACAACTTTAAATCTGTTACATAAAGATACATACATCACCTTTCCTTTAAAATATTCCCACCCAGAATTACTTGTCGCAATTAGAGCAATTCCCCATGTAAATTCCAACATTTCAACTTTCCATGCCCTGTTTTAAATCTTGCAATTATAAAAATAAATGTAGTCCATTTTTGAACTTCTGCAATTTGAATTATAGTGTCCCAATGTCACCGAGCAAGCTTAACGAAATCTAATAATACATTGTAAGGCCTTGAAACCACCAAAGTCAGGCTCTAAAGACACCTTGACGGCGAGTTGATAAACATGTCAAATTGCATATTTTTTGTGCTTAATTTGGTTTATTGATGAACTGAACCTTGCTAATTAAGTATTTTTATGATTTAATTCTTGTCAGAGATGCAATTGATCAAAAGCAAGCCGAAAAGGGACCAAATTAGAAGAAAATTATTGGAATAGGCCAAAGCGAAAAGATGGAGCAAGCCAAGGACTAGTCATAAATTTGACTTTGTAAAAAGCCAAAAATAGGATATTCTATTTTAAGTTTATTTTAATTTTATTTATTTTTAATTATTATTATTTTAGATTTTATATTAATTTTCTTAAGTTATTTTTAGTAAATCCTATCTATATAAATAGGGGGTTTTAGTTCTTAGGAAATCATCTATTAATCAATTGTCTTTACATTCCTATTTCATTTTGGAATTCCATTATCCACCTTGTTTTTCTTTTTCTTAATTCAATTGAGCATTAGATTATTTTGTCTTCTTTTTACAAAATTTGTCTAATTCTCTTTGCAAATATTTTTCCTATCCATTTCCACTACCTTTTTCATATAATTTCTATCATTTCCATAACCTTCAAGCATGGTTAAATTCATGCCACACTAAACCCCTTTCAGTTTTAAGTCGGTGTTAACCCCGTCAAAAAACCCGGAAGTTATGAACCCGAGCTGTTTAACTCCCAACTTTCGATATTTATTATTTCTTCGGATTAAGAGTATGACTTCGTCAACTCACAAAGTCTAGACAACACTAAGTAAAAAAAGACGTCGTTTGAGTTAGTGTGGTTAGACGTACAGTTGAAATTCCGAAAGGATCAATTGTCTAATTGTGAACACATTGGCGTGCCAAGTGGGGATTGCTGTTTGGTTCCATCAAGGGAAGTAGTAACCGGATTTAAATGTCCCAAACGTTTGAGGGCATCGGTTCGAGCTAGGCTCTTCTAGAACGCAAAGCTGCCGGAGTTCTAAATCACGAATGTTTCGTAGGTTATTCGACCGGTAAGGGTTAGTTATAGGACGTTCCATAACTAATTTACACAAGGAAGAGTTGGTGTCTGAGGCATCCTTGGTAGCTATAACTAGCTTATCGGAAAAGAGGAGTTCACCTAATTTTGAGGAACAGGTCAAAGACGGGAAAACCCGTGCTTAAGGCTGAGCTAAGTTTTATCGATTTTCCTTTAAATTATTTCGTTATCTATTTTTATTTCATCTTTTACTTTTTACTTTTTGCGTTTTCTTGTGTTATTTCAGGTTTCATATTTTATTTCTCCCCCCAAACGTCGCGGGCACGACAACTGCCCAGACACTAATCTGGTCAAGAACAAATATTTTTCAGTAATTCCAGTCTCTGTGGGATCGACCCTACTCCCTATACTGCTTGAATTTGCAAACTAGGTGTAGGTTTATATTGGTGGAATCGACAGCCATCACGAGTGCAGACCAATGAAGCAACTCTAGACCGGTCGTCGTCCTACCAATATGGCAAGCAACGAGCCTCCTTGGCTGATCCTTTGTGATTCATGTGGCAATTGGATTCATGGGCTTAGCAAGAACTTAGGCATCTCTTCCAACTCCAAGTGGAACTGTGGGGAATTTATGATCAACGTCCCTTGGAAGAAAAGTTTTGTTGATATAGAGTACAAGAAGAGAGGAGGATAAGGAGGAGACCAAGGAGATGCAATAGAAGTCGGTTCACCTAAAAAGGTCAATAGTCGAAACAAGAACGAGAGAACAACCTGATCGAGAAAACAAATGCTTAGAGTAACTTTAGGGTGCTATAAGATCGGATTTTTTTTCATGTTCATCAAGGTATATATATAGGCAAAATCCTCTTATCCACTGGTATCATTTAATCTTGCTAAATATGTAAAGGATATTCATAAGTGTATATCGTGGGGCCTGATCAATACAATGTTATTATGTCTAAATGTACTTCTTATTATATTAGGAGTGTATTCACACTAAAAAAGTGTTATGAATGGATGATTGACTCCCAAGTAGTCTAATCCAATGTTGAGAACGGATAACTTACTGAGGCGTTACTTCAAATGGAATCAATGAAAAAATCAATAATACATCTGATATTAATATATGTTGGAGTGACAAAGAAGTATTACAGGATTTAAAAATGGAAGCGTGGAAAATCAAAATTTAACAATAATTAACCTTTTAAACTCATTTTTCAACAATGACTACAATACGGCACTCATAATTAGCTTTGTAGGAGACAATGGGTTTATCGCCAAGCCAATGCTGTAGGCGAGTATATGGCGAATTCGGCTATGGACACAAGGCCTGAACAGTCAACTTTAAGCAGCCACCTCCTAGAGTTAAAAGAAGTAATTACTCTGTGCTTCTTTATTATTTAGTATTATATTTTATCAAAATTTTATTATAATTATAATTATAATTATAATTTATTTAGACTTATATAATGTATTATATTTGTTGTTCTTTATCTAATCAAATGTTTTAATTTATGTAAAGATTTAAATTTTATATGACGATAAAAGTATAGTTAAAAATATAAAAAATTAATAATTTCTATTGGCATGTAACCTCAAAAGGGTTAGAAATTGTAAAATTTGAATCCAAAATAACCAATCTTAAATCCATCGGATTATCACTTCTAATTACAATTAGATCAAGCAAATAGCTAAATAAAGTAATATATATATATATTATGATTTGTTGTTATTTAGTGGAGATAAAAATAAAATTTTGAGAAATTAAAGAAGGTGTTAAGGCATGTATCAATATACTATCTGTAAGGTTTTATTCACTTCCATCTATATTTTGGTGTATAAAAATGTTATGAACAAATAAATCTCAAGAATGAAGTCCAATGACTATCAATGTTTTATAATGACGAAAATAGTCCACTAAGCATTGAAAGAAGCATAGCAAGTGTACCAATTTTTATAAAAAACTTCTGCAATAATTTTTTATAAAACAATTTAAGAATGTAAGAAGATGAAGGAGAATAGAATGAAACCTCTTTTTTTTTTTTTTTTTTTGGGTGTACCAAATAAATTAAATTTGACTTCTATTTATTAGAATTCTCATGTCTCCTCACAGAGGCATAAATATCTAAATTGATATTCATATCTTTAGCAATAAAAATAATTATTCCACATATATATATATATATATATCTTTACTTAATAATTATGACTATTTGATAACAATTAAATGACATAACTTTTGAAATTAACAGACATAATTCATTATTATAAATAATGGTAACTCTTGATTAATAACGCAACATTTGCTTGCTTTGGAAAATAATTTCAAATTAGGCAGCAAATTAGAAACAAATGTAGGTAAATTATTAGAGCAAACAAGATTGATCCGATTAGAGGTACCTGCTCCTTTTGTGCTTCTCTTTTAAAGATGGACTCCAAAAAGAAAAGGTAGAGTTATTGATTGGAACTTACCAATTTTGGGAAGTGAAATAATTGAGAAAAAACAATAAACTGCGATGCAAATGTGAGCGGAGAGAGATTGCACATTTCTTTTTCTTCAGCTGATGTATGTTGAAATCAAAAGAACGAAGCTGTTTTGATGGCCATGAGATTCATACATAAGCAAATTTCATATTAATTCTTTGAATTATGCGTATGGAAATGGATGTGATGAAAGAAAGAAAGAAAGGAGGGCTTCATCATTTATAGCTTTGTTTTAATGACATCAAAACTTGCAACAAAATCATTTGCACATGGGAAGTTTAAAGGAGAAGTTGTGCATGAGATAACTCCTATTTCCCATCGTTTTCATCTATGAATTTGGTTGCTTTTCCATGCACATGACATGTATGTGGGACTACAAATGATCCTTGCTTCTGCATCACCATATTCACCACCAATCATCAAATATTCAGTGAATGTCATGGCTTTAAAATTTCATAGCAAAGTTTTTTTTTTTTTTTTCAAAATCAAGGTGTCTATTGTCAGTAGCAGTGACTAATTTCTTTATCGATGGTGCTCTTCAAAGAAGTAAACAGTTGACCATAAAATGTGGTTCATTCTCATGGGCGGGGATCAAACCCCCGACCTCTCGGTTAAAGAATATGTCCAAGTATTTTATTTTTTTAAATGCTACAAGTATTATAACAAATACAATCATAAATGATATGTCCAAATAATTATAATCCGGTTATTACAAAGCATAAATCAACTGGTAATCATAATATATTAGAAATTAAATTAGAATAAATCTACATAAGAGTCATTAATGATAGAATTTAATCCAAAATAAAATAAAGAGAACCAATAAATAATTTACAAAAAAAATAGAATCTAAAATCACAAAATTGTTAAATTATGAACAATAAACTAATTTTGCCCTTATTTTGACCCTCGTATCGATTGGTTGAAAGGCCTGAAAGAAAACGTTGTGCTTGGGGGTATGATACCCGCCGGTACCGGATTCAAAGGATTAGTGCACCGGTCACGGCAACATAACAACATTCTTTTGGAAACAAAAAAAAAGAATTTCTTCGGGGGAGAAATGAGAGATATTTTCTTCCACCACCGAGAATTATTTGACTCTTGCATTTCAAACAATTTACATGATACATCAGGCCACTCTTTTATAGGTATAGAATTTAATGATTCTTAAGATAATTTGTTGTGGTCATTTGAGTTGTTAATTTGTTAATAGTAATAAAGAGAATAACGAATAGAAAGTAATGGCTTGGCTCGTGGATAAACGACCAATCCCCGGTAGAAGAGAAGGTTCCATTGGAACTATTATTTATTTCAGGGTGTCTTGTCTCTCTTTTTTTTTTTTACTTAAAAAAAGAGAGAGAGAGAGAGGAAGTGCAAACAGAAATGGCAAGAAGATATTGGAACATAATTTTGGAAGAGATGTTGGAAGCAGGAGTTCATTTTGGTCATGGTACTAGGAAATGGAATCCTAGAATGGCGCCATATATCTCTGCAAAACATAAGGGTATTCATATTACAAATCTGACTAGAATCGCTCGTTTTTTATCAGAAGCTTGTGATTTAATTTTTGATGCAGCAAGTAAGGGAAAACAATTCTTAATTGTTGGTACACCTAACAACAAGTAACTGAAAATATTGCTTGTTTAAATTAACTCTAAACCCAAATATGGTAAAGCACCAAATTATATAATTCACAATAATGACAAAAATAAAATTTCATAAGTAATTAATGGTACTAAATACTTAAGATAATATACAATCTTATAACTTTTTAGGGCCATTAAATATATACACTTAGGATTACTTATATAATGGTCAAATCTTTCAAAATGATTATGGAATAACTTAATCTTTACCAAAGTACTTAAATAAAGGTTTTCACGTACTTCAATCCTGTTTGCAGAAAAATTAGGTGAATGTTGACATGTTTAGAATAAAACACATAGCAATTGAATCAAATATTATTTGAAAAGAAAAAAATGATAAAAAAATTTATAATTTTGAAAAGCCTTTATTTAAGCAATTTAAAAAAGTTGACTTTTATTTGAGCACTTTCAAGAATGTTCGCTCTTATCCATTTATTTTAGAAGGTTTGACTTTTATTTGAGTACTTTCGTAAAGATTAGGCCCTTATATAACCATTTTGAAATATTTGACCCTTATGTGAACAACTCTTAAAATTGGGCCTTAATTGAATATTTAGCCTAATAATAAACCTTACCAATTTCAAAACACCAGTTATATACATCTAATTTTGTTTGGACTTCTTAATTCAAATTTCTTAGTGTTTGAGCCTCGAATGTACTGAAGATGTGCTGATAAGTGAATATTGGACTAAACTGAATTTTTATTTAATTTTAAGATTAAATTGAATTATTTGAAAATGATGTAATTAAAAATTGAGTTTTATTTTAATTCTGGTTAGATTGATTTTTGAATCGAATTGAAATAATCTGGATTTAAGGATCCTTTTTAGCAGATATCAAAATAAAGAGGTAAACATTATTATCCACATTTCATCTTGGAGCATTTCTGAGAAAAACTAAAAAAAAAATAATAAAAAAAATCATTAAGAATAAATTCTGATTTAAAATAAGATTTTTGTTTTTAAATTAAAGGGAAATTAAAATGGGTCCAAATTTAAAGCTTAACTCCAAATTTAGGCCCAATATTAAACTCAAAGCTTAGTACTTACATAATATTCCGTTTGTTGTATAGATACATGAATTGTGAATTCCATTATGTATGACATCTAATTTAAAATTAACTGGTAAATATATATATATATATATATATTTAAAAAAGTCTTTCTTATATATATATATATATATATATATATAAGAAAATCAAATTTGGAAATTTTATAATACAGAGAGAGTGAATTGATGTAAAGTGAAAATTTTATAATAAGTTTTTCATTGAAAAACCAACAAAAATAAAGATTACTCTTAAAACTAATTTGTATTAACAATAAGTTTGAAAACTTTATTTTTTTCATTTTTAAAGAATCAACATAAATCTTAATTAGAATAAATAAAAACTTGGTTGACTCATTTTTAAATTTTTAATGCTTTCGTTAATGTTCAGTTTCATCTTCATTACTCATGTTTCTAACTAAAAGGTACATAAAAAATTATTTAATGTAAACTTTTTTTTTTACTTTAGTGAATACTCATTTTTGCCTCTCCTATGCTTTTGCAATCATAGTTATAAATTTTCAATTACTCATTTTTGCATCCCCTTAATTATTACAAACATTCCTATTTAGAGATCCTATTGTTTAATACCCTAAGGAGCTTTAATATTTAAATTACCGAGTTTAATAATTTATGAGTTTTGAATTTTTAATATAAATTTTCGGATTCTAAACAAGGAGTTCATGAGTTTTGAATTTTAAAAAATAATGTTTTAAATTTATAGGAAGAAATAAAAGATATAAAGTGAAATTTTAATTTAAAATAAAACCCTCAAAGGCATCAACACGTCTACAAAGGTAAAGAAGTAGCGAAAGGAGCTTCTTGTTTTCATCTTCTTCTTTGTCACCAAAGAGATGCAAAATCGAAAGATTTTGTTTACTATAAATGGGTTGTTCTTTAGTTTAATTGGATTTCAACAGTAACAAAACCATGATTTTATTAAAATGAGTGCTTTTAGAATTGCATTGTAGAGCGTCTTCATCAGATAAGTTTAGTGTCTCATTGCATTAGATAGTTCTCATCAAAACGAGATTTTTATTGAAAATAAAAATATTTTCCCATTATTGAAAGAGAACTCAATTTTTTTTAAAATAAAAATAAAAACACCATGATTCACAAAAAAATAAAATAAAAACTTGTTTGAATGTAAGTTTGACTTTAATAAATTTGGGTTTGATTTTGTTTTAACAAATTTTTTAATATTTTTAATAAATTATACTTATTTCTAAGATTTTTTTTAATTTTTTAGAATTATTATTAAGAATTTTAAAAAAAAAATCAAAATGATATTTTAACTATAGTTCAGGACCAAATTACTAATTAACAATTTAATTTAACATTTCACGTCATCATTTAATAAATAAAATTTAGCAGAAGGGCTAATTTGCATGTTTCGAAATGTATAAGTGTTAATTTACCCATTTTTACAGTAGAGAGGTTGAAATGCAATCCACCCCTAAATACAAAAGCTTCCTTGATACTTTTACCATATTATCGTTATTTTGCGAATTGGATGATAAATTACGATATTTCAATTATAAATGAACAAAAGTATAAAAGTTGATAAATATATAAATAAATAAAGGCTTAATATAGTATTTAGTACTTGAATTTGTTTTTTTTTAAAGTCAATATCTAATTTTTTTTAGCCCAATTTGGTATATGAACTTGACACTTTTTTCTAATTTGATACCTAAACTTTTTTGGGGCTCAATTTGGTACCTTAGCCTTTTTTAGGTTCAATTTGGTACCTTAATTTATTAAATGTTATACAAATTACGCAAAACACTAACAATGCTAATTTTTTTTTGTTATGCTACAAAAATATTATCAGTATTAGAAGAAATTCATGTTGAAAAAAAAAAGTATTGAGCTATGCTTAACGAATTAATATTAAATACGAAAAAATAGTTTTAAAAATCCAAATTAAAAGAAATTCATTATTTTTAATTAATAAAATAATAAATAAATTAATTAAAACTAAAAGTAATTGAACATATAAAATACAAAAAAAATCATATCATCAGTCACATGTTGATCTTGCATTGATTATTTTTGCTACGTCATAAAAAAATAGTATTGTTAGCATATTGGAGTAATTTGTAAAACGTTTGACAAGTTCAAGCACAAAATCGAACAAAAAAAAATATTAGTACCAAATTAGGAAAAAAAAGTCAAGTTAGGTACCAAATTGATCCCAAAAAAGATTAAGTACCAACTTAAGAAAAAGTGTCAAGTTTAGGTACCAAATTGGACCAAGAAAAAGTTTATGTACCAAATTAGGAAAGAAGTGTCAATTTCATGTACCAAATGTTATATTAAACCATAAATAAAATGGCAATAAGCATTGTAAAAGGCCCATTTTGCCCGGCCCGTTTAAAAACAAAAACAAAAAAAAAGACAATCCATTTTACAAGCAAACCCCTAACCCAAACCCGGATAGCCCAATAGGCCCAACCTAAACCCAAATCTCAGCTAGCCTCAGCGCCGCGCCTCCCCTCTGCTGCCCATGTGCTTCAGCAGTGCATTCAACGCTCCAGGACCGGCTCCAGTGCATTCGGGCTGGCTGCTTATTTAACTGTTCCACCACGTTGTACTCACTGTGTTTGATAAATTTCAAGAATTCCTGTGCTTCTTCCTCATCCACAGGCTTTTTAGTTTCTTGTACGGGTGGAACTTCTTGCTCGACTTCGGCCTCATTCATCAACGCCTTTCTTTTTGTTTCCAGATCCTTTGCTTTTTTTTTCTTTGGCTCGATTTCTTTAGAATAGCATCGCCTACTTCGGGTAAAATGACCTACTTCCCCAACATCTCCAGTTGTGGCTTCGGACTTTCCACCTTCTGGTGTGACGATATTGATATCAAACTTCCATGGTACGGCTTTGTCGTCCTTGTAGGGAAAAGGAGATGGTACTTCAATGATTATCTTCGGTTTTACCGGCTCCTTCTTCGCATCGTAATAAATTATCAATGGTCGGTCGGCGCTATACGGGAAACCTGAAGATTGATTGTCGGAGGCGCATATTTCTCCTCTATCGGTCTCTTCTCCTTTATAAAAAATCTCGATCTCTTTATTATCTATCATATGTTGCAGCAGTCTCCTGAACTCTTCGCAGGACTGAATGTTGTGTCCTTTAATACTATGGAATCCGCAAAAACTTTGACTTTTTGTAATTTTCCATTCGAACACACCGTTAGGACGACAGAGTAAACCCTTTTCAACTAGTACCTCCCAGATTTTCTGCAGAGGTGCTCTTATTTCAGAAACCCATATTCTACTTTGTCGTTTGTCTTCCTCTCCCACTGCACTTACATTCCCTTCGGTGTGGTTTGGGAATGGGTTCCCGGCCGTACTGCCAGTACCATCAAATCGCAGAATGCTCGCGTCGATGAGTCCTTGAACTCTCCTTTTAAAGGCCAGACAGTTTTTCGTAGAGTGCCCCTGGTTCCCGGCGTGGTATGCGCAACTGACATTCGGATCGTACCATTTCGGGTATGGGGGTTTCAGGGGTGCCATGTAATGAGGAGAGATCAACTGTTTCTCCAAAAGTTTAAGATATAACTCCCCATACGACACAGGGATGGGGGTAAATTGTGGTCTCTCGGGGTTAGGCCTTGCTGGCCTTGGCTCGTTTCTAGGCTGGCTTTGAGTGGGTACCGTGTTTTGTGGAAATGTGGTGGCGGGTCTTTGGTGGTTCACGGCGTATACGGGGTAGGAAGGAGGTGGAGCTTGGTAGTATGGGGTTTGAGGGGGATAATAGAAATTCGGAGGTGGATAGTTTCGAGGTCGGGGTTGGTTTGGATACGGATTAGGGGTATAACGGCTTCCCATTCCCACCATGTGGGCTTCTGGTTCTTTCTTCTTCATGGGTGCTGTCCTTCTTGAACTTTTTAAACCTTCCATCCTACCACTTTTGATGGCACCCTCGATAAGCTCTCCGGATATTACGATATCCGAAAAATCCTTTGTAGCGCTTCTCACTAGTTTGTCATAAAACGGAGCCTTTAAGGTGTTGATAAAGAGAACGGTTATCTCCGTTTTTGTTAGTGGGGGTTCCATTTGGGCCGAGACATCCCTCCATCTCTGCGCATACTGTCTAAAAGTCTCTGACGGCTTTTTCTCCATCATTTGCAAGGTCATCGGTCTGGCACCATATCCGATACATGCTTGTACTGCTCACAGAATGCTGATGCCAAATCTTTTCAAGATCGGATCTTTTCCCTACTAAGCTGGCTGTACCACCGAAGAGCCGATCCTACTAGACTATCTTAAAAACAATGTATGAGTAGTTTGTCTTCATTCACATAGCCGGTCATCTTCCGGCAAAACATGATGAGATGCGCTTTTGGGCATCTTGCCCCATCGTACTTTTCAAAATCTAGTACCTTAAACTTCGGAGGAAAAATTAGATCAGGTACCAAACTGAGTTCTTTAGCACTTAGTGCCGAGAAGACTTCAGTGCCTTCGATTGCTTTAAGTCTTTCCTCCAAACTCTTATACTTCTCTTGAGCCTCATGATCCTCTATTCTCAACCTGGCTATTTCCACTGGATCGTCCAAATCTGGAACAATTGGGTTGGCAGGATTGGCCCCAGGATTTGATATGAATATTCGTTGCCCTAAATGAGTAGGTGGCACCGGCCGTTGCTCTGGGTCTGTGGGTTCCCCATGGGTGTACCCTCTTTGTGCTGCGTGGGCGTGTGGCAGAGTGAATCCGGGGGGATAGAGCGGGTCTTGATTGTGATTAACTCTTGAACGAGGTTCCTCGATGTCAGGGCTCTGCATGGGTCCCTTTCTTTTAACTAAAGCTGACATCATCTCCATCATTTTTGCCATTTGATCTTTCTGTTCGAGCGATTCTTCTCGTGATCTCACAATTAAGTCTCTCGTCTCTTGCTGTGACCTAGCCAATTGTTCTTGTAATTCCTTTTGGATTCTTTCCGTTCTTTCAATCCTTTCATTGAATTCAGCCTCCATTGTTCTAGCCTGTCGATGCGTTCTATACGAGTGGCGTGATTCCAGATTTGAAGTATTGCAATTGCGCATTATATGATCCTAACCTTAGCGAACGATTATGAAATATGCAATATATGAATGAATGAATAAGATGAATGCATGACAAATAAATGTTGAATAAATGACGAATAAATGTTAGTTATGAATAAATATGCAAGAATTTGGTGTTGATTTCAAGATAGCCCTTATTTAGGCATTTCATTCATCAAAAGAGTTCATTACAAAAATATTTTGTCATTTTGATTTGGCTATTACACGAACTTTCTAGCTACTTCGCTATATTTCTTTATTCACTCTAAGAGTTCTAATATGCTCGATCGTTGACTCGGCAGGAATTGGCAGCTGAGATCCTCTGCTTCATCTGATAATTGTACCATGTGTATGGCCGCTTCACGGATTTTTTTTATCAAGAAGCCAAGTTGCATTTCTCTTTCTTGGAGGTCCATTTTATAAGCGTGAATGTCTCTATCATATTGATCGTTTTTCTCTTCCAAGGCTTTTAAGAGACTATCCAATTGTTGCTAACGATCTTGCAGTATGTCTTCTAAATCCCGTATCCTTTCTTTTAGTTCTTGAAATTTAGATCGACTAGCCATTACCTCGGCAGACACGGCTTCATATTCTGCGTTCTTCTTCCTTAACTCCCTCATAGTCCGTGCGGCCTTTTCTTCTTCCTTTTTTTCTTTTCCCTTCCAAAACTCCATTCCCCCTTTGATGTTACTTATCTCCTCTTTCCATTCCGATGATTATTTGCCCAACCCACTATTCTTGATAGTGACTCTCAATTTCTTGTTTTCCAGATGAAGGTCCCTTAAATCATTTCTCACAATTTCCACTTCCTTTTGTACTTTCTCGATTTTAAACCTTTCAATCTGAACATCGATTTTTAACTGGTAGTTTTCCTCTTGCAGAGCACTGAGATCCCTTAACATCTTGGTCTTTTCGCGTTCGAACTCTTGCCTTGCCATTTCTAACTCGGATGGCAATTCCTGTAAGAAGGGATTCTAAAAGGCGCAACTCATTGACGAGACTTGCTGACTATTTATCCGCTGAATCCTCCATACGTCATAATCTTGAGTGAGAGTGTCAGCATACAGGGCCAACTCTACCAGATGAATTTTTTTCCTAGATTTTGCAGTGTCTCGGACCCTCTTCATGTATCCCTCACCCGCAAAAACGAACTCGGACTGTTCCAACCCTCCAGTGGCGGGTATGAACTGTCGCGAAGAAAATTGCCTTTGGACTAATAGCGGGGCTTATCCAACACCTCCCCATAAACCAAGTAGTGGCACCGGTCTTAATCTCGACCTTGTATAATGAATCGACGGGCGTATCCACGGTGCTCTCCATGTTATATCCTCGGCGCGAAGGTTTTGAAAAACTGAGACCCAATGTTGCTCGGTGACTTCCTTGGGCCATTCTTTCTTGAGATAGGCTTCCAATGGGGCAAATGTTTTTGAAAACATGTGGAACAGAGTGCGCTCTACTTTCCAGAAATGGCTCAAAATCCAAACATTGAGCAGCTGCGCGCATCCAATAAATCGTCCTTCCCCTTTTCTTCGACAACTCCTCGGGGATCTAAAGGTCTCGGCTAGGATAGTCGGGACAGGGTTGATTCCTTGTTTTAATCTTTCAAAGAAATCAACTACCGCGACTTCAAGGTGCCCGAGAACTTTTGGGAAGATGATCAAACCATAGATAGCCAAAGCGAATAGATTCACCCTTTTCATCATATCAGGATGGTTCAGAACCAAATCTCGTAGGGAAGACCAGGGAATGCAAATGGCTTCATTCTTCTTCTTTATCTATTTTTCAGCCCACGCGTCAGTCATATCTGTCAACCTCACTAGCTTCTTCTTAAAGGTCATCGGCTTAGGCTCCTTCACATATATCTTATAGTGTGTGCATTATCAATACTGAAGCAAAGCAAAGATACTCCTCTATAGTTGGGGTCATGTCCTCCGATTGAAAATAAAACATTGGTAGGCGGATCCCAAAATCTGATCATGGCTTGGATCAAACGCTCATCTATGTTGATAGTGATCAAGTGGGCTATATCCCCGTATTTCTCAATGAATATACCTTTCATGTCTGAGTCCCACTGATTCCAAATCCGAACCAAGTCTTCAAGGTTATTCTGGCGGACATTGACAGTTGCTTACTCAGGCAGATTGGCAAAACATCCCTCCACTAGACTATCCTATTTTTCCTTCTGAGTTCTTAGAGACCAGTCCCAAACCACGGCATTCTTCTCGACTGTTTGTATAATTGACTCTTCCATTAGAAACCCCTTTTTTTTTTGCCACTAATCTTTAATCAACACCCTCCTAATGTGATGCCTATAATGCATGATAAGAAGAACAATAAGGCAAAGAAAAATAACCTTGATTAGTAATTAAATACAGGCAGAAAAACATGAAAAATTCAACAATTTGAGCTGATTTATTAAACAGACCCAATCTCCTTTGTATAGAAAGTGAAAATGCAAAAAGTGAGAGGCGTTCCTCCCGTGCACTTATTTTGGTAACCATTAACGGACAGAGGTTCGGCATGGCTCTAATTAGGTGGCTCGTACGGTTCACTATATGTGGTTTCGGTTCTAGACAGGTACTTGAATTGTTCGTACTATCATCTACTAAGACTAGTACGAAGCCTCGGTCGTAGCCCATCACAGGCTCACGAGTTCAATTCGAGGGGTTACATTTACTTATGCCTATGCGGAGGGACAAGTTAACTCACGAAAGCATAAGTCATATGTAACCCGGAAGTATTCACTAGCCTGTGCGGAGGAACGAGTTAACTCACGAAGGCGTAGCGTTTACTTCCACTTAATCGGACGGAGCCCGGGTAGAGAGCTCATGTTAGGCAAAATGCAAGTGCACGGTGTGCAGGGAGAAACTCACAAACCTTTACGTTTATTTAAAAAAACTAAACCAAAACTAAAATTATAAGAATTTAAAGCTTTAAAACAACCTGACAAAACAAGTTAGAAGAATATATACAACACGATGCAAATGCATGATTTTTCAAAAACACGATTTTAGGATCACGACTAAACATTAATTTGAACAAGGAATTTTGAAAATTTTGACAACACACGTTTAATTCGACTTGACTCTCGAAAATGCGGGTCCCCAGTGGAGTCGCCAGCTGTAGCGACGTAAAAAATTTAGCTCGGTCGCTAATTGTGGCAATTTTGTGAAAACCTGAAAACTAAAGTTTGGTTTCTTTTTTTAAAATAAAGGAGTCGCCACCGATCTTTTTTATAGGTGTGATCGGACACCTAACAAATTTATTTTTAAAGTAAAAAGAAGGTCGAGTTTAGGTCTACGTCGAAATCAGAGTAAAGTAGGGTCCGGGAGTCGGTTACGCGCGAGGAAGGTATTAGCACCCCCGCGACGCCCAAAATTGGTATCTTGTTAAACATGCGTTGTCTTGATTTTCAAAATACGAGTTCAACATAAGATTTAATCATGATCCGATTGAAAAAGACGAGAGATTTTAAATTTTGATTTGTTTGAAGGGCGTTCCGTTTTCAACATGAGCCGATATGATTCACCCAACATAGCGATGAAATCAACGACTAGTGCTAAACCGATACGTTGCCTTATGTGTTGAAATTAATTAAAAAACATGAAAAATATTTCTAAAAACAAGAAATCATTAATGGATAATCGAAACAAACAATGATATAATTAATGAAAAATATTGACATGGAATATCAGAATATTAGAATAACAATAACAATGATATTTACAAAAAAGGGAAAATAAAAACAAATCATGTACTAATAATAAAATAAGGAAAAATGATATATTTGGTAATAATAATAATAATATGTACATAAAAATACAGGTATATATGCATATGATAAAAGTATGTATTAATAATGATAATATCTACGATAAAAGAAATATTAGGAGACATTACATATAATATATATATATATATATATAATATTTACGACAATAATGTAAAATAATGATATGTACAAAAAATATATATGTATATATAAATTAATAATGATAATAATAATAATAAAAGAATATAAAAATATAACTTAATAATATTAAAAATAAAATAATATGTGAAGAGGGTAAATATATAGTAAACACAATATTAAATTAACACTATAAATATAAACGATATATATAACTTAAAAAACACACAATAATACTAATATTGATAATGATAGCAATAATAATACTAATATAATGAATATAATAGTGGTAATAATATAATAATGATAGTATGAATAATATATACAAAAAAAATATTAATAATATAATAATAATAAAATTTAAAATAAAGTAATAAAAACTTTGTTACCTATATATATATCACGTATATAAAATATACACTAATATAATAATAACAATACTAGCAATAATAACAATAATAGTTAATAATAATGATAATATATATATATATACAATAAGGTATTAAAAACACATATATATAATAGTATTTAAGAATATATACATAAGATGATATACGGTACATACATGGAATAGTATAAGAAATATCTGACTAATGACATTAAATATATATACATAACGTCAAAGTATTAAAAATATAAACGAAAAATAATGAAGAAATGAGTAAATAATATACATAATAATATAATAAGAAAATATTATAATAAGTACTAAAAATATCTATATATATATACATGTAAAATAATAATAAATAATAATAGTGAAAATAATAAATATAATAATAATAGAAACGATGATGATACTGTGTGAAAAGTATATATACATACATATATACTAAAATATATACTAACATTAACAATAAATATAATATTATAATACTACTAATAATAATATGACATTAAAGTAATTAAAAATAATGAAGTATATACGTATGCATATGTAATGGAAATATACTCTAATATATAATAATAATAATAATATTAGAAAAATAATGATAATATTTAATAAAGAATAAATAAGGACTGAAATAGAACTAATAACAAAGTTTTGGGGCCAAAATTAAAATAAAGGTAAACAAGAGGATCCATTCGTAAAGCGCGAATGACATGGGGGACTGAAAAGGGAAATAATCCCTCTCCCAAAACGCGCAGCAGCATAAGGACCGAAATGAAATCAAATCAAAGTATTGGGACAAAATTAAAAATAACAAAAACTTAATTGTGAGATCATGAAAAGCGGAAGGGCTAAAAGCGCATTAGCCCTTCCGCTCAAAAACACGCGGATCCTAGGAGCGGGTCGGGTCAACACGCGGGTCGGCTCTAAACGACGCCGTTTTGGGACTTAAGTGCAGCCCCCAAAACGACGTCGTTTTGGAGGGCTATATAAGGCCTAAAATAACCAAAAAAAATCATTTGGTGATAGGGAAAGAAAAAAAAGAAGAGAGAGGGAAGAGAGAAGGGAGAGAGAAGGGAGGGGGAAGGGGATCAGGCGGCGCAGGCGCGGCCACCGACCGATCACCGACCATCATTGTCATCGTTGGCAAGGCCACACCTCACGCGGTGACCGGAAGAGGTAAAAAATTTCCTTTTTTTTATATTTTATATTTTAATAAATATATACGTGCATAAAAAGAGAAAAAAATAAAATAAAATAACGGAAAAAGAAGAAAAATAAAAAATAAAAATTTCGAAAGAAAAAAGGAAAACGATGTTAACCACCTTGTATTGCTTCTGTGTTTTTATTCTTGCTTTTGATTATCCTCTATTTTTTGTGTTATTCGATCTGGAGTCACTTTTTTTGTACCCGAAAATATGTTGTATGTATCATGTTTTTTGTTGAACTGCCGAAAAAAAAAGAAGAAGTTTACAGTTTTTTATTTGTGTTTTTTATAACTCTTTTACACCTATTTTCTATTATATCTGTCTTGTCTTCTTTCTTGCTTGTAGGGTGGTTGAACGGTGTTGCAGAGTTGGTGGCTGTTGGGCTGACGTCGGTGGCATGGTGTCAGAAGGTGGTTGCGGCGCAAGTGGAAAGGGGAATAAGTGGCTAGGGTTTCTGTTTTTGTTTTCATTTTGGGTTGATTGGGCTTAGGGTTAGGTATTGGGTTTGCTTTGTATTGGGCTAGTGGATAGGGGTTGGTTTAGGTGGGCTAAGGTTTGGGTTGTAAAAGGGTCTGATGGGTTTTGGGGTTTAATGTAAATGGGCTGGCAAAATTGGGTATGTACAGCTGCCCCTCTTTGCTCATTGTCGTGTAACGGGAATAGAGCAAAGACATAAAGAAAGGCCAATTTTGCCTCGTCTTGCTGTGTCTTGACTTCATTGTCGCTCTTCTTATTCAAGTAGTCTCCTTCCAATCCACCACATCTTATAGCCTTAGTTCAATCTTTTGCATCTTCTGACATTTGCCTTGTAGCTTCAATTTATTCTGATGTAACTTCAAGGATATGAGATTTGTGGCTTTACTCTGCTTCCATGCAGCTTCATAAAGATCAGGTCTACAACTTCAATCTGCTTCTCTATCGCTTCAGTGAGATGAGGTGTGTGATCTTTTCTTTTGTAACTTTTAGAAAGGCAAGATCTGACATCCTTATTCATCTTTACTGCAACTTCGGGGAGACAAGACTCGTAACTTTATCCTGCTCCATTGCAACTTCAGGAAGGCCGATACTGGTGTCTTCCATCAGCTCCAATCTTTATTCTTTACTCGGCATGTGATTCTGGGCTCAACTTATTTCTCGTAATATGAATTGACTCTTTAAAACAAACATTAGAAACAGAAATTGATTGATTTTGATTTTTTTTTTGAGATATACAAATTGAAAAGCAGAAATCGAAAGGCAGAAATTGAAAATAGCTCAGCGCGTGAGCCAAGGCTCAACTCACTTCTCGCAATATGAGTTGACTCTTTAAAAACAGACATTAAAAACAGAAATTGAAAATAGCTCAGCACGTGAGCCAAGGCTCAACTCACTTCTCGCAATACGAGTTGATTTTAAAAATAGACATTAAAAACAGAAATTGAAAATAGCTCAGCACGTGAGCCAAGGCTCAACTCACTTCTCGTAATATGAGTTGACTCTTTAAATACAGACATTAAAAACAGAAATTGAAAATAGCTCAGCACGTGAGCCAAGGCTCAACTCACTTCTCGCAATACGAGTTGATTTTAAAAACTGAAATTAAAAGGCTCAACTCACTTCTCGCAATACGAGTTGATTTTAAAAGTAGAATTTGTAAAGTAGAAATTGAAAATACCTCAGCGTGCCCCGAGGCTCAACTCATCTCTCGCAATGTGAGTTGATTTTTTTGACAAGCAAAAAATTGAAAATACCTCAGCGTGCCCCGAGGCTCAACTCACCTTTCGCAATATGAGTTGATTTTTTTGAAAAGAGAATTAAAAACAGAATTCGAAAAGCAGACTTTGAAAATAACTCGGCATGTGACCCGAGGCTCAACTCACATCTCGCAATATGAGCTGATTTTTGAAAATACAAGTTGAAAATACCTCAGCATGTCCTAAGGCTCAACTCACCTCTCGCAATATGAGTTGATTTTTGAAAATAAGAACATCAAAATGCCAAAACTCGTCATCCGGTGGAACTCTGTGTGTCTTTTGATTCGAGATGACTATCCTTCAACATTTCTTGCTCTGCTGGAGTACCTGTATATGTCATGCATGATGTTATCATGATATGCACATGTTGGTCTTAAATGCATTTATGCCTACATGATTATGCTATGCGCCTAGGGCTTGTTAGTCATATGTCCCTTTTTTCGTTATGATTTTTGATGATCTGCTTTCATTGTTTTGACTCTTGACTTTCTCAGGTTTCTCAGGTATCGCTCTTTTGCCCCCGGTTGAACTTGGTCCTTGCTTTGAGGCTCTTATACTTATCAAATTCTTATCCGGGTAATGCTTAACATTTCTCTTGTTTAGAGTATGTCATTTCACTATTTATCATGTAAATAAACATATAATGAGATGCAAAAAATGGTCAGGTAGGGACAAAAGGATACCTGACATTTATTCATTTCAAGTGTAACAAACAAAGAAAGTCAATCAAATGATAGTAAGGATGTCACAAAGAAAAAAGGGATGGCATTTCAACAAACACAAATGCTCTAGATATTCAACGCATGAACTCTTCCACGTTCCTCGGTCAAGAATCTTTTCGAGCATGACTTCTTGCATGGAAGCTTTCGAGCTTTCAAAAATGCTTCAAATACGGTAGTCTCACTATTTGACCCCCCGTTCAAACGCCTTACTTTTTAAGCCAGTGTTTGCTTAATTAGAACGCCCTTTCGGGTTTTCATCCTAATTTTTGTGTTAACCAAGACGCCCTTTTCGGGTTTTCACCTTGATCCCTTTTTTTTTTCAGGCATAATATTTCTTCACAGCATCTGAATTCACTGGATTAGGTAACTCCTTCCCATCCATCTCAGTGAGAATCAAAGCTCCACCCGAGAATGCCTTCTTTACGACGTATGGACCTTCCCAATTTGGTGCCCATTTTCCTCGCAAGTCTTTTTGTATTGGGAGAATCTTTCTCAACACGAGTTCTCCTTCGTGAAATTCTCTTGGCCGTACTTTCTTGTCATGGGCCGCGATCATTCTCTTCTGGTACATCTGTCCGTGACAAATTGCCTTTAGACGTTTTTCCTCGATAAGGTTTAACTGCTCATATCGAGCTTGAACCCACTCTGCTTCCTCTAATTTGGACTCCATTAAGACTCGTAGAGAAAGGATCTCAACTTCGATAGGTAGCACAGCTTCCATTCCATAGACCAGAGAGAAAGGAGTTGCACCCGTAGATGTCCACACAGATGTGCGATATGCATACAAGGCAAATGGTAGCTTCTCGTGCCAGTCTTTATATGTCTCGGTCATTTTCCCAATGATCTTTTTTATGTTTTTATTCGCCGCTTCAACGGCCCCATTCATCTTTGGGCGATAGGGCGAGGAGTTATGATGCTTTATTTGAAATTGCTCGCACACTTCCTTCATCATCTTGTTGTTCAGATTCAAGGCGTTATCTGAAATGATTCTTTCGGGCAAACCATATCGACAAATGATCTCCTTTTTCAAAAACCTACAAATTGCAGTCTTCGTCACATTGGCAAACGACGCGGCCTCTATCCATTTTGTGAAATAATCAATAACCACAAAAATGAATCGGTGTCCGTTAGAAGCTTTTGGGAAAATTGGCCCTATAACATCCATGCCCCACATAGAAAAAGGCCACGGAGAAGTTATGACATGAAGGGGCGAAGGGGCTGCATCGATTTTATCGCCGTAAATTTGGCATTTGTGGCATTTTCTTGCAAAGCTAATGCAGTCGCTTTCCATCGTCAGCCAGTAGTAGCCGAGTCTCATAATCTTCCTGGCCATAGTGAAACCATTGGCATGTGTCTCACAGATTCCCTCATGGACATCTTCAAGTATTTTCCTGGCTTCGACGGCATCTACACATCTCAAGAGCACCTGATCTTTTCCTTTTTTATACAGGATGTCCACATCAAGGACAAATCCCGCTGCCATTCTTCTGATTGTTCTTTTGTCGTTCTCATTCGCTTGTTCGGGATATTTTTGATTCTTGATATATTCTAAGACATCATGGAACCATGGTCGTCCATCTGGCTCTTTTTCAATGCTGAAGCAATGTGCAGGGACTTCATATATGCTCATTTGAAGAGGCATTATTTCCGTTTCTCTATTTGCTTTGAACATTGAAGCCAAAGTGGCTAGGGCATCAGCCAATTGGTTTTCTTCTCGTGGGAAGTAATTAAAAGTTATTTCTTTGAATTCTTTAATCAGTCCTGCCACTAGATCGCTGTATCTAACTAATTTCGAATCTCTCACTTCCCAATCTCCACGGATTTGGTATATCACCAATGCTGAGTCTCCATATACCTCCAAAGTTTTGATGTTTCATTCGATAGCTGCACGAAGTCCCATGATACAGGCCTCATACTCTACTATGTTGTTGGTACAGAAAAAATTCAGCCTGGCAGTGAACGGGTAATGGTTCGCTTCCGGCGATACCAAGATTACTCTGATCCCATGCCCCAATGCATTTGATGCACCATCAAAGCTCATCTTCCATGGTTTCTCATTTGATGACTCGGATTCCTTTTCTGTGATGCACATTAAGTCTTCATCTGGGAAATCGAACCTCAAGGGCTCATATTCCTCTGTCGTTCGAGCTGCTAAGAAATCCACTATTGCACTTCCTTTTATCGACTTTTGACTCACATAGGCGATATCGTACTCCGATAATAAAATCTGCCATCGTGCCATTCTTCCTGAGAGTGCAGGCGATTCCATCATGTACTTTATTGGATCCAGCTTCGAAATTAACCATGTCGTATGATACAACATATATTGCCTGAGTCTCCGAGCTACCCACACCAGAGCACAACAGTATTTTTCAATAGACGAATACTTTGCCTCATATTCAGTGAACTTTTTTTGAGGTAGTAGATCGCCTTTTCTTTCTTTCTGACGACGACTGTCGTGTTGCCTCAGACGCAACCCATTGAATTTTCGAACACAGTCAGATACAATATCAGTGGTCTTTTCGGAATTGGTGGTACTAGTACTGGAGGACTAGACAAATATTGTTTTATCTTATCAAAGGCCACCTGGCATTCCTCGTTCCATTCTCCCGGATTATGTTTCGAAGAAGCCGAAAGATTGGGTCGCATTGGTTGGTAAGTTGAGCATTGAATCGGGAAATGTAGTTTAATCTCCCTAAAAATCCTCTGACTTCTTTTTGCGTGCGCGGAGGTGGTAACTCTTGAATGGCTTTTATTTTATCTAGATCAACTTCAATGCCTCTTTCGCTGACGATGAAACCAAGCAATTTTCCTGAGGTAGCCCCAAACGTACATTTGGCCGGATTGAGCTTTAGCTGGAACTTTCTCAGTCTATCGAACAACTTCTTTAAGTTCACTACATGCTCTTCTTCCCCTCGAGATTTAGCAATCATATCGTCAACGTAGACCTCTATTTCTTTATGCATCATATCATGGAACAATGTCACCATAGCTCTCTGATATGTTGCCCCGACATTCTTCAATCCGAACGGTATTACCTTGTAACAGAACGTTCCCCACATCGTTATGAAGGTAGTTTTCTCCATATCTTCCGGAGCCATCTTTATCTGATTATAACCCGAGAATCCATCCATGAATGAAAACAATGAATGCTTGGCTGTGTTATCCACCAATGTATCGATGTGTGGCAAAGGAAAATTATCTTTAGGACTTGCTCGATTTAGGTCACGATAATCCATGCACATTCGTACTTTGCCGTCTTTCTTTGGTACCGGGACTATGTTAGCCACCCACTCAGAATATTTGGAGGCTTGTAGGAAACCAGCGTCAAATTGCTTCTTGACTTCCTCTTTTATTTTCAACAACATCTCAGGTCTCATCCGTCTTAGCTTTTGTTGAATGGGTTTGCATTCTGGCTTTAATGGGAATTTATGGACCACCACATCTTCATTCAATCCCGGCATGTCCTGATATAACCATGCGAATACATCTTTGTACTCACGGAGCAAAGCAATCAAATTATGCCTAGTGTTCCCCGAAATAGAGGTCCCAATCTTCACTTCTTGCTTCATTTCTTCAGTTCCCAGATTTATTACTTCAACAGATTCCTGATGAGGGAAGATCTGTTTATCCTCTTGTTCCACCATTCTTAACAAGTCGGGAGACGAGACATAGTCTTCAGCATTTTCTTCGGCTTCGAATTCTCCTAAACAAACAGCCTTCTCAAAATCGATTTCAGGACTCATAACGGGTTCGTTTATACCGTTGATATCTGAGCACCTGAAAGTTGAATGGAAAAGGAAACTATAGAGGGGCATCCAAGTATTGGAACCAAGACGAAATGTTATGACATGGCATGAGGCAGATGTAAGGATAGGCTATGAAATGAGGAAATGATTATGAAATTAATAATGCGAAAAATCGTGACAAAATGCATCTTCATTGATATTCATTTGAATGATAAAGAGCGAATGCAAGCTCTTACAAAAGAATTCTATTATATCTAAGGACATAATAGAGGGTTAATGTTTGAGCATTACTCTAAAGACTTATAAACTACAAGAAGGTCTTCAGCAGTCCAATTGTTCAACATAAAGTCCGGGGGACAAGGGCGTATCCCTGAGATGTCTTTACTTGCGCCCTCTCCTTTGTCAATGACATTTATACTGACATTTTGGAGACCCCTTTCATTAACAGTGTGCTTCGTGTATTATCTTGTTCGGGGTACATCGTTCCTGCAGACGTAAATGTTTTTGACAAATGAGGGTAAGCTATAGGCTCCCATTCTATTTCCCGGCCCAAAGTCCTTGCGACCCTTCTTTCCTGATCCTTCTTCCATTGTCTCCTTCTTTGACGTATGTCCAGCTGAAAACCTAAATCGTATCTGGCCTTGTGGTGCACTGGTTTCAGAGCCCTGGCTATTCCTTGCAGATATCTCCCTAAACCTTTTCTTGCTCGAGCCCCTCTTCCTACAGTCAACCTGACACCCATTTTGGTATTTCTTGAGAGTTTTGGTACAAGAATTCTGTTTCCCTCGGCGACGAAGGTGGCATTGACAAATTCAAGAGATCGAAAGTAACATTCCACAGTATCTTTATTCACTTCAACGTATGGTGCGTCGGTAGAAATAGATGCTACAATGTCTTCTTCTCCCTCGACGGTGACCAAACAACCATCCATAATAAATTTCACCTTTTGGTGGAGGGATGATGGGACTGCTCCAGCAGAATGGATCTAGGGTCTTCCCAAGAGGCAATTGTATGACGGTGTAATGTCCATGACTTGAAATTCCACATCGTATATATACGGGCCCACTTTCAGAGGGATTTCAATTTTTCCCATGACTTCACACCTCGTCCCATCGAAAGCCCTTACCGTGGAATGACAAGGGCTTAAATAGGACAGATCCATCGGAATCCTAGAGAATGTGGCCAAAGGCATAACATTGAGTGTCGACCCATTGTCGATGAGCACATTTGGTATTATGTAGCCCTTGCAGCGAGTCGTAATATGCAGTGCCTTTACTGAGCCTCTACCGTTTGGCGGTATCTCATCGTCACTAAAAGAAATAAAATTATCCGCATTCAAATTATTTACCCACCGATCCAGCCTCTCAACGGATATGTTATTTGCTACGTAAGCTTGATTCAGCACCTTCAACAAAGCGTTTCGGTGTGGCTCTGAGTTTAATAGTAGATATAGGACTGAGATTCGGGCTGGCTGCTTATTTAACTGTTCCACCACGTTGTACTCACTGTGTTTGATAAATTTCAAGAATTCCTGTGCTTCTTCCTCATTCACAGGCTTTTTAGTTTCTTGTACGGGTGAAACTTCTTGCTCGACTTCGGCCTCATTCATCACTGCCTTTTCTTTTTGTTTTCAGTCACTGTTTTTCTTTGCTGGCTCGACTTTTTTAGAATAGCATCGCCCACTTCGGGTAAAATGACCTACTTCCCCAACATCTCCAGTTGTGGCCTTGGACTTTCCACCTTCTGGTGTGACGATATTGATATCATACTTCCATGGTACGGCTTTGTCGTCCTTGTAGGGAAAAGGAGATGGTACTTCAATGATCATCTTCGGTTTTACCGGCTCCTTCTTCGCATCGTAATAAATTATCAACGGTCGGTCGGAGCTATACGGGAAATCGAAAGATTGATTATCGGAGGCGCATATTTCTCCTCTATCGATTCTTCTCCTTTATAAAAAATCTCGATCTCTTTATTATCTATCATATTTTGCAGCAGTCTCCTGAACTCTTCGCAGGACTGAATGTTGTGTCATTTAATACTATGGAATCCGCAAAAACTTTGACTTTTTGCAATTTTCTCTTCGAACACACCGTTAGGACGACAGAGTAAACCCTTTTCAACTAGTACCTCCCAGATTTTCTGCAGAGGTGCTCTTATTTCAGAAACTCATCTTCTACTTTGTCATTTGTCTTCCTCTCCAACTGCACTTACATTCCCTTCGGTGTGGTTTGGGAATGGGTTCCCGGCCGTACTGCCAGTACCATCAAATCGCAGAATGCCCGCGTCGATGAGTCCTTGAACTCTCCTTTTAAAGGCCAGACAGTTTTCCGTAGAGTGCCCCTGGTTCCCGGCGTAGTATGCGCAACTGGAATTCGGATCGTACCATTTTGGGTACGGGGGTTTCAGGGGTGCCATGTAATGAGGAGAGATCAACTGTTTCTCCAAAAGTTTAGGATATAACTCCCCATATGACACAGGGATGGGGGTAAATTGTGGTCTCTCGGGGTTAGGCCTTGCTGGCCTTGGCTCGTTTCTAGGCTGGCTTTGAGTGGGTACCGTGTTTTGTGGAAATGTGATGACGGGTCTTTGGTGGTTCGCGGCGTATACGGGGTAGGAAGGAGGTGGAGCTTGGTAGTATGGGGTTTGAGGGGAATAATAGAAATTCAGAGGTGGATAGTTTCGAGGTCGAGGTTGGTTTGGATACGGATTAGGGGTATAACGGCTTCCCATTCCCACCATGTGGGCTTCTGGTTCTTTCTTCTTCATGGGTGCTGTCCTTCTTGAACTTTCTGAACCTTTCATCCTCCCACTTTTGATGGCACCCTCGATAAGCTCTCCGGATATTACGATATCCGAAAAATCATTTGTAGCGCTTCCCACTAGTTTGTCATAAAACGGAGCCTTTAAGGTGTTGATAAAGAGAACAGTTATCTCCGTTTTTGTTAGTGGGGGTTCCACTTGGGCCGAGACGTCCCTCCATCTCTGCGCATACTGTCTAAAAGTCTCTGACGGCTTTTTCTCAATCATTTGCAAGGTCATCCAGTCTAGCACCATATCCGATACATGCTTGTACTGCTCACAGAATGCTGATGCCAAATCTTTCTAAGATCGGATCTTTTCCCTACTAAGCTGGTTGTACCACCGAAGAGCCGATCCTACTAGACTATCTTGAAAACAATGTATGAGTAGTTTGTCTTCATTCACATAGCCGGTCATCTTCCGACAAAATATGATGAGATGCGCTTTTGGACATCTTGTCCCATCGTACTTTTCATAATCCGGTACCTTAAACTTCGGAGGCAAAATTAGATCAGGTACCAAACTGAGTTCTTTAGCACCTAGTACCAAGAAGACTTCAGTGCCTTCGATTGCTTTAAGTCTTTCCTCCAAACTCTTATACTTCTCTTGAGCCTCATGATCCTCTATTCTCAACCTGGCTATTTCCACTGGATCGTCCAAATCTAGAACAATTGGGTTGGCAGGATTGGCCCCAGGATTTGATATGAATATTCGTTGCCCTAAATAAGCAGGTGGCACCGGCCGTTGCTCTGGGTCTGTAGGTTCCCCTTGGGTGTACCCTCTTTGTGCTGCGTGGGCGTGTGGCAGAGTGACTCCGGGGGGATAGAGCGGGTCTTGATTGTGATTAACTCTTGAGCGAGGTTCCTCGATGTTAGGGCTCTGCATGGGTCCCTTTCCTTTAACTAAAGCTGACATCATCTCCATCATTTTTGCCATTTGATCTTTCTGTTCGAGCGATTCTTCTCGTGATCTCACCATTAAGTCTCTCGTCTCTTGCTGTGACCTAGCCAATTGTTCTTGTAATTTCTTTTGGATTCTTTCCATTCTTTCAATCCTTTCATTGAATTCAGCCTTCATTGTTCTATCCTGTCGACGCGTTCTATACGAGTGGCGTGATTCCAGATTTGAAGTATTGCAACTGCGCATTATATGATCCTAACCTTAGCGAACGATTATGAAATATGCAATATATGAATGACTGAATAAGATGAATGCATGACAAATAAATGTTGAATAAATGACGAATGAATGTTAGTTATGAATAATTATGTAAGAATTTGGTGTTGATTTCAAGATAGCCCCTATTTAGGCATTTCATTCATCAAAAGAGTTCATTACAAAAACATTTCGTCATTTTGATTTGGCTATTACACGAACTTTCTAGCTACTTCACTATATTTCTTTATTCGCTCTAAGAGTTTCGATATGCTCGATCGTTGACTCGGCGGGAATTGGCAGCTGAGATCCTCTGCTTCATCTGATAATTGTACCATGTGTATGGCCGCTTCACGGATTTTGTTGATCAAGAAGCCAAGTTGCATTTCTCTTTCTTGGAGGTCCATTTTATAAGCGTGAATGTCTCTATCATATTGATCGTTCTTCTCTTCCAAGGCTTTTAAGAGACTATCCAATTGTTGCTGACGATCTTGCAGTATGTCTTCTAAATCCCGTATCCTTTCTTTTAGTTCTTGAAATTTAGATCGACTAGCCATTACCTCGATAGACACGGCTTCATATTCTGCGTTCTTTTTCCTTAACTCCCTCATAGTCCGTGTGGCCTTTTCTTCTTCTTTTTTGCTTTTCCCTTCCAAAACTCTATTCCCCCTTTGATGTTGCTTATCTCCTCTTTCCATTCCGATGATGATTTGCCCAACCCGCTATTCTTGATAGTGACTCTCAATTTCTTGTTTTCCAGATGAAGGTCCCTTAAATCATTTCTCACAATTTCCACTTCCTTTTGTACTTTCTCGATTTTAGACCTTTCAATCTGAACATCGATTTTTAACTGGTAGTTTTCCTCTTGCAGAGCACTGAGATCCCTTAACATCTTGGTCTTTTCGCGTTCGAACTCTTGCCTTGCCATTTCTAACTCGAATGACAATTCCTTTAAGAAGGGATTTTGAAAGGCGCAACTTATTGACGAGACTTGCTGACTATTTATCCGCTGAATCCTCCATACGTCATAATCTTGAGTGAGAGTGTCAGCATACAGGGCCAACTCTACCAGATGAATTTTCTTCCAAGATTTTGCAGTGTCTCGGACCCTCTTCATGTATCCCTCACCCGCAAAAACGAACTCGGACTGTGCCAACCCTCCAGTGGCGGGTATGAACTGTCGTGAAGAAAATTGCCTTTGGACTAATAGCGGGGCATATCCAACACCTCCCCATAAACCAAGTAGTGGCACCCAGTCTTGATCTCCGACCTTGTATAACAGAACTGACGGACGTATCCACGGTACTCTCCATGTTATATCCTCGGCGCGAAGGTTTTGAAAAACTGAGACCCAATGTTGCTCGGTGACTTCCTTGGGCCATTCTTTCTTGAGATAGGCTTCCAATGGGGCAAATGTTTTTGAAAACATGTGGAACGGAGTGCGCTATACTTTCCAGAAATGGCTCAAAATCCAAACATTGAGCAGCTGTGCGCATCCAATAAATCGTCCTTCCCCTTTTCTTCGACAACTATTCCGGAATCTGAAGGTCTCGGCTAGGATAGTCGGGACAGGGTTGATTCCTTATTTTAATCTTTCAAAGAAATCAACTACCGCGACTTCAAGGTGCCCGAGAACTTTCGGGAAGATGATCAAACCATAGATAGCCAAAGCGAATAGATTCACCCTTTTCATCATATCAGGATGGTTCAGAACCAAATCTCGTAGGGAAGACCATGGAATGCAAATGGCTTCATTCTTCTTCTTTATCTGTTTTTCATCCCACGCGTCAGTCATATCTGTCAACCTCACTAGCTTCTTCTTAAAGGTCATCGGCTTAGGCTCCTTCACATATATCTTATAGGGCTGTGCATTATCAATACGAAGCAAAGCAGTATACTCCTCTATAGTTGGGGTCATGTCCTCCTGATTGAAAATAAAACATTGGTAGGCCGGATCCCAAAATCTGATCATGGCTTAGATCAAACGCTCATCTATGTTGATAGTGATCAAGTGGGCTATATCCCCGTATTTCTCAATGAATATACCTTTCATGTCTGAGTCCCACTGATTCCAAATCCGAACCAAGTCTTCAAGGTTATTCTGGCGGACATTGACAGTTACTTGCTCAGGCAGATTGGCAAAACATCTCTCCACTAGACTATCCCCTTTTTCCTTCTGAGTTCTTAGAGACCAGTCCCAAACCACGGCATTCTTCTCGACTGTTTGTATAATTGACTCTTCCATTAGAAACCCATTTTTTTTTGCCACTAATATTTAATCAACACCCTCCTAATGTGATGCCTATAATGCATGATAAGAAGAACAATAAGGCAAAGACAAATAACCTTGATTAGTAATTAAATACAGGCAGAAAAACATGGAAAATTCAACAATTTGAGCTGATTTCTTAAACAGACCCAATCTCCTTTGTATAGAAAGTGAAAATGTAAAAAGTGAGAGGCGTTCCTCCCGTGCACTTATTTTGGTGACCATTAACGGACAGAGGTTCGGTATGGCTCTAATTAGGTGGCTCGTACGGTTCACTATATGTGGTTTCGATTCTAGACAGGTACTTGAATTGTTCGTACTATCATCTACTAAGACTAGTACGAAGCCTCGATCGTAGCCCATCACAGGCTCACGAGTTCAATTCGAGGGGTTACATTTACTTATGCCTATGCGGAGGGACAAGTTAACTCACGAAAGCATAAGTCATATGTAACCCGGAAGTATTCACTAGCCTGTGCGGAGGGACGAGTTAACTCACGAAGGCGTAGCGTTTACTTCCACTTAATCGGACGGAGCCCGGGTAGAGAGCTCATGTTATGTAAAATGCAAGTGCACGGTGTGCGGGGAGAAACTCACAAACCTTTACGTTTATTTAAAAAAACTAAACCAAAACTAAAATCATAAGAATTTAAAGCTTTAAAACAACCTGACAAAACAAGTTAGAAGAATATATACAACACGATGCAAATGCATGATTTTTCAAAAACACGATTTTAGGATCACGACTAAACATTAATTTGAACAAGGAATTTTGAAAATTTTGACAACACAAGTTTAAATTCGACTTGACTCTCGAAAATGCGGGTCCCCAGTGGAGTCGCCAGCTGTAGCGACGTAAAAAATTTAGCTCGGTCGCTAATTGTGGCGATTTTGTGAAAACTTGAAAACTAAAGTTTGGTTTCTTTTTTTAAAGTAAAGGAGTCGCCACTGATCTTTTTTATAGGTGTGATCGGACACCTAACAAATTTATTTTTAAAGTAAAAAGAAGGTCAAGTTTAGGTCTACGTCGAAATTAGAGCAAAGTAGGGTCCGGGAGTCGGTTACGCGCGAGGAAGGTATTAGCACCCCCGCGACGCCCAAAATTGGTATCTTGTTAAACATGCATTGTCTTGGTTTTCAAAATACGAGTTCAACATAAGATTTAATTATGATCCGATTGAAAAAGACGAGAGATTTTAAATTTTGATTTGTTTGAAGGGCGTTCCGTTTTCAACACGAGCCGATATGATTCACCCAACATAGTGATGAAATCAACGACTAGTGCTAAACCGATACGTTGCCTTATGTGTTGAAATTAATTAAAAAACATGAAAAATATTTCTAAAAACAAGAAATCATTAATGGATAATCGATACAAACATATAATTAATGAAAAATATTGACATGGAATATCAGAATATTAGAATAACAATAACAATGATATTTACAAAAAAGGGAAAATAAAAACAAATCATGTACTAATAATAAAATAAGGAAAAATGATATATTTGGTAATAATAATAATAATATGTACATAAAAATACAGGTATATATGCATATGATAAAAGTATGTATTAATAATGATAATATCTACGATAAAAGAAATATTAGGAGACGTACATATAATATATATATATATATAATATTTACGACAATAATGTAAAATAATGATATGTACAAAAATATATATGTATATATAAATTAATAATGATAATAATAATAATAATAAAAGAATATAAAAATATAACTTAATAATATTAAAAATAAAATAATATGTGAAGAGGGTAAATATATAGTAAACACAATATTAAATTAACACTATAAATATAAACAATATATATAATGAAAACACACAATAATACTAATATTGATAATGATAGCAATAATAATACTAATATAATGAATATAATAGTGGTAATAATATAATAATGATAGTATGAATAATATATACAAAAAAATAATAATAATAATAAATATTAATAATATAATAATAATAAAATTTAAAATAAAATAATAAAAACTTTGTTACCTATATATATATAACATATATAAAATATACACTAATATAATAATAACAATACTAGCAATAATAACAATAATAGTTAATAATAATGATAATATATATACACAATAAGGTATTAAAAACACATATATATATAATAGTATTTAAGAATATATACATAAGATGATATACGGTACATACATGGAATGGTATAAGAAATATCTGACTAATGACATTAAATATATATACATAACGTCAAAGTATTAAAAATATAAACGAAAAATAATGAAGAAATGAGTAAATAATATACATAATAATATAATAAGAAAATATTATAATAAGTACTAAAAATATCTATATATATACATGTAAAATAATAATAAATAATAATAGTGAAAATAATAAATATAATAATAATAGAAACGATGATACTGTGTGAAAAGTATATATACATACATATATACTAAAATATATACTAACATTAACAATAAATATAATATTATAATACTAATAATAATAATATGACATTAAAGTAATTAAAAATAATGAGGTATATACGTATGCATATGTAATGGAAATATACTCTAATATATAATAATAATAATAATAATAATAGTAATAATAATAATAATATTAGAAAAAATAATGATAATATTTAATAAAGAATAAATAAAGACTGAAATAGAACTAATAACAAAGTTTTAGGACCAAAATTAAAATAAAGGTAAATAAGAGGATCCATTCGTAAAGCGCGAATGACATGGGGGACTGAAAAGGGAAATAATCCCTCTCCCAAAACGCGCAGCAGCATAAGGACCGAAATGAAATCAAATCAAAGTATTGGGACAAAATTAAAAATAACGAAAACTTAATTGACAGATCATGAAAAAGCGGAAGGGCTAAAAGCGCAATTAGCCCTTCCGCTCAAAAACACGCGGATCCTAGGAGCGGGTCGGGTCAACACGCGGGTCGGCTCTAAACGACGCCGTTTTGGGACTTAAGTGCAGCCCCCAAAACGACGTCGTTTTGGAGGGCTATATAAGGCCTAAAATAACCAAAAAAAATCATTTGGTGATAGGGAAAGAAAAAAAAGAAGAGAGAGGGAAGAGAGAAGGGAGAGAGAAGGGAGGGGGGAAGGGGGATCCGGCCAGGGCGTCGGTCACCGACCGATCACCGACCGCTGCTCGTCGCCGGCGCCGGCCACCGCACGCGGTGACTGGAAGAGGTAAAAAATTTCCTTTTTTTTATATTTTATATTTTAATAAATATATACGTGCATAAAAAGAGAAAAAAAATAAAATAAAATAACGGAAAAAGAAGAAAAATAAAAAATAAAAATTTCGAAAGAAAAAAGGAAAACGATGTTAACCACCTTGTATTGCTTTTGTGTTTTTGTTCTTGCTTTTGATTATCCTCTATTTTTTGTGTTATTCGATCTGGAGTCACTTTTTTTGTACCCGAAAATATGTTGTATGTATCATGTTTTTTGTTGAACTGTCGAAAAAAAAAGAAGAAGTTTACAGTTTTTGATTTGTGTTTTTTATAACTCTTTTACACCTATTTTCTATTATATCTGTCTTGTCTTCTTTCTTGCTTGCAGGGTGGTTGAACGGTGCTGCAGAGTTGGTGGCTGTTGGGTTGACGTCGGTGGCGTGGTGTCAGAAGGTGGTTGCGGCGCAAGTGGAAAGGGGAATAGGTGGCTAGGGTTTCTGTTTTTGTTTTCATTTTGGGTTGATTGGGCTTAGGGTTAGGTATTGGGTTTGCTTTGTATTGGGCTAGTGGGTAGGGGTTGGTTTAGGTGGGCTAAGGTTTGGGTTGTAAAAGGGTCTGATGGGTTTTGGGGTTTAATGTAAATGGGCTGGCAAAATTGGGTATGTACAAATTGAACTTTCCGTTTAAAATATTTATCTTTTTTAGGTTCTTAATATTTTCATACATGTTGTCTTATTTTGATAACTTTACGTTTTTTTAATATAAAACCGTCATTTTAAGTTCTTTCTTATATTATATTAATATTTTACGTAATATTTCATTCAAAATTTTTGTGTTTGTACATGTATAATTTATAGTAAAATTAGTTTAATCTTATATACATATTTAATCCCATGTTATTCTCGCATATATTTTTTTTAAAATTTATTTATGTATATATACGTTTTTAAATTTATTATATGTATAAGAGTTTCCTAATCTTATATTTTACATTTTACTCTCCTTTTATATTCTATGTATATTATTAGTCTTATTTTATTTTGCATACGTAATTTCTTTTAAATTTTTTTACATAATATGTATTGATGTTATTTAAAGAAAAATCTCACATGTCTTATGTTTTTTCTTTACATTATTATTATACGTATCTATATATATACATTGGTATCTATATTTGATTTATACAACATTAAATTCGTGTGTTTATACATATAGTTTTCTTGTTATATATATTATTATGTTTTTTTTAATCTGTTACATATATGACTTATGAAAAATTAAATTAGTCTTATATACATTATTAATTTCATGCAAATATTTTACAACTAATAATTTCCAAATCTATTTATACATATACATATATGTTTTGTGAACCTATTATGTATATTTCTTAAAAGTTATATCTTATTATGTATCCTTGCCATACTTTCACAATTTACATATTATCAAATTTTTCTTTATTGAGTGTATTTTAATAAACATTTTACATACATATATTATTTGATTTAAAAGTTTTCATTCTATAACGCATATTTTAATGAATGCATATATATCTTTTGTTTGCTTTTACAAATAGTTTCAAATTCAACAATTCATTTATAATATATTATGTGTTCATCCTTTTAGATTTGTCTCACACACCTTTTATTTTCATTTTGTTTTGCATATTTGGCATTTAATTGTGTTGTATTAGGCTATGTATATTATCGTTGTGCATTGTTTTCGTTGTGTATTACTATCATATTAATTATTCTTCATTCATGTTTAGGAAATTAATAATGTTTTAGATTGGTTAAATTTGATTATTTATCTTCTTAGTTGATTAAACGAACTATATTATCTTCATTCATCCGTCATAGTATTTCATACATGCATGTTATTCCATGTTTTTATTTTTCCTTTTTGGTTTACAAATATTACTTTATACTTTCCAACTCTTTAAAATTAATTATTCCATATTTATTTTAAATCAAATTAATGCATTTCAAGCTGGTTTTATAATTACTCGTTTAAAAATTCCTTTAGAATAAGGCAATGTTTTGTATTTGGAGCATCGAGGAATTGTGCCCTAACTTACGGGGTTTCGGTTTTCTCGTTGATTTTAGATAGTCAAATACCCTTTTGAAGTTTAAAATATACGGAATCTCAATTAAAATTAAAGACGACTTGGCGCTCAGGAGTTCACGGTATTGTGTCCTAACTTACGGGATGTGATACTCTGATATTTCGAGATAAGATTTTTTGCAAATAAGGCAATATTTCGTGTTTGGAAATTTCGAGAAATTGTGCCCTACGTGTTGGGTTTCGATTTATCGTTTGACTGAATAATCAAATGTCCTTTTTAAAATTTCAATGCATGAGTTTTGGAAATCATGAGATAATTTTGGCATCGAAGGTTTGAAATGCCGTGTCCTACGTGCTGGATGTGTGATTTTATTTCCTCGAAACAAAGTAATTTTAATGTCCACTTCGAGTTACCCAAACATTCATAAGAATGGATTGTATTTTAAAATCTTTTCAACTTTCGACATTAAGACATCAGTTAATCAATTAGGTACCAATTTTGGGCGTTACGAGGGTGCTAATCCTTCCTCGTACGTAACCGACTCCCGAACCCGTTTTCTCAAATTTCGTAGACCAAAATCGTTATTTTAGTAAACCAAAATGTTTTATTAAAATGACCAAACTTCTCGGTGATCCTATCACACCTAAATAAAAAAGGATTGGTGGCGACTCTCAATTTTCGTTTCCATTTTCAAAACCAAGGTCGATCCCCGTTTTTCAAAAAATGATTTTGACAAGCATATTATAACAGTTGGGATTTTGGATAATTAACCTATAGGTCAACATTAGTGAAAAGGACTTGGGAAGGTAATATGTTCAAATTTTGAATTATCCATTCAAATTGATTAGACCTAAAATAAGATATTTTAAACTGAAAATAGTTTCACCTGCTTGAAGTATTATTTAATAAATAAAATTTGATTAAAAAAGAAATAGCTTTAATAGTTTTTAAATAATAAAATGACATTTTCGAATTTAGGGTGATATAGAATTTAACTTAAATTTGAATCTTAAACTCTAAACTATACTAATCATTCTAAACGCTGAATTTTAAGGTTAAATTCTGCTATTAGTCTTTATACTTTGTAAAAATTGAGAATTTAGTCATTATTCTTTTATTTGATCAATTTTAGTCCCTGTATTTTTTTAAAATTTGAAATTTTAGTCCTGTCCCAAACAGTAACGGTTAAATTTATTTGATTAAATTCAATTACTAGTTTTGTAATATATGTACAATTGTCGATTTAGTCCATTTTCTCTAATTTGATCATTTTAAGTCATTACACTTTTCGATTTTTGAAATTTCAGCCTTAATGAAAATGACAACTGATAATCTATTAACTAAATTTTTAGTGAGTAATATGTGAGAATAATAAGTTGACATAATATTACAGCTATAATAATATATTTGGCGCATCAAATTTTAAAAATAACAGAACTTTACTTAATGAATATAATAATTATTATTTGATAAGGACTAAAATTTTAAAATTTTAAAAATATAAAGACTAAAAATAACCAAATAAAAGTATACAAATTAAATTCACAACTTTTATTAAGTATAAAGACTAATAACAAAATTTAACCGAATTTTAATCATTTCAAGCATAAGTAAAATAAGCAAATGAGAAAAAAAAATGAAAACAGCTGGCCCAAAATAAAAAAAATAAAAAAAAAAGTAGGGGCAGGGCGGTCAACTGATTGGGGTGCCTAAATTGGAAGAACGTCCCTCCGAAGTTTGAAGGGGCAAATTTTTTTCTTTGTTGCTAATATCCAACTAAGATGAAGCAAAAATAAACAATGTTTTTCGTTTTAAAATATCCCATTTGAGTTGCAAATACAATGTTGCTTCTTAATACTTTACTGTTGTCTTCTTTCATTCCATTGGTTTTATTTAATTTTGTTTCTAATTAATGCTTATCTGTTTATTAATTAATACTCTTCGAAACTCGAAGTCTTTATTATTATTATTATTATTATTATTATTATTATTATTATTATTATTTTGAGAGCATCGATCCAATAATCCTTCTTGTCATTACATTTTTTCTCCCCCTAATAAGGTGCATAAACTGCATTTTCTTCACCTGTGTTGTTATATTACTTGAATTTCGACTAATAGAAATGAATAAATTAGGTCTAATTGTTTTACCATGTTCCAATTTGAGATAAGAAATAAAGAATTTTTAAGTGTTTTATATATTATTTACTACTTAAATTTAATATTTTTTTTATTAATGTAGTATGTGTATTATGTTAATATATATATTTGATAGAAATTATATATTTTAATACTTAAAAAACAACAATAAAAAATAAATTATTTTAGCACAAGTTAAAGTAAACACTCATCATTCGTCCGTCGTCTTCGTCTTTCCTTTATCATTCAACATCTCAATTATGTCTTTAACTACATTCAATAATTTGAATATGCAAAAATTCTGATTTTTAACAAACACATCATTAAAAAAAAATTTCATCTAACGATTCTCTCAACCTTAACCTTATATAGCCCCTTACCCTAGGAATCCCTGATCCAAAACACAACTATTTGTCAAAATTCTAACCATTTTCTATCTATAACTCATCAATGGCTATTAAGCAAAACCTTAACAATTCATCATCTAATTACAATGGGTTTACTAAACACTACCTTTTTGTGCTAATATTCTAATTAAAATCGAAAAGAAAGAGTTCCTTAAAACGGTTCAAAGCTGTCGGCAATGGAGAGAAACATGCAAAGTTTTTCTTCCTTATTGTTTTGGTTTTTCCGTTTGATGAGAATGAAGATGACCACTTCGTTTTTCATCTTTTATTTCTTTTATTATATTATAATAAATCCTATGGTTGATAATGGCTTAGGAAATGGCTAGTAGAGATGGATGGATGAGATTAATTCTTTCCGCCAACTTATTTCAATTATGGTTAAATTATCTTCATGGCCTTGGTTAAATTGCACACTAAGGACTTACTTAAACTCTCATCCAATCTCTCTAGTTTAGGCATCTTTCAATTTAGTCCTTATTCACTAGTTACTAATTTATCTTACTAATTACTTAATAATTTTATTCCCTAATTCTGTATTCATCTTCTAACAGCTTGATTAAAATTTCCACAACAATTTGGTTTAAGAAATTCGATCCTAAAATCAAAATTTTTAATATCAACGAAAAACAAGTTTATACTGAATCAAATTATGAAAATTTTAGACAATTTAAAAAATGCCTAAGATGCTAGCCTCTATAGATCTTTTTGATAGAGATAAATCGAGTTCTTCTAATTATGAAGAGAACATTGAAACTGCAATATTAAAAAAAAAATTGCAACTATTCTAATGAAATTTCCTTTTTCTAAAAATAACACTTTGTATCAGAATCTAATTTCCAATATTAATGCTTAAATATTGAACATAGCATCTATTTTGAAGCTTGAGATAGACTAAGGATATTCTTAAACGATGACTTCATGATGCATTGGAAGATTGAACCTATCAAGTGAGTTAAGGGTTTCAATAGAATGAAGGCGGCAACCCCTGTGCTTATATTCCAACGAGCACTAAAAAGAATGTTGAATCATATTTGTCAATATGTTTTGATATTGCTTAATTAATAGTTTTATATGCCCATTTTAACTTATAAAGTTGCAAAAAAAAAAAAAGTATGAAACCATACAGTTTTACTTAGACTTTTTTGAATTAATAATTTTAAACTTCATATTATATAACGAGGAAGAAGGTTTACACTTGGAAAATTTTTTGTGCATATATTAAATTTACTCATTTGTGAAATTAAAAAAAGTACAATTTTAGATTAAAATTATCGTGTTTCGTTTGCATATAATTATTACACAATTATAATTACAAACAATACACATATAAATTAAATATTATAAAATATAATAGAATTTATAATTGAAAAATATTCAAAATTAAATTAAAATAATTCTGTATAAAGTGAGATTTAAGATAGAATAAAATCGAAAAGAATGCTTAAGTATTCTAACATACTTATATATAAAAAAAAATTTAAGTGTTGCGAACACTGCTACAGCCTCGTTAACAATTATGTTTTGTTATCATCTATAAACTTTAAAATTAAACAAGAAATTGAACCTTTTGCCGCTAGATGCCTCCAGTTCGTAAAATCAAATGATTTTTAACAATATAGGAAAGTACAAGAATGATTGGAAATAAATAAAGGGAGAAAGTAATCATTAATGTGATTGATATTATAATAATTCCATCCTAATCTAGAAGCTGAGTTGTCCTGGTTTTATCCTCGTTTATGGTGGCCTTGCTGCACTCTTGAAAATGCCACCTTCTTTTCATTTTGTGATGTGGGGAATGGGGAGTCTCCCATTTCTATTTTAATTTCTTAAAACTTGATTATGTGGGGGCTTTGTTGTCTTTTCCTTTCCCTGTTTTGTATTATTATTGTTATTTTTTTATATGCTAATTAAACATTCCAAATTTGGAAATTTTTAAACATTTCAGATTTGAAAATTTTTCAACATTGGGAGATAACATTGGGTCTTTAGTTTCTTTATAGTATTAAGTAAAAAAAAATTTTAAAATAAAAATATTAGCATATTGATATAAAAAAAATTAATTTTTTTTCTGAGTGTGATAAGTTTTTTCTCCATTGTTTTGTTCCGAGGCGGTGCTATTCAACTTTTTTTTCCCTCCCACCAATTTTCTCTTTCGGTTTTTTTTCTCATAAATTCCATGTGCTTTCTCTTTTTTCAGTTCACAAATCTATCTTGTGGGTATTTTTGTTGTCTCCACAAGTTGTGAAAGACAGATAATGGTGTATGTCATCACTAAAATTCCACCGACCATCAGCAGTTTTTTTTATTAGAAAATGAGTGTCTTTCGTTGGTTTCTTAATCTGTTTTTGTTGTGAGAGTATTTTAGGTTAATAAATGACTTCACAAGTTAGTTTGGACTCAGGTTCTCTTGAGTTTTATATTTTTTTTTCCATTGCTCAATAAGTCTTCACTTTTAAAAAATTTTATATGCTCTTATAGCACGTTTATTAGTCTTGCTTTTAGAAACAATTTTTTTGTCATCCTCTCCAATTTGGTAAATGTTCAGTTCTTTTGTCGAATTTGTTCGCCCATCGCTTTGGACCATCCTAGGATGGTTGTCTTAACGTGATAGTTAAATCCGATCACTCTAAATATGTCGTGCTTGAGTTGTGACAAAGCCGATTATCAATGTGCTATAATAATCTATTGATGTTGAGGTTGAAGCCTTTGTCATGTTGATAGAGCTTGTCTTTCACCGTCAATGATAATGTTTGTTGTGTTTTCTTTTACCCAATTTATATGATCCCATTTATGAAATAAATTAATGAATTTTTTATTTTAAAAAATAAAAATATTAAGATTTTTTAAATTCCAAATTTATTAAATGTGACTCCTTACAAGTGTTAGAAAGAACTAATTGGAATTAAATTCGATTTTTAGATATATTATATATCATCTCTTTAAAGGGCTATAATTTGAGGGTAGGAAAAGGTTGCATTTAGATTACTATTTTATGCTTTAAATGTAGGGTTATGACACGTTTTTTTTTTAAATTATATTAAAAAATTAAAATAAAAAATAAGGATAAATAACAACTCTACGTGTGTAAGTTTTTTTTTTATTCCATGCACTAATTTTAGGATTTAAACTTTAAATTTGTCAAATATCAATTCTTATTAAAAATAATAATAGGTTTAATATTTAAGTTTGACATTTTTATATTAATTTGGTATCCATTTTTTTCAACATGATACCTTAAATAGACAAATGTGATATAAGTAACCTCAACATACTAATAGTGATTGTTTTTTTAATGAAGTAGTATAAATAGTCCATATATATATATATATATATAAAAATAATGTCAGCTATATATTGATTAATTTTATCACCTCATTAAAAAATAATACTATCGATAAATTTGGATAATTTATATCATTACTTGTCAAATTGAGATATTAAATTGGAATCCAATCAAAAAGAAAACAAATATGTAAATAAAAAAACTGATTTTATTATTGTGGGAGGGAAGAAAATGAAGTTGTTGAAAGACGAAAGAAAGAAAGAGTTTTTAATTTGGGTGTGGTAATTGTTGAATAATATATGGCGGCGTCTTATTAAGGCCATACATGCCTAAGTTTGAACCTGAAACCCCAAAATCCTTGGGTTTTTTTAATACCTGTGTGTCTCGGCTCTTTCTCAAAATTGCTCCTTTGGTGTTTTGAAAAGCTCGATACATATTTTTATATTTCCAATTACTTCCCCGGGCAAGCACACTAATTTTTGTGATTCCTTTTTTTTCTGGTCATGTCAACATATCAATGTTTATATATATATATATATATATATATATATTCATTTTCTATTTTTAGAAGTAAGTTTTATTCACTATTTAGTCAACAATTATTTTATTTTTTGCTGGGGTATTTAAAATTTCAATTTATTTTTATATTTAAACTATAATTTTATATCATTTATCTCAAAAGTATCATATATTAATTGTTGTTTTTTTTATGGATTAGTATTGAATTTTTTAGATAAATTGAACCAAAATAATAATTCAAGTATTAAAATAAATAATGTCTCTTCTCAATAATTTTATTTCATTTTTCTCTTTCAATCTTTTTTTTACCACTTTCGTGATAGTTCTAATGACGGTTTAGATAAATAGGATAATTTTTTTTCTTCTAAAAATTATTTTAATTTTAATTTTTTTCCATTCTATTTTCTTTAAAAGCTACAATAGTTTTGGTTTTGTTTTTAATTGTATCTTACGGTATATACGTGATTTACCAAAGTAAGTATGTTGTTAGTATTATTAGGTCCCTTTTAATACGGTGATCGCGAGATTAAACTCTGAGATGATTATGAGAAGAATTATCTAAAATTTAGTTTTTATGTATCATTGATTTCGTGAGGTCTATTCGAGACATTTTACGGTGATTAATTAGTTGACTGAGTTTGTAACTAGACTGATTTCATGATGACGAGACTAGATTATAATTATTGATGGTTGCTCAATATGATGTATCTCTTAATTTCTAAACTTTTCAATATTATAGTTATTGTCAATCTATTTTTCTCCTTTTTTAGGCTTTATTTTTTTGAACATTGGTATTTGTACAAGAATTTATAGTGTTTTATTTATTGGTCATTTGTACTATATGTCATGTTTATGTATCATTTTATATTAATGAAAATATTTTTCTTCAAAATGAAAATAAATTTCCAATTACAAATTAAGCCTTAATTTTTTTTTTTACTTTTAGTATTAATTTACATATATTATGTTATTACAATTCCACAATATTAAAGGGATTAGAAATTTTGAGATATAAAATCTAAAAATATGAATGCTTTAAGCTTATCAATATTTATATATTTGTATTTGTGTTTACATTCATATTTATATTAATATCTTAAACCTGGAGTCATTGGGGGGGGGGGGGTATGAAAGAGAAATTCTCTACCATACATCTTTAATTCAACACTGCCATGATTGGTTATGCTTCAACCCCTTTTCTTTGATCTTTGCACGGATTCTGGGTGGCTTTTAATCTTTTAAGCCGTTCATAATAGAAAGAAATGAGATACAGTTTCCTATTTATGCATCCCAATTGAACAGTAGATTCAGAAAATTGCATCTATTAGCTGCTGTGGTTAAGATTGTAAATGAACACCAAGAGGACTGATTGCCAAGAGCTAGCAAGGCAGAGCCTTGGATTCAACAGGAACTGCAACCTTCAACCTGCCATGGAGGGAGTGCCACAACAGCTAAATCCCGGATCATCATCATCCAATCCAATTATGAGCGGTTTCCAGACCCCAGCATATGCCTTTTATGCAACTGAAAGACGCATTCAATTGGATACTTCTTTCTGCCCCCAACACAACATTTACTCTTCCATTGAATCGATTGCTCAAGATGAACCCAACTATGATTTCAGAAATACATTGCAGTCCTTAGTAAAATCACAAATTTGTTTCGACCGATACCAGAAATCCTTTGAAAGATCCTATAAATTTCCAGGCAGCAACGCTAAAACTCACTTTTCCGTTCCTTCCCGAGGAAATCAGGATCAAAGGGTAAGTAATTTGTTTTTTTCTTTTTCGTAATAGAAGAATTTGTGTTGAATATCTCCAACTGTTTCCTTGCAGGCTTATTGTAATAAAAGTAACAAAACACGAATAAGGTGGACACAGGATCTTCATGAAAAGTTCGTGGAATGTGTTAAACGTCTGGGAGGATGTGAGAGTAAGTAAGAGTATGATTATTACTTGATTAAATCTTGAGAAATTTCATTATCTGCCATCATTTTAGTTTACTCATTACTTTTTGGTATCATCGTCTTAACAGAGGCAACCCCAAAGACAATCCTGAAACTAATGGATACTCAAGGTTTGACCATCTTTCATGTCAAAAGCCATTTGCAGGTATTTTTTTAATTTCTTAAAAACCAACTTTGGGTGTTGAATGTTGACCATAATGCTAATATCTGGATTTGTTTCCTTTTGATTTCTGTCTTAACTTGCAGAAATACCGTACTGCAAGATACATGCCAGAATTTACACAAGGTATTCTAAATATTCAACATAAACTCCCATAATGAGTGTTAAAAAGCTTAATTCAAATGTTTTAACTCTGATCCCAATTGGGAAGATATTATTATAACATTAATGTAGTATAAATTTCAGTCCGATTGCTTTTAGTTGTTTAATTTGTTGAATAATAGCATTGTCTCTTAGCCCCTTTGGATGTTCACAAGCAGACGCAAGCCTTTTAATTTTAAGTATAGGTGAATGTGGATATGTGTCCTATCATACCCATACCAAGTATACTCAATTTTTCTAAATTTATCCATATATTATTTGAAAGACGATACTAAATATCCATGTCTTAATGTATGTCGAACACAAGTGGTAGACACGATTTAGGGAAAACCATAGTTTGGAAGGTCATTTTGTTAAATATAAATTGTGTTAGACTTAAATAGAAACTTTATATATATACATGTAGACTGATAATACCCTTTTCATGTTGCATGGAAACCAGAGAGAAGAACAAGCACAACTGATTTAACTCAGATTGATGTCAAAACGTAAGCTTCCTAACTCCTTGACTCTCTTATTAGTATTCTATCAATCCAAATACATCTCCCTTTCTTTTTTCCCTGAAATTTACCTTCAAATTGTTTTCGTATTCTAATGCTACATGTTCTAGACTGCAATTTGATAACAATGTATGCAATGTGTCGAGTGTTTGGCAGTGGTTTGCACCTGACGGAGGCATTGCAACTTCAGTTAGATGTCCAAAGGCGTCTTAATGAACAATTAGAGGTACACCATTTGTCTTCAGCATCTTATCTGGATATTTTTATTCTATTGTCTCTAAAACAAACTCTACACATATTGGAATGTGAACATGGGTTATAAATCTTCGGAAATTTAGTATACTCATTTTGGACACGAATATGCATGAATCCAAGACTTGGGTTTATTCTGGATATTGTTAACTTGTTTTAGATTATTGACATTTTTTCACTTTACAGTTTCAGCGAAATTTACAGTTGAGAATTGAAGAACAAGGAAGGCGACTAAAGATGATGATTGATGAGCAACAGAAGACAAATGAAAGTCTCCTAAAAAACCAAGGTGTGGAGGACATCAAACCCTATGAACATGATACATCATTTAGCGACCTTGATTCCTCAATTGCAGAAACTTCAGAAAATGGGCTAACTTCCGGTCCATGTTAGAGCCTCGAAAAGACTATCAAATCCAATGCAAAGCGATTCTTGGCATGTCAACAAAGCACAACAACAAGACTGTCAAAACTAAAACATAATAATAATAATAATAATAATGAGTTTCAACCATGACTTCAACCACTCAAGACTATGGACAACTGAATGTGTGTCCAACTGTTTACGTAATAAATACTTTGCCCTAGAACTCTTTTCTTTTTTTCTTTCCTTTAATAGTTTGCCAGTAATAAAGTTAAACGAAGTTAGAATTTTTTTTCTTTGATAAACAATTAATATATTTTTTGTTCGAAGGGAAATAATATTTATATTTTGTATTGGATGTACTGTTAGTATATAAATATATATCTATTTATTTTAAAGTTTTATTAATGAGGTGGTTATATGATTATTGATAACGCATAGATTCATATATCCACAATGTATCAAAACCCAAATTGAAGTTTAAATTGTTTGATAAATAGGTGAACAAATTTCTAAAACTTAGAAGAAGCTTGTTTCATTTTGGTTGTTTATCTTTTGCTTTAATTATTAAAATACATGCTTTGCATGTAATGGGTAAAAGATTTAATTCAAAATAAGTTTAAATGTCAAAAAATCTAGTGTAAGATAATTAAAAAAATCAATCAAGTTACTAATTAAAAACTGTAATCAATTGAGTTCCTAATAGAAAGTTATCAATTAATTAAACTTTGAAATATAGTTTTTCGTTAAAGCCTTTGACAAGCCGTTAAGTAATTGTCAAGATAGGTTGTGTGATTCTATGTTAAGTGGCATTCAATAATGCCCACTGCAAACTGGCATGGAGGTAGTGATTATACTTATCATATTTGAGTTGACAATTTTATGCAGTAAAATCTTGTGACTAGTTATTGTGCTGATATTTTGAAGATATTGTAGTCTTTCTATGGAAACCAATCCGTGGTTAGTGAAGATTGGATTAGATTCGAATGAATCAAGATAACCCTTACTTTGTGGAGAATTGGTCAGGATTGTAATGTTGATTATGAAAGGTCATATCTTTATTAAATTATGCTTTTTTTTATTGTAATTGCTATTTTCAAGGACTTGCTTTGTATTCGTTTAGTTTTTATGTTAGTAAGTTGAAATTGATAGATGCAACAAGGCTTGTCTAAGTTATGTATGAGAGAATATTGAAAGCAATTGTATTCGTTCATTGAGGAATTGTTTTTTTTTGTGAGGGTGCAAATTAAATTGTAAACATTAAGTGTCTACTACTCAAATTCTCAGAGAGGGATTTGGAGTTAAGTGTTTTAGTCTTTAGGTACAAATGTGTGATCTTTATACTTGAACAACGATAAAGTGTGATTCACTTGTTCTATTGTGGATTAAAGATAGTGGAATTACTCACTAAGTTAGGCTCCACAGATGTAAGGAACCCAAATTGTAAAATCCCTTAGCCTATTAGGAAAACATGGTGTATATCATTTAGCCAGATAGACCGCCCGACAAACTAGGGCATTACTAATGGATTCAAATCATTCAGCTTAACTTAAAAAATTTGGAAAAATAGTTATGAAGATTTTCCTTAACATAAAAGTCATTTTTCTTCTTTCATTAGATAACGCATCTTTAGAGAAAATAATAAAAGTTATAAAAGAAAAATATATTTTCAAGTACTGTCTAGTTATGACATTTATATCGAAATCATAAAATTTATGATCGACAATTCAAAAAGGTTTGGCGTACACATTTAAAGAAGGAACAATTCTCTTTTAAGATAAAAATGATACAAACGATGTAGTTAATTGTAAAAGTTAATTACAAAACATATGTATACACCATCTGCCACATAGTTATGCATGATACAAAATAAATAGACAAATGGTTCACTCACAGATGCAGCTCTGGCATAGTCCCCTTCTATTGATCTTCTTCTACAATAAAACACTTGAGAAAAAAAGTAACGGAGTAAGTTCTTTTGAACTTAGTGAGTGCAAAATAGACACAAAACAAATACAAGAACATCGATAATCCACAAGCAATAGTACTCATGAGAGTTACAAACATTCTCATAAAAATTAGTCTTATAGACACAATACGCTGATTCATTAGCCGCAGTCTCTGACGGAAACACTTCACCAATTTAAACATAATGGCCATAGTATTCAGGCGGACACATACCGCCAACTTATACTTACCTCTCACAATCATGTTAGCTTACATGTGACCCATCCTTGTGCCAACCTCGGACTCACATTTCAAAATCAGAATCACATATCCATCATTTTCATATTCGTATTCACCATAATGTCCTTGTTAAATTGAACATGTGTTCTCCCGCAAGGTCGGGGCGTGATTTTCCAGTTTGGTTTGCAATATAGCTGCCCTATCGGAAGCATCACAAACAAATTTTCTTTCCATATTTTCACATATCACAAGTTGAATGGTAATGAGCTCGTGCAACAAAGAGGGTATTTTACATCGATAAGGTTCATATTCACTCATACACACTAGTTGACCACACATACAACCAAACACCACGTATCGACCCATTTACAGAAGAAACAACTTATCGTATACAACTCACATATCATAAAATTTTTCATAACTCAAAAGAAGTAAAAAGGGACTCACCAGCAAACTTCAGAACAGAATCTACTCTACTGGTCCTTTGCCTTGATTGCTCGGACCTTCACTAGCTTCTTGAGCTAAACAAGAAACAATTATAATCATTAGACTATTTTCTTGTTATAACTTAATCATGTATGCACTAATGCAAAAACGTAAGTTCCCTCGATGTCATCTTAAAGGTTTTCCAGGAATTACCAGTAAGTTGGTACTTATCAATGGCGTTTTACTAGCTACTAGAAACCTTCATCGTCTTCTTTAGCGAATATAACTTAAAATTTTCCAAAGACTAAGGGAAGAACTCAGAGAAAAACAAAGGTGAAACATGCTAGTTATCGGCATTCCTATATAGCACAGACAGTAGGGACAAAGCTTAGTGGAAAGGTAAAAAAATTCCAACTATCGCCTTATATTCTACGAATATGCTTGCCTAATCATCTACCAAACATAACTACTACCACTAATCAATTTTGTGAGTAGTAAAACGTTACTTGTACATTAAAATAAGTTAATTAAACAAGTCATTCAATACGTAAACACATCAAGTTGTCATCAACAATATTCTAGTTCAATTTCAATTAGGTCTCAACTAAACTCTATCGAGTTTTCATTTTCTTGCTAAAATAAGAAAAATAATTCTATCACTCTACGAACTAACAAGTTCGCTCAAAATATTTTGGGTGTAACAGCCCAATTTTCAATGGTGTTAGAAACAGTGATTTGGGATCACTAAATCCCACAAGTAAGTTTAAAATTTTAATAAATTAATAATTATGGGTTAATTATGAATTTAAAAGAATTTTTGAATTAGTGAATTTTGTGATTTAAAATGAATTTAATAGGTAAATTGGGTCTAAAACGAGGTATCGAGACCAAAAATTCATAAGCCGAGCCATAAATATTTTTATAAATATTTATGGAGTGTCATTGAGTTAGTATTAAAGTTTCGTTAGAAAATTTTAACGTTTGGATAGTCAATTAATTAAAAAGGACTAAATTGAAAATAGTGCAAAAATTGTTAAATTGTGATTAAATAGCTTAAGTGAATAATAAGGAGGGATTTAAAAGCAATTAGACCCTCTGGACGGTTTGGGCAAGAAAATAGGCAAAATTGGAAATTTTACAAATTAAACATATAAAACAAAAACAAAATTGAAAAATCTAGAGATTTCATCATTTTTCTTCACCCAAAACGCCATAGGAGAGAGTTTTCAAGCTTTTTTTTCATATTTTTCATCATTTAATTTCAATTCTTGCTTTTTATTTGTAATTTTTCATGTTTTGTGACTTTTACAATTAAGTCCAACTATTAAATTCATTTGTTTTTTATTCTATGAATGATTTTGAAAGTTATCATGAGTGAGTACTGGAATTTTATGATGAAATATCATAGATTTGAAGCTTTAATTTCATTATATTATGATTTTATTAAGTGATTTTAGTAGAAATTAATTTTTAGGACCTAATTGTGAAAAAGCTAGGAATTAAGGTTTTGTACTGAACTTCTGAATATCAAAGGCTGTATAATAGCCTAAAATTATTAGATAAAGTGTTATTTGAGGAAAAATTAGTGTAATTAAAGTGTTAATTGAGTAGGGACTAAATTGTAAAAACCATAAATTTGGGGGGTAAAAGTGTAATTTCAAAAATTAAAGGGCATAAATTGCGAAGCGAATTAGTATTGAATCAGATGCTAATGAATGAAAATTTTATATTATAGATCGAGAATCCGAAGATAAACGCGGAAAAGAGAAAATATCAAACTAGTCCCTAAATTTTTACAAATTCTATTGATTGGCCCAGGTAAGTTCATATGGATGAATTTTTATATTCAATTGTTAATTTAGGAATGATACAACATTCATAATTTTTATTTTTTCTATTGAATTATGAAATTGAACTAATGTAAAAATCGAATTGAAAGTTCAAATCAATGGATATACAGGATTGAGTACGTACGTTCAGTGACAAGTGATGAATTCACGGATAAGTCCATGGTTGGTCCACGAAAAAATGTGGAATGTAGGTATGGATTTTCAGTGAAAAGACCATACTGAGTTATGACATTGTGAAAGTGAACGTAAGTCCATGGTTAAACCATGACAGTTATATGTGTATAAGTGTAAGACCATAGCTGAGCTATGGCAATGTAACAGCTCATTTTTGGTCAAATCGGAACAGTGGTTTCAGGACCACAAATCCGAAGTCAAAATATTTATTTTATTATTTTATTAAGGTTTATAGTATGATAGAATTATTATGTGAAAGTTTCGTAAAGAAATTTTATCGGTTAAATGCTTAATTCGGTAAAAAGGACTTAATTGCGTAAAGTGAAAAACTCGTGTGCTATTAGTTAAATGTAACACCCCTAACTCATATCCATCACCGGAATAGGGTTATGAGGCATTACCAGCTTATACACTAACATTTATACAAACCGAGTCATAATTTTTGCATTCCAAATCAAAACCTTTCAAATTTCACTATAAAGTCCCTAATATGGGCCTACGGGGCCCAATACATGCCTTGGAAATGGTTCGGGACTAAACCGGTAACTTTAAAAATTTTTCCTTAAAGATAGGGGCACACACGCCCGTGTGGCCTGAGACATGGCCGTGGCCATCCCGTGGGCAGATCTGACTTGTAAATTCTTAAGTAACAGAGGAGCACACAGCCTGGGCACACGCCCATGTGGCTAGGCCGTGTGGTAATCTAATTTTTCACCATTTTTAGGCCATTTTCACCTTATTTTGACACACAACCATGCTTAATACCCGTGTCATTCACACGGCTAAGACACACGGCCGTGTCTTTTGCCCGTTTACTATTCTGACTTCTTATTTAAGAATGTAGGGGACACACGGCCTATCAATTTACCCGTGTGCAGGCCGTGTGTCTCACACGGTCTGATCACACGCCCGTGTGACAAGCCGTGTGGACTCAAAATGAACTTTATAGTTCAAGTTTACCAACCCTGCAAACCTTGAATAACAAGCAATTTAAATACAATATTTCAACTAGTCCTAAACATGATTTAAACATATCTAATACACATTTATTATACTAGTATAACAATTCAACATTAGTATCTTTCAACCCTTAAATAAAACAACTTCAAATTTATACTTAAGAACCTTTCAAATTAATTCAAAATGAACCATGTTATATCATTTACTTTACATCTATTAACTAACTATTAACATTCCTCACTAACTTCTCTTATATTCAAAATAACATAAAAAACAACATAGGTACATGCCATTCCTAAGGATAAGATACATCACCAAATATTTGAGTTCGGGAGTTGGCTTGGATGCTGAGATGTTAATCACTTTGTACCTAACCTGCGCACGGAAACAAACCGTATGCTGAGTATACACTCAGTGGTATTTCTATAAACCAAAACTTAACATGTATTTAAAATATAACTATAAATTCTAACAATAAGAACTTTATAAATCATCATTCAATTATCCTTATATCATAGTAACACTTATCAATAAAATCATATTCAACAAGAACATACAGTAACAACAGTATCTTTCAGTGTTCAGTACAGTAGTTTACCCCTATTAACATAACTCGGACCTGGACGGATACGTAGATCCAACCCACACACCAGGATATTATACAGTGTTTCATTGGTCGGAGCCGGAATACACCGTAATAAAGAATAATAATAACAATAATTGATATGATGGCGGTACACGAGTACCTCATCGTAAGCGAATCGGAGCGATAATGATAATAATAATGATAATGAGACACTTATAGTGTCTCATCAACACAAAGTTGGAATATCCCTGAACACCTTCAATCCTATGGCATGCCAACTATATCCGACTAGCCCGACATTGTTAATAGGGTTTTCATTTCACTCTCAATTTATCATCATCAACCAATATGCATTTCAATTCAAATACTCATAAGTCAACACTATACCACAATATCAATCCTTACCTTAATTTCAATAGCGATACATAACATCAATAATATATATCAAAATAACTGTTAAGTTTGGTTATAGAAATACAAACTATGGTTCTCGAGTTTACTCGTTATCTTCGTTCACTTTCTCTTTTCCCTTCTTCGATGATGTTTCCAGTGCTACGTTAGCTATGGAAAAATTAACATTTTAAAATCATCAATACATATCATTTAATAACACACTATTCTATTTTCTATGTAACTTTTACAAAAATTCCAATTTAGTCCTTTTACCATAACCATTCTTTCTCTTCAAATAAATCTCATATCTTCATTTAACACTTATTTTAAACAAGTTTCAACTCTTAATATTCAATATAAAACATCAATTCTACAATTTAAAAAATTTAGTCCTTACTATAACAAAACTTATATCTATCTTTATAATTCAATCATTCTCCCACTTCTAACTTGAATTTCTATCAATTAAACCAATAATTCTTTCATTTATTCAACTTAATTAACATCTACAAATTTAATAACTTTCTAAATTTCAACATAGATCAAATAGTATTTCTTCCTAGGATTCCATAGACACCAAAATTACAAGAAAAAGGATTAAATTGACTTACCAATTAAGCTTCAAACCTCAAAACCCTATTTTTCCTTTATTTTTCCTTCCCTTTTTCTTTCTTTCTTTCCCTGTTCTGTTCTGTTTCATTTTCATTCTTTATTTTATTTCTTTTATTTACTTTAATTATTATTGTAATAGGCCAATTGTGTCCTGGCCCTATTTATAAAATAAATACCAAATTATTAAACCAAAAAGTCCAAAGAATAAAGCCAAAATTAATAGTCTATCATAAAAGTCCAAATATTACAACAAATATTAACAGTCCAAAACTATTACAATAGCCCACAGCCTAAACCTAATACAACCCAAAACCCAGACCCAAATAATTCAAGGCCCGAACGGCCCAAAACATATTAGAAACAAAAAACCCTAAGGTTTACTTTGCGCCGCAGCCAAGCCCCGGCCTCCATGTCTCCGTATGCTCCAGCGCCTCAGAAGCCACGCCACGCCCACGCCTCTGTTCGCCAGCATAGCTCCCGTACACACGCCAACGCACACCCCGTACCTGCGAGCAAATACAAAACCACACAGCAACAAATACAAAAAAGAAAAAACATTGTATTTTGATTTGGATTTTTCTTATTCTGTTTCGGCTATAAAGCCAAGAACATGGCCATTGTAAGTTTTTTACGCATACACACACAAAGAGAACGCAAGAGAAAGCAATTGATATAAAAAAACAGAGCAAGGTGATTTTCGGGGCTTCATTTTTATCTTCTTTTTGAATCTATTCCTTTTCTTCCTAGTTTTTGTATATACTCTTAAGCATAAGAGAATGAAACTAAAAGAAGAGTTTACCTTGTGAGCCGGCCATCGCTTCCCTTTCGCTTCGCTGAAATCAAAGTTTGAATGGGATCTCAAGGCTAAAACTACCCCTTTGGAGTCCGAAACCGCTGGTCGCCGTTCGTGGTGGCGCATAGGCGCCTAGGGGAGCATTTGAGGGTTCGACTGAGCAACAAAAGGGGGAGGCTAGGGCATTATTAGGGTTCGGCTGAAGGAAGGCAATGCTTAGCCTTATGAGGGCAAAGAAACGACGCCGTTTTGACCAGTTTCAATGGTCTAGATACGACGCCGTATAGTGGCCTTCACCCGATGACCCGACCCACGCATGGTTGAGATCCGCGTGTTAGGTCTGGGAGGGATAATTTCGTGCTAATTCCTTTCTGTTCGCGCCATTATTCAATTGAACCCTTTTACTCATTTTCGTTTTTTAATTTGTTCCTAAGATTTGTACATAGTTTTAATTTAACCAACGGTTAAACGCTGCGCTTTAGAATTTGGGGACAATTTCCTCTTTAGTCCTTGGATATTTGCGCGTATCAAGCTTTAATCCTTAAGTCTGTTTTATAGCTTTATTTATTTGTAGATTGTCCTTTTAGTTTTATTTTTTGCTTCAGTCGAGTACATTTTTTTGTATTTCAGCGCATGTTTTTCTTCTTTGTAAATTTTTTATATATATTTTTTTAAAATTCATTTATTATTCGCCTTGTAACATATTATCATAGATTGTTTCATTTATATATATACACATTTTAATTCGTTCTATCTACAACTTATAATTTTAAAATTCTTTTATTTTCTTACGTTTGAAGATTTATATGGTATTCGACCTCATACTATTATACATATTAAATTATTTTCACAATAGTCCACGTTATTGATTTCATATTATTCTACGTAAATATTTTTCTGTGTAAGTGTATATGATTTGTAAAACTATTATGTTTCTAAGATTATATTTCACTATACATTTTTATAATCTTTGCATATTTTGTACATAATTTAAATTTTTTATATTATATATAAATTGTCAATTTTAGTTTTAAATTCAACGATTCGTATATTGTATAAATTATGTGTTCATTTATTCGTCATTATTTTAAGAAATGTCTTATACCACATTGACTTCTAAATTCCATTTTGTTTTGTACATGTTTTGTTGATTGATTTATATGGTGCCATATATTATCGTTGCATATTATTTATTCATTTTATTGTTATATCAACCGTTCTCCATTCATGTTGAGAAGTTTGATCATATTTGCCTTAGATTAGTCATACTTGATTATTAGTTTGCCAATTGACATTGTATTTTGTGAGTGTATATTACCCCATGTTCTATTTTCCTTTTAGTCTACGAATGTTGCATTATGATTTTTAACTTCCTTTTAAAAAATTTAATTAATTATTCTATCTTATTTCAAGTAAAATTAATACGTTTTGAGCTAGTTCTACGATTGTTTATTTGAAGATTCATCAAAACAAAGGCAATATTCGATGTTTGAAAATTCGGGGAATAGTACCGTATCGTGCTGGGTTTCAATTTCCCGTTTGTTCAAAATAATCGAATATTCCTTTAGAATTTTACTCATGTTTTTCCAAACGCTAAAACAAGGCAATATCCGATGTTTGGAAATTCGGGGAATAGTGCCTTATCGTGCTGGGTTTCGATTTCCCGTTTGTTCAAAATAATCTAATATTCCTTTGGAATTTCACTCGTGTTTTCTAAAGTAAGGCAATGTTCAATGTTTGGAAATTCGAGGAATCGTGCCCTACCGTGTTGGGTTTCGATTTTTTGTTGGACTAAATAATTGGGCATCCTTTTGTAATTTACAACATATGAACTTTTGGAAGTCAAAATTTATCGTGTTTTCGAGGGTATAAAGGATCGTGTCCTATCGTGTTGGATGTGATGCTATATTCCTCTAAAACAAGAGAATTTTAACGACCAACTTGAGCCATTCAAATATTTTCAAAGGAATCACATTTCAAAAACATTTTTAAATCTTACACAGAAGGACAGTATTTAATCGATTTGGTACCAATTTTGGGCGTAGTGAGGGTGCTAATCCTTCCTCATGCGTAACCGACTCCCGAACCCGTTTTCTCAAATTTACGTAGGCCAAAATTGATTTAAATGGAATAAAATGCTTTATTAGGTGATCCAATCACACCTAAACAAAAAGGGATTGGTGGCGACTCCATATTTCGTTTTCAAAGTTGATCCTCCATTTTTTTAAAAAAAATCAAATCAAAAAATTGGTTTCGACAGCTTGGCGACTCCACTGGGGATCGAACAAGAGAGTCTAGCCATAAAATCGATTATTTGTTGTCCTTTTGTCGGAGTATCAAAAATTTGTTTTATCATGATTGCATTTGTTTGTATGATCGTTAGGGTTCGAGATTTTAGAATAATACTGCATTTCATTGCATGACTGTTGTGGTCACACCTTCTAAATGAGAGTAAGAAACTATGCTTTCGTGAGGTTTTCACCTCCGCATGGGCTAGTGGATTACTTGCGGGGTACATCTGTACTTATGGTTTCGTGGGATTTTCATCTCCGCATGGTCATAGGAAAATGTATTCCCCTAAATCGAACTCGATCTATATGAGCCTATAATGGGTGATGATTGAGGAATCTGCTGGTTCAGGTACCTTATCTCTAGAACCGAACCACATATAGCGAACCTTAAGAGCTATCCTTGGGTGGAGCCGCATCAAGCCTTAGTATTTGGCTATATATGAGTTATAATTATCTTTTCTGTGCTTGTATTTTATCACTATTATTTGATACTAACATGCGTTTTGCTTTGATTGTATTTTGCATGACATTGCATACTAAAGGAGGTGTTGATTCGTATTTGATTACTAAGTTAGAAAGTTTGACATGGAGAATAGATTTCTTAATAAAGTTGAGGATAATGCAGCCGTCCGCGTATGGTCAGAGAAGTTACAATCAGAGAAAAGGGATAGCTTGGCAGAAGGATATACATCAGAGTTGCAGGAATTCACTCGCGTCAATGCAGCCCAGAATGAGTTGCAAGAGTTGAGAGATATATGGGCTCGTTGGGATGAAGGAACCAAACAATTGTTCTATCAAAGCTATGGTGATATATCCTACTTACTAGATATTAGAGTGGACAAGCACCTGTTCCGAGTTATGGTTCAATTTTAGAATTCTGCTTACAAATGTTTCACTTTTGGGGAAGTGGATTTAGTGCCTACCGTGGAGGAGTATACTGCCCTGCTCAGGTGTCCAAAAGTGCAAGTTAGAAAATCTTATGCCAAGGTTTTTAATGGTCAAAGTTTCGCGAAGAAATTGATGAATATTTCAGGGATGAGCGAGCATTGGGTCACTGCTCGGATTCAACAAAAGGGAGATAGTAAATGTATCCCTTGGGAGAATTTGCGAGAGTTGGTTTTAACGCATCCAGATGAAAGAAAGAGGGTCGATATCTTCGCCTTAAGCATCTATGGATTGGTAATTTTTCCTAAGGCTTTAAGGCACATGGATGAGGCAGTCACTAACTTATTCGATCGTCTTGATAAGGGAATCACACCTATACCGGTAATATTGGCTGAGACGTTCAGATCCTTGAGCACGTGTCGGAAGATGGGCGAGGAGCAGTTTATTGGATGTGCACAACTGTTGATGGTGTGGTTTCATGGGCACTTTTGGAAGGTAGACAAGGTTTCTTATCGGGTCTTTTCCGAAGGTTATTCCCCGTTAAAAGAGGAGGCAACCATGCAAAGAAGAGAGAATATCTCGGAGGAAAAGTGGATGGAAATCCTCCAAAACCTCAAGGAGGGGGATAAAGAGTGGAGAGCTTATTGGATGGTTCCTGATGAGATCATGTATCAATGTGAGAGCTTTGATTGGGTGCCGTTGTTAGGAATTTGGGGAGCTACTGAGTATACTCCATTGCTCGTATTAAGGCAATATAAATCGAGGCAGTTTATACCCACGACCTGCGAGCTTGCTCAGTTTGAATTCTCCTTTAAAATTACCACTATAAGAAGAAATTTCGGGAGCTATCAGATGTTTGGAAGCAAACTCGCTGGATGAAGAAGTTGGCTGTTGTTTCCATGGTGACACCTGAATATAATAGGTGGTTTAGGAAGAGGGTCAATGATAATGTCCCTAGGCCAAGCTTGGAAGATACTCGACCTATGGTGGAACAATTACAAATCGCCCCGTCCGAGTTGGAAATTATAAAGCAAGACTTCGAGAAGAAGAGTTCTGAGCTTGGGAAAAAGATCGAACAATTGTAGGAAGAAAAGATGCATCTAAGATTAGACGTAGACGTTCAGATATCAGAGGCTGAGAAGTGGAGAAAAGGGAAAAGTAAGGCCGAAGAAGATCTAGACAGTTTGAAGACTGATTATAAGAAGCTACGCCTGTCTATGAGGACTGCGGGGTTAGGTAAAACTTCCGAACAATGGCGCCATAAAATTCGAGAGGAAAAGACCAAAGCCGACCGATGGGAAAATAAATTTTGAGAAGCTCAGGCATGAAATGAAGATTTAGAGAAGAGTCTGTAAAAAAGCAGAAATGAACAAAGTGAATTAAGGGCTAGAGTGGCAGAACTCGAGAAGTCTCTTCATCAATATCGAAACCGTAATACTGTAATGGAGTTGAGAGCAAGCTTAAGTAAGATAGAAGAAATGAAAGGAAAAATAGAAGAATTGGAAGCGTCACTACAAAATTGTGAGATGCAGATTCAGTTTTTCGAAGCAAGTGAGGAGCATTGGAAGGAGCAGCTTCACCATGCGCAAGATCAAGTCAGAAATAAGGACTACATTATGGGGGAAGCTGTAACCTAGATTCGGGAGGTAGTCGATTACTTGCAAGCTTTAGTGGTACAAGCAGATATACTGAGCGTGGAGTACGAGTTGGAGTCAGATCGGGGGCAAAAGCTAGTCTCGTTGCTTAGGAAAATTAAGGCGCTGAGCATTAGGGCGAAGTTTTATTTATAACTCAATTTTATGTAAAGAATTTTATTTTCTAGTGAAGTTTTCTAAAGGGAATTGAATCAAAATTGATGCCTCCTTTGCATTCATGCATTTATATTACATTACATCATTATGCATTAAAGGTCATAAAAAGTTTCTGATTAATTAAAAATTATTTCAGTAATCTGGAAACCAACGAAAACCAACCAACTACGCACCCCTACGGTACAAGGAAAAAGACCAAGTCAATGGATAAAAGACTTGAAAAATTGGAGCAAATGCAAAAGGACATGCAGGAACAAATGCAGTCACAGATGCAAGAGCAGCTAGCCAAGATTCAGCAAGAGATGAAAGAGCAAATGATGGAGTCCCAAAGAGAGATGATGAGTCAGTTGTCCCAATTGCTGATGGGAAGAGTGAATAAAGGAAAGGGTCCCATGGACAATGTTGGGGAAAATAATGAAGACCCTCAATATCCTCCTGGCTTCACTCTGACACATGTACCAATACAACCTGAGATTAATTTACAATGACCATTTGTTACGATTAGGCCTCAGCAGATTCAGGCCGGAGCTTCGATACCGATGAATTTCTAAGCCGGCTCAGGCTCTAACCCGGTTAATAACCCGAATTATCCGCTTATTCCTGATTTGGATGAAGTTGTAGAAGAGGAAAAGGCAAGAATGGGATCACAGAAGCAATTAGAAGAACGGTGTAAATGGCTGGAGGAAAATTTTAGAGCGATGGAAGGTGTTGAAAGTCGTCACGAAATTGATGCTAAGGATCTGAGTTTGGTCCCAGACTTGGTCCTTCCCCTCAAGTTCAAAATGCCAGAGTTTGAAAAGTATAATGGAACGAGCTGCCCTGAAGCTCATATTACCATGTTCTGCAGAAGGATGACTGGATACGTTAACAACGATCAACTACTGATTCATTGCTTCCAAGACAGTTTAGTCGGGGTAGCATCTAAGTGGTACAATCAGCTGAGTCGTACCAAGATTAGTTCGTGGAAAGATTTGGCCCAAGCATTCATGAAACAGTACAGCCATGTGACAAATATGACTCTTGACAGGATTACTCTACAGAATATGGAGAAGAAACCAAATGAAAGTTTCAGACAATATGCGCAAAGATTTAGAGAATTTGCCATACAAGTTCAGCCGCCGCTCTTAGAAAAAGAAACCATGATACTCTTTATCAACACTTTGAAGGCCCCGTTTATTACAAACATGCTGGGAAGTGCCACAAAAAGCTTCACGGACGTGGTAATGACTGGAGAAATGATCGAGAATGCAATAAGAAGTGGAAGGATAAAGGCAAGAGAGAATACAAAAAGGCCAGCCCGGCGAAAAAAGGGAAACGAAGTAAACAATACGAACATAAGGTACTCAAAATCATTTATCGTTAATCAGCTGAGAGCAGTGACCACTGAGAGTCAAGGTTTGTTGAGACAAGAGTCTGGCACAAAGAAAAATATTGAGAAACTTCAATTTACGCCTATCCCAATGTCATATAAGGAGTTGTATCAAAGTTTATTTGATGCCCATATGGTGGCCCCTTTTTACTTAAAGCCATTACAACACCCATACCCTAAATGGTACGACACAAATGCTCAATGTGACTACCATGCAGGAATTTCAGGGTATTCAATAGAAAACTGCACTGCCTTTAAGGAAGTAGTTGAAAGACTTATTAAAGTGGGCATTATGAAGTTTGATAATACATCCAGTACAGAAAATTCATTACCTAATCACGCTGATTGGGGGTAAACATGATAAGTATGGGGAGGAAGATCAAAACAGATATTACAGAAGTCAAGACTCCTTTGAAATGGGTTTGAAAGGAAATGGCGAAAAGGGGATTAGTTATCTCAGATCCAGAAATGAGCGGCGAAAAGATAGAAAGCTACTGCGAATTCCATCATGAGGAGGGGCACGAAATTCAAAAATGTGAAGAGTTCAGAGCTTTGATTCAGGGCCTGATGGACAACAAGGAGATAGAATTTTATGAAGAGACTAAAGAGGAGGGGTGTGTATACACGTTAGAATCTACGTCGAAAGGCTCGAAGGTCAATTATCCTGTGGTCATCATTTCATGTCCGAAAAATCAAACAGGAGTTCAAATGGCACCAAAGGTTATAATTTAGAAATCAGCCGCCTTCTCTTACGAGGACAACAAAAGGGTACCTTGGAATTATGATTGTAATGTGACAATCCTAGGGAAGGAGAGTTCAGCTAAGGAGGGTCAAGATATAGGTTCTCACACGCGTAGTGGAAGACGCTATGAATTGGTGAATGCCCGAACAGAACCTGTAAAAGGAAAAGTTCCGACAGTGGAACAAAAGAAAGGAAAAGTTATTGAGACTGAGTTACCTGTTAATGAACCAGTGAAAGAGGAAGAAGCTAAGGAATTCTTAAAATTTCTAAAACATAGTGAATATAGCGTGGTGGAACAGTTGCATAAACAACCAGCTCGCATATCTATACTAGCTTTACTCCTAAGTTCAGAGGTCCACCGAAATGCATTGATGAAAGTGCTAAATGAGATGTACGTGACTAATGATATCTCTGTCAATAAGTTGGATCGGCTGATTAATAACATAAGTGCTGATAATTTCATCTTCTTCAACGAGGACGAAATGCCACCAGGAGGTATGGGGTCCACTAGAGCTCTGCACGTCACTACTAGATGCAAAGGATACACACTACCGGGAGTCTTGATAGGCAATGAGTCGGCATTGAATGTATTGCCTTTGTCCACGTTAAATAGATTACATGTGGATAGCTCGCACATGAAGGGGTGTCAGAACATAGTACGTGCTTTCGACGGTGCGGAAAGAAGAGTCATGGGTAGAATAGAAATACATTTGTTGATTGGCACAATTACATATGAGGTGGACTTTTTAGTGATGGATATCAAACCCTTATACAACTGCCTGTTAGGAAGACTTTGGATACATTCGGCAGGAGCAGTGCCTTCATCGTTGCATCAAAAGTTGAAGTTAGTGTCAGAAGGACGGTTGATACTAATAAATGCTAAAGAGGATATCATTGCAGCTATAAGTAGTGATGCATCCTATTTGGAGACGGATGACGAAGCAATCGAATGCTCATTTCGGTCTTTAGAATTTGTTAATGCAACATTCATTACGGAGGGGAGCAAGATTCTGACGCCAAAATTATCCAAAACTACAAGAATGAGTCTATAGTTGATGGTTGGGAGAGGAGCTTTACCAGGAAAGGGACTTGGGAGGAGTCTTCAGGGAAGAGTTGAGGTGTCTGTGCTAAAAGAAAAATGCGACCGTTTTGGTTTGGGGTTCAGGCCAAATGCAAGACAAAGGAGGAAAGAATTAGAGAGAAGGCAAGAAAGAAGGAGAGTACGATTGAAGGGGGAGAAAATCAAATGGGAGCCAATGATATTCCCCCATATATTAAAAAATTTTATGTCCGGAGGAATCATTCATCCCGAGCGGGGTATAGAAGAAAAGTTAGAAAGCTTATACATCAACGCCACATACAAAGAAGGGGCTGGAGGAGAAAATTTGTTAGGCATTTGCCCCTACGTACCTGGAAGTGTTCTGGATAACTGGACTGTGGAAGAGATTCTTGTAGTTTTTAGAGCTGCCTCAGAGTAATGTCCAAAACACACTTATTGCTCTAGGCCTAGGAGTAATAAGAATCTTTTCTGAAATAGACTTATGTTCAAAAACGTTATTTCAATGAAATGTACAGTTATTATCATTTTGAGCAGATATTCTTTCATTCTTTCAATTTCATTCATAATCATATTGTACAAATGGTTACTTTTAGATTCTTTTGCTCTTCGAACATTCTTCTAAATATTCTTTCATTCTTCATTCATAATCATACCATACAGATAAGTATTCTTAAATTCTTTTGGTTCTTTGTATCTTCCTTCATCCTCAGAACAGGTCCCCAGATATCAATGATATGAGTGACACTGCTAGTGGCTCAGAGTCTCTTTTTGAGCGAGATATGTATATGGAGGATTCTCAGGATTTTGAAGATGACCAAGGCTGTAACTTATCTCCTGGTTTGTTGAGGATGGTAGAACAAGGCGAGAAACAAATCCTACCTCACAAAGAATCAGTAGAAATTGTGAGCTTAGGAGAGGGATAAGAGGTGAATATCGAAACCTGTATCACCATGGAGATGAAGCGAAACCTTATCAAATTACTTTGAGAATTTAAAGATGTCTTCGCGTGGTCATACCAAGACATGCCCGGGTTGAACACTGATATCGTGGTACATCGACTCCCCATAAAGGAAGAATGTAAGCCAGTTCAGCAAAAACTCTGAAGAATGAGGCCCGACGTCTTGCTAAAAATAAAAGAAGAGGTTAGAAAGTAGTTTGACGCTGGATTTTTAAAAGTGGTAAAATACTCAGAATGGGTAGCCAATATCGTCCCCATCCCTAAGAAGGATGGAAAAGTACAAATGTGTGTAGAATACAGAGATTTGAATAAAGCCAGCCCGAAGGATAATTTCCCACTGCCTCATATCGACACCTTAGTGGACAACACGGCAGGACACTCACTGTTTTCCTTCATGGATGGTTTCTCCGAATATAAACAGATCAAGATGCATCCCCAAGACATGGAGAAGACCACATTTGTAACCATGTGGAGCACGTTCTGCTACAAGGTGATACCGTTTGGACTAAAAAATACAGAGGCAACATATCAAAGGGTCGTGGTAACCCTGTTTCACGACATGATGCACAAAGAAATCGAAGTTTATGTCGATGATATGATCGCTAAGTCCCGAACAGAGAAGGAGCACATACAAGTTCTGAGGAAGTTGTTCTTAAGGTTGAGGAAGTTTCAACTAAAACTCAATCCAGCCAAATGTACCTTCGGAGCCAAGTTAGAAAGCTTCTTAGATTCGTGGTTAGTGAAAAATGGATTGAGATCGATCCAGTCAAAGTCAAAGCCATACAAGAGCTATCTCCACCGTGTACCCAAAAAGAGGTTTGAGGCTTTCTAGGAAGATTAAATTACATCGCTCGGTTTATTTCACAACTAACCGAGAAATGTGACTCTATTTTTTGCCTCCTCAAGAAACACAACCCAGGTGTATGGGATAAAGAATGCAAAAGGGCTTTTGACAAGGTCAAACAGTACTTATCCAATGCTCCGGTGCTGATGCCACCAAACCCCGATAAGCCATTGATACTTTATTTAACAGTATTTGAGAATTCCATGGGATTCGTACTTGGTCAGCATGATGAGTCGGGAAGGAAAGAAAAAGCTATTTACTATCTGAGTAAAAAGTTCACTGAATGTGAGACAAGATATCCACCGATAGAAAAGCTGTGTTGTGCCCTAGTTTGGACAACCCGAAGGTTGAGGCAGTATATGTTGTACCACACTACTTGGCTCATCTCAAAATTGGACCCTTTAAAATACATGATGAAGTCAACAGCCTTGACTGGAAGGATGGCCCGATGGCAAATTCTGCTTTTTGAATTCGACGTAGTCTATGTGAACCAGAAAGCAGTAAAAAGGAGTGCAATAGTAGATTTTCTGGCCAGTAGAGCTTTGGAAGATTACGAGCCCGTGAACTTTGATTTCCCGAATGAAGACTTGATGTGTGTTGCGACCATTGAAGAAGGTGCTCTGGAGGAACTTCCCTAAAAACTAAACTTCGATAGGGCGTCAAATGCTGTGGGTAATGGAATCGGGGTAGTCTTGGTATCTCCAAACGGAGATCATTATCCATTTACTAGTAAATTGGATTTTGATTGTACGAATAACATGACAGAATACGAAGCATGCATCATGGGTATTCGTGTAGCCATAGAACGCAAGATTAAAGTGCTAAAGGTGTATAGAGATTCTGCACTGGTGATTTATCAACTCAATGGAGAATGGGAGACCAGAGACCCCAAGTTGATTGATTATCGAAAACTGGTCCTTGAATTGGTTAAAGAGTTCGATGACATTACCTTCTGCTACCTTCCACGGGACGAAAATTAGATGGCCGATGCTTTGGCCACATTAGCTTTCACGATCAAGGTGAACAAACAAGAAGATGTCAAACCCATCCGGATGAGTATTTATGAAACTCCGGCTCACTGTTACAATATTGAAGAAGATTAAGAAAAAGATGATCACCTTTGGTATCACAATGTACTGCAATACGTGAGAAATCGTGAGTACCTAGACCAGGAAACCGAGAACGACAAAAGGACGCTGAGAAGACTGGCCATTGACTATGTCTTGGATGGGGAGATCCTTTACAAAAGAAGAAAGGATCAAGTGCTATTAAGATGTGAAGACGCTGTAAAGGCTAAGAAAATCTTAGAGGAAGTCCATGAGGGCGTCTGTGGGACACACGCTAATGGCTTTACAATGGCCAGACAAATTATGAGATTCGGGTATTATTGGTTCACAATGGAAGGAGACTATGTCAATTACGCCAAGAGATGCCATAAATGCCAAATCTATGGAGACAAAATTTATGTGCCTCATTCACTGCTGCATGTCATGACTTCCCCATGGCCATTCTCTATGTGGGGTATGGATGTGATTGGACCAATATCCCCGAAAGCTTCTAATGGGCATCGGTTCATCTTTGTGGTTATCGACTACTTCACCAAGTGGGTAGAAGCCGCTTCATATGCCAATGTTACAAAGTCGGCAGTGAGCAAATTCCTAAAAAAGGAGATCATATGTCGATATGGAATGCTAGAGAGGATCATATCTGACAACGCACTAAACTTGAACAATAGTGCGATAGCGGAAGACTGCAGTCAATTTAATATCAGACACCACAACTCGTCACCATATCGCCCGAAAATGAATGGGGCAGTGGAAGTGGCCAATAAAAACATTAAGAAGATTGTGGGGAAGATGACTGAGACCTACAAAGATTGGCATGAGAAGTTACCATTTGCTCTCTTTGCTTATCAAACATCAGTCAGAACCTTTATTGGGGCAACGCCTTTCTCTTTAGTCTACGAAATGGAAGTGGTTTTGCCAATCGAAGTCGAGATCCTGTCTCTTCGAGTATTGTCAGATTTAAAGTTAGATGAAGCAGATTGGATCCAGTCTCGATATGATCAATTGGACTTGATTGAAGAAAAGAGGCTAAGAGCTATCCGTCATGGTCAAATGTACCAAAAGCGAATGATGCGAGCCTATGATAAAAAGGTTTGCCCTAGGGAATTCCATGAGGAAGATCTAGTTCTGAAAAAGATCCTTCCTATACAGAAGGATTTTAGAGGAAAATGGATGCCCAATTGGGAGGGGCCTTACGTAGTGAAGAAAGCTTTCTTCGGAGGAGCATTGGTCCTAACTGAGATGGATGTTAAAAACTTGCCCAATCCTGTGAATTCAGATTCCGTCAAGAAGTATTTTACCTAAAGAGGGAGAGGCCAAAACGAAAACCCGCAAAGGGCATTTTGAAAAAAAAAAGATGGAGAGGCTAAGGTGAAAACCCGCAAAGGGCACTTTGAGACAAAATGGATGTTTGAGTTTGAAAACCGAAAAACGGGCAGCTCAAATTTTGAATATGAGGTATGTGGTAGTCTTGTCCTCCCAAAATAACAAGATGGAAGAACAATACATCTTGGAGCATCAACAAGACACGCGGGATCTCCTGAACACATATTTAGCTCGAAACGACCTTTGAGAAGTTGGAATAGTGAAGCTCGTGCTGCGATATTCGGAGGACCTTCTTCTCATTTTGTACCTTAGTAGATTTGCTATCCTGTTTAATTTATTCACTTTGAGTTTTGCTCAATAAAATTCCATCTTGTACATTATGATAATCTCTTTCGAGCATTTTTGTTGAAATCACAATTTTTGGACTTATAACATTCACACAAAAGAAGTTATGCATATTACTCTGGAAGGTCTCTAAATAGTACAAGGACCTGAAACAGGGCCACTAGTTAGGACTAACCAGATTAAAAAGTTGGAAATATTGAAAAAAGAATAGTTCAAATTGTGACTATTTCTTCAAATTTTCTGTCAAAGATACCGGCTAAACAAGAAGACACGATAGCACATCAATGATAGAACCCTGATGAACTATGAGCAATGACACCTTAAGCTTTTAAAAAGGAATCACTCTCATGACATTTCTACATTCATAATTACTCATCTAGTTAGGAGCATTGCACTCATTTTGATCATGACATCCTAATTATTTGGCATAAGCATAGGTATAGGAAACCGATTCTACAAATTATGCCCTTAGAGGACGGTGTAGCAACATTGGTGAATTCAAAGATCTTGTCTCCCTGAAGTTGCAGTGGAACAGATCAAAGAAGCAAGCCTTAATCCCCTAAGTATTAAGGTAACAGGCCGAAGATTGTAGATCTTGTCTCCCTAAGCAGTAGTGGAGCAAATCGAAGACAGTAAGCCTTAACCCCCTAAGTAGTAGGGTAACAGGCCGAAAATAGTGGATCTTATCTCCCTGAAGTTACAGTGGAATAGATCGAAGATAGTAGATCTTGTCTCCCTGAAGTTACAGTGGAGCAGATCGAAGCCAAGTCTTGTCTCCCTAAAGTTGCAGTGGAATAGACTGAACATAATAGATCTTATCTCCCTAAAGTTGCAGTGGAGCAGATCGAAGCCACAATCCTTATCTCTCTCTGAAGTTGCAGTAGAGTGGGATAAAATTACCCAAGTCTCATCTCCCTGAAGTTGCAGTAGAGCAGATTGAAGATAACAGATCTTCTCTCCCTAAAGTTGCAGTGGAGCATATTGAAGCTACCTGAAGAAAAGAAGCGCCAAAAGAAGTCGAGACCCAGTAGGTCCAGAAAAAATTGGCCCATTTATAGTCTTTGCTCTATTCTCGTTACACGACAATGAGCAAAGAGGGGCAGCTGTAATAGGACAATTGTGTCCTGGCCCTATTTATAAAATAAATACCAAATTATTAAACCAAAAAGTCCAAAGAATAAAGCCAAAATTAATAGTCTATCATAAAGTCCAAATATTACAACAAATATTAACAGTCCAAAACTATTACAATGGCCCATAGCCTAAACCTAATACAGCCCAAAACCCAGACCCAAATAATTCAAGGCCCGAATGGCCCAAAACTTATTAGAAACAAAAAACCCTAAGGTCTACTTTGTGCCGCAGCCAAGCCCCGGCCTCCATGCCTCCATACGCTCCAGCACCTCAGCAGCCACGCTACGCCCATGCCTCCATACTCCAGCACAGCTCCCGTACACACGCCAACGCACACCCCGTACCTACGAGCAAATACAAAACCACACAGCAGCAAATACGAAAAAGAAAAAAAACTATATTTTTATTTGGATTTTTCTTATTCTGTTTCGACTATAAAGCCAAGAACACGGCCATTGTAATTTTTTTATGCATACACACACAAAGAGAACACAAGAGAAAGCAATTGATATAAAAAAACAGAGCAAGGTGATTTTTGGGGCTTCATTTTTATCTTCTTTTTGAATCTGTTCGTTTTCTTCCTAGTTTTTGTATATACTCTTAAGCATAAGAGAATGAAACTAAAATAAGAGTTTACCTTGCGAGCCGGCCATCGTTTCCCTTTCGCTTCGCTGAAATTGAAGTTTGAATGGGATCTCAAGGCTAAAACTACCCCTTTGGAGTCCGAAAGCGCTGGTCGCCGTTCGTGGTGGCGCATAGGCGCCTAGGGGAGCATTTGGGGATTCGGCTGAGCAACAAAAGGGGGAGGCTAGGGCATTGTTAGGGTTCGGCTGAAGGAAGGCAATGCTTAGCCTTATGAGGGCAAAGAAACGACGCCGTTTTGACCAATTTTAATGGTCTAGATCCGACGCCGTATAGTGGCCTTCACCCGATGACCGGACCCATGCATGGTTGAGATTCGCGTGTTAGGTCTGGAAGGGATAATTACGTGCTAAGTCCTTTCTGTTCGCGCCATTATTCAATTGAATCTTTTTACTCTTTTTCGTTTTTTAATTTGTTCCTAAGATTTGTACATAGTTTTAATTTAACCAACGGTTAAACGCTGCGCTTTAGAATTTGGGGACAATTTCCTCCTTATTCCTCGAATATTTGCGCGTATCAAGCTTTAATTCTTAAGTCTGTTTTATAGCTTTATTTATTTGTAGATTGTCCTTTCAGTTTTATTTTTTGCTTCAGTCGAATACATTTTTTTGTATTTCAGCGCATGTTTTTCTTCTTTGTAAATTTTTTATATATTTTTTAAAAATTCATTTATTATTCGCCTTGTAACATATTATCATAGATTGTTTCATTTATATATATATACATTTTAATTCGTTCTATCTACAACTTATAATTTTAAAATTCTTTTATTTTCTTACGTTTGAAGATTTATATGGTATTCGACCTTATACTATTATACATATTAAATTATTTTCACAATAGTCCACGTTATTGATTTCATATTATTCTACGTAAATATTTTTCTGTGTATGTGTATATGATTTGTAAAACTATTATGTTTCTAAGATTATATTTCACTATACATTTTTATAATCTTTGCATATTTTGTACATAATTTAAATTTTTTATATTATATATAAATTGTCAATTTTAGTTTTAAATTCAACGATTCGTATATTGTATAAATTATGTGTTCATTTATTCGTCATTATTTTAAGAAATGTCTTATACCACATTAACTTCTAAATTCCATTTTGTTTTGTACATGTTTTGTTGATTGATTTATATGGTGCCATATATTATCGTTGCATATTATTTATTCATTTTATTGTTATATCAACCGTTCTCCATCCATGTTGAGAAGTTCGATCATATTTGCCTTAGATTAGTCATACTTGATTATTAGTTTGCCAATTGACATTGTATTTTGTGAGTGTATATTACCCCATGTTCTATTTTCCTTTTAGTCTACGAATGTTGCATTATGATTTTTAACTTCCTTTTAAAAATTTAATTAATTATTCTATCTTATTTCAAGTAAAATTAATACATTTTGAGCTAGTTCTACGATTGTTTATTTGAAGATTCATCAAAACAAAGGCAATATTCGATGTTTGGAAATTCGGGGAATAGCACCCTATCGTGCTGGGTTTCGATTTCCCGTTTGTTCAAAATAATCAAATATTCCTTTAGAATTTTACTCGTGTTTTTCCAAACGCTAAAACAAGGCAATATCCGATGTTAAGAAATTCGGGGAATAGTGCCCTATCGTGCTGAGTTTCGATTTCCCATTTGTTCAAAATAATCGAATATTCCTTTGGAATTTCACTCGTGTTTTCTAAACCAAGGCAATGTTCAATGTTTGGAAATTCGAGGAATCGTACCCTACCGTGCTGGGTTTCGATTTTTCGTTGGACTAAATAATTGGGCATCCTTTTGTAATTTACAACATATGAACTTTTGGAAGTCGAAATTTATCGTGTTTTCGAGGGTATAAAGGATCGTGTCCTATCGTGCTAGATGTGATGCTATATTCCTCTGAAACAATAAAATTTTGATGACCAACTTGAACCATTCAAATGTTTTCAAAGGAATCACATTTCAAAAACATTTTTAAATCTTAGACATAAGGACAGTATTTAATCGATTCGGTACCAATTTTGGGCGTAGTGAGGGTGTTAATCCTTCCTCATGCGTTACCGACTCCCGAACCCGTTTTCTCATATTTACGTAGGCCAAATTTGATTTAAATGGAATAAAATGCTTTATTAGGTGATCCAATCACACCTAAACAAAAAAAGGATTGGTGGCGACTCCATATTTTGTTTTCAAAGTCGATCCTCCGTTTTTTTTTTTAAAATCAAATCAAAAAATTGGTTTCGACAATTATATTATATTATTATATTATATTTAGTAATAATTATTATTTACTTATATAATAAGTAAATACATATAAGTATTTACAAATGTGCAAACATGTATATTACACATGTACTATATTTTTAGCATACACTTGTTTCTTTTTGGTTTATTTACTAATTTAATCCCTTGACTTTTCTATAGTTTATAATTAACTTTCACACTTTATTCAATTTAATCCTTATACCAAATTATCCTTAATTCGAACTAATTCACTTAATTAAAATCTAATTAACCACTCACTTAACTTCGTAAATATTTCTAATAAATATTTATGAATCTAATTTTCAAAATCGAAGACCCAAAAACTCATTTTTTGGATGAACTTAAAATTTGGGTCGTTACATTAAATGTGTCTAATAGCTATGGTTTATTAGAGTGAAAGTCCTTATGATGTTATTAGCCCATTTTTAGAGTTAGTAGATGTTGGTGGGTGGAATTTGGTGTAGTTATTAAATTTATTAAGGGATAAAATGGTAAAATGGTTATTAATGATAAAATAAATAAAACAAACCAAATTTTTAGTGCTTCTTCTTCAACTAGCCGATTCTTGCATGAAGAATAGCCATTTTTGTGCTCAAACATTCGGCCAACTTGTCTAGCTTACATGTAAGTTCAATTTTGTTCCATTTTTAATGATTTCTATGTTTTTGAGCTCGTTGCAGCTTAATCTAGCTGGCCCGTACCTTCGTTTTCGAAATTATCATAGGTTTTGAATGATGCCATTGTTGAATACTTGGGTATTTTGAAGTTTCTTGTTAAATTATTAATGATTGTTAATAGATATACAAGTTTTATAATGTGATTTTTGACAAAAGTGCAAAATAGAGATTTTTTGTGAAAATGTAAAATGTTGTGGTTAAAAGTGTGAATATGATGAAATTCTGGGCTGCTAGTATTGTACAATAAATTCAGCTAAACATGGGTTTCATGGAAATTTATCGAATTTGCATTTTTAAGAGCTGAGGACTAAATTGTAAACAATGTAAAAGTATAGGGTTAATTGTGTAATTTGCCAAAAATATGAATTATTGACTAATTTGATTAGATTGAATACTGGGTATGTTGAATTTGATAATATATAGACCAAGATAAGCCGAGTTCGGGTTTAGATCGGGGAAAGGAAAAGATTAACGAGTAGTCGTTAACGAGTAGTCGTTAGTTGATATCTTAGCAACCCGAGGTAAGTTCATATAATTAGAATTGAATTTCAAATAAATTGTATTTATTTGAAATGGATGAATAGGGATTGAATATATGTAATTAATGAAATTTGAATGCCTATATTATTGTTTACTGTGAAATACCGAGTCTCGTTTGAACCATAGAAAGTCATAGGATACAAGTGACATGTCACTAGGGTTACCGTTTGGTCGAGCTCCTGCATTTGTTGCGGGCTCACCATAGCTCGTATGATCTTACCGTTTCAACTCTTCGGGGCTTACCGTTTCAGCTCTACGGAGCTTACCGTTCAGCTCTTCGGAGCTTACCGATCATGGCTCGAAAGAGCGAAAATGATGATGAATTGACGGATTGCTAATTTATACACTTAATGTGTATCACCCGAGTATCCCTTGATATTTCAGTAGGTTCAACGGGCATTATACTGACATGATTTATGAAAATTATAATATAAGAACCCTATGATTTACATGAATTATAAGTTACATGAAATACATGGATTTTATGATATATGAATACTTGAATTATGTGGATAATATGATACATGAGATACTTAAATAATTAGTATTTATGCAATGATACTTGGTTTACATGATATGATAGATAAAGTTAATGTTATATGAATGTTATTTGTTTGGTTTCATCCTTATGAAGGGATGAATATATGAATGTTAGATGACTAACTTGTGAATGGTGATGTGAATAGGCATTATGAGCAATTGGGTTGGATTTTAATTTGTTATAATGCTTATTGTCATTTGGTAAGTTTATTTCTATATTATACGTGCTTACTAAGCTTAATGCTTACTTTGTTTATTTTTTTCATGTTTTATAGATTCGAAAGTTTGCTCAATTCAGATAAAGTTGGAGATTACTATCACACTATCCAGGTGACTTTTTGGTACTTTTGGAACTCATGGAAGATATGTAAATATGGCATGTATAAGCTAGTTTATAGGTTGTGAAGTATGACTATCTTATGTTAATGACTTTGTTGTGAACTTGGTATATGAACAAACTATGTGATATGACTTGAAGTAGTAATAGTTGTTTTGGCTTATAAAAGATGGAATGGAAAGATGCAAATGTTGTTTTGAGAAGTGATTTATACATGCTTAGTCCACGAATGCAAAATTTGTATATTTGAATGATACCAAATGAGGTATGTGTGCATGAATATGTTTGGTAATGACTTGATTTAGTAAGTTGATATGAATTGTTTGGAATGCCTATTATGATATTGAATTGGTTGAGATTTGGAGCATGTTTGGAATTGGTATTATAGGTTTATGAAATGTATATGAAATGGTTGCCTATTGATGTGTAAATATGGTATAAATTGCTTGTATAAGGATACTTAAATTGGATGGCAAAGTTGGCTTGGTAAATAGCCTATTTTTGTTCACACGGCCTGGCACACAGGCATGTGGCTTAGCCATGTAACACCCAGTTTTCACACGGGCTGGTCATACGGGCGTGTGGTTGGCCGTGTATGCAAGTTAGTATGTATGCCCTGATTTTACACGGCCTGAGACACGGGCATGTCTGTGAGTCATGTGTACCACACGGGCTAGACACACGGACGTATGGTCTGGCGGTGTGAGTAAGTGAGAGAGATACACGGGGTTAGACGCGAGAGTTACACGGGGTCAGACACGGGCTGAGACATGGCCATGTGATCCCATTTCGAATGTCCACACGGCCAGAGATACGGGCGTGTCACTTGGCTGTGTGAGAGACATAGTTGGGGCACACGGGCGTGTGACCCCTCCAGTTTTGACAAGTTTCTAAGTTTCTGAAATTTCTATATGTTATCGATTTAGTCTCGAATGCATGTTTTAAATCTTGTATGTTCGATTTAAGTATATATTGAATAGGAATGAATGATATTTACCGAAATGATGTTATACTTGATTAATGATTGTTCTGAGCTGAGTTACAAGTCCGATAATGCCTCTTAACCTACTTCAGCGATGGTTACGGGTTAGGGGTGTTACAGGAAAAGTGACAAGTGTGCAAGACATGGCAAGGCCATGGCAAAGTGTGTGCAAAACTAAAGTAATATGTGGCATCAAGCAGATGACGTACTCAAATCCGTAAGATGTTCTTTAATTTGACGAAAAATGGTAAGTGACATGTAAACTAAAGTGATAGAAATTGAATAGTTGTTAATATTGAGCTCAATCATGTGATGTGTATTGACTGTGATTGTGATTGGCAGGAAATTATAGTAAATTATGTGGTTTATGATTTACTGTAAAATGTTTGGTAAGGTTTATCTTTACAACTTATGAACTTACTAAGCTTACATAAGCTTACTTCTGTGTGTTTAATGTTCTTTGTAGATTGACGTAAAATTGATGGATCAGATCAACATATCAAGGCACACTATCCAGATTACTTTGGTAAATTTTATTGTGCATCTTAAGGTTTATATGGCATGTATAGGGTTTAATTAAAAGGAAGTGAAGGTGTTATAAACTTAGTTATCAACATTTTTCATTAAAACAATTTTGGACAGTAGTAGTAGCCCGACTTTAAAAATTCACAAAAAATTGTGGAAATCGAATTAGAGGTTGAATAAAATATGAAATTAATTCCTATTAAGTCTAGTTTTACATAGAAGAAATGATGTAAGCAAAAGAATTTCATTTTATGAGATATTTTAATTTTTTTGAGACAAGATCAGAATAATTTCGGGTTCTCCTGTTCTGAATTTGGAAAATCATTAAAAATTGTATAAAAAAATATTTGGGGTTTAAATTTATATGTTTAAATTATTAATGAGTCTATTTTCAAGAGAAATACATGGAAGCATTATCCAAACCCCGTACTAATAGATAATTAATTTTTAGTAAAGAAAGGTCGAAGTTGTTAAACAGCAGAACAGGGGTAAATTTAAAGATTTTACTCTACTTATTCGCTAAACCATAAATTCTGAAAATTTTATGGAAAGGTATTTGAGTCTAGTTTCAAAAACATTAAGCAGATCTTAATTTATAATTTTTTAGCTCAAGATATAAATAATTTAGTGACTATGACTTGAGTGGATAGTTTTGATATGAACATAAGTAAATAGTGAAATTATGTGTAATTATTCTGTAAACTCCGATAACATCTAGTAACCTTGTTCCAGCGACGGATGTGGGTTAAGGGTGTTAGATAGGGTTGGTAAGTTGTCTCACAAAAAAGTTCACCAAATGACGAATTCCAGCAACGCGTTCCGTAAAAAAGGCGTACTGTCAAATCCATACAATACTCTACCCAAACACTGAACAGATGATTCACCAATCTCATCCTTTTTCTACCCTAGCTTAATCAAATATACGCCAAACAACATATTGATACGGTCTATAATGGGCAGGCTGTTACACGAACTATGTAAACAAAACTTGGTATTCTTTGTGCTTTTGTTTGCATATTTTTTATAATGCCAAGTCGTAGTGGCCACTACAATCAAACACATCCATTAACTATTTTTTCATTCAAAAAATAGCAATTATAGGTAGCCACAATTGGTATTAGAGCTTAACATTTAATGTATCTAGTGGTGATTCCTGGTGTTATTGTTTGTTGAAAATAAAAGGATCTTGAATTACCTGTCCCCTTATGTTAGAAAGTGATAAGTATCTCTACTGGAAGGCTAGAATGAAAGTTTATATCAAGTTTGTTGATGAGAAAGTATAACTTTTTGTTCTCACTAGCTAACAAACTCCTACTATCAATTCTACAGTTAGAAAGATTCTTAAACTTGGAGTTGAGTGGACAACTGAAGAAAAGAGAGTTGTAAATGCTAACTCTAAATTCATGTATGTCACATTCTATGGTATTGACTTGCAATAGTTCAAACGTGTTTCCAAGTGTATTATTAGAAATGAAGCATGGAAATTTCTCTAAATTGCTCATGAGGGAAGAAATATTGTTAAGCGATCCAAGATGCGAATGCTAATGATAAGTTCAAGGCTGTAAAAATCCAAGATTCTGAGATTATTGGCAAGTTTTATGTAAAATTGTGTGATCTGCCTAACCAGGTGTTTGCCATTAGAAAAGAGTATTCCAACTCTAAACTTGTGTGAAAGGTTCTAAGGTCACTACTTGAAAGGTTCTCGATTAAGGTAATTACTATAATAGAGGTCAAAGATTTGGGTAACTTGAAATTTGATAAGTTGATTGAATCTCTACAAACTTTTGAGATGAACTTGGATTAATATCAAAGAGGAATAGGTCAAATGGGGAAAAAAATATTGCTCTTTAGGTGGCTAATGATGAGACTGGTCCTAAAGCCATTGACATAAAAGAATTTCAAGAGTAGATTGCACTGTGTTAGAATTAAATGACCCGAATCCTTATTTAAATAAAATACAATGGTAAAATAAAATAAAAGTAAAATCCATATAGAACTACACTTCTTTTATTTTATTTTAGAATAAGGTTTTTTAAGCTTTATTAAACTCCATCTATTTTATATTGATTAGAATAAGGTGTTTTAGTTTTACTAGAATATGGCTTTACAAGCCTATAAATAGACATAGTCTATTCCTCTTGTAATTAATTCGAATTTGACATAGTGAATTTTCTTCTTTTCTGCCCGTGGTTTTTTCCCGAAAGGGTTTTCACGTAAAATCTGTGTGTTCTTTATTTTATTATTTTATTTTATTTTATTTTATTTTCACAAATTGGTATCAGCTTTCGGGTTGTTCATCTCGATCACGGTAATGGAGTCTTTGAAGTATGAAATTTCGTTATTAGATCGCAACACCAGATTTACGTTATGGTAGATTAAGATGCAAGCAGTTCTTGCACAGATGGATCTCGAGGATGCCCTGCTAGGGATAGATAAGATGCCTTCGACATTAACAGATGAAGAGAAGAAGCGTAAGGATCGAAAGGCATTAACACAATTACATCTGCATTTGTCCAACGAAATTTTACAGGATGTGATGAAAGAGAAAACCGTCACTGCATTATGGAAGAGGCTAGAACAAATATGTATGTCGAAAACTCTAACAAGCAAGTTGCATATGAAGCAGCGTCTTTATGCTCATCGTTTGGAGGAAGGTGTGTTCAGACACCTAACACTTACATAGTTGTTTAAAGAAATTCTCTCAAACTTGGAGGCCATAGAGGTTCAGTATTATAAGGAAGATCTAGGGTTGATTCTACTTTGTTCGTTGCCCCCGTCTTATTCAACCTTTAGAGACATGATTTTATATAGTCGTGAGTCTCTCACAGTTGATAAGGTTTATGATTCTTTGACCTCGTATGATAAGATAAAACATCTTGTGGTTAAACCCGACTCTCAGGGAGAGAGTCTTATTGTTCTTGGGAGACAAGATCAGAATGTTGATGATGATCGTGAAAGGATACAGGAACGGAATCCTCGCGGTAAATCTAAGGGTAGATGAAAGTCTTCAAATAGAGGTAAAACTTGTAACTTCTGCAAGAAGAAATGGCACATTAAATCTGAGTGCTATAAGCTACAAAACAAGATTAAAAGGGAGGCTGCGAATCAAAAGGGAAAACAACCAGAAAATTTCGGTGAAACTGATGTTCTAGAAGACTACAGTGATGGTGAACTTCTAGTCGCTTCCATCAACAATTCTAAAGTGGGCGAGAAGTGGATACTTGATTCAAGCTTCACTTTCCACATGAGTCTCAATCGGGATTTGTTTACAACTTACGAAGTAGTGTCTAAAGGTGTTATTTTGATGGGAAATAATGCTTCATGTAAAATCGCAGGTGTTGGAACAATTAAAGTTAAGATGTTTGATGGAGTTATTAGAACACTTAGTGACGTACGACATGTTCCAGAATTGAAGAGAAATTTAATTTCGTTGAGTACTCTTGATTCAAAAGGGTACAGATACATAACTGAAAGTGGAGTTTTAAAGATTTCCAAAGGTTCCCTTATTGTGATGAAAGGGCAGAGAAAGACTACCAAGTTATATATTTTGTAGGGTTCTACTGTTATTGATGATGTAGCTATCGCTTCCTCTTCCTTGTCAGATGATGATATTACTAAAATTTGGCATATGGACCTAGGGCGTATGAGTGAGAATAGCATGGCGAAATTGAGCAAAAGAGGACTTCTTGATGGGTAAGAAATTTGCAAACTGAATTTCTGTGAACACTGTGTTTTTTGGAAACAAAAAAGAGTTCGATTCACCAGAGGAATCCATAACACGAAGGGAACGTTGGAGTATATTCATTCTAATCTGTGGGGGCCATCCAGAGTGCCTTCGAGAGGTGTAGCTAATTATATGTTAACTTTTATTAATGATTTTTCCAGAAAAGTTTGGGCATTCTTCCTAAAGTAGAAAAGTGATGTGTTTTTCACATTTAAGTCTTGGAAAATTATGATTGAAAAACAGACGGGAAAACAAATAAAATACCTGCGCACAGACAATGGCTTAGAGTTCTGTTCTGATGAGTTTAATAGATTGTGCAAGTCAGAAGGGATCGTGAGACACTTGACAGTTCGTCATACTCCACAGCAAAACGGCGTTACAGAACGAATGAACAGAACGATCATGGAGAAGGTTCAATGTATGTTGCCAAATGCCAACCTACCAAAGTTGTTTTGGGTAGAAGTAGCCTCTACTGCATGTTTTTTGATCAACCGATCTCCATCCGTTGCCATTGAGAAAAAGACTCCACAAGAGGTATGGTCTGGTAATCCTGCTAATTATTCTGACTTAAAGATCTTTGGGTGTCCTGCGTATACTCATGTTGATAATAGAAAATTGGAACCGAGATCCATTAAATGTGTTTTTCTTGGTTATAAAGCTGGTGTAAAAGGGTATAAGTTACGGTGTCCTGAAAATAGAAAAGTTGTGATTAGCAGAGATGTCGTTTTTGATGAAACTGCTATGCTACCTAACTTATCTCTTAAAGACTCTTCCAATAAAGAAAATCAAAAGCAGGTGGAGCATCAGATTAATACAGAGTTGACTCCTCAAGGCAGTACAAAAATTGAGAATAGAGTTGCTTCTTCACCACAGTACTCTAGTGTAGTGGGATCTCTCATGTATGCTATGGCTTGTTCACGTCCAGATTTATCATATGCAGTCAGTGCAGTTAGCAAATCCCGATAAATAACACTGGAAAACAGTTTAGTGGATTTTAAGATACTTACGAGGTACTACTGATGTTTGCTTACAGTTTGTAAGAACTAGAGATGGAGTCATTGGGTATGTTGATGCTGATTTTGCTGGAGACCTTGATAGAAGAAGATCTCTCACAGGTTATGTCTTTACAATCGGAGGTTGTGCAATCAGTTGGAAAGCCACTTTGCAAACTCTGATCGCTTTGTCTACCATCAAGGCCGAGTACATGGCGACATCGAGGCTTGTAAAGAAGCTATTTGGTTGAAAGGACTCTTTAGTGAACTCACTGAAGACCTTCAAATCAGTATAGTATTTTGTGATAGTCAGAGTGCAATCTTCCTTACAAAAGATCAAATGTTTCATGAGAACAAAACACATTGATGTTCGGTATCATTTTGTTCATGATATTATTGCTCGTGGTGATATTGTTGTGAGCAAAATTAGTACTCATGAAAATCCTGCTGATATGATGACTAAGTCACTTCCTATAACCAAGTTTGAGCATTGCTTAGACTTGGTTGGTGTTTATTGTTGAAGTTAAACCCTTAAGGGGTTTTATGGAAGAGGTGGAGAACTTGTTCGTTGAGAGTTCACGATGAAGAACTTGTTCATTGAGAATTCATGTCAAGGTAGAAATTGTTAGAATTAAATGACCCGAATCCTTATTTAAATAAAATACAGTGGTAAAATAAAATAAAAGTAAAATCCATAAAGAACTACACTTCTTTTATTTTATTTTATAATAAGGTGTTTTAAGCCTTATTAAACTGCATCTATTTTATATTGATTAGAATAAGGTGTTTCAGTTTTACTAGAATATGGCTTTACAAGCCTATAAATAAATATAGTCTATTCTTTTTGTAATTAATTCAAATTCGACATAGTGATTTTTCTTCTCCTATGTCTGTGGTTTTTTCCCGAAAGGGTTTCCACGTAAAATCTGTGTGTTCTTTATTTTATTTTTTATTTTATTTTATTTTATTTTCACACACTGCTTACTAATAATTTTAATATGGCCTTTAAGAAGCAATTTAGAAGATTCAAGAAGTTTGATACATCAAAGAACACTTCTAAAACCAAGAGTAAAGATGTAGTTGTCAAGGAGGAAGCTGAAAAAGAAAACAAGAAAGACATATGGTGTCATGAATGCCTTGGCTACGGTCATATTCAGGTTGAGTGTGCAAACACTCTTAAGAAGAAAAAGAAGTCTTTATGCATGACCTAGAGTGATGAAGACACCTTTAGCAATTCTAAATTTGATAAGGACCAAGGGAACATTTATGTAGCCTTTACTTCAAATGTAGTTTCTAGTTTAGAGGCTGAAATAGATAATGGCTCAAATGATGGTTCTAAAGGAGAGTTTCTGAACACGTATAAGATTATTGTGGGAGAATAGGAATAGGTGTGTGATTTGATTTCAAAATTGGCTTAAAAGAATGCTCAGAAGGCCTTAACATTTTGACATCTCGTGTCTAATAGTTTCCACTCTAAAATACAAGTAGTGGAGGTAAAAAAAAACTACTTGAAGCCATCTAACGCAGCTGATAAAAAAACTTAAAAAGGAAGAGAGAAATGTAAAAACAAACTTTGTTGTTTCTTACCTGAAGGCCATAACCAATAGATCTTACATATACTTATAATAATAAACCTTGTCTAAACCATATTCAAACTATATCATAATTCTGATTCTTAACCAATCATTTTTTTCCCATATCATCATTATTCAAAGCATAATCTTCATCTAACTCTTAGTCATCATCTTCATCCTAAAATTTATCTAAAATCTACATTGGTTTCCAAAACTATTAACAATTAATGTAAAATTTTAATTAGTGAAGCTTTATATTCAACATGTATTTTACTCTTATGCTTCCCTAACTCAATACTTAAAATGAGATAAAATGTCCAAAATGAGAATACAACCCACATATATTTAAAGATCATATTTGCTCATGTTTAAAAATGTATTCAACACTGATTTTTTTATGAGTCTGTTTATTTTCATGCTAAAAATTGAAGAAATCACGAGATTGGTGTCAATGCTTTACTTACTGAGATAGTCACCAACGGTAGTTTTAGTGATGGACCATGAGTGAATGTGTACTGAATTCATGTTTCAAGCTTAATTTTGAATGTCTGAACTAATACATTCAGATAAAAGCGATTGAGATCATGTAAAAGAAGAGTTATCCCTTATTTTATGTTCATCGAGTTGTAGTTCTTATCGGATTCGATTTCTTATGTGATTAAACCAGTAATCCTTTTTTTTTTTTTTGTGTGTGTGTGTATAAACCTTAACTTCTGTTGTAGTCTCTTTCCAGATTTCATCAACTTCCCGAATTCGACCACAGTTGCCAGATGTGGCTTGCAGGCCACTATGACCGACATAAGAAACCACCACTAGGATCGTTGTTATCCTCTGGTCATGCCTATCTGGCTCTCTTCTTCAATTATTAGTTAGATTCTAAGGATGAAAAAGATTTTAAAATTTTCGTAATTCCAAGGGGGGAATGGTAGAGAAAGCAACAGTAGAGATGGTGGGAGCTTTATCATGGATTTCAAAGCTTATCCGAGGCGTTCAGGGTGGCCAACACCAAGATCATTAGAGCACTTCATTAAAACATCACTAGCAAGCTTCACTTGGAATCGTCATTGACTCAAGCTCTCTCTCTCTCTATCTCTCTCTCCAATCAAATCAACCAAAAATGGAGGTTCGAGTCTTGGGGTATATGAAATGATAACTACCCAAAGGTTGTTCAGTGGCTCATCCAACAATGCCTCTATGGTGCATTTGTCAATCCTTATTCAAGGCCAACAATGACTCCGGTAGCAGCTCTCAGGAGATGGCCCCTAGCCTGGGTTTGGGTCAAATCTGGGATCCTATTAACACTCAATTCTTTGAGGGGCTTGAGTTGTCTCAGCAAAGCAGGAGGCAATATATGGAATTTGAGCAGTCCAATGCGTATGACACTTGCACGTAGCATATTCACTGGTCGCCTTAGTTTCTATTTCCAGTGGATGTCATTGGGCAGTTCTCGTTCCCATTCTTATATCATCATGTATGACTTACGGTATCTTAGGCATCTGCTTTTTTGTTCAAGTGGGACTCGAGTTGAATAAACCCAAACTCTGAATCCTTTGGTTTTCCCTTTTGCCTAAAACAAATTATGCTCTTACATACTCTTATTGCCCTTGCTGCTGCCTGATTCACTCGGGCATTGTAGTAAACAATTTGGCTATTTTATCCATCTGAAAAAAAAAATTAATATTTACAAAAATAATCTTGGTTTAAAAAATTCACCTAAATTATTTAAAATAAACAGTAAAATTAAATTATGAGAATTAGATAGCCGATATCACTATTTTTTCTATTGAAAAAATAATTTTTAAAATTTTGAACACTAAATGATCAACACCTATATATCTTTTTTCAAAAAAAAAAATTTAAGTGTTAAACACTAGTCATTTGAATAAATATTTTTGAATCAGAATATTTTTATAAATATTAATTTTTTTTGACAGATCAGTAAAATAGCCAAACAATGTATTTGTATTTTGTTGTGATGGGTCGTAATTATGGTTTCGCCATTAATGCATCTCTGGAAGTTCAGCTTTTTTTCATTTATCTTTAAAATAAATTTGTTAGCGTTGAATCAGATCATTTTTCTAATGGAGATTTTAGTGCTGATTTTGATTTACTTTCTGGCAAGGAATTACATCACCTGCCGCAGATGCTGGATGCTATTCAGTGGTTCTGAAAAATAATTTTCATCTTAATCTGAAAATTGCAACTCACCTTACATAATAAGGAAGAAAACAAATCTGTTAATTAATTTCCCAGTGATACGGCTCTTGAATTCTTACAACTCATGGTGTGGTGGAAAACCATAGATTTCTTCACGTCTTCTACAATTCCATTCCTAGTATCACCTAGTGCTGCAAATATATAAATATATGTGTGTGTGTGTGTATACATACATACATATATATATTATCCTCTCTTTGTAGTCCCTGTTCAACTGATCCATCAGCACCCCAGCTCTTTGCTCATGTTGACTTTAAAAAGTGATTAGCAAAGCGCTGAAAATTACCTGCTTCCACAAACCCCATTAGCAGCAACCTCAAACATCTGGGTGAAAGTGGAATGCCTTCACCAGACTCAGTTCAAACACAAATTTTTTGGACATCCTATAAACAAACTCCACCCTAGTGGTCATCTTCATTTGTTCCAGGGCAGCTGGACAAAAGTGCTTCCATCGATTCATACTGAAACAAATCGAAGTTTAAAACATAAAACAATAAAAAATTCACAGTTTTCGAATATGGTTTTAACTTAAATTTCTAGTGCAATGCAAAGCTTTAAAGCGGCAAAAATGTTGAGAGGAATCCAACTTACTTGAAATCCACAGAAGGGGCAGTACTGATATTCATCTCTCAATTTCATCACTATATCTTGCAAATCCTGCAGATAAGATCCTCTTCCAGTTAAACAATCAGAAAAAAGACCATAAATTTCACAATAAAGAACATCTAAGGCTCTTAGTCAGATTCAGATGCAAAAGAACCATATGAGAAAATAAGTTAATGCCAAAAGTATTGTTAGCACAACTTCGCACTAGTATGCCTTCAACTAGTTAAAAGCTAAATGTACCACTAGCACAAGTTTGTGCTAGCCTACCTTCAACCTTCTGGCCAAGCAACTGAATGAGAACAGATGTCATAAGACTAGCTAGGTTTGTCGATCTTTTGTTCGCAAACATCAACTTCTAGTCAGAACTCACCCACCCGATGGATATAAGTTCAATACCACCAAGAAAGCTAAGTTGACAAACTCTAACTTTTTGAACAGTTACTTAGCTATTGATATCTCAAATAGGAACACAGCTAAAGTTCTGGTAGCAACTGCTGTCCTTTCAGGAGGACAACAGTGCAAGAAGACTACAGTCTGACTGAAGACTTTGACCTCATTCCATTAGAACATACCTTTTCCTCGGAGCACATATTAAGGAAATGATGTAATATCATTCTTTAGCAAGAGCATGCATGCAGCTTACCATACAACCATCCTCTCTATATTTTTGCTCAACAATACTTTATCTAACACCAAAACCCCAAGGACCACTAGCTCAGCTACTTTTAGGATTACAACATGCACCCTAAAATGTTGAAACTTAAATGTAGTTATATGATCATAACTAATGAGGGATAAGGAATCAGATTCCCACAACTTAAATGCTTGATGTCCTTAGTGAAATCACACACTTATAACCACAACTGAATGCAACAATGACCAAGACCAAAGCAGGCATGTGAGCCCATGTTGACTGGGGATATTCTAATGCTGCAAGCTGATACTACCAGTGCAGCTACTTTTCAGACCTAAACCTTAGGCCTTCAAAAGCTTAAATTCAAGTTACTAGTTGTGACTTGAACACATAAATCGGTTTCACAGTCACACTTCTATCTACAATGTATCAGATTGTAGTAGTTTAGGTCTAAAATGTAGTTCAGCCACTTGTTTTTTGGTTGAATGAGATTATGAGGCATTATTAGACATGTATATCAGAGAGGCATGTCTGTTTGAATTCATAAATAGTGTTTAAACTACTAAAAGCGAAAATCATTTCATGCATAAAAGCACTAGCTATAAATGCCGACTTAGTTTGCATGTTAACTAGCACAAAGCAGTCAAATAATTAAACTGACATAAAATCATCAACAAGATACTCAAACCAAATTTTTCTTCAATCAGAACATTTTAATCTTTGTTATTCACAATCCACTTCAGTTGAAGTATTCTGTTGGTAAAGTATGAAATATGTGGACAGGGCAACTGGAAAATCTGCTAAAACTAGATAAATGCAACACAAGGAAATGAGGCAAATCTATACCAGTGTAGAACTGTATGTAACATAGGCATTAACAAAATATGCTAAGTTAGTCTAAAATAAGTTTGTACAACAATATTCAGTATTTATATGTGCGGATACTTATAAATAATATATATGTAACTTTACATACCTCTTCTGTTACCTCTTCTTCTTCTTCCTCTTCATCCTGTCCCCCCTCCTCTTCCTCTTCATTCTTCTTTGGCACAACAACTTCTTTATTCTCTAGTTGATCAAGGGCTGCCTTTGCCTTCTTGTAGTTTACAACAACTCTCCTACTACGCCATTGTGATTTTTGCCATGAACCAAATTCTGCCATCAAAGCCTCCTCATTCTTCTTTTTTCTCTCGAACTCAATCTCCTCTCTCTTCCTCTTCTCCTTAAGTGGGTCTTCCCGTCCAATTCCAGCACGTGACCTCCGAATGTCAAGCCCCACTGGCTCAACCAGACCAGAGCCCTCCTTTCCCAGTGCTGAGCCTGGGGTGTAACCCATTTGCTTTAACAACTTGAACCCAATGTTAGATTGTGGTATTGGAGCATCTATTTTTGCTAAGGTTTGCTGGTCCTCTTCTAACTGCTTTCTCTCTCTTTCAATTTTACGCTGTTCTTGCCAGTCCAACGTTTTGGACTTTTTCTTCGATGGTTGGGAACTCAAAGGATTGGAATTAGGAATCTGCAAGGAATTCCTATACTTTCAGTAAACCTATAGACTGTAGTAGTCGCCACAAATAGCAAGGGAAGAAAGGTATTTCAGATTTCATTTCTAAAAATACACAATGTGTGATTTGTTAGTGTTACATTAGCAAATATCAATACGATGCGAGCAAAACTAAATACCCTTCTCCAAAATGCTAAAACCCTAACCTGTCAAACCCACAATTTATCAAAAATTTCCTAATACCCAGAAGAGAGTAGGGTTTGTTCCAGCTCTTCCTTAACCCTGATAAGACTCCTTTTACTTAGGCCAAAAAAGAAAAGAAAGCCATACTTACATAAAATCTCATAAGAAGCAAGAACTAAAAGAAAAAACTGAATTCAGAGGCTTCATTTGCAAATTCTAAAAAGAGAAACAAATTGGGCATTTGAACGGGAAAAAAAAAAAGCAACCTTTTTGAGAGAAAATTTAGAAGTGTTGGAAGGCTCAGGAGGAAGAAACTGAGACAAATCTCCCATATAATCTTCTTCGCCTTCGCCATTGCTTGGTTGAATTCTGGTTGATTCTTGTTCCGCCATTTTCACCTTTCAGAAAACAGAGAAGAAAGTTCGGTCTAAAAGAGTTGAAAGTTCCTGTCTGGCTTCTCGACCCAAAAGTATGGGCTTTTTTGTTTTTAAGCCATTTTGAACTCGGACCGGGTAAAAGAATCGGTTATTTTCGGATCCGAAACGAACATGCTTCCTGACTGAAACAACCTTAACGGCTTTTGCTGACGTGGATTCTCTTTGTATAAGCCCCGCCACTCCGCCTTGCCTCTCTGCGCTTTTCTTCAACTATGCCTCTTCCATCAATTTCAAGTCAAAAACACTCCTCAAAGTACAACTTTTCTCTCTTTTTTTGTTAATAATTTTATCTTTAAATTCTCTGCATTTCTTTTTCACGAAAACCGTAACCGAAAACTGGTATTACTCTGTTTGTTTTCCGAGAAAACCAGGGAAATTTCAAGAAACTTGCTTAACTTTCCGCCAAATCCAAAATCTCACAACCTTAGTCTGATTTGATCATCATTAAAGTTTCTTTCCTTTTATATCGGTTTGTTTTTTTTTCTCAGAATCTGTTTTTTCTTTGTGATCAGTACCTATCATTTTCCTCTCTTTTTTTCCTCTTCGTTTCCAGGAAAAGCTAAGATTCTTGACGAAAATGTATAAGGAGCTGCTGCGTTTTTATTTCATTGTGCTTGTTTCCTTGGCGACTTTGTTTTCAGAATCTAATGCTACTACGGATAAACTTGATGGTAATTTCGTTTCGATCTTTTTATTCCCTCTCAACTTTCTTAATGACTTCCTTTATATATTTTCTGTATGGTTTTATATGACTGTTTATCATCTTCTTACCGTCAAGTACTTCATTAGTTACTTAATTACCTTACTGGAAAAGAAAGATAAAAACTGGATCGAGATTTTGTTTTGCATTGGATTCTATTTTTAAATTTTACCTGAGGCCTAATTCTGGCGGGAAAATGTGGTTATCTGATGACTAAAATATCATGGAAAAATCCATTCAAAACCGATTGGTTAAAGTGATCATAACTTCTGCGCTGCATCATCGTCTTAATACTGTCGGGAGATAAAAAATACATCCAAAAAGGGGAAAAAAAAAAAAAAAGAAAAGGTTTGCGCGTTTTCTTTCTCCTCAATACATTGAGAAAATAATTTGTTCATAATCGGATTAATCCATTTTGCCCCTTTCTTTTGCTAAGGATGTAATTGATTTACCGTGATTTTATGTACCACAAATTTTGTTGCTCATAAACCTTATGCCATTTGAGCTCAAATTGTACGCGCTCTTTGCTTTAGTCATCGTTTTAGTGATAATCTTATACCGATAAGGCGATAACATTGCTAATCTGCATTTCCTTTTATATATATTACCATTTTTCAGTCATAGCTTTAAATGGTTTGTTCAAGGCCCTAAACAACGCGTCCCAGCTAAAAGGGTGGAAACCTGACGGCGGGGATCCGTGTGGGGATGTCTGGACCGGAGTAGCATGTTCTGGGTCTTCCGTGACACATCTGTAATGCCATTTAGCTTAAATAAATCATGCACTCTAAAAATGTTGCTTTGTTTTTACTACCTAAATTCCACACCCTTTTGCAGGAGAGTTCCACAACTAAATCTTAGTGGGTATCTAGGCCAACTTGATAATCTCAATAACCTGAGGCATCTGTGAGTAACTCTTCTTTGTACTTCAGAAAATGTAAGGGAGCTCTACTCTGCATTAAACTCTTTGAGTTGGTTTTACTCTGTTAGGGATTTGAGCTCCAATTACATTGGAGGTGAAATTCCTTATGGCTTACCACCTAATGTCACTCATATGTAAGATGCCTGATCTCTATAAGTTAAATGAATTTTTTTTATCTCATTTTGGACTTTATCCACCAATATATTTTAATTCTTTTCTTCCCCTCTCCGCTGTTTCTTTTCATTAATGCAGAAATTTAGCGTGTAACAGCTTGATAAAAAATATACCCCACTCATTATCTTTCTTGACAAATCTAACGCATCTGTAAGTTGCTTTTACCCTAACTACCTAGTTTGCTGGCTTATTTTTGGTTCATTGATGTACTTATATACATACACATACACTTATATTCGTTTCAGGAATCTGAGCCACAACTTTCTGTCTGGACCTATTGGCGATGTGTTTACTAGCTTACAAAGTCTGAAAACAATGTATGCTTTTCCACCTGTTGTTTTCTGTTTTGAAATGAATTTTGGAAGCGAATGGTAATTGCCCACTAATAAATTGTATTTTGGAAAAAGGCAAACAACGAAGAATTCTGAATATTATTCAGGCTTCATGTTAGGTTTGTTGACAGAAACTGATTTGCATCTTTTTCCATGTTTCCCTTAAAAAATTGGAGACTTCACGCTTGAGTGAAACGAATATCCGAATTGACAATTGTCCAAGATGAAGTGAATCGTGACAGAAGACTCTGATGTTTTGCAACACCCTGATCCTGAATTGAAATATGCTTGCACCTGTCTAACGTCTTCTTATGTATTCCAACTTGTTACTAGTTTCGACACCTCCGTGGACTAAAATAGTCTTAACCTGTCATGTTAGGGATCTATCGAACAATAAGTTCACGGGAGACCTACCAAAATCTTTTGGATCACTGACTAATCTTACCGAACTGTGAGTTATATGCAGCTTAATCTAATTTTTTTACACGTCCCATGTTCTTTCAGCCATTGTACAGGCATGTTAATTTCATATGTCACTTTGGTCTCCGCATAGGTTCTTGGAAAATAACAACTTCACTGGATCGGTGATATATTTGGCTGAGCTTCCATTAAATTACCTGTACGTTTATGAGGACAGGTTTCCCTACATTTTGCGTCTAATTATGATATTTTACTATTTACTCCTGCATGTATTTCTCAGGAACCTTGAAGGTAATCATTTTAGTGGCAGAATTCCACGGCAGTTTCAGTCGATTCCAAATTTATGGTGAGTGATGCAATATCAGTGGTGTTAGCTTGAACAAGCTAACAAATTAAACTATGAATATTTTCCTCTTTTACTTCTTAACAGGTTTTGGGGTAATAGATTTGACACAGCGGCCATGTACCCACCGTGGAATTTCCCTTTGGACAATGTTCCACATGAGCAAAATATTAGTAGTCCACCATCATCTCAGCAGAGTGCTATGGTGGACTACCCCTCCTCCGAAGCAAGTGAAACAAAGAAGAAAAAGCTAAGCCCCCTTAGAATATCTTATGTGGTTGTTGGTGTGGCTCTGGTGGCAGTCTGTGTAGCAGTAGTCTTTGCAATCCACATTAAGCGATCTAATGCAAAAAGACTTAGAAGCTTGGACGGCAGCAATAGCACGCTGCATTCTCATCCAGTTAGTCCAAGTATAGGTGAGAGCTCTACTTTTTGACATTGTTAAGATGTGGGGAAATCAGTTGCACCTATCTCAATAGTTATAACTAAGCCTTCTTTCTTTCATCCCGTATGCGAATAGACTTGTCTACCGCTGCACAAACCGCAAGCCCACCATTCTTGGAAATCAGCAGTCCATTCACTCTGGTCCCAAGGCGAAATCCCCCTGTTCTTCTGGCCAATACTGAGAAAACATCAAGAAGAAAAAGTTTCGCAGGAGAAAACAAATTTGCTATGCATTCAAAAGTGTATACAGTGGCGGAGCTTCAATTAGCTACGAACAGCTTTAGTGAAGAAAACCATCTTGGAGAGGGATCACTTGGTCCTGTTTACAAAGCTGAGTTTCCTAATGGCCAAGTAAGTCTAAAACTTGCTAAGGTTTTTCTATAATGTTCAAGTGACAATAAAATTCTATACAAGGTATTTACCCAAAAAAAAAATTCTATACAAGGTTTTATCATTGTTTGTCTATAATGTTCATTTTTTTTTCCAGTTTTTTGCTGTGAAAGTCATCAATACGGTATCTTTGTCTTTCGATGAAGAAGAGAAATTTATGGATGTCATTCAGATGGCCTCACAACTTAGGCACCCCAATATCGTAAGACTTATTGGGTATTGTGTAGAACATGGCCAACATCTTGTAGTATATGAATATGTGAGAAACTTGTCTCTTGACGATGCTTTGCACAGTGAAGTCTTCAAGCCACTGTCCTGGGGATTACGTCTTCGTATTGCTCTTGGTATTGCTCAGGCTTTGGAGTAAGTATTTCATATGGTTCTTGTAACAAGCATTTCTTTTCTTCAACCTCATTGGCTGCAAGATTTTTATTTATAGTACATGTATATTCACCGAGTACTCTATGAGGTGAATTAATATCATTTAGTGCCTCTAAAAGTATTATCTACACAACAGAAATTGAGAGCCATAGGAGAATATTTACACACTAAACGGATAGGGCTATATGTGATCTGCTTATTTAAGGCTGCTTTGTCTAATCCTACTATGATTTTTCCCTTCTGCTTTTTGATGGTTTCTATGATCTTATGACGCTTGCAGCTATTTGCATTCTACATTCTCGCCGCCAGCTTCTCATAGCAACATAAAAGCCGCCAACATCTTGCTAGACGACGAACTAATGCCTCACGTGTGTGACTGTGGCTTATCAATTCTAAGACCACTTACGAGCAATTCTGTGAAAACAAAGGTAAGAACTTCCAAGGAATAATTGGATGGGGTTCATGGAAACTGTCACTTGATAGTAAGAGCAATCAGTCCATATCTTTTCACTGAATTTGGAATAATATCTACTCTTGCATTTGTTGATAAAGAACTTCACTCAATATGCTGAATGAATAATCGGAAGGAAGATGTATGCTGAATGAATAATCGGAAGGAAGATGGTATCCAACTGTCCATAGGTGGTAAATGGTACCAATAGTAACATCAAACCATGCAATTGTCAAAAAATTTTACTATATTCTGTCCACTGAACACTTAGGTATTTAAACATTTCCAATAATAAGGGTAATTTTTTTTAGATAAGTTATTTTATTAACCAAAGCAAGAAATTAGAACAGCTATTTAATTTATTTTTTTTTCCAATTCGTGTCTTTGATTTGTAATACAACTGGAGTTCGTAGCATTTCAAACAGAAATTATATGCATACATGGCATTTACTTTTTCCTCAAGTCCCTTGGAGAGTGCGAAAACTTATATTCGGCCACAAATCTCATTTAACACTGATGCAAAAACAGGCTTCTGAAATTGCCATCCGGAACACCGGTTACATTGCACCTGAACACGGGCAACCAGGGAGTGATAACACAAAAAGTGATGTATACGCCTTTGGAGTGCTGCTTTTGGAGTTACTAACAGCAAGAAGACCCTGTGATAGGTGCTGTGTCTGATATCCTTGTTTTTACTTTCGTAGGCAACTCTTTGACACTTTCTTTTTTTGGATGTTTCAACACAGTTCAAGACCTCGAGATGAACAATCTTTGGTGGAGTGGGCTTCGATCCGTCTTCATGATAACCAGTCTTTGCAACAGATGGTTGATCCTGGCATTAGAAGAACATTTCCTCCCAGGTTTCTCTCCGGTTATGCAGACATTGTGTCCTTATGCATTCAGGTATTGCAGAGAGATCATTTACATTCAAATTTAGCAGTGAAGACTTAGGTTGTCCATCTCTATAACATAGAATCTGATATGATCTCTAGTAATATATTGATGTCTGGTTAGGGTAGGCTCAAATACATTTACAACTGTATGTATGTGTGCCATTTGTTCGCTCAATTACATTTATATGTATGGTTAAGTAGCTTTGAACTGAAAATGCAGCCTGAGAAAGAATTCCGACCACCCATGTCGGAAATCGTGGAATCTCTGACACGTCTATCACAAAAGATGGGCATGACAAAGAGCAATGCATCAATAGATGGAGCTGAAGTTGAACCAGTCTTCGACAGATCTTTCAGGTCAACCCAAACATGCTTCGGTAGCTCTCCAGCCGCTAGCTTGTCTATTGATGGTACATAGCCAAGGTTGGTTCTTCATCACATCTTTGTTCATTGGCAAACAATATAATAAATCTTAGATCATATTTTAGATGCTCATCCGGCATTTGTGCACCCCCTCCCCCTTTTTTATCTTTTTGGGGGTGGGGTGCTCATACATACCAGTGTTAAATTTGATGGCTGGTAATGCATAGAATGACAACATTAAGCTCTGCTTTGCTCATCTATTTTATCTTTCCATATTCTTATTTACATTCTAAAATAGAATCCGTTAATCTGATTGTAAAATTTAAGAAAATAAGGCTTGGTATTCTTAATGACTTAATTTATCTCGTTTGGTGAAGTTATAGAAGAGATTTTACAAACGAGATTATAAAAAGTAAATAAAATAAAAATGACAATTAGACCAGTCGATCATTATGACTACGCTCTTCCGGAATTAAAAGGATCAGTCAATGAGTATGAGTTTTTCCTAAATCAAACAAGCAAAGTAAACTGGTCTTCAAACTTCACTTCTCTAACTGTAAGTCAAATCATGCGTTAATACCGGTATTCAACAAGGCATTGATCTCTCCAATTATATGAACGGGTCTTCCATCAAATACCGATGAAAGGGTACTTTCACATAGTTTCTTCAGTTCCCTGGTTTTTGCAAGTGCAGCTTCCTGCAGTTTAATTATTCCCAAATTTGATTTATTACCTATCAATTTTAAAGCTTAATAGCACCATAAATCAACTACTATTCAACTTGACAATATGGTAGGCAACTTACTTGCTTTGGCCATGAAGAAGATAGAGAATTCTGAAGCTCCATACGTTTGGCAGCCACATCCTTCAACCCTTCTTTTAACTTTGCTTCGTGATATTTCTTTTCCTCCAATGTACTAACCAGTCTGTCTAGGAATCTGAAACTTAAAACAAACAAAGTTGGTGTGTTGTATATAATTATAGCTCACTATCAAATATTTATCCCCAAAAAAGAAAAATAAAACTTTCTAAAGCTGGAAATACGAAGCGATACACAAAAAGGTTGGCTAATGAGGGCAGAGATGTAGTTAAAGCAAAGACCTGAAGAGGGCAAACCCAAATCTACATAACACTTTTGAGATGGAGACTAATAATAGGACAAAATGCTAAGGCATTTAAGAGAAAACTGAAAAGCATGATCATATCTCCAATAACTATCATTCTGCAAACTATTCTGTAATCTGATAATGTATCCTTGTGATGCTCGAACAAAACATAGCTGCCATTTTATGGCTTGATTGAAACCATTAGTGGAATTGACATTAATCTGTACCAATCTATCAATTTACTACAACATTTTGCGATTTCCCAATCGCGAGATTGAAGATTAGTAATCTAAAACTTCTTCAAAGCAGAAAGGAATATCACTATTCACTAGCAACATTACTATTAACGCGTAATTGTTTCATAGGGACTAATCATTAATTTTCGGCAGAGGAATTTCAGTCAGTTCAGCTCATCAGCTCCAGTCATATTGCTTGTGAAACATACAAAGTCTGGATGCATATTTCTTTTAAAAGAGAATTTAAGGAAACAAAAGAGTAAAAATAAGAAAATAATCAACATATAAACGTAAACTTAGTTATCAAATCGCACCTTTTAGAGTTGACAATCATGATTAAATCCCGTGTTTTCCTATTTGTCAGCAGTGAAATCGCTAATGAAACATCGGATATAATTGTCTCGATCGCATCAGGTGTATGCTGCTGTAGCACCAAGGGAGCAACTGCTTGGACTTGATTTTGCAAGGACAGAGTATCTTCATTCCTCAACTCCACCAATCGCTGATTCAAAAATGCCTTCATCTGATAAAACAACATTAAACCAAACATAAAACTTCGAATGAGAAATAAGCTTTTGATCTAAGGACACAAACAATTACACCATAATGACAAGTATGCACTAGATGAGTTTTCAATGTTGTTTTACTTTTATTTTATTCATACAGAAGGTAAAATGGCATTCCTAAACCAAAACTCATTACGCATCAATCCAATTTACATACTCGGCCATTAATGAACCCTTCTCTTCGAATGAGATATTAGCAAAAAAATAAAGGAATATTACAACAGCAATATGAGCCAATCAGGTAATCCTATAAGATTAATCAGCATATACCTCGTATAAATCATCCAGAATCTTATTTCTGTATTCTGTCTCCAAAAGTTGGCTCCTTTCCTCCCTGGTTCCTCGGGTAAGAGGTAAGGAATCAGGAGCATATGTCTGATTTTCCAATTGTATATTTGGTAAGCTTACTTCATCAATCACATCAACTTGTGGTGTGTCAACACTTATGTCCCAGGATATATCTGACACAGAAATTTCAGGAGGGCTTTCTGTTTTATCTAATGGAGTTTTATCGGATTCAGCAACTTCATTTGGTGAAGAATTCTGCAAGATGTCACTGGCATTAACTATTTCATATGGCCCTAAACCACCACCACTATCATCTGTTTCTTCCAAAGTACCAATATCCCAATCTATTTGAGCATTGTCAACAGAGATATCCCAATCAATAGCATCTGCACTGACATCTATATCTCCCCTCCCAAGGTTTATGACGTTACGAGTATTTTCTAAATCAAGGGTCTCAGAAGCTGCAGAAACACTCAAAGATGGAGGATTTTCACGAATATCTTTCAAGCTCAGCAAGACAGCAAGTGAAGATTTCTGCAAATCATTTTAGTGAGCAGCAACATTATATAACTCACAAAAGTCGACATACAAAGCAGACCAAAAGGAAAAGCTAAAAACAGCGACAAAGACAGGCATTCTCTGATTTTGATTATTGTCTTACATCCTTTTCTGTATGAGCATCTCTGACAAAATTAGAATAATACTCGATCCCCCGTGAAACAGAATCTCCATTGATGACTTCTAGAATCCTGCTAAATGTACTTGGGAGCGAATTAGCAGTCTCTAAGAGTTCAAGCCTGACATTTTTCCCCTGTAATGTCAAATGACTGCCACTTTAACACATTGATAGCAAAAAAGAATATAAACCGGAGCAAGTTGCTACCATCAATATAAATATAAAAACCTGCAACCCAAGCTCTTGGCAAGCCTCAGCATATTTAGCAGCTGATAGAGCTGCACTTCTTTTTATATCAGCTTCCTTGCGCTCAAGTTCAGCCAGTTGTTGCTGAATCTTTTGCACCTGTTTTTTCTGATATGGGCTTTACATTTTAAAGAAAACTTATCAACAAAGTGCATCAATCAATGGCAAAGCGATACTTGTGTGCTATTCATTCCAAAGAAGATTAAAACCAAACAAAACATGCACTCACATTTCATAGTTTACATTCTGAATAATTATTTGAGCAGCCTCCCCAAGGTATAGATGATCTTTCTCAAAAGAACGCACAATTGCTTCCCAAGATCCCTGCCAAAGGATTAATACAGATATTGCATTATTACAAAGATCCAGTGGTTCACTCCATTGGTGTGCAAGCCAGTGTTTGAGTCTTTTAAGTAAATGCATGTGCACTGAGAGAGAGAGAAAGAAAGAGAGAGAGTTCTTGTCTTACAGAAGCACCTGATAGCCGACCAAATATGTTCCGGCTTTCTGGAGTCAACTTAAGAAGAATATCATATATTTTCTTGGCCTCTAAGTAACCAATCCCTGAAAGCAGTACGGTAGTTATCATATAACCAGGAAAACGGTAACCAATTCTGAAAACTCTAATAAAAAAGAAAAGCTCATTAAAACAAATACAAGAAAATGCAGTCAAAGCAATAAATCCAAACTATCTTTTGAGATACTTCATACCACACACTACATAATTATCTCAAGCAGAGAGAGAAACTAGAGAGATAAATGTGCCCAAAAAAAGGAATTTTATTTTATTAAAAAATAAATTCACTTATCAACTTATGATCAAAGGTTGTAACCAACAACACACTTACTGCCACACATGATATATTGCACAGTCACATGAGAAAACGTATTTGCCCATTTCATGTGCTGATCACTGTTCTCTGATTTGCTAATGGCCAGTATCCTCTTCTATCATCTACACAGTCTTCATTTGTCAGTTTCAAGTCCTTTAAAAAAAATCTAGTCCGATCACTGGTGGTGAAGACTGGGATTTCCAGAAAACAAAAATAAAGCACAAATATGGTAGGTGACAATTCAGTGTTTGAAAGAGAGCAGCATGAATGGGGGTAATGGGTTTATTTAAAGTTGAAAGAGAGTTTATCTTTCAAAAGGAAATGAGGCAGTTCCTGATGTAACTAGACTCCTGAAATCCCACTTGATAAATCCCCTTGGGTTGTGTTTGGGAACTTGGATTTCAATAACACTGAAAATTGTGGTAAAAATACATATGAATACAGTATTCATGATTATTTGTCATATTAATGAACATTTATATGCCTACTTAACGGTGAATTTGACATTCATGTTCCTACAGATTTTTGCGAATTTGAAATTCATGTTTCTATACCTTTCAAATATATAATCATATTGAATCTTAACTAATTTATGCATAATGTAAGCATTTCTTTCTCTCAATTTATATAGCAAATAAAACCCAGATCCGAAATTTCAAAATCATATACCAAACATAACATTAAATCATGAAGGTTGAGATTAGGGTAGTTCACATCAATGATTTGGTCCTTTTTTACCCCCCCTCCTCCTCTTAATTGAAATCAAGCCACAAAGGTTATACTAATAATAGCTAGCGTATGTACTTTCCAATTCATCCATCTCCCGAATTCACTCCCAACAAAAGTAGGAAAGAGTTTTTTACTCCACTCTCCTCAATTCTACGCCCATTTACTCTAATTGTTTCACCTACAAACTTCCAACACATGTTAAGAGTGTGGTGGCACCAATGGCTAACTATAATGTTTGTGAAAGACTTATTCAAACAAAAATTTTCTATGTAGAAGTACAATTGAAGGAGATTAAACCATATAAGTACTTGCAGAGTATTTAGCTCAACAGTAGTAGGTAAACATATTCCCTCCACTTAAGAGCGACTCCAAAACCTCCTTCCCTCTAAAATAGAGAACAAAAAACAATTAAAAGAATTACAACTATTTCTCAAAGGTGCAAAGCCAATCTTAGTTTCCTATCCACATAAATTCTAAAGTTTCACTTCTAAAGCAAAAAAGAACAGAACCCAAATAAAAAGCTGCAAAGCTATCGGAAACTTCCTCTCCTTATTCACAACCAACCAAAAAATTCATCAATTTTAATATCAATCGCATAAATGAAATTTGAATGAAACATAAATTGTAAGTACACGCAACCGATTAGCGAAATATGTCAATTTAATTGATTGGCTAGAATAAAACTATTAAAAGAAATAACGAACATTCAGGGTCAAGGGTTTGAAAATAGGGATCAATATCCTTAGGCAACGCCGAGAACTCCTTCGATATCTTGGATCGTATCGCCGCCAATCTCTTTCTCCAATCAGACGGTATTCTCTTGCGATCTACTAACCATTCTTCAGTAAACGAAAACAGAAAAATCGTTAAATCAATTGTAGAGTGTAGTTTTCATCAAAGTTCTGAAAATAGAGAAAACCGAATATTTTTCGGGATTAACTGAGGTGATAATTTAGCGCGTTACCTCCAAGACGAGAAAATGTGATGTCGATCGGGAGATTACGGATGTCCTCTGCTGTTTGCATTGGTTTTTTTCTCGAGAAAGTGTTTCTCGGGAAAAATCTACAATAGGAAAGTCGAAATTAACGGTTGAGTAAACGGGGTCTATGGGTTTTGAGGTGCCCTTTGATGTTGGTAATGAGATGACGACTGAAACTGAAAATAGTTGAGTTACAACTTTAAGCAAAATTATTTAGGGTAAATTTCACAAGTAATCACCTAACTATTAGCCTGATTTTATTTTCATCACTTAGGTTCAAAAAATTCTATTTTAGTCACTAATATTATTCAAATTTAAATTTTAACTACTCCTCAGTTAACTCATCAAGGGGTTGTTGACATGGAATTGAAACGGAATGATATGAGATTGATGCTCAAATGGATAAATATTAAATTGAGCATAAGCATAGTATTGAAATATTGATTTGAAAATGAATTGGTTTGACATATGATTGAGATATTATATGGTTTGATTATATGTTAAACTCAAATTATGCTAGCATATTGTATTTGATATTAAAATAAGGTAAATTTTGTTTAATGCCTATGAACTTACTAAGCATTTTATATGCTTATCTTGTTTGTTTTCCTTGTAAATCATCACCTTACGAAACATGTCAAGTCGAATCTTACTGAAGCTCACACTATCCTATCCCCAAATTGGTAGTTTTTTGGTCATTTTGAACTTAAGGTTGTGGCATGTACATATAGGATGTTTAGATGTGTTTCTAATGTACAGGGGTTGTGGTGAATTGAAAAGCTTGGTATGTTATGTTACTTATGGTAATTAAGTATATTATGGATAATTTAGCAATTGTGATGCCTAGTTGAAATGGATTATCTTGATTTACATGTTTGAAATGTATATTGCATATGAATTGGTATGAAATAAGGTAAGGATGGTAACAAGCTTGAAAATGTGGCCAAATCTTCATAGTTGTTGATTATATTTAATGCTTATAAGCTTTAGGTGTGTATATGTGTATATAAGTGTTTGAAATGGAAGTGAATTGGTCTGTCTTAAAGATCTTTAGCATAGGTAAACTTTGGTAATTGAATAGCTTGGTTTGTGTTCTGATTCATAGCATGAAATGTTAAGTTTACTTTATGCATATATAGTAATTGTCTTGAGAAAATGTTAAATCTGGATGTTGAGCTTGTTTTGTAATAGCCTAGTTTTAGCTAAATCAGAATAGTGGTTTCGAAACCATAAATCTGATGTATGAAAATTATTTTAATATTATTTTATGTGTTTACAGCATGTTATTTTATATGTGTGAAAATTTCGTGAGCTAATTTTATCGTTTGGATGGTTAATTTGAGAAAAAGGACTAAATCGCGTAAAATGTAAAAGTTTCATGTTATTAGTTAAAGGTGTTATTTAGCCTTGGTTTTTAATTATGATGGCCTTAAATGGTAATTAAACCATTTTAATTGTGAGTGGACAAATATGGACATTAATATGATGATTTTAAAGTTTTAATACTAAGGTTAATATGGTAATTTGGTTATTTAACTAAAATAAATAAAACAAAAACTATAGTCATCTTTATTTCTTCATATATAGCCGAATTTTAAGATAAAAAGAAAACTTCCATGTCCATCTGGGGTTCGGCATATTCTTGGGTTAATTAAGGTACGGTTTTAGCTCGGTTTTTTATGATTTCTACGTTTTTGTAATCGTTACTTCGTATTCTAGCTAGCCCGTACCTTAATTTTTGAATTTTTTAATGATTTTTAGAATTTCCATTGTTGAATACTTGAGTAAATTGATCATTTATGATTGATTATGAAAGTTTGTTAATAGTTAAACATGTTTTGTAAAGTGATTTTTGACAAAAAATGTCCAATAGAGATTAAATTGGGAAATGTGCAAATTGAGGGGTTTAAATGTGTAATAAATGAAATTTTTGGGCTTCTAGGGATTTATATGAAAATCGGCTAAGCTTGGGTTTAATGATAATTTGTAAATTTTGTGTATTTATGAAATAAGGACTAAATTGTTAAAAGTGTGAAAGTTTAAGGGTTAAAGTGAAAATATGCCTAAATGTGTATTTTTGGACTAAATTGAATGAGTTGGTGATTAAATGGATTAATTTTGAATACATCTAGATCAAGAAAGAAAGAATTCGGATTTAGATCAGGGAAAAAGTAAGGTTAACGAATAGTCGATCTGATTCGTTAGTTCCGATTACGAGATAAGTTCGTATGTGGTAATTTCATTATAAATGTATGCTATATGCTTTGATATTGCATAAAATGTGATTATGAGATTACAGATAATGATTGAATTGTGAATACGACTCTACGGATGTGTTCGACGATGAAATCAACAAGTGAAACTTCCCGGTTGAACCTTAGGAATAGTTTAGGATGCTAGTGACATGTCATTAGGTTATTGTGTTGGCTTCGGGCCATGATATCGGCACTTCGGGTGCGAATGATACCTTGATTTGGCTACGGGGCCATGGTATAGGTACTCTGGGATAAGTTACCTTGATTTTGCTACGGGCCATGGTATAGGTACTTATCGATTGAGATTTTTAAGTATCCGACTTCTATTCTGAATGGTTCAAGGGGTAAACAAATGATGTGGTAGAGAAAGAGGTTAGTACGAAGTGATATAGGTATGTACGGAACCTATTTGAGTATTACATTGAGAAAGTTCAATGAAATGGTACTTAATTATGTTTTGAAACATGAAAAAGGTTTGTGATTAATGTGATTTTGATTTGGTAATGTGTAAATGGTTGTATTACATTTATTTGATGAATTGAGTTATTCACTTACGAACTTACCAGGCTATGAAGCTTACTTTGTGTTATTTGTCTATGTTTTATAGTGAATCAAAGCTAACTCGGATCCAGGAGTCGTCGGGGATATCATCGTACTATCAAACACCTAAGTTGGTACTTTTGAGTTCTGTATTTATGGTATATGGCATGTATAAGCTAGTGTTGATACTTTGGTTGTGAATATAGCCATGAGAGTTGGCTTGTAAACATATATGTTTGTTTTGTATATATAGTCATGAATGATGGCTTATTTTGGTATGTTTTGGTATAAATGTGATTATGGTTTCTTAACTGCTCAAATGGTTATACTTTGAGTTTGGTAAATGATCTATATGGTGTGATTGAAGTTGATAAATTGAAAAGTTATATGATTGTGAATTAATGCTTAATGATATAAGTATTTAAATAAGTAATTGGCATTGATTTGAGAATTGATTTTGGTTGAAATGGATATGGAATAAATGGTGTATATTGATGATAATTTTGGCTGCCTATTGTTTGTTGAAAGGGTACAATTTTTGTAACACTCCAAACCCGGTCTAGACATTATGGCTGAATCTGGCAATGTCACATGATAGTGCTTTTGAAATCGTAACGATTAAAAACTCTTTCTCCGTTTTCACAACTTTTCATTATCTTATGTAAATTTCTAAATCGTGTCATTTATTTCCAAATCGTTAACCATATTCCAAAACTCGTTAACCATATTCCAAAATGACATACTTTGCGGAAGTTTTAAAACCATTTCCGTATACGAGAAAGTTTAGTAAAATGTTTGATCCTTTTGAAAAACCCGAGTTTTCCTACCACTAGTAGTGAAAATAGTAAAATATTACAAAATCCCAAATTAAGCAAAAATCCGTAATAGCCTTAACTACATCAAATTTTCCACAAAAAGAATAATTAAATCATAAGTAAATAAAAAACAGTCCAAGTGAAAAGAAAACTGAGTAGCCACAACTGAGTCCTTCGCTGCTCCGATCCGTCTACTACTAGGGATTACCTGAACAGATAAAGCAGAAGAGGGTGAGTTTTCGCAAACTCAATGTGTAATCCCCACAGATAAGCATGCATACCAATATACATCAAAATACAGTATGGGGTCGGAGCCCATCACAGAATCAATTGGGCCTTAGCCCATTTAGATACAGAATCAGATATATATACACACAACAGGGCCTTAGCCCAATCAGACACAGAATGCATATTAGAATATCAGAATCCTACCCACCAGCCTCTACACACCATCTCCGTCCAGCCCTATACACCATGTGAGGATATAATCAACCCACCCAACCCTACACACCATACTGTACCGAAATGTGGCACATAAACAGAATAATGCAGCTGAGCTGCCAGATAATAGGCTTAAAGCCTTTCAGACATTTCCTCCGAAATATCATCAACCCAATCCCCAATATAATGCAACATACTAATATGACATGCTATAATGCAACTTAACAGATCATACAATCGGTCAGATACACATGCTAAGAGTATATGATTAATACATACGTCACATAGTCAGATCACAGAATCAGGAGTCTAAGTAATGCTTACCAACCTTACGGTAGGTCACAGTCGACTTGGGCGACCCGTGTAACCATACGGATTATTTTAGAAAATTAGGCTCACACGCCCATGTGGCCTGCCCGTATGGCCCACACGACCCAAATTGGCCTTGGCCGTGTGGATCACACGGCCTGGCCCAAAATTCCACACGCCCGTGTGGTTTACTGGTGTGGGTCCACACGCCCGTATGGCTCACACGGCCCAAATCGGTCTAGTCCGTGTGTCGCACACGGCCTACCTGGCCATCACACGGCCGTGTCTCATGCACACAGCCTGGCTCGTTGATCACACGCCCATGTTCCGTCAAATAGCCTACCACATGGGCAACCACACGCCTATGTGGCGTCGACAAATTACTTTTTCGGCTTTTTGCTGAATTTCGTTTTCTACGTTTAGGGTACACACCTGGTTTCATTTGAAACTAAACTGAACTCCAAGCACTCTAGAACTTAATTATTGACCAATCCAACACCACAATCAGTCTTATTTTACGATTAATCGAAATCCCGAAACCAAAATACTCATTCCTAAAGTGATGAACACTTACCGCAAAACTTCAACTCGAATCACTACGAAACAGTACGAAGAGATCCTTAATCCTCGCGATGTGTTGCTTTCAATAACATCAATATAACCCCAATCAAAATTTTAACATCCAACTTACAAAGTATCAAGAATTCACTTATTGTAATGATGGATAACGAAACTTAAGAATACAGGAGCTCCACAGCAAAACGGTAGAATTGGGAAAAACACAAAATTTGGGAGAAGGAAACAGAGAAAACTGACGTCAATTTATTTTTGAGAAAAAGAAAATTTGGGAAAAAAATCAAAATTAATTTGAAATAACTCCCAAATTCCATATTTTCCTCCCACTAATCCACTACTCTCTCGATCAAATGAACAAAAATAAACTCCCTCGCTCGTGCAGGGATTTGAACTTAGAACCTTCAACCATCTAACACTCTACTTAACCACCAGACCAACAGGCCCATTCTGATACACTTCTACCAATAATTAAATATAAGCCTATAGACCCAGGTTAAGGCTTTATTCAGAAAAATACCAAAATTTTCCAAAGTTAAGTCTTGAACCCAAGACCTCACACACACACCCAGAACACTTAACCACTGAAGCAGATACACAGTTGTGTGTCACACATTCGTAAAAACAAAATTTTAAATTTTTGGGGCGTTATAACTCTACCCCCTAAAAGAAATTTTCGGCCTCGAAATTTACCTGATCAGGATAGATGAGGATACTGCTGACACGTCACATCCTCAGACTCCCACGTAGCCTCCTCAGTGCTATGATTCTGCCACAGCACCTTCACTAAAGGAATAAATTTCCTCCTCAGAATTTTAACGTCGCGATCCAGAATCTGAACTGGTTCCTCCTCGAAGGTCAAATCTGGTCGAACCTCAATTTCCTCAATAGGAATAATATGCCTGGGATCAGAGCGGTAGCGCCTCAACATTGAGACGTGGAATACATCGTGGATACGGTCTAACTCTGGAGGTAACTCTAATTGATAAGCGACTGGTCCCACTCGTTTTAAAATTTGGTAGGGCCCAATAAACCTAAGGCTCACCTTGCCCTTACGACCGAACCTCAAAACCTTCTTCCATGGCGAGACCTTCAGAAACACAAAGTCTCTCACAGAATACTCGATCTCACGTCTTTTCAGATCGACATAAGACTTCTGTCTATCAGAAGCTGCCTTCAGACGATCCCCAATTAGTCGAACCTTCTCATCAGTCTCGGAGACTAACTCGTGGCTCAAAAATCGTCGCTTACCCAACTCAGTCTAACACAAAAGAGTGCGACACTTACGCCCATACAGAGCCTCGTACGGTGCCATCTGAATACTCGACTAACAGCTATTATTATAGGCGAACTCGGCTAACGGCAGATAGTCCTCCCAACTGCCTCGAAAGTCAATCACGCAGCTCATTAACATATCCTCCAGTATCTGAATCACCCTCTCAGATTGACCATCGGTTTGAGGATAGAACGCAATACTAAAGTCTAAATGCGAACCCAAAGCCTTATGCAACATCCTCCAAAATCGAGACGTGAAGCGAGGATCCCTATCGAAAATGATCGAGACAGATACCCCATGCAATCTCACTATTTCAGATATGTAGAGTTTAGTCAGTTTTTGTAGAGAAAATTTTGTTCTGACCGGGATGAAGTGAATAGACTTGGTCAATCGATCCACGATGACCCACACCGAATCCTTCTTAGTGGATGTTAGAGGAAACCCACTAACGAAGTCTATTGTTACTCGCTCTCATTTCCATAACGGAATCTTAACCAGCTGCAGCAAACCCGAAGATGCTCAACCTTAACCTGTTGACAAGTCAAACAGCGAGTAACAAAATTAGTAACCTCATGCTTTACTCTGGCCACCAGTACAACTTCCGAAGATCTCGATATATCTTATTTCTACCTGGATGCATAGCATAGGGGCTACTATGCACCTCTCTCAGAATCGACTGCTTTAAATCCACATCATTCGGTACACAAATCTGACCGCGGAAACATAATACCCCATTATTGTTCAACCCAAAATCCGTGGTGTTATCACTCTCAATCTATCCGAATCGAAGACCCAAAGAGTCATCCTCCAACTATTTACCATTAATCTGATCTATCCAAGTCGGTTTAACCTGTAGCTTGGCCAACAAACTACCATCATCAAATAAACTGAGTCGAGTAAACACCGCCCTCAAATCAGTCATAACCCTACAGCTTAGTGCATCGGCCACCACATTGACTTTACCAGAGTGGTATTAATCGTACAGTCGTAATCCTTAAGCAGCTCAATCTATCTGTGCTACCTAAGATTCAGCTCCTTCTAAGTGAGGAGATACTTGAGGCTCTTGTGATCAGTGCAGATGATACATTTCTCACTATACAAGTAATGCCTCTAGATTTTTAGTGCGAATACCATAGCGGCCAACTCCAAGTCGTGCGTAGGATAATTCGTCTCATGAGTCTTAAGCTGACGAGATGCATACGCTACCACCTTACCTTCTGGCATCAATATACATCCTAAACCAATATGTGATGCATCACTGTAGACAGTAAACTCTTTTTCAAATTCTGGCTTTATCAACATAGGAGCTTCAGTCAGTACAGTATTGACTTTCTCAAAGCTCTCTTGCTGCGCATCGGTCCACACAAAAGGAACTCTCTTACGCAAAATTTTAGTCAACGGAGCTGCGATCAAGGAAAACCCTTCTACAAAGCGCTGATAGTAACCTGCCAACCCCAGAAAGTTATAGATCTCAGACACATTCTTCGACCATTTCCAATCTAATACCAAATCAATCTTACGAGGATCAACTCGTATCCAATCAGTAGAAACCACATGTCCCAAAAATGTTACTTCTCGAAGCTAGAACTCACATTTGCTGAACTTCGCATACAGTTGTTTCTTAGCAGAATCTGTAATACCACTCTCAGATGCTCATCGTGCTCGTCTTCAGACTTAGAATACACCAAAATATCATCGACAAACACTACCACAAACCGATCCAGATAGGGTAGGAACACTTGGTTCATCAAGTCCATAAATGCCGTTGGTGCACTTGTCAATCCAAAGGGCATCACTAAGAACTCGTAGTGACCATAACGAATCCTAAATGTCGTCTTATACACATCAGCTTCCTTAACCCTCGACTGATGATAAACTGAACGTAGATCAATCTTAGAGAATAAAAAAGCCCTTTTAAACTGGTCGAATAAATCATCAATCCTCAAAAGTGGGTACTTATTCTTAATCATTAGCATGTTCAGCTGTCGGTAATCGATACACATCCTCATCGTCACATCTTTCTTTTTTACAAACAACACAGGTGCTCCCCACGGAGACACACTGAGACAAATGAACCCATGATCCAACAACTCCTGAATCTGAGCCTTAAGCTCTGTAAGCTCCTTCGGTGCCATTCGGTATGAAGCGATAGATACTGGAACTGTACCCGAAATCAACTCAATCCCAAATTCCACCTCTCTGCTCAGAGGCAAACCCAGTAGTTCCTCAAGAAACACATCTAGAAAGTCCTTCACGGTTTTGATGTCCTTAACCGAAGAGTCCCTAGAATCAGAAAAATTAATGTAGGCTAAGAATGTCTCACATCCTTAACGAACCAACTTTTCTGCTACCAAAGCTGAGATCACATTAGTCAGGTAGTCACGTCGTTCCCCAATCACCACTACCTCACTGTCATCATCGGTCCTCAAAATAACCCTTTTCGTCTCACAATCCAGACTCACCCGATGTTTAACCAGCCAGTCCATTCCCAAAATTAGATCGAACTCCCCGAATGGAAGCTCCATTAGTTTAGCCAGAAATATTGTCCCTTGGACCTCTAGCAGTATGTCTTTAAACAGTTTACTTACTCGAATAGACTGCCCCAACGGACTCACCACAGTTACCTCACTAAAAGTACTCTCAACCGGAATCCCCAAGGTTTTAGACACGATACTAGCTACATATGAGTATGTAGAGCCTATGTCTATCAATGCCAAATAAGGTACATCAAATATTAAAAACGTACCTGTAATGACGTCTAGAGCATCTCGGTCCTCACGGCGACGAGCAGCATAAACCAGTGCAGGCTGCCTCACCTCTACATGCCCAGCACATCTGCCCGGTGCTCTCAGACCTCGGCCCATACTGTTACCACCCTTGGTCTGACCTCGGCCCTTATGTGGCTACTGAACTACCCTCAGTGGTTGTGTAGTACCGGTACCTGTAGCTTGTATCTGATCGGTCCTTAATGGATAATCTCAAACATGGTGCTTAGTCGACCCACATCTCAAACACGCCTCAGTAGTCCTCCAACACTCGCCCGGATGACGTCTACCACAGTATCCACAAAGCGCCACCCTGTAGGTGTAGTAGGAGGCCCAACTCTCATTTGCCCATAAGATCTGGCCTTTTTCTTAGGCCTCATCCCAGAATTCAAGGGCTCTGAATCCCACTTAGTCTTTCCTCTGTCCCAGTATTGGCGCTCAGTGTACTTTACTTCTACGGTGATCTTCGCCTTCTCAACAAGAGCAGAAAAATCACGCTCCCTCTGCGGAGCTATCAGAACTTACAAACTGTCCCTAAGACCATCCTCAAACTGGACACAGCGCTTATACTCGGTTGCCACCATGCGTCGCGTGTAACGGCTCAACCTCAAGAACTCGGCCTCATACTGGGCCTCAGATCGATCTCCCTGAGTAAGATTAAGGAACTCACGTCTCTTAGTATCAATGTAGCTGACCCCCATATACTTACTCTGGAACATACTCTTAAAATAGTCCCAAGTCAATCGGTCGGGCTGAGTGCCCTCCTTAAGTGTCAACCATCACTGATATGCTTCGTCCCAAAGCAGAGAAACAACCCCTTTCAATTTCTGCTCAGGGGTAAAGTCCAGATCGTCCATTATTCTTTCCGTAGCCTCCATCCAGTATTTGGCCACGCTAGGGGCGACTCTAATGACACTTCTGAAAAGCTCAGCCCTATTGGACCGGAGTCGTTTCGTAATCGACCCTGGGATAATGCGTCATCCCCAGCCATTGATCACGAGACCCAATCTCAGTAGCAGGTGACACTGGCATCTCACTCGTGTCCAAATTCTGTATATTCTTCATAGAAGAGGACTCAGCTCGAACTCTACCTCGGCCTCTAGTACCACGTCTGCGAATACCTCATACGCTCATTATCTAATCAAATTTATCTGTATTACAAATTTTATGGATCAGTTACAGTTTCAATATTTATTAACAGATGTTTTATATAAAACAGTATCAGAAGTAGAGGTACTTATGGGCTGGGCCAAACAGGGCTCAACTAAAAATTTAGGCCTATTCATTGGGCTCAGGCCGAGTCAGGCCCAAAAAATAAGACTAAAATTTTGCCCAAGCCCGACCTAAATAAAAATACTAAAACCCAAGCCCTGGCCCAGCCCGTCCGTATTTATTTTTATATTATTTTATATAATTTTTAAATATATATAATACATCAAAAATACTAAAAAAATCAAAATAAATATTTTCTAACAAATTGAAAATAAATTTTAAAAAATATGTAGACTTAAATAGCACTAAGATAGATGCAACTTAACAAGCAAATACCTCTAAAATAATAACAAAATTAACAAATGCCTTTAAAATAATAATAAAATTAATAATAAAATAAGTTTTATACAATATCCAAACAATAACAACAAAATAGTAGCAACTAATAGTAATATGGTAACAAAATAGGGAGAAAACAACAAGAAAATAATATTCAAAAACAAAAAAAATAGCAGATTTTTTTTGTTATTTAGTGAATTCGGGATGGGCCGGACCGGGCCCGTGCCAAAAATACCTTACCCGAGGCCTAGCCCATTTTTTAAATGGGCTTTATTTTTTTGTCCAAGCCTATTTTTCGGGCCTATATTTTTGCCCAAACCCTCCCACATTTCAGGCGGGCCTTCAGGCCGGACCGGGTAGCCCGACCCATGAGCAAGTCTAATCAGAAGTTTAAAGTTCGTTTTCGTAAGTTGCAGTCTCACTCCAGGTTTCAATATACACTAACTAGAGTGTTTTTAGTACGGTTTACTACCTATAGTAGTTTCAGATTATACTATCTACAGTATTGCGAAATAAACAATACAAATTTCAGAAAACTTACAGGATCGACGCCAGAGACTCACTCGGTGTACCACATTCTCAATAAAAAATATTTCAACTCGTTAAAAATTATTTTTTTAAAACCATGTTTAAAACCCAACCTACAGTCGAGTTTTGCAACCTGACTCTGATACCACTAAATGTAACACCTCAAACCTGGCCTAAACGTTATGGCCGAATCTGGTGATGTCACATGATGTGCTTTTGAAATCGTAATGATTAAAAACTCTTTCTCCGTTTACACAACTTTTCATTATCTTATGTCCATTTCTAAATCCTGTCATTCATTTCCAAACCATTAACCATATTAAAAAATGATATACTTTGCGGAAGCTTTAAAACCATTTCCGTATACGAGAGAGTTTAGTAAAACGTTTGATCCTTTTGAAAAACCCAAGTTTTCCTACCACTAGCAGTGAAAACCATAAAACATTGCAAAATCCCAAATTAAGCAAAATCCATAATGGCCTTAATTACATCAAATTTTCCCCAAAAAGTATAATTAAATCATAAGAAAATAGAAAATAGTCCAAGTGAAAAGAAAATCGAATAGCCACCACTGAGTCCTCCGCTGCTCCGATCCATCTACTGCTAGGGATTACATGAATAGATAAAACAGAAGAGGGTGAGTTTTCGCAAAATCAGTGTGTAATCCCCACAGATAAACATGCATACCAATATACATCATAATATAGTTTGGGGCCGGAGCCCATCACAGAATTAATTCGGGACTTAGCCCTTTTAGATACAGAATCAGATATATATACACAACAGGGCCTTAGCCCAATCAAATACGAAATGCATATCAGAATATCAGAATCCTACCCATCAGCCTCTACACACCATCTCCGTCTAGCCCTACACACCATGTGGGGATATAATCAACCCACCCAACCCTACACACCATACTGTACCGAAATGCTGCACATAAACAGAATAATGCAGCAGAGCTGCTAGATAACAGGCTTAAAGCCTTTCAGACACTTCCTCCAAAATATCATCAACCTAATCCTCGATGCAATGCAACATACCAATATAACATGCTATAATGCAACTTAACAGATCATACAATCGGTTAGATATACATACTAAGAGTAACATGCTTAATACATACATCTCATAGTCAGATCACAGAATCAGGGGTCTAAGTAATGCTTACCGACCCTACGGTAGGTCACAGTCGACTTAGGCGACCCGTGCAACCTTACAGATTATTTCAAAAAATTGGGCTCACACGCCCATGTAGCTTGCCCGTGTGGGCCACACAGGCCCAAATCGGTTTACCTCGTGTGTTGCACACGACCTACCTAGCCATCACACAGTCGTGTCTCATGTACACGGCCTGGCTCATCGATTACATGTCCGTGTTCCATCACACGGCCTACCACACACCCATGTGGCATCGACAGATTATTTTTTGACGTTTCACCAAATCTCAATTTCTGTATTTCGGGTATACACCTGGTTTCGTTTGAAGCTAAGCCGAACTCCGAGCACTCCAAAACCTAATTATTGACCAATCCAACACCACAATCAGTCTTACTTTGTGATTAATCAAACTATCAAAACCAAAATACTCATTCCTAAGGTGATGAACACTTACCGCAAAGCTTCAACTCGATTCACTACGAAACAGTACGAAGAGATCCTTAATCCTCATGATGTGTTGCTGTCAATAACATCAATATAACCCCAATCAAAATTTTAACATCCAACTTACAAAGTATCAAGAATTCACTTACCGTAACGATGGATAACGAAACTTAAGAATACAGAAGCTCCACAGCAAAGCAGCAAAATTAGGAAAAACACGAAATTTGAGAGAAGGAAACAGAGAAAACTGTCGTCAATTTGTTTTTGGGAAAAATAAAATTTGGGAAAAGAAATTAAAATTAATTTGAAATAAATCCAAATCCCATATTTTCCTCCCACTAATCCACTTCTTAGACTTTTAGTTTGACCGAAACTCTCTCGGTCTAATGAGTAAAAATAAACTCCCTCGCTCGCGCAAGGATTCGAATTCAGAACTTTCAACCATCTAACACTCTATTTAACCAAAAGACCAGCAGGCCCATTTTGATACACTTCTACCAATAATTAAATATAAGCCTATAGACTCAGGTTAAGGCTTTATTTAGAAAAATACCAAAATTTTTCAAAGTTAAGGCTTGAACCTAATACCTCACACACACACACACACCTAGATCACTTAACCACTGAAGTAGATACACAGTTGTGTGTCAAACATTCGTAAAAACAAAATTTTAAATTTTTGGGTCATTATAATTTTGGTTGATTAAGTGTATATGAGTAAGGGTGGCAAATTGGCCTTGCAAATGGCTTATTTTTGTCCACACGAGCAGAGACACGGGCGTGTGTCTCAGCCGTGTGTGATACAAGGTCATACTACACGGCCATGTGTCCCCTGTTGTTGAAATTGAATTGAAGTCAGTATGCTCCACATGGCCTCACACACGGGCGTGTGACTGGCCGTGTGGAGCAAGTCAGTATACCCCTTAAATGGCACATAGCCTAGCACACGGGCATGTGACTTGGCCGTATTGCATAAGTCAGTATACCCTGCAGGATTGGCACGGCCTAGTACACAACCTGGCACACGGGTATGTGTGGCCACTTCGAAGGGTACACGGGCTAGACACACAGGCGTATGGTCGGCAGTGTGACCCATGTAACAGCCTAATTTTCAGTGGTGTCGGAACAGTGATTCGAGATCACTAAATCTGACAAATGAGTAGGAAATATTATTAATTTAGCGAGTATAAGTTAAATATGAAGTTAGGAAAAATTTTGAAATAGTGAAATGTACAAAAAAATATATATATTAAAATAATTAGAATTGAAAACGAGGTATCGAGACCTCGAGAATTTTAAATCGAGCCATAAATATTTTTATAAATATTTATGGAGTGTTAATAAGTTAGTATTAAAGTTTCGTCAAGAAATTTTAAAGTACTGATAGCTAATTGAACAACAAGGACTAAATTGTATCAAATGCAAAATTGTGGGAAATGATTAAATATCTTAAATGATAAAAGAAAGAGGGTTTAAGAGGAAAATAGACCCAAGGTCTATTTGGGCTGGACGGAAAGAGCATGAAATCACCAAGAAAATAAGGGCAAAATTGAAAAATTGCAAAATTTACTTAATAAAGCTAGGACTAAAGTGGAATTATCTAGATTTCTCTTTATTTTTCTGCATTCTCATCAGCAAAAACACCATGGAAGAGTTCCCTTAAGCTGGTTTTTCATATTTTTACTGCAAGTAAGTTCAATTCTTGACTAATTCTTGAATTTTTTGTGTTTTTTTTACTTTTACAACTAGGTCCATTTGTTGAATTCATTAGTTTTTGATTCTATGAAAGAAATTGAAAATTTCTATGAATATGTGCTGGAAGTATATGATGATTTGACATAGAATTAGAGCTTTAAATTGTTTATATACTGATTTTATTGAAAGAATTGAATAGGAAGTGAATGTTTGGTACCTAAATTGTAAAAGAGTTTGAAGTTAGAGTTTTATGTGAAAATTCTGAATTTCAATAGTTATGAAATAACTTATAATGTCTAGAAAAAGTATTAATTGAGAAAATTATCTTAATTGAGGGGTTAATTGAGCAAGGACTGAATTGTATGAATTGTGAAATTTGGGGTAAAATGGAAATCAACATTTTGCACTAAAACTGTTTTGGGCAGCAGCAGTAGTTTAAATTTGAAAAATCACCAAAAATTTTATAAATCGAATTAGAGGATGAGTAAAATATGAAAATAAAGCTTATTGAGTCTAGTTTCTTATAAAATAAATTTGTAAGCAATGGAATTGTAAATCATGAGATACAATAACTTTTGTGAGACAAGGTCAGAATGATTTTGGGTTCTCCTGTTCTGACTTTGGAAAATCATCAAAAATTGGATAAAAATAATTAAGGGATTAAAGTTATATTTTTAAAATCCTTAAAGAGTCTATTTTCAATAGAAATAAGCAGGATCATCATCCGAATCTCGTACGATGAGATAATTAATTCTTAGTGAAGAAGGGTCGGAACTGTCAAACAGCAGAATAGGGGCAACTTTAAAGAATAAACTGTACTTATTGGCTAAACCAAAAATTATAAAAATTTTATGGTAATAAGATAAGTAAGTCTAGTTTCACAAAAAATTAGCGGATCTTAATTTCGAGTTCTGTAGCTTAAGATATAAATAATTTAGTGACTATGATGCAAATGGACAGTTTTGAATATACATAAGTAAATAGTGAAATTATTGATAATGTTACTTGTTGCATGTTATATAAATTAATAATGTTACTTGTTGCATGTTATATAAATTAAGGATGTGAAATGGAGAGGAGTAGGAGGAAAATATGTATGAATATTCAACTAGCATGGCTAATTTGTATGTTTTAGGCTCATGGACTAAATTGAATAAAAGTAAAATTTTATGGGCAATTTTGTAAAAAAAATATTAGAAATGACCAATTTGCATGAAATGAATTATTTTATTATTTAAATTACAAAATTGAATGAAGTTATTAATTTAGCTCAAGATCAGGGAAAAACATGTTTTAAGGATTAAATTGAAAAGTGTTGAAATTATGGAAAATTCTGACATTTTATAGAATTCATAGGTTGTTATCAATTTGTGTGAGAATAACGGCTGGAAATAAGGATTAAGTTGCAATAATTTTATTTTATTTTAACCTAAGGATGAAATCGTCATTAATTAAAAGTTTAGGGGTAAAATGTTAATTTTGTTTAGAGCATTAGTTGAATGTATTATAACATGAAATAAATGAAAACGACGATCAAATTTCTTTATAAAGATCCGGATGGCTTGAAGACGAGACTTGAACGTGGAAAAGAAAAGATATCGGATTAATGAAATATCTGATAAATGAATCAGAAACTCCGGTAATGCTCCGTAACTCTATTCCGGTGACGGATTCGGGTTAGGGGCGTTACAACCCAAGTCAGTATGTATGCCCTATTTTCACACGGCCTGAGACACGGGCATGTCTAGAGCCGTGTGAGGCACACTGCCTATTCACACGGGCATGTGACCCTTGTATGTTTGAAATTTTTCTAAGTTTCCAAAATTTTCATATGTTAATGGTTTAGTCTTGAACCACTTCTAAAGCATGTTTAAGGCCTCGTAGGCCCTTGTAAGGGACAATATGATTGTTTTGAATGGTATTTGAATATGGATGCTTAAATGTATGAGTTAGGTATGATAAATAAGGTGTATTGATCGGTAATACCTTGTAACCCTATTCTGACTGTGAATACGGGTGAAGGGTGTTACATGTTTAGTATCTTCTTAGCGTATTTTTTATTCAAATGATTTTGGTACTTGATGCATAAATTGATAGGTTTGGCTAAAAAGTATGAAATAGATACCAAATGGTTCATTTTTATCAAAAATAGAGGCCACGTTGCGACCTCAAAATTTAGACGTCGCGACATTGCCATTAAAGTACATGACATCGTGATGAGCTATGACTTGTTGTCGCGAAATGACATATTGAGATGGCCATGTTGTGAAGAGCACTAGATGAAGTGGCAATATCGATCCATACATTTTAAAAACTTTGTAATTTAGTTATATTTCATACTCGAGTTGGTAAAAGAGCTTATGTAAGCTCGATTAAGGCTTGGATTTTTTTATTTAACCTGAAATTAATGTGATTGTCAATGAATTGCATGTGTAAAAGATTAATTACTGTGAATTTGACCGTAAATTGCTCCAGCAACGAATATAGCATTTTGTAGCTCAAACCGAACGATCGAGTCAGGCGAGGGGTGTTATACCACCACCCTTACTTGTCTCCATTGTTACTTGTCTCGATCAGGATCCTCTTGATCCACATGAAAAGACTTTGGCACACTCACATTGAACATCGAGTTAACCTTGAGTATTGTCTCTAACTCTAATTTGTAAGCATCTCGGCTTACCCGCTTCAGAACTCTAAAAGGACACCTATTTTTTTGCCAAGCCAACGGTAAATCAAAATGTAAAACACTATATAAGTATTTGAGATGTACCTCGCTCATAACATTTACTATATTTGACTGTCCAATTTGCACCATTACTTTTCCCATAAAAGTTTGATGCATTGGAAAATCAGGTTTAGAAAACGCAGCGTAAATTATGTTTTAAGGAAACCTAGAGTTTTAAATTTTTTTTCCAAAAACAAGAACTTGATTTTGATATCTAAAATAATAAACATTTAATCAAAATTATACATTTTCAATTCATTTAGGATCAACACTTCGACCAAGTAGTCTTCTTCACTATCCTCAAGCTCAGTTCTACTAAATGTGGGCTCATTTCTAATCAAAAAACTTTTCATAAAAATTGTCGGTGGGGTAATTTTATAATATCTCTAAACTCTATGGCTAAGTTGTAAATATGAAAATATCTCTAAAAATTTTCTAAAATAAATTCTTCAAAGAATATTTTTTCTACAATTTTCTTTTGAATTCAAGTATATGAAAAGTAATGACATAAGGCTCTATTTATATAAGAAAAGTTTAGATAGTTTAATTATAATTAAACTTAATCACTTTAATATTAAATTAATATAATACTTATTAAGATAAATATTAAATTAAATTTAATATTAAATCTATTAAATTAATAAAATACTATCAAGATAAGTATTAAATTTAAAAGGATATTATTTTTGAAATAGTTAATTTGAAATTAAATTATCCGGTAAAGTCTCAGTAGGAGTGTAATTCTTCCACTACTCAATCACCAAAAAACCACCACCGTCGACCATCTGTCGGCCACCAGAATGTCATCGTCATAGTCACCGGCACTGTCATACCCGGTGGTGTTATCGCAGGCTCGACACCCTACGACACCTCGAGCTGGTTCGGTTCGGCCAGTGACGGCCCAATCTGTTCGGTCCAACCACCGGTTTCACATGTCAAGCCTGGTACAACCAACTTTGGGTCTCAATTTTGGTTTTTGGTTCTCAGTTCTAATTTTTGATCTCAAGTCTAACTTTCAAGTTCAATTACCCCATTGGGTCAATTACCTAACTTGAAAATTAATTTCCAAAAGTATCATATTTATTTTAATTAATTTGATTAATTTAATTTTACTTGATCAAAATTATTTTTTTTAAAAATCACTGAGATTTTTCAAAATTAATTTTTCAATAAAATTCTTTAATCAAATTCTCTAGTTAAACAATTCCCACGACTGCCCAATTTAATTCCACATCGAATAAATCGACACAATTAAATTATTTCAAATGCAGTCCGATCGAGCTTCTATTGAGTTAGTGGAGGGACCAATCGGACATGTACAATTAGGCTCTAGTAATTACAATTATGTTTAGAAGTATCGTTCCAATAATTCACAATTTACTTAACCATGAAGTCAGTCTACAAGAAGTACCATGATTGAAAACTCCTTGTCATGTGTATGATACCTAATATGATATCATTGATTCCTTTGAGTTAAATCTGTTCACTCAATACAATCCTAATTTATCTCATTGTCATCATTGTGTCTTCTTAATGATTAATATGACCACTATTAACAAATGGCTGTGATAAATTGCACGTTCGAGAACGAGTAACTGGTGGTCACGTTCCATATTTATCAATTCACACAAAGCTAAAGATATGCTAATGAAAGAATATCTTTAGCTCTTTAATTGAGTTATGAATTCCATTGTTGCTAGTAAAGTCATGCCATACTCAAGTCATGCACCCAACATACTGGCTATGTGCCTGATCATTTTTAGAGTATAAGCCTCCACTTATATCATAGCATATGAGTTACATATGCATGGTTAGTAACTAACTCAGGATTTAGGTAAATCACACCATGAATGTTTGTAACACCCCAAACCCAGCCTAGACGTTATGGCCGAATTCGGAAGTGACACATGAAATGGGTTTGAAAACTCTTGTCGTTAAGTTAAAACCATACCAATTCATTAGCTCATATTACCATTATCAATTTCAGAGCTCTCATTCATTTAATCGCTTAGAGGTAAGACGTATTTGTAGCGGAAGCTTTAAAAATCGATGTGTTTAGAAAACTGTTCAAGATTTTAGAAAAACCCTTGCTTTTGGTCAAATCTGAGTTATATCGCTTTTGGCAGATATAAAATCATAAAATCGCAGTTTAACCCAAATTAAAAGAAAACAATCCGTAAAGTATGAATTACATAAAAATCAGAATAAACCAGAATATAAAAATTATATCGTAACCATAATCAGTTCAAACAGGTGGTCACCAAGGGGCTCCGTAACACCGATCCGCCTAAGACTGTGGATTATCTGTACAGAATAAACAGAAAAGAGTGAGTTTATGTAAACTCAGTGTGTAATCCCACAAAATTAAGCATGCATACAACCAGAAAATCAGAATCAGTCAGGTACAAATTCGGGCTTAAAACCATTACAGATACAGATGTGCAAATCAGAATCAGAAATTAGATATCCTACCCCTATCCTCTACACACCATCTCCGACCATCCCTACACACTATTTGGGGTTTAAAACACCCACCCAGCCCTACATGCCATGTTGTACCGATGCGGCACATAACAGATATAATGCACCCATGCTGCCACATAATAGGCGTAAATTGCCTTTCAGAACACTTCCTCCAATATACATCATTCCATCCTCAATATCAGATACAGAAATATAAAAATACAGATAAACAGTCTAACATGCTCACATGCTTACATATAAATGTACATAGATAACAGATATGCAAATAATAGTGCAAGTAGATGTGCATCAGTATCCTAATCAGGTCAGTATATCAAACAATCAGATCATCCAGTTTAGGGTTTAATTAGCCCTTACTGACCCCACAGTAGGCCTACAATCATTTGGGACGACCCGTGCAACCCTAGGGAAAAATTCAAATAAATGGGCCCACACGCTCGTGTGGCTCACACGCCCAGATTGGCCTTGTCCGTTTGGATCACACGGCTTGGCCCAAAATGCACACGCCTGTGTGGCCCACACGCCCAATTTGACCTAGCCCATATGGCTCACACGGCCACGTTCCGACCATCACACGGTCGTGTCCTACACACGGCCTAGTCTTTGTCGATCACACGATCGTGTCATCGCATACGGCCTACCACACAGCCGTTTGGTGTCAATAGATTGTAATTTTAGCTTTCGCTAAATCCTATTTTTCTGCATTTCGGGTATACACCTGGTACTGTTTCGCAGCGAAAACACTCCCGAGCCTTCTGAAACCTAAAATTAACCTACTAACCCCCAATTAATTACTTTAAAACGATATTAAATCGAACCAAACCATAATGGACAACCCGTAAATCATCTAAACCTTTACCTTAGAACGCTTAACAACGATTCCGCATAATTGAAGCGCCAATTGGAAACCTCCAGCCCCTTGATCTTCTCCTAACATAAAACGAGCCCTATTAACCGAAGATTCGTTAGCCAAAACAAAAATCACACTTACCAAACTTACCGATAACGCCCAAAAGCACTGATATAACGAGTCCCGGGAGCTTGATAGTAGGTAGGAAATCAAAAACAAAAATTAGCAGCAAGAAGAAGAGAAGAAAATGGTAGAGAATAGAAGGAAAAAGGAAAAACAGTAAGGGAGGAGGAAGAGAACGTCAGTTTTTCTGTAGAGAATTTTGAGGGAAACAGATTTACTCAAATCCCACTACCTACACTATCATAACCACCCACTATCAGAATTTTAACTTCACCAAAACTTTGTCCCATAACCGAGCAAAAATAATTACCCACGCTCACACAGGGATTCGAACACAGGACCTCTACACAACACATAAACTCCCTTACCACTCGAACCAGCAGACTCATTCTGATATGGTTTTACGAATAATTTAATATAAGCCCATTGAGCAAGTATAAGGCTTAAGTCAGAAAAATACCAAAATTTACCAAATGTAAGGCTTGAACTTAGGATCTCACACACACACCCAGAACACTTAGCCACAGAAGCAGATAGATATTTATGTCAAATATTTCCAGAAATAAAAACAAAAGTCAGGGCGTTACAATGTTACAAGTGAATTAATTCACAAAAGAATTCAGGATTAATTCATTTTGAGTCTAGTCCAATGTATCATTCTTCCAATAAATACATTTATATCTCTATTCATTGAGTCAACTGCTCTGATAGCCAAGACTAGTCATCTCTTCAATTAGAATTGTAGACGACATAATAATCCTTCTAAATATTTGAATAGATCGCTCACTTTGATTATTTTACGGAACTACAAACTTGTTTAGATTATCTACTAAAGTAAGTTATCTTTCTCGTAATGTAAACATTCTTACAATTCCACTTATCGTCAGTTTGAACTTAGATAATCAATGAGCTAATATTTGTTTGTCACAATTTTGTTATGCATACAAAACATAAAAGACGGAAACACAAAAGACATAATAGCGAAATGCAAATTAACTTTATTTATTCATTCATCGTTCAAATACATAGAAAATAATTATATATTTACTACAATATAGGCACATTTTCCAACATGATGCACAACCCACCTCTCTCATAGGTGGTAACCCCACTAATGGCTCAATAATATTCATATCGCTTTTTTGTACCTCTAACATTTCTAAAGGGGTCTCCTTAACACTCTGATCTACCAAGTCAATATTCTCACCACACAGAACATCCTCGGCTAATTGGATTGTCGATAGTACCTTGGTGCCACCTTTCTTATCATGACTCATTGGCACCACGCATTGTTGTTGATGAGTATTCAGGATACATAAATAACTAGTAAAATGAACCAGAAGAGTATTAATCCGGTCAAGGAAGTTCAAGCCAAAAACAAAATCATAATCATCTAAGTGAATTACCTTGAAGTCTTTTTTGTCTTTCCACTTGCCGATTTGTAGCTCAACTCCTTGTGCTACTGCCACAATTTGGACCTCTATGGAATTTACTATCTTGATCCTCTTGGTCAATCTGCTAACTGAGAGACCAAGTTTACCCACAGATTTCTCTTATATGAACAAATCAAATGCCCTTGTATCAACAATGGCACTTTTCCTACGGTCTACAATGTTGATGTCCATAAAGATCAACCTTTTTTGCTCGCGATCCCTCTTCGTCTTAGTAGAATTGAATATAATTATCCAAGCTTCAATACATTATTCTCAACAGACTTCATTTCTTCTTTATTGGTTGCGGATATCTTGGATCGCACTAAACAATCTCACATTCTATGCGAACCACAACATGAAAAACACTCAATTAGCTTCTTCTCACTCTATTTGATCCTCTTAGCTTTGACAAAACTCATAATTAAAGCTTCACAATATGCAGATCATTCCAGATAATCCCTCACAATATGCGAACCTTCACAAAGGAAGCATCTCATTGTCCCATTTGGTTTGTTGTCAAGCTTCCACTTCTCATTATATGGTTTCCATTACCACTATTTTCATTATCGTTTTTAACTTGTCCTTCATCTCCCCTACCATTGCACTTTTCATTGGGCTCGGAAGACTCGAACTTGCTTTTCCTCGGAACGAGCTCAATTAAGGACTCCGTTAAGGTCATTGCTTTAGAAAGTTTCTTAAATCCTCGACGTTGCAACTCTTACTTCGCCTAAGGCTTCAACCCATCCATGAAGGAGAAAAATGTCTCATTCTCATCCAAATCAGAAATCTGGAGCATCATCTCACTGAACTCCTTTACATACTCCCTAACTGTACGTTATTGCGTAAGCTGGCACAACTTAGCCCGAGCCTCATCCTCATCATACTCCGGGTAAAACTGCCCCTTGAATTCACTATGAAATTCTTCTCAAGTCTTAATAGCGATACTACATTATCTCTCATATGTGGACCTACGATGCCACCATAACAAAACGACATTAGTAAAACACATGGCAGCAGTATTTACCTTCTTAGCATCATCCATGATACCTTTGGCACAAAAGTATTGCTCTACTCCTCACAACAAATTATCACATCTTTTGTAGAGCTTGTCCCATTGAACTCTTTTGACTTCGAGACATCTAATTTAGGCTTAGGTGTTACAGCCAACACTTCATTACCCAAAGTAACTTTAAAGATATTGACCTCCCCCTTGTGCTCCTCAATTTGTTGTTGGAAAAAATCCAGTTCGAAAGCGATTTTGTTGCACAGAAAAAAATAAAAATTTTAAAAATAGACCCAATTTATGATATTTATAGCAATAAATCATAGCCTGAAATCATACTTGTTGTTCCCGTCTTTCAACCAAATAATCTTCTTTGCTATTCTCGTATCACGAATTGCTTCGAGTGTAGGCTCAAACAAAATGAATCAAGCACAGAAATTAGAAATAGTTTTTTTTTTAGGGTGAAAATGAAAATTCTCTCTTCAAAATAGAAACCGACAGAATCGTTATTTCAAAAAATATATTCAATATTTAGAGAATAAAAGTCTCTTTGTTTTCGGACAGAATAATTATATTTGAAAGTTGTGTATAAATAGCCTTATATGTGTAATCTATTTATAAGGAGAAAAGTTAGAACCCTTGTTGAATTAAAGAAGTTTATTTCAACTAAAAAAAATGAAATCCTTGTTCTATTAGGCTGTAAGGGGCGGCAACCCTAGTTAAATATACTAGGGTTTGTCGTCCCCCTTTATTACATAAGAGGCTTTTGGGCCTCTTTTGTATCGGGTCCAAGTACAAGTACTTCTCGGTCTTTTAACCCAATACTTTATAATTTGATTCGACTTATTTTTTATATTTCCCAAAAATAAACTTCAATATTTATATTAAATAATTTTCTCATTCCAATTTACCCCCAATAAAATTATAATGATTTTACCCGTGATAAAATTTTCGAGAAAATATATTTAATATTTCACCATTTTATTTGTACACTATGACCGTATGGTTTATTTTAATTTTAGGCTTTAAAATAGCTCAAAAATATAAACTAAATATTTCGATCATTTTTGAGAAATCCATGTTCATTTCTAAATTAATTCATTTTATATTTTGGAGAAAATCACATTCATTTCCAAATGATTTCATTTCTTCATTTTTATTTTTATTTTCATTTTTATTTTGGACAAAACCTTCATAATTTCTAAATGTTTCCTATTTCTCTATTTTTATTTAATTTTCATTTGATTCAACATGAAATTTATTTCTGGTTTCAACAAGCTAGCAGAAGGACCGATTTGACATATGCAATTAAGGTTTAAATAATTTTTAATTAAGTTTCAACTTTTCACCTATTAACTATAAACTCATTTAGTCACAAAGTCATTCCACTATATTATCGTGACTAAGCTCTTCCTAATGACATACCATTACAAAAGCAAATTGATTAGTGCTTGTTCAATGACCTTGTCATAAGTGTGTTACTCTCATAGGATATCCTTAATCTCTTTGGGATGATATCTGTTCTCCTAATATGATCCTATTTTATGTCATGATAACCATTACATCTTCCTTCATGAAAAGTCACTACCAAATAGTGGTCAAGTCATCCATCATATAAACGAACAACCCATGACCACGTTTACTTTCTATCAACCATGTAATGCCAATGAGAGGACATCATTTACTCATGCCTCGAGCTATAAATTTCCTACTGTGAACGACGTTACATACTGTAGAAGTCGTACACCCAACACACCAGCTTTCGGCTTCTTATCTATTTGAACTCAGGCTTTCACTTACATCAAAGTGTACGAGTCACGCATACATAGCTCGTCATCCACTCAAGATTTAGGTATGTCATATTATGAACATCACAAGTGAATAAATCCATAAACGGATTCAAGATCTATTCTTCTTGGGTCCAGTCCGATGTATTGTCAGTACAATCAGTCACATCTTTGTCTCTATCTTCTAAGAGTCACCTACACCAATACCCAAGACAAATCATCTCCTTAATTGGACTTTATAGATGGCTTATTATTCTTTTAATCGATTTTCTCATTCTTGATTTGACTAAGGACATAGTTAGGTTTATCTACTAATATAAGTTGTTTTTCCGTGTTATGATCCGACCAGGTAATACCCTTTAGTATTTGTTTAAACATTAGATAATCAATGAGCAACATCTTCTTCCATTTTGCTTTGCGTGCAAAAAACATGTGAGGATAATATACAAAGTATTGATGTAATTTATGAATAAATTTATTAACCAATATGTTCGAAAAATTATAAGTGTACTTAGACGAAAATATTACACTTAAAGCACCAAATCCAACATTTGTTCCTTCAAGACCAACATCATAGCCTCGAGAGAATCATTCTTTTCAATCAGCTTACCCACAGCAGTATTGAGGACCCCTTTCAACGAATCTATATAATTACTGGTGGCCTCTGCCATTTGTTCCTTGAGCTAATCTTACCTTGATTCCAGCTTTGCAGTATGCCCATCAATTTCCTCAAGAGTTTCCTTCATATCACCTATGGACTTACCCACAGCAGTATTGAAGACCCCTTTCAACGAATCTATATAATTACTGGTGGCCTCTGCCATTTGTTCCTTGAGCTAATCTTACCTTGATTCCAGCTTTGCAGTATGCCCATCAATTTCCTCAAGAGTTTCCTTCATATCACCTATGGAACTCTTAAGTTTGGTCACCCTATCATCTAAAGCCAGTAGCATAACCCTCAATCAGCTAACTTATCGAATATGTCATGTTTTATCTAACTGCGTCTACGTACCGTTTTCATTAAACTGAACATCATCATTTTCATTAATTCTGGTTCTGTCCCATAACAGTTATGCTTCATAAAGACATTGAGTCAAACAATTACTTAGCACGCACTTTGTTCATTGGAACCTTATCTTAATTTTGGAAGACCCGTATCTTTTAATTCTTCTACGTAATTCCGCAAACCCGTAGAAAGCTCCTTGTTATTGCAATAACAATTGTGGAGAGCTACCGTATAAAAGGTAAAAAAAAAAAAAAATTTAAAAACCCAACAGAAAGAATGAGGGTAAAATGGAGAATACACAAATTACAGGCAAATGGAAAATATTAGTAGCGCATCGTCACTGAGCGAATGAGTTCCTCGGAAACATTTCTCAGCTGAAACCACACACGCGCTCTTTCTCACTTTGTCTTCTCTGATTTCATAAGAAAGGTAGTATTCTCTCCTAATTTCCTCAATTAACGATAGTTGTTCATTTAAATAATCTTTTCTTAGTATATTGTAATATATATTTTAATCAGATGCATATACTCTAGGGTTTGCTTTTCACAAATCTGTTACAATCCTTTTGGATTCTCAATTTGATCTACTTCCTATTTTCTTTCTTTTTCTTATCTTTTTTATATAATTTATTCGCTCTGTGATTTTGGCTTTAATTGGGCTAACATTTTAAAATTTCTTCTCATTTGGGATCAGGATAAAAATATTTTTATTTTGTTGCATGGGCATTGTTTGGTTAGCAGTTAGGCAGTAGCTTTGATTACTCCTGAAGATTAAAATCTTCACATTAAACTGAAAAAAATGTTTGTCCATTACTCAATTTCCCTTTTTCCCTGTACTCTAGAACATGAAAACCTTTTTGAATTCTTGTGCTTTGCCCGAGTTGTAAGGGCTTTGCTATATTCTTATGAAGGGATGACATTATGATAATGTTCAATTTCTGCATTGAGTTCACAATTTTCTTTTGGGGTGTAATTTATTTGAAGGCCTATTTTTATAATCTGCTTTAGATGATACGAATGTTGTTGTTTTCCCAAAGGGGATACCCAACAGTGAGAATTTGACATTCAAACTTCAAAGACTGAAGACTCTCTACCTTAAATCTTAGGAAGTAGGATGGGGAATCTGGGATGGAGAGAACTACCTTCATTTATGTGGCCTGAACCTAAGTCCTAGGTGGTCTCTAGATGTATTTACTTTGGTCATTTACTTTTTCAATAAAAGATAGGCTAGATACAATTATTGAGGCTGAACCAGTTTCTGATTTTTTTTTTTTGGGGGGGGGGGGGTTATTTTTGGTGATATTGGTTGTTATGCAGTAAGAAGATATCCATGGACCCTTCAGAGCTTAGGTATTATGAGGATGATGACAATCCAACAATGAAAACAATCAAGGGTGCAACTACAGGTTTTGTTGCTGGAACTATCTGGGGAACTGTTGTTGCTACATGGTATGATGTGCCTCGTGTTGAGAGAAGTGTTGCCCTACCAGGGCTTGTAAGGACACTCAAGATGATGGGCAATTATGGAATGACATTTGCTGCCATTGGCGGAGTCTATATTGGTGTTGAGCAGCTGTTGCAGAATTATAGGATGAAAAGATCCTTTGTCAACGGTGCTGTTGGTGGTTTTGTGGCAGGGGCTTCTATTCTTGGTTTCAAAGGTAAATATTTATTTAGGCAGTTAGAATATTTAGTGCATTTTAAAACCTGCTATCTGATTTTATTAATTTGTAGAGAAACCAATTATGAAAATATGACGTAGCTTGGATGTTTCTTATGCAATATTAATGTACACAAAACTTTGTGAGATACTCAAATGACCCCTCTTTTGCGCTGGCAAATGAAAACTATACTGTGTATATATGCTACATCCATACCAGATCATGTTAATTTTTGTGTTTCAGTGATATGGATGATGGCTTTCTTAGAAAGCTTTACCTCTTCAAAATTGAAGCTTGTGATGGTTCTTTGGATCTCCACCACCATCCGTACAATGGTGCTAAAGTTATACTCACATTCTTCGTTGTTGCTTAGAATCATTTTTGTTTCTCATTGGTTTTTCTTAAACCGTTTACGTAGTTGTTATTTATAAAGTGGTAGGAGTTATGTGGCATGTAAATGTAAAAAAAATCTATTCTTCTGATTATCCTATAGTTTCCTTTTAGTTTAAGATTTTAAATTCTTCTTTCTGAAATGCATGAATTGTACATTACTGCTGTTGCTTGTTTGTCTGGGGAGTCTATAATGACTTGACAATAAGAATTGAGTAAGATAAGTTGTGATAAAATCCTTGAGTGGAGAGCAGGGGAAGGAGGGAACTGAATTTTATCTTTTGTGGTAAAGGGTCATGTAAAAGCATTGTTTTGGACAGGGTTTCCATAACTTGTGGTTTAAAGGAGAACAAAGGGGACTCTCGTTGTCATATGTGGATTATTGAATTCCAGCTTGGTTTCTCTATCCATGTTAATGTCGGTTAGTTTGATTGTCTACTTGTTAATGTTCAATAAATGCATTAAGGTGCTGTCCATTTCGCAGGCAGGAGCATCTCAACAGCTATTTCTGCTGGAACAGCACTGGCTGTCACCTCTGCTGTGATTGATGCTGGAGGTCAGACAACAAGAATAGACACAGGCAAAGAGTATTACCCATACACCACCAAGAAAAGACCTGCCGATTCATAACTCTTGCATATCATTATCGAGGATGCACTTTCAACTTAATTCGGGATAATTAATCCTTTCTAGGATGCCTTTGTTTTCTAAGATTTAATCATACACTCAGTTCCCAGTTTGCTGTTTGCATTTAAAGGGAGAATGTTGATTTGCATGATTTGTTGTGTATCAAAATAATGGTGTAGATGACAGTCTCTGAACCTATTGAATTCGGGTACTTAGGTCGAGTTTTTTAGAGGATTTCATACTTGTATTCAATGGTTTTCGGAAGAACAATTCCTTGCGGGACATCCACGATTCAAAGTTCAAACATGAGTTTAATGATATTATGGCTATTAAGTGTTACCTTGAGTCTGGTATTCTTAATTTTGACTCTTTACCCCACCCAGTAAAGACATTAAAATTAGCAAAAGAAAATAATCTACTTCAAAGCAAAAGGTGTGCTTTATAAGGAGGATTGGAATGAAGTACTCATCAGTCTTCTGCATGAAGAAATTTCATTAAGGGAAACAAGGAATGAAGTAAGGAACAACTCACCATTTGGCATTATTTTAGATGCGTAAGTTATGTTGAGCTGGAATATTTTGACTTTGTATTTGCTTCAAATAATTTTGAATTTATCCAAAATTAGGACCAATTGGATATATATAATTTGGGCTCAAATTAGTAACTAAGTTTCAACTCTTCATCTATTAATTACTATATTATTTAGTCATTAAGTCATTCCAAAATATCATAACTAAGCTCTCTCTATTATTTACTATTACCTGTGTGTTACCCTCGTAGATATTCTGTTTATCTCTTTGGGTTAAATCAATTTACCCAATATAATCCTATTTTATTTATTGGTAATCATTACATTTTTCTTTATGAAAAAGTTAATTACTAACACATAAGAATTAAATCATTCGTCATCAACAAATGACCTGTGGCCACATTATTTTTTTATCTATTATGTAATGACAATCATTTACCTTTTATCAGGCTATGAATTCCAGTATTGTAAACGAAGCTGTCATGTTGATGCCATATACACAACATACTATCTTTCAACTCAATTACCATATTGAACCCAAACTTTCAATATATCAAAGTATACAAGTCACACACTCATAATCACTCACTTACTTAAGATTGAGGTAAGTTACACTATGAACGTCACAAGTTAATAAAATCCATAACGGACCTTGGATTTATTCTACTTGGACATTGTCTAATGTATTGTCAATATAGACAATCACATCTATGTCTTTATCTTTTGGGAGTCTTCCATTCCAATACTCAAGACAATGTATCTACTATTCGAATTTGACAACATAATAGTTTTTTAATCGCTTTGCTCAATTTCGATTAAACTACAGGCCATTTAGATTGCCTACTAATATATGTTGTTTTTTCGTATTATGATCCAATCACATCATACAACTTAATACTAATTAAACATTAGGTAATCAATAAGTCAATATTTGCTTGTTCATTTCGCTTTGCGTGCAAAAACCATAACAAAAATAAACGATATTAATGTGAATGATGAAATTTTAAAAACTACTCTAAGGGCACTATATCCCAACAATCTAAACAAATGATTTTTTGAATAATTATAAAAAAAACTAAGAATTATAAGAAATTATAAATAATGATTATTATTTTTTAATTATTAAAAATTATAACAATTATATATACACATATAGCATGTATAAATAATCCAAATATGCACAAATATATATAAACACATGTATCTTTCTAATCGAATTGATATCTTTAATTAATCAAATTGATGAATCCTATTCTATTAATTTTTTTAAGTAAATTTTATATAATTATTGAATAATTATTTTAGAAACCACACCAAAATGAACATAGTTGTTCAAGCTCATTTCCACCTAAAAAATCATTTGTCTATGTTCTTATCAACATTATTTTTAATATTCTTTTACTATAATTTTTTTTGGTCCAAGTTGATCATAGAGATGGTTTTTATATTTGAGATTTTTAATTTTTTTTTTAAATTTTTACTGACATGCCAAAATGCCACATCAGCGTGAGGTACATATGACATGTTTAGTTGCTCTATCATCTACGTAATCACTTAACAATAGACATTAATGAAAATTTAAAAAAATTAACCAATTTGCTCTTTGATCTAAAATATAGCAAATAATTTTTTTTCCTTTTTTGAGTAGAAGAGGCAAAATATAATTCAGCTCTCAATACAAGGACTTTTATAATTTTTTTACCTAATCCTACTTGTCCTTTAATTCTACATCACTTACATAAAGAAAATTGATAAAAGCAAAATCATTACTTAACACGTATGAATAGATTTTTAATAGAATGGCTAATTTACACTTTTTTCTAACATACAGTCAATTACCCATGTTTTGAGTATAAGAGTCAAAATACAATCTAATCCCGAGTGTAATAATCTCCACAGCATTTTTATCTATAAGTTGCTCAAAGACAATTATGAAAACGTACCTCGCTGAACAACGTTTGAGCATGAGTCATCACCTCATCTGCTACATAAATTTATTTATAAGCATGCTTCGCAAAATTAAACAATAATCATGTTTCGCCAAATTGAACAATAATGCTTTCTAACAAATTGTAACTTATGGGGAGTGAATAAATTGATTTTTCCTTGCATGTTGTGCTCATGATTTTGGGGATAATAGGACGTAACTCACGTTGACAACTTTCAGTGGAAATTTGTAAGATTTGAACTTCAATTAACCTTATCTAAATGGACAACAGAACTGAGAGAGAACAAACCTTGGATAAAGGGGACGAACAAACGTTGGAATAAAGAGTGAGTATTTAAATTCATAATACTGCTGTAAAGACCTAGGTTAACAAAGGGTACAGTAGGGTTATATTTATTATTATTGTTTTCTTCCGTCCAAAAATATTACAAAGAGATTAGCAAATGAATAATATCAGATTGCTTTTTTTTTTTTCTTTTTGGGTGTGCGGGGGCGCACGCAAAAAAGAGCAGAGCCAATCCTGCATAAAAATTTATGTGACGTTCCAAATTGGAAGGGTGTCTCAGTTGTCAGCTGCCTGTTGAGTGTTGGGTGTTGAAGGGAGCCCACAACAAAAAGAGATGAGCTGAGCCTGGGGAGCTGGCAAAAGGGTTGAAACTGAAACAAAACCATAAACCGCATCCACTCATCTAAATCATGTACCATTGCGTAATATAATCCTGCGGATGCCGGTATCAGTCACTTTGTAGGCAGTACAGCTGCCGAATATTTCCCGAGGCTGCCAATTTAAGTTTTCACATAAATTAACACCACCCGCTAAGATTAGACTGTAAACTCACAGGCATACATAAATGACGTCACAAAATTAGTTTTAAGAAAGAACAAAACAAACCCAACTATTTATTACAAAAATCATTAATGAATTGCCAGAATGTTTTAGGTACAATAAATCACAACAAAACGATTTACATGACATAATTTGAATGAATTATGCAATCCTTTATCTAGGAATTGACCGCCTAATTAATCAAATATTAAAAGGGAAAAAGAAGGGATCGCACAAATTATAATACATGGGAACATTCTCACAAATCAACAGGAATACGCAATTTGTTCAACGAAAGGCTATTTAAATATTTAAATTCTCAGGAAAGGATCATCCTATATCATCAAATGAACTCTGGACGAGGAAAGTAGAAACAACTAATACCAAGAATAAAACCTAAAACGCCAAACAAAACCACCACATATGAACTTAACAAAACAGAAATATGATTGATTTACCGTATAACCAATCTCTGAAGTATACATGAAGAGCACATGATAATTCTCTTTTTAGATTTTCTTCAAGGGGAGCTTCTCTCAATATTTGCTTTATCTCACCTAAATTATTTTGCTGTAGATAACGTTAGCAAGGAAACAAAAATTCCGTTAATACTATACTAGAAAGATCAATAAAACCAACCACTAATTCCACAACAACAGACAAAAACATTGCTTCTATCATGCAAATAAAATTAAACTCAAACCATTAAGTCAAACTTCCTCTTCATCAGTTGGGCTTAGTGCATTTACATTTTTCTGTTGAGATGTCAAGTATGGATCAGTTAAGGGGAACGGGTTATCCTTTGTTGAACCAGTGGATTCACCTTCCAACCAGTTTGGAATCTGCATATATAGATATGTCATGTACAAGCACAATGCAACCATTAAAAGGGTAAAAGGAAGATACAAAAATAACCCCAAGCTAGGCTATAAAATACACAAGTTACCAGAAACTTTGTGAAGTGGTCAGGAGCTAGTCGTGTAGCTGACTCAGCTTGAGCATCAGAAACACCTGCAGGATGAGATAATGAATTGTGCGGATCAATCATCCCAAGTTCCAAAGTATCATCCCATCTATTGATAGTTGCCTCGATGCCAACTTCAGTCATGTGCTCTTCCAACCAAGAATAATATGTGTTATACGGTGCCACCTGATGAAATTAAAAAAAAAAATTCCAAAATTTGTGAGTCCCCTGATGTCAAGGTTCATACTGATGCCAAACATGGCTTCAAAAAGTGAAAATTGTCCGTTATAATATAATATAGCCAAAGATCTGCGAGGGCCGATATCTACCAGCCAGAGAAAGAAACAAGGATTTCCTCTCGGGGTGTTCTTATTCTATTTTGCAGGACATTTGATATTAAATATGCTAAAATCAAACCATTGAGGAATTAAATATCCCTTGAAAACCTAAATCTTCTAAATGGCCAGATAATGAAATCTCCCGAACTCTCCATCATAGCAGACTAACAGACAGAATGGATTAGACAGTAACAAATTGCCAACAGATGATGATACTACAAAGTAATTAAATTCTTAATACAAAACAATGAGCTCAAAAAGTATTAATAGACTACAGAAGTTTAGCTGTAAAAATAATTTCCTTTAATCACTTCTCTTCGTAACAACACACCAAGAATGATCAAATAGTTATAATAGTTCCAAAAATATTCTCACGAAGAGATAAGGTACAATATGCAGAAGGTACAATATGCACGCCTGATGCATCCTTTATGCCCTCCATCACACAGTGCTATTGACCATATCACCAAAAGATTTTACAATAGAATTTATGCCCAATGTTTAACTTGATCAATCTTTATTTATTTGGTTCATAGTTGGTTCAGCTAACCCCTGAACTGCTATTTTAACCCCATCTTCTTCAAAGATTAACAGGATATTATGGTAATAATTCTTTTCAAGCTGCTACAATTAAAATCTTGGCTAACATCATCCACAAGAGAAGGCCAAAACAGCTTTAAAACGCTAAAAGAAAACAAAGAAAATGAGATAAATTCTCACTTGCACCCATAAAGCCACAACAAGAAGAAGCAGTCACCTTCAGGCATCGTTCACCTCTCACTCTCAACAGCAATCTAGCCAACCATCCCACTACATCAAAACCCTTCCTCTTCTCTTCTCATCTTATAAATACTACAAAGAAATGTTGCCATCAAGTCTCAGGTGATTTTATCAGCCTGGCTCTAGTTCACCATGGAGAATTAACATCACATTTGAGGCAGACTTATTTTAATAGAAATTTCTGTTAAAAAGAAAAGCTTTCACATTTGAATTATAATATGCTATTTGAATTTTTTTTTATCTGAGCTTACTTAGGTTTTGTATGCTTAGATAAAACCTAGAATGTGGATCAGCCTAGTACAAGGAACGAAAACTAGAACTCAATTCGCTACTTGTACAAATTTCGGATTCATTAGGGATAGTCTTCTCCGGTTCATTTAGTAGGAACAAAATATGATTTATTGGAATGTAAAACAGTTTTTTGAACTTATATGTATTGTTTTATGTTTATATAAATACATTTTCTTTTTTGAAGTTTGTGAATTTGTGAATTATTTGGATGCTAACTTTTGTGGCGTGGCAACTTAGCATCCAATATCATATTTAGCTTTTCACCGGAGATCTTTCTATATTTAACTTCTCTGGTATTCTATTTAGAGATTGTTGGTTTTGCATATCTTGCATTGACATTTATCCAAATAGCAAAAAGCACAGGAAAGGTGAAGACTCATGCTATCATACATGGATAGAGACCTCTCTAAACCTGCCAGTAGGCCAACTTTCTTCACCTGTAGTATGGAAACCTACCAAGATAAAACCCTTCTAATTTCAACCAAATTATGCCATGCTTTCAGCAGAATATTAACCGACCTACATGAATAAAAGCTAGTTCAATGAAACATGTTTACTTTTCAAACATGAAACTAAGACCAGCCAAAATCAATTTTTAACATAAATACAACTGTATTTCCAAGTTGTCAAAACCTGCTACATGAATAAAAACTTAGTATAAACAATTTTTTATTGGGTGTAATGAACCATAAATGTGACAGACCATGGAGAAGTTAAAGGAAAACAAAAAGGGTGGTGCACACTTCAGGGCCAAACAGCACCAACCACCAGTTAGGGTGCTGAGTTTGGCTGACTTGGCTGAAGTTGAAAGGACCAAAGGTCCCCAGGAGTGGCAAAGAGAGTGAGACAGCCAATTCTATAGGGAAAAGAAAACAGAAGCTAATATTAACTAATTGGATTTCTTTCCCCTGTAAAATTTATCTATTTTTCAAAACTAAGACTAGTCAGCATTTACTTAATATAAGTTCATTAATCTCTTCTCAAAACTCAAGCGTGATCACATAACCAGCAAAAGGGGATTGTTGTTCACTAACCTGTACCTTGAGGTTATCGCCAACAATAAGGGGACGGTGATTCACTCCCAAAAAGAATACACACTCACGACAATTGGCAATGCAGACCCGTTTTGCAGCTATAATCACATGAACTCTTTCACAGTGCTCGACTCGTACTGCCTACAATTACAAAATCATATAATATTCATCCATGAATCAAAATTATAATTACTGGAACATGAAATGGATTGATATTTTAGGGGTCTAAACATCAGGTTGATTATCTATCAAGAAATTACTATAAAATCTGGAAAGACAGGAGGTGGGTTGAGCAAAAAAGAGTGTTCCCGTAAGAGAAAAATAACTGAAAACAAGAATATCAGAGGGAAAACCATAACTGGAGCCAGCATCAACATTTAATAACTTCATACAAAGATCAAATGAGCTTATGCCACGTAAGGCAAGAAAATATATTTTATTGATCTAACAATCTTAGCAATAGAAAGTGATTGCATGCATCTGCATGGCCATATTTTATTTTGTGCAAATCCCCTTTAGTTCAAATAGCAAAGAAATTCAGCAGGGATGAAGAGAGACTATTATTCTACAAGTTCTGGTACATTTGGTGCATAAGCATTTAAAATAAATTGGACCAAGCAACATTAACAAGAAAGATTTTCAAAGGGAGAACATTGATGTCTTTACATTACACCATAGACATTCCAGCCATGAACAGTAAATATGTACACCAATGAAGAACATCAAAACAAATCTATTTCAGAGTCTCAGTTCAAAAACCAGAGAAATGGTTGCAGCAATTCCAAAAATCAATACAGACCAAAAAAGAGAACAAATTAGTATCCAAATTGAACATTACAATAGCAGAACAAGTTTCCTCTGATTATGAAATTAGTACAACACAAATAGCAACAGCACAAAGGTGATTGATACCTTGCCAACAGCTCCAAGAACTATAGTAGCATCAGAGCATCCATAAATGGTGGCATATCTCAAAGGCGCTAGAATGTAAATAGCTGAATCATGGCAATTGATAACCTGGAATTATAAAATCATGCAGAATTTGAGGTGTATTAGACCACAAAGTACATAATATCAAACAAGAATCAAGAATTACATAATCGCTGGCATTATCCAATTAGAATACACCTTCCCGAAAAGTTCCAGAGTCAAATCTCCATACTTTCAGTTATCAAAATATTTTTTCTTTATTTAATGTAATGAAGGTGAGTATTCATCAATAATTGGGTGGATGGCAATCGCTACTGAAAAGACAGCAAATGAATTGTGCTTCTTTAAGCTTTTAATTGGTAATATGACAATTACAAAGACATTGATGGCATTGATTGCAAGGAGGCACAGAAGCAAAAGCACCATATGGGAAGAAAATAATACTCCTGCTGAGAAAAGGAAGGTACCTAAAGGAAAAAAGCTTTTAGCCTCAAGCAAATGAAGGTTCTTATTCTACTTAATTGGTTACAAGAAATCACAAACTTTTTTTACCAAAGACAGTGCCAATATTCAACTGATTGCAGCTGGTGCCTGGCATTCAGAAATGCTGCAGTTAATATCTGAAACAAGGTTTAACAGCAAAGTGATAGATACAGAAACCCCAATCAACCTAGGAAGAATTTATAATAACAACTTTAAAAGTTTAGCAAATGTGTAAAAAGTCCCAAGGTCCAGGACAATAAAAAGATAGGAGTAATTGCACCAAACATAAAACCATTCTTTATTCTCATCTTTCTTGTTCCACATAACTGTGTCATATCATTTAGGAATGTTACTCCTCAAAGCCTAGTAATATATCATTAATCGCCCTTTCTCTCCGCATCATCGTCATTGCATAAATATACAATTAGTGAAAACATAACCAAGTTCAATTATATTTAAGAACTCCAGCATCTTTGTTCATTCCTCTCAGCCATTCCTATTATTTGATGATAACCAAGCAACAAAATAGCAAACAACCCCACCTAAACTGCAGTCTCCATATCAGTTCATCCATAAAATATGCACCCACTATCCAATAGACATCCACCTAATATCCATAAGATGTTTACCTAATATGAGTTCTCTTTTTTTTTTTCTTTACAAGAGGTTCCATATGTTGCTCAAATTACACTAGAGTTGGAGATAAAGATAAGAACCCAGACCACAAAGTACCTTCAGTCTTTCAGAGACATAGGGTGCATTTAAAAGAAAATTGCAAAACAAACACCACACAGAAAATATACCCCATGAAAAAATTCACTGCAAATATAAGCTAACCTTCAGAGAAGAATTTTTAAGATCAGATGCCTGCTTTACATAAGATGTTTTAGAGACCCCCTCAATGAAACATGGACTCCTTACACTTGGTGAGGCTTTGACTGAACTTGGACTAGTGTCAGTCATAGCAACATCCTGGTCAGAGCCACTTCGAGGACCATTTTCTTTTGCAGGATTCTTTTCAGTAACATGTTCCAAAGAGGAAGCTATGTTCTGCAGAAGCCAATCAAGAACTTGTGATGCTGGAACAGGAACAGCAGGCATGTCCGGATCTGAATTAGCAAAAATGGGAGCTGCTTGGCTTAAGAAAACTCCATCAGATCCCTTATCTTCAAATTGAATCAGAAACCCAAGGTGCTCAAACCCTTCCATAGATATAACCTGAAGAAACAGTACTTATGTGAATAAACCAAGACAAAATAAAAGCTAATAACAAGCAAAAAAATGGAAATAGAGTGAGATATGTAAATACAAGAAAGACTTATCAAGAATACATGGTAATAGAGTTACAGCAGACAGGCTGATAACAAGGAGGAAGTAAAATAAAGAATACAACCAATCAAAACATAATAGAAAATGGGGCACAAAGCCATACATGTTAAGAAAGGAACAGAGAATAGGAACGTAAAGAATAAAAAAAGCACCAAATTTATATTCCGAAATGTTACAAGGAAAAATTCAGCTCAAATCTGTGATTGATTGCTTAAAAGCTGGCAAGGTCTTTTGTCCTGTTTTGGTTGAAACTGTCTACATTCTTATTTTGGCCATGCGAATAAGGCTCCCAACTTTCCCTTGCAACATAAAATCAGGTTTAACACCAAAACAAACCAATTTTAGGTTGCAAATCAACCCAAAAGCAAGGCAACTAATGCATAAAGAGAAAAAAGAGCACAATAATGATTGCATTGTTTCATAACAAATAAAAATGCTGTTCTGCCACTTGCCAAGCTATATCATAACACAAACCAGGATATGCCTTCAAAGACTAGAACATAAACCGCACAGAGACACTTTACAAAGAAAAAGATTTACATCTGGGCTCATTAGTATTCTACATAAATATTTGATCTACTCAGCACAACCACTAAATTAATGCTCCCAGGCTTTCACTTTTTATCCTTTGAAACTATAATTACAACATTTTGAAATTAAAAAATGCCATATCATAACTGCATATTATAGATGAAATACAAAGAAAATGACTAGTTACAATGCAAAAAGAAAAAAAAATCACCATGAAACAAAAAACAAAAAGAATTCTGTACCTGACTTATATTCATAATATCCCAGTTTTTCTTGTATTGAGAAAACAAAACGGAACAAAAACTATAAAAAAACCCCCATCAAACGACAAATAGAAAGAAGCCATATTACAAACCAGAGACTCTTCACCTTCCCCCTCCACAGGCTCTGACAAAAGAGACAGAATATTAGCCAAGTGCTTTTGTAGATAGGACAGCTGATGGGCCTCTTCATCAGCCTGTGATGGCATAAACCGACGGGTGTTGCAGCGAACAAGCTACAATGAGAAGAACCATGAAGGTTAAGTCGTGAGTGTTTTAACTTGCTACAAAGTAAAGACTATAGCCTACAGCTATAACTTCGAACAGCGAATAGATCTATAATTACTGCAAAATTTTGCAGACATGGTGAAATCCGTATTAATGAGATGCTCTTTTTTTTCTGATAAGACATAATGAGATACTTAGCTGGATAGAAAATGGGACAAACAAAAATTATAGCAAATCCTACTGTCTTAGGTACTAAATTCAAATGAAACCATAAAATTTAACATCGCAAGTCATAGAGGGCGAGCTGCATTAATCGTATTTTACAGCAATCCTAAAACAGCACGCAGATGGAAGCAATAAAACATGAACAATCAAACCAAGCAATTTAATACATTGGCTCTCAATTAATTTCATTACATTTGCTAGCAGCACCCATCAAAATTTCTTACTTAAATGCAGCAATGCATTGGATATAGAATTAAAAAGAAAAACACAACAAATATTACAAACAACTCATAATGAAGACCAACTTCAAAGCCATCAAAATGCAGCAATGAATTGGATATCGTTTTTTAAACATGTTAAAATTCATACATTGGAATTCAACTCACTTTCCGTTTTCCAATGGTTTGCTAAATTTGTGGTTTATTTGGTTTTTGCTTTATTCTTGCAACTTATTTTCTTCTATTTTATTTAAATGAAAAATAGTAAAACGTAAATTTTACTTCAAACATAATTGTTCCACATAAACCTATAATCATGCATTTTTTGGTATTGACAAGTTAAACAATTCTTCGAAAAGATTGTTAACTTTTGCATCTGAAAAGTCCTAATGCTCCCTATTTCCAAAAACAAAAAGCAAGTAACAAGTGTAACGAAATACATAGCCGCCGCAATTATCAAAAAGTTAAATATAATCCTAAAAGAAATCTTTCAATTTGCTAGACATTAAACGGAATAGGTTCTTTCCAAATGCCAATCAATAGTCAATTTTCCGTGAATATTATCAGCCCTCGGCGTCCAAGACGTTCATTCTCCTAAAAGTAGCCATGAATCCAACACGATAGTATAATATAACAGCATAATTTTCAACAACAAATCCAATTCAAAAAAATCAACCACATTTAACCAAAACAGATAGCAAAATGGTCAATCGCAAAACCTGCAAAGGCGAAAGGGCCGACAAGTAACCGTCAAATGCTGAGGTGGAAGGCCAAACATCAGCAACCGCAGCTGCATCCTTATGCGAGCGCGGCAAAAGCCTTTTATACGATTGAATGTACAAAAACAGGATCAGATCAAGCAAATCAGCACCAACGGAATCAACATCGTCGAAGCGCGAGGTGACGAGAGGGTCGGATTCGGAGTGGAGCACCGAGGCGAGAGTGTCGAGTACGAGACATGCATGGTCCAAAGAGATCTCGAGGGCGTCAGCGAGGGCCGCCGAGTCGACTCGTTGAGTGGAGGAAGATACGAGCTTTTGCTTCAGAGAGGTTAGGGGCTGGAGTGGGTCAGTGAATATGAGCTTCTGGATTGGTAGGAGGCCGTGCTCGAAAGGCTCGCGTCGCGGGTGTAGACGAGTGGTCGGACTTGGATTCGGAATCGTTGACGTTGATGGTCCGATGGGGTCGGTCATCGCTTTGTTCAGGGAGGAAAAAAAGCAATTTTTTTTGTTGAGATCTTCGAGAAATTAATGATTTTGTTGGAGGGAAGAGAAGGTGAGGGGATGGGTGCGATGCGGACGGGTATAGCGCAACTAATTACGTTGCAGGATTTTGTTGGGTGTAAGACTCGCAAGCGATAAAAATAAATTAATGTCACATTTTGAGTGTATTTATATGATATTTTTGTTTAATTATTGTAATTAGTGAATTTTAGGAAATCTTGTTTGGTAAGAGCATTAAGTTGCATTTGATTTTTAAAAATAAAGGTTGTTTTTGTTTTCCTTTTTGAAAAATTAGAAAAACATTGAAAAAAATATATTTAAGAACTTAAAAAATTCTCAAACTTCTTAAAAAAAGTAATATTAAGTCTCTACTTCTTTTCACTGAATTTTCAAAATGTGTCAAAAAGACCCTCAAAATTTTTAAAAAAGTATTTAAGTACTTGCTCTTATTAAAATTATAAATAATAAATAATAAAATTTAGTAAGATGAAAAAAAATAAAAATCAATAAAAATTATTGAACAATTATAAAATATTTTTTTTGGTAAGATAATTTTTATAAAAAAAACTTACTGAATTTATATTTCTTTAGATTTTGTAATTTTCTTAGGAATTTATAAATTTTAATATTTTTCGTATTTCTATATTTATAATTTTTTTACAATTTCTGTAAAATTTTACAATTTTTTATATTCTTTTACGATATTTATATTTTTTTCTAATCTTTAATAAATTTTTAATATTTGAATTTTTTATTAAATTTTAATAATATTTATAGCTTTTATTGCTTTTAATTTTTTATAATTTTTATAATTTTTAATTAAAGCAAGGGCTTAATTTTTTTTTTAAATTTGAGGATCTTTTCTATGCATTTTGAAATTTTAAATACTTAATTGAGTGTAAAAAAAATAGAGCTTAATTGCTTTTTAAAAAAAATTAGAGCCTTTTTAATGCATTTTAAATGATTTGGCCCTCATTCAAAATGTAACACCCTGCACTCAATTTAGAAGTTAATTGATATAAAAGTCACCACAATCGTTGCCGAAACAACTCAAACAAACATTAAAATCAATTCATCAAAACTAAAAAATCAAGCATGGCCATTTCAATTAATAGATGTTATGAATATCAAATGCACTCAAATAAACTCAAATAGGCTCACATGATAATCCAAGGTCAAAGATGATTAAACACAAAGTCGGGCTACGAATTTTAGGTCAAACTAATCAAATGTAAGGCAATGTCTCGAGATAATAAAGTCATGTTGTAAGACATGCCTCCTCTATTTTCAAATTCTAAATTCTCGAGACATGATTCCATGTCTCAAAGATCTTGAACTAAATATTTACTAATTTAGTTTCGATGTTTTATGACTCAAAACAATGTTACTATTTCTTGAGACTTTTACCAAGAAATGTATGAAACACTTAAATTTATTCTTGAGGTCTCGAGATATGTTCTTGATGTCTCGAGACAAATATCTAATAATGCAAAAATTAAGCAATATAAATCATACAACTATGCCTGTAAAAACACCTAAACATGTTAAACATGCAACCAAACCAATGCAAGCACATTTTATATACTGAAACAAGTTTAAAACATATACACCAACAAATAAAAAAATCCATTAGTCACGTAAAATATAAATAAAAAATCACATAGAAATTTGTATTCCAAATCCCTTAAGTAATCAAAACTACTAAAATATTAAAAATATATATCTATATATACTAATTATATCAAAACCACATAAATATACTCTCAAGACATGAAAATTCACCTAATGAACAAGGTACATGCCCAAAACTAAAACAAAAATAATGAATTATAAAAGTTTAGCAAGTGTAGTTGAGACTTGAGAGCCTAAATGTTTACAAACCCTAATTTAAAGTCCTACATGCTTTCAATACTTGCACAGAACAAACAATCCAAGCACTGAGTTTTTAAAGCTCAATGATGTTAACAAAAACCAATTTCATAATATAAAACCATTAAGCAATAAAGCATGTTAACACATTAAGGAATCAACGATTAAAATTTTCCATGTAGTCATTATGGCATCAATTAGTTTCTCTTTTACAATTCTATTATCATAACTCAAATCACTTAGTAGTCAAGTCATATTTGATACTAACTCGATATTACATGTATTATTTTCATATACCACAATCATCATCAATTTCATTTCATATTCATCATTGTTATATAGAATTATTATTGAATTATATGTCCCTATTAATCAATTATGGATCAAGAACAGATACACGAATTTAACCCCTAACACTCCACATAAATGCAAACAAGCGCCAAATGAACAAAAATGCACCAATGCATGTCAAAACATGTCTTACCATAACACTCTGTTTATGCACACAAGAGTTGAATGTAAACACACACAAGTGCTAATAGGATGCACACTAGTGACAAAGTTTCCTCCGTCACAAACAAATCTTATGACATGCCAAGAACCATTCATTCATCTAAAATACAAATGTGATCCATACATTTAACATAACATAATCCAAACATTAACCAACAAGTAATCAACAACATATCATTATCAACAAGTTCTAAACTAGATTACTCGTTGAATCTATATTATAATGTTGAATTTAAGCTAGCACAAATCAACCATCACGCCTTTGCCACTTTTTCCTACCCCTTAGCCTTTGATGGTTTGATCACTTCCTTTGCTACAAATCATAACCAAAACAATGAAACAAAATTAGAAGAAAAGAGAGAGAGAACATATTAGGCATTAAATCTCTTAAAATTATTATTAATGAGAGGTAATTCGATGTAGCAAGACATTTTCTTACTTTTCTTGATAACTCAAGAGAACTCTAATCTAACTCACCCAAAACAAAAATCTAACCTCACAACTAAGTCTATGAACTCCAAAACAATAAAAAACCAATTATTCGAGCTCACACACTTTCTCCCTCCAAAACTCTTCAAACTCTCAACAATGTCATTTTAAGATAAAAAGCTCCCAACTCAAATCTAACTTAAAATTTAACCTTCCCATATAATTCTAAACTTAAATCTAATATGAATCCAAGTAAAAAAACCTTTCTCACTCTACTTTGAAAAAAAATTAAAAAATGCTCAAAATGGTAGAAAAACCAAAAAAAAAAAAATAGTTTTCAATATTTAGAAATCATAAATAAAGGCTAGAAAGACTCATTCTCTTGTTTAAAAAAAAAATTCAAAGATTAAATAAAGAAATAAAAAATCAATTTCCTCCTCTTGTATCCAAGCTAACGTGAGCTAAAAAGAAAAGAAGAGAAAATGTTGGAAATCTTGATCTACAAACTTTATTCTATGAAAGGATTTATCGAAAATGTGCTTACAAATTGATTTGGATAAATGAAAATAAAATATTTAGGTTGAAATGCAAGAGAATTTTGAGAGGATTTTTGGTGATCTTTTAAGAAACGTGTGAAAATGGAATGGGTAACCATTCCCTCCTAATAAAATTTCAAAAAGGGAATTTGCTATTAAGGGCTTGGGTAAAATACCAATTAAGGACAACTCTTCCATCTAATATTACTTTTTAGTTTCCTCACATTAATCTCATTAATTTTATTAATTTTACAATTTAATCTACAAGCCGTAAATTCTATTTTCACAATTCTAACTAATCAAAGCCTCTAATTAATCAACACAAACCAATTAATAAACCACTAAATCAACATTTCGACCATTCTCGAAACTCTCTTGTTTTAACTTCTTAGAATAACTTGATTTAATAAATTCAGCTTGAAATCAAACTTTAAAAAATTAGCGTATTACACAAACTTATAATATATATATACACACACACTTGAGTTTAGGGAAACTTATGAATCAACAAGCATACCCTTTTTTCTATCATATTACTAGATTGATATATAAAAATAAAAATAATTTAATTAAAAATATTTACTTGTCATTTAAAGTGATAAATACAGATTATATTGACATCTAAATATTAGTATAATGTTAACCTAAAGTAGCATGTGTGATAAGTAGATGTGAGAATTACAAAATTTATTGATATTTAAATATAATTATAATTTAATTTAAAATTATTAATTCACATTTAAATGTATAGTAGTAGTGATACTGACAAATTGTTGTCGCATCAAAAAAATTTGAATATAATTTCAAGTACAAAATAGAAAAAAATATTTTATCTATTAATTATCACTTAATTAATATTAAAGTTATATATCAATTAAAATTTAAGTTTGACTCAATAAAAAACTTTCAGTAGTCATGCACATTCAATCAAGTAACATCTAAGAATAACAAAGGTAAAATATTCGAATAACAAAAGCACTCGAGAGATATGGAAAATTATTTTAATTAATCATGTAAAATATAGAAAAATGCACTTGATGGTATTCAAGCTTACAACACCAAAATTATCAATGTTTTTACCATTTAAACTAAAACTTATTTGATATATAAAACAAAATTTTACCCGTATCATAGGTGTGTCATAATCTAATATAATTTTAAGATTTAAAATTGTGACACAAATAATATCTTAATGGTTAAAAATAGTCATGCCAGTTAATCTATACTATATCTAAAAAGGATTAACTAAGTTGGTGTTGTGAGTCAACTCGACGTCAAATTAATTGTAAAATTATTAAGATACCCTTTATTTAAAGGATAATTAGTATTTTTATATTGATATTTTTATCTTTTAATACTTTCATATTATATTTCAAATAAAAACAATGAAAAACACTATTTGAGAAGACCAACAAATTCCGAACGAAATTTTTTACCAGTACAATAATAATTTGTTGAAATAAATTTATTAATATAAAATATTTTCTTTCATCCATATCGTGAATGTAATAAAATATAGTTTCATAATATCATTAATTGAGTTGGTGTCACAAATCAACTCGATACCAACTCAAGAAAAATGAAAATTCATGATAAATAATTGGAGTGCATTTAATATTATCAATCCGATGTGATTACCTATTTAAATTTCATATTACTCACAATTTAAACTATTTTTATTTTAATATTGTACATATTATATATGTATTATTATTAGTTTCAAACATCACGTTTAATATTTTTAATCTGATATATCTATTTAAAATTGATTTTACTTACAATTTTTTTATTTTAATTTCGTACATATTATATATGTGTTATTATTAGTTTTAAACATTATGTTATATTGTTTATTATATGTATTTTAAACACACATATATTCGAAATATGTGGTTTCCACATGCATATGAGTATGATAGAATTTCTAGTAACTTATATTAAACCTTTCACTGAGTTGATGTCACGAATTAACTGGACACTAACTTGACTAAAATCTTACTAAAATACCCTTTTAAATACAAGTAATGAAAATTAATAATAATGTGGGTCTTTTTCATTTTAAAAAAAAATAATACTATAATGAAATTTAAATTTGAGTCATATCTATATCAAACTTTTAATTTTATCATTTCAATCAAAACATCATTTCATTTTTTATATGAATTTTTCATGAATATATTTGTTATATAATTATTTTCACGGCATATTATTATAAATATAATAAAAAGAAACCTCATACTACTACACAATATTTAAATAAATAATTCCTTACCGCATGATTGACAAAATTGCAAAATTCATCTTTAATATTTGTCGGCTTTTTCACTTTGATCTTTAATTTTTTTTAATTATAATTGTCAATATTTTTGTCCAACGTGGCATAATAGCTCAGGACTCTGCTAATGTGGCGTAACATACCATTGATGACATAATATTTAGGGGTTAAATCTATAAGAAATTAAAATCTTAAAAATGAAAATTTAAAAAATAAAAAAATAAAAAATTAATATTTTTAATAATTTTTAAAAATAATTTAATCTAAAATTACACACTACCAATGAGATGTCATGCGATGTCAATAAAATTATCACTTGAAGTGTCATGTCACATTGGACAAAAATATTAAGTATTAAGTGACTGACAATCTCCGTTAATTTTAATCATATTTGATTTTTTTTACAACGTTTATGAATGAGAATAATAATAAGTTAAGAGCCAAGGTAAAAAAAAAACCCACAAATGTTAAGGTGAATTTTGGAATTCTACCTATATGATTTTCACACCTGTTAAAGCTTATATGCTTGTGTAGAGGATGACATGAAAATTCTTTTTTATAATTTTTTTACTTTTACAAACCAAAACTTAAAAAAAACAATAATAATAAGTAGCATCCACAGTTCCATATGCTTCTCCAAATTTAAGCATTTAACCTCGACAAAATTTGGAATAAAACACAATATCAAAGCAAATGAGACGGGGGAGAGTTGAGAATTTTGTTTTTCGACAGTGCCACTGCCAGCATCTTCATTGTCAGTACCTGCAGGGCTGCCACAAATATGTGGAAGTGTAACCATAAATCTTGCAAATGCCATTTATTTTCTCATTCGCGATTACTGGTGCCAGCCAACAACCACCACTCCAACAATGTTACCAAATTAGGGAAAATCTAGTTCTAAAAATATCAATCACCACCATTTAGGGAGAATCCACATAACAAAGCATTGCATTACCTCTTAAATCTTCCTAGCTCGTGCCCTCGTTATTGGTCTTGTTGGAACATGCAAATCCTCATTGGATCCACCTTTATCCTCGAAGTTAGAATACATAGACTACATACTGATTCGTATTATTTTTTATGTTATTCTATACTAATCAATAACAATTTCCTCATTTTAGGCAACAATATGTACTATCGGTTTGTCAATGAAAATTTATAAAAGTGCATACCTAACGATTAATTTAAATGTCCAATTGCATCTTTATATGAATTTGATAATTCAAGTAGACCTATTAATATATCAAGTCAAGTCAAGTTCAAGTTGAACGTAAATAATATAGTAAAAAATTTTGTTAATATTCAAGTTTGACTTGAATTGAAATATGGACTTATTTTCATATCTAAGTCTAAATTATATTTAACGATGTAAAACTAAAGCATGCTTGACCCACATTTTATTAGTAACACTGAATTTCTTGAAGAATATAAACAAAAATTATTTTAAAAATTATAAATTAAAAACGAGCAAAAGTTGCATCAATCTAAAAAGGAGAAAGAAAAATAATGATGATGATGATGATGGTAACAGAAAAATAAAATAAAAATAAGTGATTATTCTCTAGACATAAGATTAAAGTGCATAAAAAAGAAATAATAATAAAGAAAAGAAGATGGATTTTATAAATCACAAATAACTTGGTCTTTTTATTTTATTTTATTAAACATTCAATGTGTGGAGAACAACGTTTTGACCCTAATTTAGGGTTTAATTAAAGTGGGTTGGGTTGGGTTGTTTGGTTAGATTGGGTTATAGTTTTATAGCTTTTAGTTTAGGATTTAAGATTATATTTGAGTAAAGTATAGAAATGTTCATTACAGTATTGCTAGTGCTATTTTGATTACTAATTTTTTAATTTTTTCTATTTTAATTATTAAATTATATAAAATTTAAATTTCCTGTCATTAAACATTAATAGCTGTTTGAATATTAATGAAAGTATTGATGTAAATTTTTTATTAATTTAATTATAATACACATTTTATTAAATTTATCATAATATAAAAAAATTAACAAAATTAGTATTTAATATTCACAAAATTTATTATTTTAATTAAATTTTTATAAAATTCAATTAATTTAGTTCTCACTATTAACAAAAGGACAAATTTTAATTTCCTTTTTTTAATTTAAAAATTCTATTAATATTCAATTAGTTAATAAGAATTTAAAATTTTTGTAAATTTAGAGAACTTTTAAATTCTTTTTTAATTTCCTTTTAATTCTTATAATGAAAAATAAAACTTTTAAATAATTAATTTTTGCACCTTCTTCTAGAAAATTAAAAAGCTTTCTTTCCTTCACTTTCGAACCCCAGCAGCTTCTCAGCCTCTCCACTGCCACACCGCCACACTCCGGCTTCGGACTACCGATCAAAAGAAAGCTCCAAGCCTCCTCTATCTCTTCTCCAGTTTAGATTTCACAAACATAACCTCGAACTCCATGAAACCAACACCCAAGTCTCAAACTACCTTGGAAATTCAGTTATGGCTTTCCCTCGGTCCTCCCTGCCTTCCCACTGTTGGGGTTCTCGAACGAAGACTCAAAAGATTTAAGAACCTGATACCCCAATTTCAGTTCCTGCTATTCTTTGGTTGTTGCTCCTGTTGCATCTCGTCTCTTTTCTCTGTTGTGCCAAATTTTGTTTTTTTTCCCCCTAGTCTCGAGTATTTCTCTGTGTATTGCTGATTTGTATGTTGTTGCCGTGTACTTGCTTGACTGAAGTTGTTTCGACTAGGCTTAAGTGTTTATTTGTTGACTATTGCTTTTCTTTTTTCTGATAAAATTAGCACCTTTGAAAAAATACAAATAAAGAAAAAAAATTCTTGAATTTTTGAATGGGTTGAATGATTATGGTGGTGGTGCAGTGTGAAGAAGACGATGGTGGTGGTGCGGAGTGGAGAAAAACCATACACTCACCCGACTCTAATAAATGTTGTTAAATTGTAATTAATTTTAAATGTATTTAATTATCACAAATTTTATTTTATATTAATAATTTCAATTAATAATTATAATAAATTTTAAATATCAAATTAATAATATGATGAAAATAAAAAAAATATTATTGTTAATTTAAAAGAATTTCCAAGTTCATGCTTTCAGCCGTGTTTGAATAGAGAATTTTAAAATTTTTAAGATTTTCAAAATATTAACATTTTAGAATCCACTAATTCAAAATACTATCATTTGTGATTACTTTGTTTGAATAAATAATTAATTTAAGAAAAAATTAGATTATTAAAAATTTACAATTTAAAAGGATCATAAAATAAAATAATTAATATAAAAAATTCAATATGAATATGATTATATTTATAAAAAATACTAAGTAGTTTTAATAAAATAAAATATTAAAATATACAAAAATAATTTTCGAAATTTAAGTTTTTATCTTAAAATTACGAAATTTTTTTAAAAATAAACTCTTAAATGAAATTTAAAAAAAAAATTGAGTTGTTAAAAATCTAAAATTACTTACGAATTTTAAAATTCTTTCAATATATTTATCTAAATTAATAAATTTATTTTTAAAAATATTAAAAACTTTATATAAATATTTTTCTTTCAAATCCCTCACCGTTAAAGATTTATTGATAAATTATAGATTAGATAGAAGTTAAAAAAAAGGAAAGAGAAAGAAAGATATACGGTAGGTGCACTAAACCAACACACCCTGCCTATAGATATTTTATATTTCAAAACATTCACATGAAGTCGCATAATGAGGGGATTATATTATAGGTTAAACAAAAAAACATATATTATTATAGCTTAAACAACCACCTTCAAAGTTCAAACATTCCATTCTCGAGAAAAAACACGTCAAAAGAGTATAAAAGTAGCGAACTCCCAACATTACCCCTAAACCAAACAAAGTATCCGAGGAGATCCAATATTATATGAGGAGAAGAAAAAAAAAAAAAAGGTTTGAGATGACATCACTTTTATCCATGTCCCACTCCCACTCTCCACAAGGGGGTTGATTCTGACAATTCACCTTAAACAAAAGGCGTAAAATAATGTGGCCCCACTTTTATTGTACCCAAACAGATACAGAGATAAAAGAAAAATAGAGGGGGAGTGAAATTCTCTAGCAGATTCATTAGAGATCCCAACCAACCAAGACAACCAAAAGCAAAAGCAAATACTCTCTCTCTCTCTTGCTTTCTTGTTCTTATCCCTTTATTTCCCTTTTTCTTTTTTTTTTTAGATTTAAAATGTTTTGAAAGAAGAGAATTTTTTTTTTTTAAATTTCAATCATCTGCTGATGAGACTATTGTCGATGTAATTGAGCTCGATTTGCTCTTTTTTTTTCCCGAATAGTTTAAACGCTTCCAATAGATTCATTACGAAAGCGATCTTCAAAGATAAATCAGATGAATTATTTGTTGTATTGGTGGTTTTGGAATATGCCATGGTGATAGCGATTTGTTCTTCTATGGTATATTTCCCATTTGCTAATGAGATAGTATAAGTGGATGTGTTCGGGGAGCGAGTGACAAGGACATATACGTATATTCCTTGTGCTCTACTCTTGTCTCTTTTATTTTTATTCAAAAATAAAATAAAATGAGTTAGAAGAAGTGGGGGATGGGCAGGGCAGGCAAAGAAGAAATGAATGGGTTAAAAAAGTGCCTTCTAAGCCGGAGCCTGTCTGATATTTAACAGCCAAAATTGACCGCTAGGACACTATGTGAGTAGAAAAATGGGTCATTGGCATAGCTTCTTGGAATTCTCTGGATATGGTGCCCTTACCCTTTTGCCCCATTACTGTAATCTAGGGGCAGTGGGGACCTTTTCTTTTTCTTTTCTGCGTCTCTTTATATTATTTTTTCTTGCTTTACAGCCTGTAAACTTGCTTTCTTCTTCTCACTCTTTTGTTTTTGTTGCCTTCTCTCTCGTCAATTGTGCAGCAGTTGGAGTCGTAGTGGTGGTCGCAACTTCATTGCCAATGCTGCTGCCTGTGGGAGCCCTTTCCATTTATTTGTTTTTTAAATTGAATTTTAAAGAAAAATAATTTTCTTTCTTTCGTATCAAAATTTTATTTAAAACCCACCAAAAATTTTACCGCTCATTCACGTCTTTAGAAGAGTAGAATTTTGACGTTTGTTTTTTTCCCATATAGCCCTTTTTCTTTTCGCTACCTTCCCTGTCTCTTCTCTCTTTCTTGCTGTTACATATGGACCCGGGTCTCGGGTCGTTTTTCCTCGGGTTCGCCATCAAGTTTGCTGCTTTTTTTTTTTAAACCTAACTATAAAATCAGAAAATATTTTTTTTTGTTGTCCTGTATTTTCATTTTTCTCTTTCTAACTCTCCTTTTTTCTCTATACCCTTCTAGTTAGAAAATCAGTAACTCAGAACTCTCCAAATTCCAGCGCTGTTATTTACCACCGTCAGCCACCGCACTTACCGTCGGTCGCCGCCCAATATTTTTCTCTTATCACTAACCCTTGTTGTGGACATCCACTTTACAGTTTTGGTCTCCATTTCTCCAAAAAAAAGAAAAAAAAAAACTAGATATTTCTAAATTTACAACTTAAGCCCGAAACTTAAAGGCCGGCCGTCGTCTACCGTTGGATCATCCCTAAATATCAGTATGTTTTTCTTCTCCGATTAAACTTTGTTTTCATCGTAGGTATCTTTTTAAAAAATAAAATCCTCAAGCCGAATATGCGAATATTTTCTTTTTTGCTGTTTGTTTTTTCTTGTTTTGATTTTGTTGGTGAGTGTGGTATATTCTTAAGGGGAGTGTCTTTGTAGTTGTGCAAGGGTCGATGTAAGAAGTAAATGATGATTGCTTTGTTGTTATAGACACAAATATGGAACAAGGTTTGGTTATGGAAGTGGAGATCAGATCCATGACTTAGGATGGTTGTTTTAACCTGTTAGTTTAGAGTAAAAAACAAGTTAGACATCTAGATATTTTCCATGCATTTTTTCACTAACCAAACAGGGATTAGTTGTAGTTGCTCTGTTTTTAACATCTCTTGGTAGTTAGATCTAAAAGCTTCATTTTTCATATTTTCATGCTTTTTCAGGAATCAAAGTTGGCAGATCTGAAAGCTTAAAGGGAGTCAGTCTGTTTACGCTTCTCACTTAAAAAAACTGGTGTAAGTTTCGTGCATGTCTGTCTTCCATGCTTACCTTCTATGACTGGTTTTTGCGTCTTATGTATAATCTATTGTCGTTTTGAGTTCGTATAATTAAATGGATGTAACTTCATTTATACTATTTGGTGTCGCTTTAAATGTTGAATCTTTGGATATTCTCTTTCTTTTTCACTTCTTTTTTAGTTTCCATGGCATTTAGGGAAACTCAGGGTTTTTCCCCCCCATTTTTTAATGACGATTTTGTTCCGATCTTTTAGGTTCTTTCAAAACATTTGAATTTTTGAACTGATTTTTCCTTCTTTCGTTATTTAACGGGTGATATTGAACTTTTATTGGGGGGGATATGTAGTTAACCATCGGACTTTATTTTCAGGTTTTTCTTGGGTCTCTTTGTTTGTTTCCAAAGATGATGCCCCGTCCTCCACCTGAAGATTTCGCCCTCAAAGAGACCAATCCCCACCTTGGTGGTGGAAAGGTCAGTGGTGACAAGCTTACTAGTACTTATGACTTGGTAGAGCAGGTGCAATACTTGTATGTCCGGGTTGTAAAGGCAAAGGATTTGCCAGGGAAAGATGTTACAGGTAGTTGTGATCCCTATGTTGAGGTTAAGCTTGGAAACTACTTGGGTAAAACTCGCTTTTTTGAGAAAAAGTCGAATCCTGAGTGGAATCAGGTTTTCGCATTTTCGAAAGATAGGCTTCAGGCTTCATTGCTTGAGGTTACAGTTAAAGACAAGGATTTTGTGAAGGATGACTTCATTGGGAAGGTTTTCTTTGATCTCAATGAGATTCCCAAAAGGGTTCCACCAGATAGTCCACTGGCACCGCAGTGGTATAGGTTGGAGGATAGGCAGGGAAATAAGGTTAAGGGGGAGTTGATGTTGGCTGTTTGGATGGGAACTCAAGCTGATGAAGCATTTCCTGAAGCGTGGCATTCTGATGCTGCTTTTGTTAGCGGAGCTGATGGTCTGGCCAATATTCGATCTAAAGTATATCTCTCTCCAAAGCTTTGGTATTTGAGGGTCAATGTGATTGAGGCTCAGGATTTGCAGCCAGGTGACAAGGGTCGGTATCCTGAAGTTTTTGTGAAGGCTATTTTGGGAAATCAGGCTTTAAGGACTAGGATTTCTCAGGCCAGGGGTATTAATCCAATGTGGAATGAGGATCTAATGTTTGTGGCAGCAGAACCTTTTGAGGAGCCTCTAATTTTGAGTGTAGAAGACAGGGTTGCTCCTAATAAGGATGAAGTTTTGGGTAAGTGTGCAATTCCTTTACAATATGTAGACAGGAGGCTTGATCATAAACCTGTGAATAGTAGGTGGTTTAATCTTGAGAAGCATGTTATTATAGAAGGAGAGAAGAAGAAAGAGACCAAGTTTGCTAGCAGAATTCATATGAGGATTTGTTTGGAAGGTGGCTATCATGTTCTGGATGAGTCTACCCATTACAGTAGTGATCTTAGGCCAACTGCAAAACAGTTGTGGAAGTCTAGCATCGGGGTTCTGGAATTGGGGATTCTCAATGCACATGGCCTAATGCCAATGAAGAATAAAGACGGTAGAGGGACGACTGATGCTTATTGTGTTGCAAAATATGGTCAAAAATGGGTACGAACAAGGACAATCATCGATAGCTTTGCACCCAAGTGGAATGAACAGTATACATGGGAGGTTTTCGATCCTTGTACTGTCATAACTATTGGGGTGTTTGATAATTGCCACTTACATGGAGGAGATAAGGCTGCAGGAGCAAAGGATACTAAGATCGGGAAGGTGAGAATTCGACTCTCCACTCTTGAAACTGATCGGGTTTATACTCACTCATATCCACTTCTGGTGCTACATCCAAATGGGGTAAAAAAGATGGGTGAAATTCACTTGGCTGTGAGGTTCTCATGCTCTTCCTTGCTTAATATGATGCATATGTACTCACATCCTCTCTTGCCAAAAATGCATTACCTTCATCCATTGACTGTTAGCCAGCTCGATAGCTTGAGGCACCAGGCCACACAGATTGTGTCAATGAGGCTAGGACGAGCAGAGCCGCCATTGAGAAAAGAGGTGGTGGAGTATATGCTAGATGTTGGTTCTCACATGTGGAGCATGAGGAGAAGCAAAGCCAACTTTTTCAGAATTATGAATGTTTTGGGTGGGTTAATTGCTGTTGGAAAATGGTTTGATCAGATCTGTAATTGGAAAAACCCAATTACAACAGTATTGATTCACATCTTGTTTATCATACTGGTCCTCTATCCAGAGCTTATTTTGCCTACAATTTTCCTCTACCTGTTCTTGATTGGGGTTTGGTATTATAGATGGCGACCAAGACACCCTCCTCACATGGACACACGCCTTTCTCATGCAGATTCGGCACATCCTGATGAACTGGATGAAGAGTTTGACACATTTCCTACTTCCCGCCCATCAGATATTGTCAGGATGAGATATGATCGACTGAGAAGTATTGCTGGGAGAATTCAGACGGTGGTTGGTGATTTAGCCACACAGGGTGAGAGGCTGCAATCTCTTTTAAGCTGGAGAGACCCAAGAGCCACCGCTTTATTTGTAATTTTCTGTCTGGTTGCTGCTATAGTTTTGTATGTCACACCTTTCCAGGTTGTGGCTCTTCTAGCAGGATTTTACATTTTGAGGCATCCAAGGTTCCGCCATAAGCTTCCTTCAGTGCCTCTCAATTTCTTCAGGAGGTTGCCTGCAAGAACTGATTCCATGCTATGAACAAGAATGATATCATGTGCAGTTTCCCGGAGGTGGTATGGAGTTGGGATTTTCCCCATGTTGATTCAGAAAAGAAGATTGAGAAACAAAAGGAGCTTGTTTCTCCTCTAATGTTCAGCAACAGGTGTTCTGTTCTGGAATGATGTGTAACCTTCCCCTGAAGGTAGTAGATTTTGTGGATTTGTGTTCATTTATGTTATCTATATGATTTCTGTTTTAAAACCGAGTTTATCGTGATTAATCAATGTTCATTGTAATTTTTTAGGTTGTGATTGGAATTTAGGCAATGCTAAAATGAATCTTCACTATTTTGCATCTAGAAGATACTAAAAATGATGGGATTTTCTAACTCCAAGCCTTGGTACATCTTTCATGCATGCTATTTGTTTTGTTTAGTGGTGCTTAGAGCTTACCACGTCGACACCAAGCATGTGAATCTTAATTTACAGATGTTCAAAGCTATTAATGTATTGTATATTAAGCATCTCTTTACCGGTTTGGTATCATTTCTGGAAAAGTAGATTAACTGCATTACTAGTTTGGTACTGTGGAACTCGGTGCCAGCGGTTTATTTAATCATTTTTGTATGGTGTATCTACCATTGTGGATGTGGATGGGGGGCGGGTGAAACGGACATCTCTTGGCTTGCCTTTTTATTTTATTTCAACTTGATGATAGAAAATTCAGTGGATAGATAATGTTCTAATTTGCTTTTACTAATTTATTGTATGAAAGCTCGTTTCCGTCTGAGACAAGGAGATTGAGCATTGGCATATTTTTCTTCTCATTTCATTATTTCATGTTAAATCAATTTTTATGATCATTGAACACTTTTAAAAGGGTTAATGTAAAAGAGGTAAGTGGTGAATTGTGAGAAATAAAATGGGGTGGAGATGAAGAAAGAAGAAAAAGTGACAGACCAAAGTGGAAGTGGGTGGGCTAAACTGCCCCTCTAAACCACAGCATCTCTGATCTTCAATAGAAAGATCGTTTTGTTGATAAATGGCTCATTGCTTCTTGGAATATTTTGGATATACCCGGCTGCGCTCCTTTTCTGTGTTGTAGGGGCAGGGGAGTGGGGTCCTATGCATATATCTATATATTCCTGTACAGCCTGTAAACCTGCTTTTCTGTTTTCAACTCAACTTATATATAGAAAGAAAATTGAATAGGTAATATAAATATATATATATATATATATATATATATATAAAATTTTATCGTGTTTGATTGTAAAGATGAAAAATGAAAATTTTCTTTTCGAAATGAAAGAAATAAATAATGTGAAAAATGTAAAATTAGTATATACATTTTTTTCCTTTTTTTCATCATTTTAATTTGAAAGAATTAACTTTTATGCTTAAGATGAAAAATACTTATTTTTTTTTTATTTTCTATTCTCTCAAACATACTCAAAATTTATCTATTTTTTCCATTTCCTCTATTCTTTTAACTTTCCTACCCAACTAATCACATCTTAAATGTTTGTGGAATCCTTTAGCCCTGAGTAGTGTCTTCTACGCTTGTTTTCCTACTGCCACCATTCTTCTCAATAACAGCACTTGTGCGCGGTATACTCTCAATTCTAAAGCTTCATTTTACCATCTCTTGTTTTTATTAAAAGGGTAAATTACACCAACAGTCACTCAACTTTGATGCAGTTGACAAAACAATCTCTGATTTCAATTTAGTCACTTAATTTTTAAAAAATAACAAAATAATCCTTTTAACCATTTTCTGTTCCAGACATAACGGAAAAGTGACATGGTAGTTGACGGATCCTTGCTGTCATTAACCAGTTAGCCGGTCATTAAGCACCAATTTAAACTACCTCTTTTAGCACCGGTTTAGGGTTTAGACAGTAGAAAAAGAAAAAGAGAAAAAAAAAAAAAGAAGAGGAGGAGAAGAAGAAGAAGAATAGAAAAAAATGGAGATTTGACCATGATTTTTATTTTAACTTTCATCTGCAATTTGCATTTCACTTTGTCATGAGATTTCCCACTTTAAGATCTCATATTTTTTCTTGCCCAAAGTTGTAGATTCCTCCTAAAATCTAACCAATACTATAAAATTTTAGGCAACTTTGGGCAAGAAAAAAAATGAAATCTTGAAGTGGGAAATCTCACAACAAAGTGAAATGCAAATTGCAGATGAAAAATACCAATCGATTTATAACCCTTAGCCCTGTTAATCGATTTCTAACCAAACAAATTGCAGATAAAAAATACCAATCTTTTCCTCCCCTTAATCACAATCAATTTGTGTTTTTTTACCCTAAACCAACCCACCTATTTTGATTTTTTTCCTAAACCCGTGTAAAGTTTGACCCTTTGACTGCTCCTCCAACGTGGCAAGTTAACTAGCCACGCCAACAGTCCTGTTAAGACAGTGACGAGAAATGTTAATGGGTGACTGATTTGTCACTTTTTAATAACGTTAGTGATTGTTTTGTTATTTTTCAAAAGTTGAGTGACTGAATTGAAACTAGAGTAACTGTTTTGTCAGCTGCATCAAAATTGAGTGACTGTTGGTGTAATTTACCCTTATTAAAATTATTTATATAATATCACTTTTTCGTAAAAAAAAAATAATAGTTTAAAAAAATCAATTTAGTATATATTTGTTAAGGGTAAATTTAATCAAACGTTTTACAAATTATTGTTCATACTTTTAATTGATTTTTAAACTTTAAAACACATGTAGTCAAGTTTTTTCTGTCAATTTAATTATCATTTTAGGTGTCAAATGTCATTCAGATATGACCAAGAATACATTTAAAATAAATGATCGAATTATGAATTTATGTTCATTTTAAATATGACATGTCAATAATTTAGTGTAAATAAATTTTAGGTGATTTTTTAAATTTAAAATTATAACCCAAACTGTAAACCTCCATTATTTCTAATAGAGATCCATATTTTATTTTGAGACTTTGGGGAAAACTTCATGAAGCTTTGTGTATGTGATTCAATCTTAGCATAACTTTTTACCCTCAAATTGGTGGTTAATTAGAGTGAATTATTTAGATACGGAAAGACATGTTGAGAAGTTTTATTATTGAGTTTGTAGGGAGCTGAAAAAAGCATTTACCATCTATGGGATTTGCTTATGATAACAACTACTAGGCAAGTATTCAAGTAGCGGTTTATAAATCAATATATGGTAGGAAGTGTGGGCTCCCTTGTGTTGGACAAAGTTGAGTGAAATCAAGATAGTTGGCCTGAACTTGATCCGAGAGATTGAAGAAAAAGTGAAGATAATCAAGGATAATTTGAAAGCACTTTCTGACAAGCAAAAGTCATATGTAAACTTGAAAAGAAAGGACATAGGCTACAATGGTAGTGAAAATGCGTTCTTAAAAGTGTATTCATTGAAGAAGGTCCTCCTGTTTGGCATGAAAGGAAAATTAAGCCTAAAATTCATTGAACCATATGAGATAATTGAGCGTATATGCCCTATGGCATATTGATTGATTTTTATCACCCAACTTGGAGAGGATTTATAATGTTCTTCATGTGTCGATGTTGAGAAAGTATCAGCTAGACCCTTATCATGTCATTACTCTTGAGACAATTGAGATTCTATATGTTTTGACTTATGAAGAAGAACATATCAAAATTTTAGCTCGAGAGATTAAAGAACTGAAGATCTAACACATATAATTGAAGAAAGCATTATGGAGAAACAATAAGGTTGAAGATGTCGCTTGGGAGAATAAGAAGGCGATGAGACAATAACATCCATGGCTTTTCAACTTACGTAAATTTCAAGGATGAAATTTCTTAAAAGGGAAGAAGTTATAACGTCCTAAAGATTTTCAGTGTCATTATATTATAATATTATGTGATATTGTATATCTTATTATAATTTATAATATAATAATAGTTATATATATGTATTAATAATTTTGGTAATAATTATATACTACAAGGAAGGATCCACTTAGACGTGTAAAACTAAAGTAGTTTATATCCTTTTGTATATCTTTGTATGATTAATATTTTAATAAACCAATCATTACATTTATATTTCATTATATAGATAATGCATGTCAAATTTGATGTAAATTAAAAATGTCTAACTACTTGTTTAATGTAAAAAAAAAATTCAACCATTCAATAAATATTAAAAAGTATATAGTATTTTAGATCAAATGATAGAAATATCGAGTCTGTTCGAAAATTTATATGCATGACAAGTACAATAATATCAATAAATTCAACGGTTGGATTGTTAAAATATTTATCATACAAAGAGATATAAAATGGTGTAAATTATTTTAGTTTTACACAGAGGTAAATGGATCCCTCCTCATATACTATTTTAGTAAATTACGTAATAGTACATATTATGTAATAGTATATAATCTATCATAATTAGCAATTAAAACCGATTCCAACCAAATCGAGCCAATCCAAGCAAATCGATAAATTTAGTTATGACTTTGGACCAATTAATTGTTAAATATATGTATTAATAGTTTTAAAATATATTATTACATTATGTATTACTATATCACATAGTATAATATTAGTACATTATGTATTTATTATTATATTGAATGAAATATCCTCTAAGTCCCTACACATTGTACATTTGAAAGTTAACCCTCCTACTATATTTTATAATGCTATATCATATAATATATAATATATTAATAGTATATATATATATATATATATATATATATATATATGAATTAATGATTAAATATAATCGATTAATATATTAATAGTTTATATATATGGTCGGGTTAAGTAATTGGGTGACTTGATGTTGTCATTTTAGTTTCGGTTTTGGGATTCAAAACTGTTTAAACCAAATTAACTATAATTGCGGTTATTCTATATAGGGAAAATATATAGTAAAAACTCTATAAATAGGGTTGGTGTGATGACAAATGTTTTATAAAATATAGTAAAATATTAAAAAAATAAATATATAAAAGAAACGAGACACATAACAAAATTTTAAACCTACTGTGAAATTAAACAAATACACTATTAATGTATTAAATACTAACCCTTAAATATATAATATATATATTTAATCCCAAATCCAACCAAACCAAAATCTAATTCCAATTAAAACTTTATTGAAAACCTAACTTAAATAAAAATAAGCCCTTTCCAAATTAAAAGTTAATATAAAGATAATAATATTAATAAAATATCAAACATCAATCAATAAAAAACTAAAATTAAAATGTAAATTTTTAAATCATTAAAATTAAATTTATTAGTAATGTTATTAATATTGTATAATAAATTATATAATCATTTGTGATAAGTATAACATTAGTTATTGTATTATTAAATTAATATATTATGTGATTATATATTTTATACATTTAGTAAATTTAAATTTTATAATATATTTATTATAAATATATAATTATAGTATTAAAAATATTTTATATTCAATTTATGTTTTTAAAAATTTATTTCATTTTATAATTTAACATAGAAATTTATTATTAATTACGTACGGTATTAATAAAATATTAAATAATAAAATTTTAATATCTAAGGAAATAAATAATTATAATTTATTTTTTTATTTTAAGTAATATAATAAAATTATATTAATTATTAATGTATATTATATCTGTACAATTATAAATACAGACTTTTTTGAATTTTGGGTCAAATTTATTTTAGACTTGGGTTAGATAAATTTTGGACTCGAATTCTTACATACTTAGATTTTTTCATATCTAAATTTTGTTGATATCAAACTTTTTTAAATTTAAATCTATTGCGGGCAGGAATTCTTTTTTCATTCAAATAAACAGGGGAAGAATTTTCAGGGTCAGACCTATTTTGCCAAGTATAAATATATACAACTAATTTGTGTTAATTTCCATGAGTCGTCTAAAATTACGGATGGAATTGTTAGTCAACAAAAAAAGCAACACCATTTAACTCTATCACGAATTACTAAATTTAGAAAAATCTGGAATTTCCGCAAGTAAGGGCCCAACCTATACAACTTTAATGACAACAGTCAATTTTATCATTAAAGGCCCATATGGGGCTTTGGACCCATTTCTGTTGAAAAGTAGGGTATTACCAAAAATAGCAAACTCGGTCACCTCTCCCGCCAACCACTAACCAAAATACAAATATAAATGCACTTCAATTTTGGAATGGGTTTGGACTTTTGGATCTACATCTTTATTTTGTAATTAAAAAGAAGAAGATATTTTTCACTTTGAAGCCCCTAAAATGTCAAAGTTTGCTTTTTTGAGAGGAAAATGGTTTAGCTTCTAGACTGCCCCTTTTTACATAATTGTAGTTAAAATTTTGGTATTCACATCATTTCTAAACTTTGATTATTAGAAAACAGAGTTACAAACTATTGTAACTTTTAAATATTGATATATGTTTGATGATTATCAACTTAAATCCTAGATAGGATCTTAGTTACCTACTCGTGACTCGGATAGGTCTTATTAGATGGTTGAGTGCGAGGCAAACAACGAAAGAACAACAAAGAGAGTTCACGAACCCAAATTACACAAACCAATAGAAGGTCACGGTCTCAGTTCGCATGCGTTCAAGGAGCTCGCTGAAGGGAGACCACGTGCTCTGCAGGTTACTCAGGGTAAAACATGAGTCCAACAGGCCTGAAGCCCGCATGAAATGTTAATACTAGGAACATAAAGGATAACGTGCTTCGCAGGTGACCTAGAGCGATACATGTGTCTAACAAGTCTGAAACCCACACGGAGTATCAATATTAGGAATGATAGAGTCAAGAAAAAACAGTAGGGTCATATCATGAGCTGTAATAGTATATATAAATACCTGAATACTTTATTAATAAGACACAAAATAAAATTACTTAACCAACATTAAAATGTGGATGAATTGATGGCATAGAATTTAAAACACAAATAATGGACATTAATTAATGAGAAAGTGCAAAAAGTATTAGTCACTAATCTATAAAATACCTTTTAAATTTAGTAATTAATATTGCATAATAAATAATGTAATCATTTATGATAAATATAGTATTAGTTATCGTATGGTTTGTGATAAGGATAATATTAATTATGGTATTATTAAATTTAGTGTAATCATTATATATATTCTATATTAATCAAAGTTGGTATGCATACATGAATAAGTACTGAGTACCTTAATGTCCTTAAATTATTAGGAAGACTACCCCCAACAAATTAAGAACATTTCCCCATTAAGGTAAGCAAGATTAGGCAAACCCATGCCTCTTTTCATTCTGATAACCCCTAAATTATTAAGTAGAGTCAACAATAAAATATGTGCATAAAGAATCAAAATTTGAAAGTGGATTCCCTCTTCATTTCAAACTCCTCTCTACATTATTCTATTTAATTTTTTTATTATTGGAAACCTAACTATAAATATAAACAAAATAACTTATATAATGAAAATTTTTAGTGCTTTCATCTATCGAATAGGATGATTCCAGAACCATGATCTACTCGGTGCAGTCCATATAATAATATTGAAATTTACTCCCTCCTAACTGCAACATTAAAAGCCAAAAAAAAAAAAAAAAAAAAAAAGAATTGTACATAATGAATTTTTAAATAAACAAATATTTTATTACATATTTATAAGAAATATTGTAAATATCCTATTGATAAAAACAACAAAATACATTCTTTTAATTTCTTTATTTTTCACTCTTTTTTATTATTTATTTTATAACATGCTATTAACACAAACCATTGAATTACTCTAGGATTTTTCCTATTGTCAAAAGAATCTATAAAACCATTAGTTTATGAAATGACAAAGAGAAGTCTCAATCTCATAACAAGCCTGTTTTAGCCCTCTTGTCTTAACCACAAATGTTATTGGTATTTTGTGTCAAGTGTTTTATAAAATTCATCGACACCAGAGTGTTAAAATCGCTAAAGGAAACATTCCCTCGCATCCTCTAGTATAATTCAGTGGCTTTTGCCGCTAAAACACTTCAAAATTGTCAATTATTATATGCCAATAAATTTATATAACCAGTTTATCGTATCTGGCCACCTTCTTCTTCTTTTCTTTTTTAGATTTTTGGTAAATCTATTTTAATGTTTCTTTATGAAAATTTTTATTATTTTAATATTTGATCAAAGTAGATTTTTTTTTTGTTATGTATGATATTTGAATGATTAAAAATTTGATAATTAAATTATTGTTATTAAATATACTTGAAATATGATTAAAATTATGATGAAAAGTGTTATTAACTTGCTATCTTGATTAAAGGGAAAATTGATAAGATCTAATTGAGTCTTATTAATTTGTTATTGTTAAATGATTGAATTATACCTTTTAAATTGAATTAAAATTATAAATAATTAAATAGAGTGTCGTAAGATTCTAACATATATTTGTTATTGAAATTTGATATAATGTGCATCAGATAACTTTCAAGCATTGTATGCGAAAGTTTTTAATTGTTTTATAAATGATTTTACTTTAATTTTTAAATGTTATTATGAAAGTAAAGTTGTTTTAGTACTTGTAACAGTGCTTGTGACAATAGCCATGGCGATGACGATTATGTTAAATATTTTCAGGTATATTTCACTATGATTTATTTTATTATAGCATGTTTATTATAATTGGAGACTGATCATGACAAAAAAAAAATAAACAAATAGATTTTGAATTGAAATTCATGCATGTTTGTGATGGTGATTATGAAAAAAAAAATCATGTTTTTATACTTGAGATATGAGATTTATCCATGCAACTGTTTAATTGTGAAAGATCCATTTAGATTGTGGAATAATTTAAAAGAAAGATATGACCATCGGAATATGATAAGTTTATAATTGGATGTACCGGAAGTTGTAAGATCTCCTATCTAAAACTTGTTATAATTAGATGTACCTGAAGTTGCAAGATTTTAAATTTGTGAGTGAGTATAACTCTTTATTAATTAAGATAAGTTCTCAATTAAATTAATATGTGAAGAATATTACTAATAAGAACTTGTTAGAGAATTTGTTTTAACTTTTCATGTTTCAAACATGCTTCTATAGCAACAGTATCGTGAAAAAGATTTTAAGATATATTTGGAATGTTTACTTAAGCTTGAATAAAATAACAAGCTATTAATGAAAATCATGAAATCCATCCTACTAGATCTACTTCATTCTCTAAAGTGAATGCAATAATACATAAAAAATTTGAAACATATAATTGTGGACATGGTAGGTGAAACTATAATAATCATCAAATAGGTGATCATAATAATTATTTTCACCACCAGAAGTGAAAAAATAAAGATAAGAAAAAGAACAAGAATTCCCAAAAGCACCCTTCAAGGAGTGCAGATAACTTATGTTATCGAAGGCCATTGGTTGCATATCTGTCGTATGCCTAAACATTTAATTAAACTCTATCAAGATTCCATCAAATGGAAGGGAGACAATGTAGGAACGAAAAATAAGAATGATGTTGAATCAAATTTAGCATGTCGGATTGATGATCGTGATGAATCTAAATAATAAATGAATACTGATATTGTCTTTCTGATGATGTTCATTTTAAATGCTAGTATGTAAATTTTTAGGATTTCTATAATTCATATTGAGGAACTTGTTATTGTAATTTATTTGTTATTCATTACTAGAAATGGAAACATAAAGATAAATAAGAGAACAAAAAAAGTTTTCAATATAACCCTTCAAAGAAGAGAGACAATTTATGTATGAAAAGTCGTTGATTATGCACTTGTCGTGCACTTTAGAATTTTATTATTCAATTAGTATTCCTTAAAATGAAGGAAACATATGTCTTGTAGACAATACAACAATGTATACTATCCTTAGGGATAACATTTTTTTTTTGTTTGGTAATGAAACAAACCAATCTTTGATGGTACCAAATTAATTTAAGGCTTTAGAAGAGCTAATATACTGTTAACATTTGTTCAATGTGGTAATGAACTATGTTAATATTTCATAATAAAATATTAATTCAAGGCTCTGGAAGAGCTAATACATTGTTATCTAAAGAAACAAAGTGATAATTAATACATTGTGTTCTAGTCAGTCTCAAAGAAATTATCCCGTTTTAAAAGGAAATACATTGTAATAGATATAATTTGAGACTATAGATGATGAGATGATTGATTTCTATATATTACACCTATTATATTGGGTAAAAATTTTGTATTGAAAAATTATCGTTATCCTCCAGTTTATACTATGCATATATTAGTATAGTTAGATCACATGAGATGGTAAACCAGGAGTTTACATTAGTAATGTTGAATCACATGCATAGTAAATCAGAAGTTTACTAGTCCAAATATACTTATTAATTGGCATGCTCGGTTAAACCATCTCGATCAATAATTATGCGATAATATAAGAATTTACATTGATATTTATTAAAGGACCTAAAGATTCTTCATTTATCAAGTGTTGCTTATTCTTAAAGAGGATTTATTAAAACCTCGCTAGTAAAAGTTGAAATTGAATCTCTTGCATTTCTAAAAAAAATATGAGCCCATTTTATCCAGCAAGTGGATGTTTTGATATGATTTTTAGTAGATGCATCTACAAGATAATCACATGTGAGTTATAAATGCACAACCTGTTGTTTGCACAACCTGTTGTTTGCGAGATTATTTTGTTAATGATTTGTTTAAGAATAAAACTTTCAGATTATGCAATCGAGACAATTCTTACTAGTGTTGGCGAGTTTATTTCTCAGGCTTTAAATGCTCATTGTATGCTAGATTTTTAGTGCGAATAACTATCACAAAGCCTATAGCTTAGACGTATAAAATGGTTTAACAAAATTAATGACTAAATGCCTCCAGTTAGTAGCTAAACAAAATTTTGTGAGAATAAAGCTTTTGTATAAGGATATGATAGTATATATGAATTGACACTTGTACGCTTCATGCCATAAGTTATGATAAATACTCTATATTACAATTGGCTTTTGGTTAGGAGCCAAATACAACCATTTTTAGAATTTTTGAATATGCAAAATATGTTTAAGTTGCTCCACCACAATGCACAAAATGTGTATTCAAAGAAAGTTGAGACTATATATTAATTATGAGTCTCCTCTTATTAATAAATATCTTGAACGAATTGGAGATTCAATTATGACATGATTTATATTTTGATTTGATAATTTTCCCAACATTAGGAGGAAAGAAATAATAACTGGATAAAATAAATTACTTAAATAAATTATTATTATCTTGATCCTCATAGAAAATAATTTGAACCAAAAGTTTAAAAAAATAATTCAATTTATTACAACTTAACTGTTAGATGCATTTACCGACTTGATGAAAATAATCAATTGTTATATATCAACTAATTTTTTTTTATTTGAATTGAAGCCCCAATAGGATAACTTGTTAAACTAATTGAAGGTAATGCATGGCTAAAGCATGGTAGTTCGATTGACTCCAAAGATGAAAATTTTTGCAAAAGAAAATAATAAACCTAAATGGTCATATAGTGGAGGCAAGTGCTCCTGAAGAAACTTAATACATAACTAATTATTAAAACTTCAAAAAAGATTCATGTACTTGGACTTGAAGATGGAAATAGTGAAAATAAAGAGATTTCAATAAGTTATACCAATACGAGAAAATGCGGAACCAATAACGAAAAGTTGTCAACAATAAATTTGCATGCAATAGTATTGTTTAAATAATGAGGATCTTGAATAAATTTGTTAAGAAAGACAAACATGAAATAGATTGACCAAAATGGAAAGACGCAATTCAAGTAGAATTAAATTGTGAAGTTTCTGGACCAACAGTCCAAACATCTAAAGGTATAAAGCTAATAAAGATACAAATGAGTAATTTTGTGAAAACAAAATAAGCAAGATGAAGTTTTTCGCTAAGTCTTGGCATTGATTATGAAAGATATTCTTCTGTGGTGGATGCAATAACTTTTAAATATCTTATTAGTCTGGCAGTTCATGAAAAATTTGACATGCATCTTACAATTATTGTTACAATCGTTATATGAATAACTATATAGTGGAAGCTTATATTAAAATCCTTGAAGGATTTATAATATTGTAAATATATAGAAAATCTCAGAAAATTGTTCATTATGTTTGTGTAAATATTTATATGAATTGATTTGAACATATGTATTAGTATAGAATGATCATGATCAAAGTTTGTTATAATTAATGTTGAAACTCTTGAAGAGATCAAAATATATTTTCCCAAAATTTTTCCTCTCTCATGACTTTCAAAAGAATGGTGATATAGATGTTTAGCAAATTTGTTCAAGTGATCATTTAAAAAGCTAGTATTCAAGATTCAATAAGTAGAATATGAGATATTATGTAATGTTGTCATGAAGGGGAGTAAAGATGCGCTGTACTCTTTTTTTCCTTAACCAATGTTTTCTCCATTAGGTTTTCTTGCTAAGGTTTTTAATGAGACAATATATTAATGCGTATTATAGATATGTATACTCTTTTTCTTTCATTAGGAATTTTTTTCCCATAAGATTTTTTTCTTAATAAGGTTTTAGGGAGCCACATTATCTAGCAATTGACATCCAATGAGAAAGTGTTATAAATATTTTATAATACGTATTGGTGTAGTTCTAACGTACACTTTGTGTTAGGTTGTTGGCTTGTAATAAATTATAAATTTAAATATTAAAAATTAAAATTGCTTTAAGTTTATATATATATATATATATATATGGAATTTAATCTTCTTATTTTTATTTTTTAGAACTTAATTTCTATACCTTCGAATTAAAAAATTTAGGTATCAGAAATGTTAAAAAATTTTTACTAAAATTTTTGGTGTGCTATTTTGAAATTAAAAAAAGAATATTCACTTGATAGTAACAAAAAAATAAAAATAAAAATAAAAATGCTTATATGGATTTTTCTTAAAAACACACATTCAAACTTATCATGATAAAATAAAATTTTTTTTAGAATAGTGTTTAAAGAAAAATTGGTGGCAACATTTTAATTAAAATAGTATAAGGACTAAGTTATGTAAGAAATTAAAGTATATAGAATAAATTTCAAGCTTCCGCACAATATAAGGGCAAAACTAAAATTTAACCATTATCTTATAATATAAAAAAGAAAAATAAATTATATATATCCACAAGATATTTCAATTGAAAAGTTAATGATATTAAATGAATACATAGAACAAATCCTTTATATTATATTATTTAGAAGAAACAATTATTTGGAGTATAAATTTTAAACATGTAAATAATTTAAAATTAATATATATATATATATATAACTATTTTAGCTTTGTTTCTTTATTAGGTTAAATATGAATTTTAAATTAACCCACGTGAATCAATTACTTTAAATATGGATTAAGTACGGGTCAAACAAGCACTATAAATAATTAACAAAATATATACTCTATAGTATTTTTCTCAAGGGTCTAATACAAATTTTAATTGACTCTTTAGTTAACATGCATATCAACCCTTTAAATTTATTATTTTATTTTTTTAGGGAATTTTATTTTATTTTTTTCAATAAAAAATTAAAAATAATTAATAGAATATTTTTAGTTATATTAAATCAAGTTTTGAATTATTGTATATAACAATCTCTTTAAATAATTCATTTAAAAATAATACTCTTTAATAAAAAAAATTAAATTTATTTTCAATGAATTCGATACAAATCCTAAACAAGTTACCACATAAATTAATTCTTTTAAAATATTATTAAAAAAAGAAAACACAAAATTAAAATAAAAGAACCAAAGGTAATATATGTGCCAAGACGAGAAGACCTTTCTATATATATATAGAATGAGGTATCGGTTCTCCATGCACCTACCGTATTGTGAGGGAGAAAACTTAGGTTGTAAACTTTGACATAATTTTTTAATGCTCCGTTTGGGAACTTAGATTTGGATTTCAATTATATAAATTTTAAGAATGAACTAAACAAATTAGTTGAGATTCAATTTAACATATATTAGAAAAAGTATAAAAAACATGGATTTGTCAAATCCAAAAATATTTTAAAGATTTCAAATTCATTACTAAATAAACTTCTAACAAATTCATGGATTTGAAAAATGTGATATTTTCAAATAATTTATTATTCAATTTACACTATTTTTGAAATTCAATTCTAAATTATGAAATATTAGTCCCCAAACGCTACCTTAACAAATTGACTTCAACGAATAAGTGCCCAACCAACTTTCAAACAACATCTCCCTTACATAGGGGTGATATCGGTTCGATTTGATCAAGTTTTTTTAAATTGTTTAAATCGTCAACCATAATTTAGTTTAGCTTGATTCAATTTTTTATTTTTCAAATTAATTTCTTATTTTGATTTTTTTAGACTTATTTTGATAAAATAAGATTTGTTTTATAGCTTTTGAATATTATTTAACAAAATTTGAAGGTTGTTTTTATAAATATTTCTAAAAAGCAATAATTTTTCAAGAACTTTTAAATTATTTTTATTATTTTAAATATAAAATATTTATTTATATATTATAAAAATTAAAATTAATTATATATTAAATAAAAATAAAATTTAATTCGATTTCGGATAACTATGAATTTTTAACTTATATTTTATAAACTATCCAATTTAGTTGGCCTAGACTGAAATTTGGATTTGATGAGGATTTTTTCTCTACGCAACCTTTACATATTTGTTGACCCTTTTAATTACAGAACAAAATGTAATCATGGAATAGTGAAATGCCTACTAATATGATCGTCTTAACATATTGTGTCTTTTCATATCATCAATTGATTTTTATATTATATAAAGTAAGGGCTAATATATATAAGTTGCCCTAATTGATTTGAACAAAATAATAATTTCAAAAAGTCAAACAAATTAGAATAATGAAGGATTTTAATAATAATCAACGATTTCAAATCGCATGAATTGGAATAAGATAAATGAATTAGTTTATATTTTGGTGTACCGTAATTTTAAAAAAGTTAGATACATTGGATTTGGAGTGGTTTAGATACATTGGATTTAATTATGCTTTTAATCTCTATTTTTGAAATTTAGCATCTCAATTTCTAATTCTTTGGTTTTTGAAATTTAAAAATATTTGCTAAATAAAAATAAAATTTATTTTTAATAATGAAAATATAAAAATACATTTGGCACTATTTTATCAAAGGCAAATTATTAACAACAACAAAAAAAAAAAAAAACTCCATTTTATTGTGATGGCAAAAGACAATAAAGGTTTTAAGTTAAAATAGGAATTAATTTGGATTTCATAAGTAAAAATTAACTAAAAGGAAATGACATCATTGATAAAATAATACAAATTTAATTATAATTTTAAATAAAATTTTCATATTTGATAATAAATATTTTTTCTAGTGATTAATAGAAGATGATGATTTCCTTGGGGTAAATAATTAAATATATTTATGAAAGAAAAAGGGAGTTTTTTTTTTTTTGAAAAAAGAGTTTAACTTTCACCATAGATTGAATCCTGATCTAAGTGTTTAAAAAGCGTAATTTTTTAAAAATTTTATTGTAGTGTAGATTAGAGGTGCTCATGGGCCGGGTCGGGTTCTGGCCGGGCTCAACTAAAAATTTAGACCCATTCATTGGGCTTGGGCCGGGCCAGCTTAAAAAATGGGCTTAAAATTTTGCCCAAGCCCGACCCAAATAAAAATACTAAAACCCGAGCCCAGTCCGACCCTCCCGTATTTATTTTATATTATTTTATATGATTTTTAAATATATATAATACATAAAAAATATTAAAAAAATCAAAATAAATATTTTTTAACAAATTAAAAATAAAATTTAAAAAATATGTAGATTTAAATAGCAGTAAGATAGATGCAACTTAATAAGCAAATACCTCTAAAATAATAACAAAATTAACAAATACCTTTAAAATAATAACAAAATTAATAATAAAATAAGTTTTATACAACATCCAAATAATAACAATAAAATAGTAGCAACTAATAGTAATAAGGTAGCAAATATGGAGAAAACAACAAGAAAATAATATTCAAAAATAAAAAAAATAGCAGAATTTTTTTGTCATTTAGTGAATTCGGGCCGGGCCCGGGCCAAAAGGCCTTACTTGAGGCGCGACCCATTTTTTAAACGGGCCTAATTTTTTTCTCCAAGCCCATTTTTCGGGCCTATATTTTTGCCCAAACCCTTCCACATTTCGGGCGGACTATCGGGCCGGGCCGGGTAGCCCAACCCATGAGCAGGTCTAGTGTAGATGAATCTCACTATTTTTATATAATAATAATTGTCGTAACCATTTTTTGAAAAAACGGGAATCGACTTAGATTTTGAAAATGACAACGAATAGAGGAGTCGCCACCAATCCTTTTTGATGAGGTGTGATGGGGTCACCTCGTAAAAGTGGTTGTTTCTTAATAAATGGTTTGATTTACTTAAACAACGATTTTGGTCAACGCAAATCAAGAAAACAGGTTCGGGAGTCGGTTATGCACGAGGAAGGATTAGCACCCTCGATACGCCCAAAAATTGGTACCTAGTTGATTAATTAATGTCTGAGTATCGAAGATTGAAAACTCGAAAGTCTTTGAAATACGATCCCTCCTTGTAAAAATGCTCAAATATTAAAGACCGTCTCGTCTCGAAGTAATAAAATACCATGTCCAGTAAGTTAGGACACGGCATCTCGAATTTTGAGAACGAGCTTGCCTTATTTAAAATTTATGTATTTTAACCCTTTTTTTTTAAAAGGATATTCGACTATTCAGTGTAAAGAAAAATCGAAACCCAGTAAGTTAGGGCACGATATCTCGAATTTCCAAATGTCGAATATTGCCTTTGTTAACAAAAATCTTATCCCGAAGTAACAAAATGTCATACCCGGTAAGTTAGGGCACAACACCCCGTATCTCCGAGAATATTTCAAAACTCGTGCTACGATTTAAAAGAGTATTCTGTTATTTAGGTTAAATGAGAAAAATTGAAACCCAGTAAGTTAGGGCACGATTGTCTCGAATTACTAAATACGGGATATTTACTTTTATGAGAGAACTATTAACATTTTGAGTAAAAACGTGATTTATAGTAAAACATAAAGCGTATAATGGCATAATAGGCGCGACAGTGTCAGAACAATAATACGAGCAATTATAAGAGATGGAATAATAGCAAGGCTAGTAATATGTAAATACAAACTCATACGTGAGGAAAATGAAATAATAGAATACGCAAACAAATAAATAAATAAGCAAATAAATAAAAAATGGCAAAATAAAATAACATTGATAATGGAAACGATAGTATCAATAATAATATAAATAATAATGGTATAAAACGATAATACATGTGGTATTAAAATATATACGTAATAATAGAAATAAAAATATATGTAATATTAAGAATATATATACGGGATACACACGTGAAATACGTACGTAATAGTTATATATAAAAAATGCATAATAGAATATATGAATAATATAATATTTATAATATACATAAAAACATAATAAGGAAATGATATATATAATATAGTGTAATATGCATGTGCATGATATGGGGTATTATATGTATATATTAAAAGGATGTGTACACGACATACAAATGCATTAACAAAACAATAACACCAAGAACTATTAATAATATATGAATGTATACGCAATATAATGAAAATTACATAGCATATATATATATCTATTAGTAATAATAATGATAATGATAATAATAAAAACGTTACATAAATATATATTGAAAATAGATATATAATAATATTTAAAAGCATATACATAATGTATGCATAATATACGAAACAAGATATACACATAATATATCAAAGTATATATATAATATACGTACAAATATATATGAAAGACAAATACACGACGCGCTCAAAAGTATGCACATAGTATATATATAGATTAGAAAATGTATATATGATATAAGATTATATACGTGTATAGATTATTTAGAACAGACGAAATATACATAGTGTTTAAGAAGAACAGATATACGTAACAATACTAATACACATGTGCGTGGTACAACGTACATACACCAAATGGATACATATATAACATACAAATACGTTAATAAAAATAATAATATTAAACTATTAATAATATTATATAACATATATACATACATGTATAATGAAAATACATGCTACTATATAATAATAATAAAGATATAGACATACAAAAGCAAGTATAATAATAAAAATATTAAACTAAAGTAATGAAAGATATATATATATATATATGTATATACGTGTATGTATATAAAATATACACTAATATATAGTGATAATAGTAAATATAACGATTAATAATGTTAAAAATAAAAAAAAATAAGGTAAAATAATATAGAAATCAAATTAAATCTAAAAAGAGGACCAAATTCGAAGAAAAACTAAGTTTTGGGGCCGATTTAAAAGGAAATATAAAAAAGAGGACCCATTTGAACGCGCGTATAACTGCAAAGGGCCAAAAGGGCAATTTACCCAAACCCTTAAAACGACGTGTTGAGAGGAGGACCAAATCGTAAAACGCGATAAATTTCAGGGCCAATTTAAAAGAAATAAAAACCTGATTGCAAAATGTATAAAAAGCGGAAGGACCGCGCGCGCAATTAGACCATTGTACAAAAACACGCGGATCCTGAGGCGGGTCGGGTCGGACGGATCGGGTCGCATCAAAACAACGTCGTTTTGGGGTTAAAAGGCAGCCCCCAAAAACGACGTCGTTTTGGGGAGTTATAAAAGGGCGGATCCCTTAAAAAAAAAATCATTTCAGCAGCTAGAGAAAAAAAGAGAGAGAGAGAGAGATGGGAGAGGGGGGATTCCCGGCCACAGGGCCGGTCACCGTTCGGTCGCCGGACTGTCGTGCGCCGCCGTCGCCGGCCACCGCTCCGAAAAAGGTAAAATTTTTTTTATTTCTTTTTATTATACTTAATATATGTATATTATTTTAACAGAAATGGGGGTAATATGTAAATAAATTCGAAAAAAAGAAAAGAAAAAAGTAGACCTTATTCTACTGTCTTTGATTCTCCAGTCCCTGGTATGGGCTATCCCCTGTCTTCGATGTTGCTAAAGTCTCTGTTGTTTTTTTTACTTGAAATCAAACATTGTTTTTCATTTCACAAAAGGGCCGACTGTACCAATGGTTTATCGACTTGGCTTTTAAATAGCCATTACATACTTTTATTTTTGCTTTACGTCCTTTCTTTATTAATGCTTGCAGGTGCAACTTGGGGCGGTGGCACAGTGACGGTGCTGCAGGCGTCGGCGGTGGATGAGACAAGGCAGCAACAACTGATTAGGCTAGGGTTTTAATTTTGTTTTGATTTGGGTACTTGGGCCATGTGGGTTTTGGGCTCCTATTAGATTTGGGTTATTTTGGTTGCGGGCCCCAAAATTAGGCTGTACAATAATTTTATGTTTAAGTAAAAAATATTTGAATATTTTAAATTGCAATGAAAATAGAATCCAAGATGAATATAAAGTATAATTTAATATCTGTCGTACTTTATCTATTCATACTTTTTATTTACCTTTATATATATATATATATATATATATATAATAGTTTAAATGAATTCAACATGATTATAGAATATAATTAAATATTTATATATAGTATTTTATTTATTTAAAATTTTAGTTTTAATCTACTAGTAAAAATATTTTCTTATGTCTAGGTAAGAAATAAATTAAATAATTATAAATTGGTGTGCAATTATAACACTAATTAAATGACAATAAATTTAAAATAATTGATTTAATCAATCACTAGTAAGGAACAAATCAGAAATTACAAATTAAGTTGTTGTACGAATTTATTTAATTATTAAATTATTTTAAAAAAGTTAATTTAGTAATATAAATAATTCAAAAGTTTGGTTTTTTTAGTTTTTATAGTAAAAATGTGTTGCCTAAATTCTGTATTAGTTTAAATGATGTAATCTATACCATATATAATCACTTTTATAAGTTATGAAATATTAATTTAATTAGAAAAATTAGTATGTGATTTACTTCTACCAAGTTTATTTGAAAGGTAACATATATTAATTACTATATTAATGAAACTATCCACTTCAAATAACTTTCTTGCTGGTGAAAATAAATTATAAATTATAATTCATTTTAAAATGCTTTTAAATTCCATTATTTTTATAATTTATATCACATAATTATAATCTATATTTGAGAGGAAACTAGCAAGCATTAATAGAGTTGTATTGTGTGTATATATAAGTTGATTACAATTCCAACACTTTATGGTCTTCAAAAAATTAAAAATAAAAATAAAATCAGATTTGGAAAAGAAATTGAGGATTGTTTCTTTTCCTAACTTTCTATTTTTATTAGATCTCCACCAGTGGTCATGAAAGTGAAAACAATGATTGTCTTTCAAGTGACAGTTCCTTCAAACATCACGAGCTAACTATGGAGAGATTGGCGGTGTTTGTAGAAGAGAGTGGAGGGTGGTATTTCGGCATAGCTATCGAGAGACCAACTGTTTAGCCAAACTGTGACGGGGATGTGAACAACATTGGGAGAATTATTGGAACCTCCTGTTGCAGGAAATGTCTTTTGTTGTTTTGAATCTTTGATGCTTTTGTTAAGTATTGATTATCTAAAAATATTAAAAAAAAATAATAAAAAAAAATCCTGGGCCTCCCAAGATCGGTTAACCTAATTTTGAACCAACATAGAAAATTAGCAAGAGCGAATGGGTACCCTACAAATCAACCCACCTGGAGTTAAGGGACGGCATTAACTAATTTAATTAATATCATCTAAAGTAAACTTGAATTCCATTTTTTAATATAAATATTCTCCAAAGAATACCCCATTTTTTTTTTTATTATCTTTCAAACATTTGAATATATTTATTTTGCTTATACCAATGGGTAGGTTTCATTTACAAAACTTGAGAGTCAACGGTATATGCATGCATTTTTACATAATTTTCACATTTTATATGAATAGGGATCACATAATTGTCATTTTCATGTCCATATGTTGACTTAGCCAATGAAAGGAGTTGTTAGAAACCCTAGCTACTTGAATTTCCTTAAAAAGGACCCAAACCATTTCTTATTAATTATAAAATGAGTTTACTTTTTCTATCTTGTTCTCATATACTTTTTCTTTTATCCACTCTCGTTATCATATACCTAATCCAAATACTTTTTTTTGTTTTTAGCATACAATGAAATATATAATAGACACATAAAAATATCCTTATTTTTTTTTATTTACTATTATTGAATTCTTTAGATTAATTCATATTAGCAAATCGACACATACTTAAAAGTATGTAATAAAAATATTAAAAATATATAAGACATGTCACAATTTTTAGTAGAAGAAACTATAAATAAGAGGTTTAAATGTCGCATCTTTAGATTTAAATTTCAATATTTACTATTTTTTCCTCCTTATAAAAAAAAAAACAAAAATCTTTTGTGATTATATATATATATATTATTATTATTTAAGTGTATAATTAAATTAGTATCACGAGTTAATTTGACATCAATTCAATAAGAAAAAAACATTAAAAATATATTTTTTAAAAATAATAAATATTTTTATGTGGTATTGTATTTTTATATTTTTATATAAAATACTCCAAATAAAAACAAGCATTATGGAATTTAAACCTACGACTTCAAGTTTTTCGAATTTCCAATTTTAATTTCATTAATATTCTATACAATTTTTTAAATAAAATTTATATTTCACTTATATTGTGGGTGTGCTATGTAGATATAATATCTATAAATAATGAGTTATAAACTTAGAATGACTATTTGATGTGATGTTAGCATATAAATTTACACATTGATAATATATCATACAATTTCATTTATTAAAAATATAGTTAGGTTAAAATATGACATAGGTACCTATACTTTTCACAAATGTTTTTTAAATTCTAAAATTTAGGTTTAATTGATAATATTATTATTTTTTTTTTCAAATTTGTTGGTATGACAATTTGAAATAAAAAAAAAAATCTCACTTAGTAGCAATGTAAATAAAAAAAATGACATTGTAATGAATCTAAATTTAACAAAATAATTTTAAAAATGCTAATAGTTAAACATAAATTTTGAAGTCAAAAAGTAATAAAAATAATCTAAATTTACAAAAAAAAATACAAAAAAAAACTTATGACAGTTGTATAGTTATTAGTGAAATATTATCATGTAGTTACTGAAATGTATAAATTTATATATTTTGATAATGATTGCTCAAATAAGAAGAATATTACTAACAACTGATTTATATATAATGTGGGAGGTTTTACATATTTAAGTAAATGTATACCTAGTCAAAGCTCAAAAGAAAATTAAGGTTTTTGTAAAGACGAAACTTGACAAAAATTACTGTTAGTATTTCTATTGTTTCTCATGAAAATGCTTTCGAAAAGGGGTACATTTTAGTCTAATCTAAACAACAGAAAATAATTACAATATGGTTACAACTAATGATAATAGTTATAGTCTGTTTGGTATGGTGGAAAGCATGGGGGATAGAAGGGTAGGTAATGGCTCTGATCTTTAGAAAATATAAAATTGTAGTTTTAGTCTTTTAAAAGATAATTAAATTATAAATTAATATATATGATAAAATTATACTTTAACTTCTTAAAAAAATAAAAATAAAATTATTTAGTCCCTTCAAAAATAATGAAATCATAAATTAATAAATGATAAAGTTTATATTTTGACATCTAAAAAATTTATAATTCAACTTCAGCCCCCTAAAAAAATTTCTAGATTCGCAACGGAAAGTAGTCATTTTTTGGGGAATTTAATCCGTTGGGAAGTATTTCTAACTTTTGGTATATCAAATTTTATTTATTTTTCTTGGCAATATAATTCCCATGATAAGAGGTGAGAAAGTAACTTTCTCATGTACATTGAAAAGTTAAAAAATATTAAGATAAATTAACCCTATTTTATATTGGTTTAGCGTATTAATTTACTAATAAACATAAAAACAAGAAGCTATTGCTTTCTTCTTTTCTCCTACTACTTGATTTTCTCTATTACTTCAATAGATTCTTCGAAAGTATTATGTATGCATAATTTTTTTTTAATTTATTTCAAAACAAGTTTTATATTTAACTAATTTTATAAGTGCATTATTATATTTAGAAAATACATGTAGGACAAAATTGAAACAATTTTGCTTTCAATCAAGATAATAAATTAAAAAATATATTTACTAAAATTTATTATTAAACATTTAATCCAAATATTTTTTAAAAATAAAGTTTATTATAAAAATTAAATACATGAATAGTATCTTTTATTAAAGGGTAAAATTATCATTATATTTTTAGGAAAGTACTTAATGAACCGAGCATGATAATGTAACTTTCCTAGGATTTTGATCAATACTTTCCAATGAATACCAAACATTATAAAGTAACTTCCACAATAATCACATTCTAAGGAATCGCATTCTATTGGATTCATAACATAGGAAAGTACCAAACACTATGTTTTGCTTTCTTAAATTATAGTAGAAAACGAGGTTGTTTGTTAGTGCTAGTTATAACTGTTGGTTGCAATGTCAATTGTAACTTAAGAAATGTTTGATAGGATATTATAACTTGTCATTTTTAATTGGCATGTTTTGATTAAAACTGTTTACATCTTTAATTGCTGGTTTTGAAGACATTTAACGACTTATCTATGACTTAATGTGAAAGAATCAAATCAAGGAAGGATTTGATTCAATCTTTCAATACAACTGAAGTTCTCTTAAATAAAAGATCTGATATTCAAAGAGTTTGATGACAAGATCTTTGTAGAATATACTTATTATTAAAGACCTTTTTAAGTGATTATTTTAGTAGAATTAGAGATTGAGATTGATATTGATTGTATTTTAGCAAGCTTGTTATGCTCATATATTGGATTGCTTGTTTAGGTAACAATATAAAAGAGAGAGTAATTTATTTGCTCAATTAGGAACTACAATTTTAGTGCAAAATTGTAAGTGAATTGGGTTATTTTCAATATCTTACATCTACACTTTTAAGAGAAAGTCTTAGTGGAGAATGATCCAGTTCAAAGTATAAGAATAAGGTTGCAACTTGGTGGCTTGAACTTAAATCACAATTTGTACTTGTTGATTACATAGTGGATTACTTTTCAGATAAGGTGCCACATACATAGGAGATTTTGGGCTGCGTAAATAATTTCTATTGTCTATCTTAATTTTATTACCAGTAGTTATTTCATCCCGTTACAACTAAATAAATATATGATAGACAAAAATCAATGGATTTTAGAATTAGTATCAGATTAATTTGTAATCGAGATAGAAAGAGCATCAAATATGAGGCCCTTATGTTAGATGGAATGAACTATGCCTACTAGAGGGAAAGGATGAGAGCTTTTATATAGTCTATGAATGAAAAAGCTTGGCGCTTAATTTTGACAGATTAAGAACCACCAACTACTAATGTATTAGGTGTAAAAACTCCCAAAGCTAAGGCTACTTGGATGGGAGAGAAGGAAAAGTTGGCTAGTAGCAATTCAAAGGCTCTTAATGCAATCTTTAGTGTAGCAGGCTTTTAGGAATCCAGATGAATTTCTAAATGCACCATAGTTAAAGAAGCCTGGACAATCATTGAATCTGCTCACAAGGGGCCAACACTATGAAGCAATCCAGACTTCAGATATTGACTACAATTTTGAGACTTTAAGGATATAGGAGAATGAGATCCTGATAGAATTTTATGTAAAGATTTGTGATATTTCAGTTCAAGCTTTTGCACTGAGAGAGGAATACTCATTCAAAGCTTGTGAGAAATGTACTACAATCCTTGCTTGGGGAATTAATGATCAAGGTGATTGCTATTGATGAACCAAAGGACATCAATAGTATAAAGATTGATGAACTCATAAGTTCATTGCAAACCTTTGAGATGAAACTTAATGAGACAAGAAAGATAAAAAGTAGAGATGAGAAGAACATTGCTTTACAAGTTGCAACTAATGGTGCATTTGCAATAAAAGATTTGCAAGAACAAATGGTCTTTAAGAAGTTGACCAAGAGGAACGCAAGAAATTATCATAAAGGACAAGATGATAGACTACATGATTACATATTTTAGTTGGATTTTTAAAGTTGTAGGGTTAGTTTTAATCATTACATTGACACTTAGAAATTAGACCTCGACAATGCTTTAACCAGGTGGTGTTGGTGATGGGAGAGAAGATTAACCCCAAGGCTAATGAGACCTACTTTAACAACAACAACAACAATTAGTTTATCTTTTGTAATCTATTGATTATTTCTTTAGTAGTGTAGATTTCTTTTTAGCATATTTAGTTTGTTTTCTTTTGTTTAATTGTGTTTGTTTACATGTTTTTTTTCGAACCTCCATAATTGGATGTACTACAACTTTGAGCTTCAAGAAACAATGATAAGGATGACTTCGATTATATGTCTACTAGTTAAAAATTAGGGAAGTACACCTTTTATTTATCTTTTGTTTAAACAATTTAGGGTAATTCTTGCTTAACGAGTGTATATAAAGGGGTGTAGTTTTTTTTAGTGTTTGCATGAGTTTTAGTTAGTTTTGTGATTTTATGATCACTTTTTTTTTTCAAAACTTTTGTTTGCTTTTTGAGAACTTAGCATGAACGAATGTGATTTGAGAATCCAGAACCTTTTTTTTTTGCATGCTTTGAGAAAATGATTGATTTAATTTGAGTTTGGGAATTATTAGTATTGATATGTATTCGTTGATGGAAGTTTTTGATTAGGATGCATTTATAATCTTGGATGTTTTGAATTGTTAGAACCATATTTACAATATTATTTGATTTGTAGATCACTCCTTACCCATTATGAGATTTTGACCTTTGGTATTCTAAATTAAGTTTTAAACTCCAATAGTGAAGAGGTTCCTGTATGTATGTACGACCATACACTAAGAAACAATGTAAGGAAGTGTGGTAGGTGACATAGCAAGCATGGTTTTTTTTAGGGTAAACTACATCTAAGGTCACTAAATTACTGATAAGTTTATGTTTTGGTCCCTCAATTTAAAAAAGTTACAAAATGTTTACTAAACTATTTAAAAATGTTCATTTAAGTCACTAGGTAATCACGGTTTTTTTTTTTTTTGAAGAAGTTTGGCTAGTAAACTTCAAGCGACAATTTGGTGACCTGTATGATGGATCAATGCTAAGAAATAATGTGTAGCTCTATAGTTGTATGTACACTAGGGATGATAATGGAACAAGACGGGGTGGATGTTGTCAAATTCATTTTCGCTCCTCAGTAGGCACATGATGCTCCTTCATCTGCCTCACTCCACTATAGATATATAATTTTGAAAATCATTAGCACCTACGTGAATGTTGGATGCATTAATCTCTGCATCGCTCTGCCTTAATTTAATTTTTATTAGTTATTTTTAATATTTTTAATTTTTTAAAGATATATAAACATTTAAACATATACCTCCACTTAAAAAAAGATCAAGCAACTCCAAATCAATCCCGGGGGTAATGTAGACATATACTTTTCTAAGGTCGTGAAACAAATAATGTTAAACAAATTTTAGAAGTTATACTAAAATTGGGATATGCAATAATAATAATAACTCGTTGAACATTTTTTCCTGTGCTCTCTGAACTTTTCTCTGTTTTGCGGTTTTGGTTTCCCCGTGAGCGGACGCTGGGCTGACGGGTTGGCGCCGCTCACATCTCCGATCACACTCTTTCCTCCCTTGCTTCAGGCAACGACAATGGCTGGAGTGTTTGAGACCTTGGGCTGGGCTTATTAAAGCTGTTGGATTAATTTTGAGCTTTAGACCTCTTTGTAATGTAGCCTATGATGTTTTAGTGAAATACTTTTATCCTTCAAAAAAGATTGGGATATGCAAATCATAAATTTATTATTTCTGTTACGCTTTTTCAGTTTAAACATATTAACGTCAATTAGGTAAATGGAGAAACAAAGTTGTTGGGGATGCATTAAAAAAATTTCAAATAAAATAAACTAATTAATAAATATACAAGTTAAAAACTATATATATATATATATATGTTTTTACCGATGATGAATTAAAGAAATCCAAAGTATAATTGACATCTAATTTTGGTTTTTGTAAGATGAAGGGACTACCCAAATAAATAATTATTTTTTAACATTAAGGAAAAAGAAAAAAGAGATGGGAGTCCATATATATTCGGAATGGTTGGAAACAAAAATCGCGAGAAAGGTGTGGGCCGGTCCCACCCAAAACTGGGGATAGCCGTTGGATTATTTAAAGTTTCTTTTGTTGATTCTCAAATTTATCATATTGGGAACGCAAATACCACAGCGGTAGACACCTGCCACAGTACCGCCCTCCATTGCAAAATTTGTCCCTTCTTTTTCATTTACTGACAAATCCATCCCTTATGGTGAGTTTTTCCTTTTGGCTTTATTTGACTGTCACTGGAATTAAAAGTTCAACATTCAACCTGAATGATAAAGACGAAGAATAGTTGGGTCTAGGCCAAAATTGAAATATAGATTAAATGAATTGGAAAATGTCGTCTGAAATTGTAAAATTGATGTCCAAAGTTGAAGTGGACTAAGGTTCCACATCTTGGAAAATCACATCATATCTTGAAATCTTCGCTAAGGTTGAATTGAATGCACAGTTTAATTTCCACACATGCTATCAATTTTATTTTCCATAATAAAAATGTCAATTTAGATATATAGTAGCACCCTACAATTTCCGTCCCCTTTTCATATAATAATATTGTTGCGTCTTGACTTTTGGATTCATACAAACCGCCAATCTTTCAAACCTCAGTTTAGTCAACGGTACAATTTTAATTAATTTTGATGGTAAAAGCCATATCAGTACCAGTTTTATACTAGAAATTAATTTTTATATTTATGACACGATGTTAGTAAAATAAAAATAAAAATAAAATATGACATGGTAAAATTGCATTTATAAATGCAATAAAGTTTCAAGTCATATCCCACCTTGCATATTTATTTTTTTATATAAAAATATATAAAAAAAACATACTTTATAAAAATAAAAAAGTTTTTGGTAATTTTATATTTGAGTTAAGATTCAATTGGTAGGTTATACCTTTCACTAAGACACTTAAATATATAAATATAAAAGAGTCTTTGTAATTTTTCAATTGAATCGGGATTTAGTAGTGGGTGACACCAATTTAGCAAAACGTTAAAAATATATAGATAGATACTATATATTAAGCCATTAAATAAGTTGGTGTTATGAGTCAATTGGACGTTGGATACCAATTTAGTTGGGTATGAGTAAATTATTATTATTTTACAAAGTAAATTATATTATTTTGAGGGTATTTTTATTTTTTATGTCTTTAATATAAAAAATAAAAATATGATGGTATTTGAAGCTAAGACATTACAATTTGAGTTAATTGCACCAAACATCCTCAAACTATGACCTTCATTCTAAATTGGTATTTGAACTTCAAAACATTCTAATTACTTTCCCAAACTATCAATATTAATTAGGTCATTTCGTTATTAAAACCGTTAAATGACACTAGCTAAATTTAAAATAAAATGATATTGCATAACTTTTAAAAGTAAAAACAAGAAATAAAGTAAAACTGAAGAGAGAAAGAGTGTGAGAGAGAGTAAGTGAGTGAGTGAATGATAAAGTTTCTATAAAAGCTTTGAAAACCTCAAAACTAATATCTTTAAAACATTCTTTTCACAATATTCATTTTTCTTAATTTTCATTTTAAATTACGTCACATAATGTAATAGGCCGTTTTCAGTGGTTTCGAAAATAGTAGTTTCAAGACCATGACCCTGACAAGTGAGTTTTTATTTTTACATTTATTTAATATTTATAAGGTTAATTTAATGTAGTATTAAATTTTTGTTAAGAAATTTTGAAGTTTAAATGGTTAATTAGGTAAAAAGGACTAAATCATAAATGTGGTAAAAGTGGGTTTCTATTAGTTAAAAGGGCTAAATGGCTATGGAAAGGAAAGCTAATGAACTTAGATGGTTATTATACCATAATTAAGTTAGTGGATAGTTATGTACATAAGTTAGTTGAAAATTTTCAATTATTATAATGGTAAAAAAGGTATATTAGTAAATAAAAGAATAATAAAGTAAATAAAAGATGAAAGAAAATTATCATCTTTGTTTCTTTCTTCACCTAAAAATCAAATAGCCATTGTTAGGGGAGGAATAAGCTTCAGTTTTGAGTTTTCTTCTTGCATGATCAAGATAAACAACAACCGGACTTAAATCGGGGAAAAGCTAAAGCTTTGGACTAGACTGCAATTTGGTTATTGCAACCATAGTTGTCGAGGTAAGTTCGTATAAATTACAATCTTATTAATAATAGTTTGATTGATTATCGGTTATATTGTGTTTGTTATAAGTTGACTTGACAATGTATGTATAGTGATGCTTTGAGTAATTGACAGATAAGTAATCTCATTTGAACTTTAAGAATTCTTAGAGTACAAATGACATGTCATTAGAGATTTTATGTTTCGGATATTGGTCTTGAATATCCTATCGATGGTTGAGGTCTTGTATTTGTAGCGGATTCTCCATAGCTAGTGTGGGCAACATCGTAGAGCTAACATTCCAACCCACAGCTCATGTGAGCAGACCCATTTCATAGCTCGTGTGAGCACTATTGAAAAGGAAAAGTTACAATTATACGGAAAGGCACACTATGTGTGAGCGTTCTCGAGTATCCAATGCAATTCTAGATGGTTCAACGGGTAAGTAAAGGATAATGGCATGGTATGTATACAATTGGATATTGGTTTATGATCTTATGAAAAGGTTAATGTGGTAAATGATGTGTACATAAAAATTTACTTATGATATGGTTGAACTTATATGTACCATGTATGAACTTACTAACTTGTGAGTTTGATGGTGTTTATATAGGATTTTGCTAAGCCTATGTTCTTGGTAATAATGTTATGCTTTCTTTATAAATTGTAATTAAGAATGGTAAGTTATGTTTGAGTTTATACGAGCTTACTAATCACTAGTTGCTTATGTAGTTACTTTCCTTTATTTCATAGATTATCAGAAGCTCGATTAGTTGGAAGCTTGTCGAAGTTCTATCAGACTATCCAGCAACCATTTCAATAGTTTTTGAGTTATTTTGACTAAGGTTATAAATGGCATGTATAGGACCTTTATATAATGGTAGTTTTTGAATGTGTTAATGATCAATTTGGTATGTATATGCTTTTGGAGTATATACCTTGTTGATAAACTTTTAATGCCTTGACAAGTTTAAGTCTTTTGGCTACTTTAAAGTACTTGAAACATATGGTCCTTATGGTATGTTTATGATGATATGTGAATGGTTATAATTGATGTCACTTAGTAGTTAAAGGAACTAGGTTTTGTGCTTGAAATGTGACTATATTACTTTGTTTTGGGTTAATGATGTTTTGGTATAAATGTGGTGCCTTTGAATGGTATAGGTTAGGTGAAATAGGTTGATTGAAATGGTAAATTTATATGTGGTTGAAAGGTGTTTAGGTCTTTTGAATGTATGCAAAAATGGAATGTTTGATTGGGTATATTTTGGTCTTGAAATGGCTTGATTTTAGGGTCAAATTATGGAGCATACGGCTTGGGACATGGGCTGTCACACGGCTTGACTACACGGCTATGTGCCACTTGTTATTATTGGTGTAAATTTCACATGGCTAAGATACGGCCGTGTGTATCAAGTCAGTGAGTTACACGGCCTAACACATAGCCTGCGACACAGCCATGTGTCACAAGTCAAAGAGTTGCATGGTCTGACACACAACCTGCAACACAGCTGTGTGACCTAACTCAATGAGTTACACGGTTTAAGACAGGGGCTCGGACACGGTCGTGTGTCCCTTTGTTTGATTGTTACTGTAACAGCCCGTTTTTAGTAAAACCGGAACAGTAGTTTCTGGACTATAAATTCGAGCCCGTAAGGAAAACTATTTAAATATTATTGCATGGTCTGTATTATGATAAAATGTTGTATAAAAATTTCGTTAAGAAAATTTTACCGGTTACACGTCTAATTTGATAAAGGACCAAATTGCATAACATGCAAAAGTTGAGTTCTAGTAGCTATAAGTATCAAATAGCTATGGAATTCAATATTGGAGGTCTTTACATGGAAATAAACCATTAAGAGGAGTTAGTAGATAAGTATGATGATTCATCCATGGAAAATTAAATAAAGAAAAATGGCAAAATTGGAAAGATGAAAAATAAATTTGAAAAAAAAATCATCATATTATAATCTTTCCCAAATGAAAATCCATGGAAACCCTAGCTATGAGTATTAAGTTCTAGCAAGCTTATTTTACTCAATTAGGTATATTTTCTTGTCCCGTTTTTAGTAATTTTTATATTTCCGAGATCGTAATAGCTTAATGTAGCTATCATAGGGATTAATTTGTAAAGTTATTAAAGTAATAAGGTTTTTCCATGGATGAGTATGTATGAATTATGAAATTTATGGTAGAAAATGAAATGGTTGTTGATAAATAAACAACTTTTGTAAAGTGAATTTTGATAAAATTATGATTTAGGGACTAAATTGTAAAGATGTAAAATTCATGAAAAAGTTCTGAATTTTATGAAAAATATGGGCTATTAATGTTACATGTAAAAATTTATTAGGCTTGGAATAAGGGTTAAATTGCATGAATTTCATTCTCCGAGCCTAAGGACGAAATCGTAATTAAATAAAAGTATAGGGACAAAATAGTAATTTTTTCTAAGATGTAAATTGGATTGGATTGAATATGAATTGTATTAAATTGATATAAATTTACTCGTATAGATTCGGATAGACAAAATACGAAATTAGATCGAGGAAAAGAGAAAGTGTCGGACTAGTAGATAACAAATCAACGAATACTTGTTAAGGTAAGTTTGTATAATTAAATTGTGTACATTTATATGTTTGAATTGAATGTTGTATATATATATATGAATTGTGTAATTTCCATGTACATAAAATTGATTACAAATTTGACAAATCCCGATAAATGTTAAGTTCCGTTTGAATAAATGAAATTCAATGGATACAAGATTCTCAAATTGGTTGTGGTCTTGCATATGTTGCAGACACACCACAGCTCGAAAAAACGTCCCATTTTAAGCTCTCATGAGCATCCCGATATTTGGCCCTCTTAAGCTTCACGTTAGTAGCTCTTCGAAGCATCCCGATCAGTTGTGATCCTGCATGTGTTATGGACACGCTGTAACTTTTATGAGCGTCTCGATATATGGCTCTTCATGAGCTTCCCGATTAAAGGCTCTTTATGAGCTTCCTAATTAATGACTCTTTGTGAGCTTCCTAATTAATGGCTCTCAGAAGCTTCCCAATATGACTCGCTTGAACTTCCCGATACATTGCTATCCGAAGCTTTCTGTTTAATGGCTATTCGGAGCTACCCGTTATTGGCTCGCCTGAGCTTCTTGATTATGGCTCTTGTGAGCTTCCCGTTATATAGCTTGGATAAGCTTCCCGTTATACAGCTCACATGAGTTTCCTGTTATATGGCTCGAGAGACGGCTTCCCGATAATGTGCTCTAAGGAGCATTCTCGAATATGAATTGACGGATTACAGTTTGTACACTTCAAGTGTACTACTTGTGTATCTATCGATATTTCTAATAAATTCAATGGGAAAAGTTTCCAACATGGGATAATCTGAATTTGAGATAAATTATTATGGAAATGTATATGTTATATGAATATATGATATAGAAAACATATGTACATGAAAATTTGTTACAAGATGAGCTCATCCTTGTTTCTTGATATTCACATGAATTATATGACTAAAATGTTTCTTGAGATTATATGTGTTTGAGCAAATTGCCAAATTTTTTTGGATGAATTTTGCATGCTTACTTTAAATGTAAATGAATGGTAAGTTAATTTCCTGTTATACGAATTTATTAAGCATAATATGCTTACCCTATATTATTTTTTCTATTTTATAGTAATTCGGAAGCTCGAAGTGGTTAGAAGCTGGTCGGAGCATCATCGCACTATCCTTCTGCTCATTTCGGTATATGTAAAGAACTAGATTTTGGTATAATGGCATGTATAGGTGCAAATTGGTCATTGATGACAAATATGTATTTTGGTTATAAATAATCATTGGAATGACTTGAGTTAGACAAACTTTTGTTATATATATGTGTGGCTTATACATGTTTGTTATGTTTGATGTGGTTGAGTGATAGATTAGTTATAGGCATATTAATGTATAAGATGAGATAGTATAGTTGGTATAAGTAAGCAAATAGATGTTTTGATTAATATGGTAAATTTGAATGTTGAGAAATGAGGTATATGACAGGATTATGACTTGGTTTTGGTTTAGTTTAAATGTCTTGGATTGGTTATTGAATGTGTTAAAATGTTAATGTTGGTGGAAGACCAAATGGGTAAGAAATATGGCTTAGAAATAACATTATTTCGTCTACAAGGGTAGAGACATGGGGGTGTGTCTCAGCCGTGTGTGACACACAGCCTAGCACATAGGCGTGTGTCATTTGCTTCTTAAAAATTTCAAAAAAGAATACTCAGAATTTCTCACACGGGGCATGTGGCTTGGTGGTGTGACCTCTGCACCTATTTAATGTAAATTTTCATATTCACACAGCCTGACACATGGGCGTGTGACTTGGTCGTGTGACCTAAGTCAGAAAGTTATACAGGTATGGACACGGGCTAGGACATGACCGTGTGCTCTACTTCGAATACCCATACGGCCTGATACACGAGCGTGTCTCTTGACCGTGTGAACTACACGGGCGTGTGTCCTCTGCACTCTTGGAAAATTTTAATGTTTTTTGAAAAAAATTATCTGAGTACTCGATTTAGTCTCGACCTGTTTCTAATGTATGTTTTGAGACTTGAAGGCTTAAATAAGGGACAATATAATTGTATATGATAGTTTTCTAATATGATTGACAAATGATATTAAATGTCTATTTATGATCTGTAAATTCTAGTAATACTCTGTAACTCTGTTCCGGCGATGGATATAGGTTAGGGGTGTTACAATTACACGGCCTGGGTTATGTCACACAGCCTGGGTTATGTCACACGGCCTAGCTATACAGTCGTGTGGCCTGTAACACCCCTAACCAATATCCGTCACCGAAATAAGGTTACGAGATATTATCGAATAACACACCTCATTCATATACATTTATATATTCATACTCAAAATCCATTCAAAACATTCACAATGTCCCTTATAAGGTTCTACGAGACCTTAAAACATACTTAGAAGTGGTTCGGGACTAAACCGATAATATTTGGAACTTTGAGAAACTTAGAAAATTTTCAAACTTTTAAAGGTCACACGCCCGTCTGAACAGGCTGTGTGTCTAACACGGTCACTAGACACGCCCGTGTCATAGGCCGTGTGAAAATAGGACATACAAACTGACTTGTACCACACGGCCGGAGACATGCCCGTGTGCCATGGCCATGGGAAAATTAGGGAGGTTACTGACTTGGGTCACATGGTCGACTACACGCCCATATGCCAGTCCATGTGCCTCACACGGCACATAGACACGCCTGTGTGTCTAGACCGTGTCAAAATAGTAGGGTATACTGCCATAATTCGAAAGGGTACTTCAGGGACACACGACCGTATAACATGACCATGTGTCGCACACGGCTGAGCACACGCCTGTGTCTCTACCTATGTGGACAAAAATAGGCCATTTGCAAAGCCACTTTGCCACTCTTCTCAAGCACGCCTAAACCACAACAACTTGCATCATTTATATACATTCAAAGGCAACCAAGACATGCCATTTAATACACAAAACATGTCATCTTAGTCACAATCATTTCAATACTCAAAACCATGACCAAAATCAATATTGAAACATTATATCAAAACCAACTATTGCATTTATCTCCACATTTTATCACCTCTTTTAATATCACAAAACATTCCATCACAACATCATATAATCAAGCCACAACATTTCATCTTTCAAGTATTAACAACTAACCAAATGAACAATCATTTGGTCTTACATGTAATCATATCTCGATAACCTAATGTCATGATATTCGTATCCTAGACTATTCCTAAGGTTCGTACGGGACTTTTGAATATCGAAACTTCATCATTTCTTGCTCGTATTTGCTCGTTCCACATTTATAACATTTAAATAACAAGTAAACGTACATAATTCAATTTAAAGACATTAATTTGCATATGAACTTACCTCGTATTCGGAATAAACGGACTGGACCGACTATTCGTCAACTTTCAATTTTCCCCGATCTAAATCCATTTTCTTTCGTTCTTGATCTATATAGATTCAAAATTAACTCTTTTATTCATAAACACATTCAATTTAGTCCACAAAAACATATTTAGGCATTTTTACACTTTGACCCCTAAAGTTACACATTTTTCAATTTAGTCCCTATTTCATAAATACACAAAATTCAAGAATTTCTTTAAACCCAAGCCAAGCCAAATTTTATATAAGTCCCTAGCAGCCCATATTTTCCTTTTATTCCAAATTTCAACCCCTTAATTTACACTTTTCTCAATTTAATCACTAATTGATATTTTTGTCAAAAATCACTTTACAAAACATGTATATCAAACACCAAGCTTGCATAATTCATTATTAAACATCACAAAACTCATGGGTTCATCAATGGAATTTTAAAAATCATTAACAAACTCAAAAATTAAGGTACAGGCTAGCTATTACTCAAAGCAACGATCATAAAAATGTAAAAATTATTAAAAAAAAAGGAACAAAAATGGACCTTCAGTTGAGCATCAACATGGCCGAACCCTAAAATATCATCTTTGACTTCTTTTCTTTTAATTTTTGGTTAAGTATGAATGAAAATAAGATGGATTTTGGCTTTTGTTTTATTTTAATTATCATTAATACATAGTTTACCGTTTTACCCTTAATGAAACCATTATAAAATCATTTAATATATGCCTATTTATGTCTATTCTCACTATCAATGGTCTAATTACATCATAAGGACATTTCATTTAATAAAACATAGCAAACAGACACATTTAACTTATAACATGCTACTTTTGCATTTTACGCGACTATGCCATTTTTCTCAAATTAAGCATTCAAACATTAAAATTATTTCACGAAAATTTCACACATATATATTTACATGCTTTAAACACATAGAATAATATTAATATAATTTTACAAACTCAGATTTGTGGTTCTGAAACCACAGTTCCAATTTAGCTAAAACCGGGCTGTTACAACTCTCTCCCCCTAAGGGATTTTCGTCCCCAAAAATCTTACCAGTGAATAGGTTTAGATATTGCTTTCTCATAGCATCTTTGGGTTCCCACGTAGCTTCTTCAACCCCGTGTCGATGCCATAATACTTTCACTAACGCTATTCTTTTATTTCTCAGCTCTTTGATCTCACGAGTTAGAATTCGGATCTGTTTTTCACTGTACGATAAATTCGACTAAATCACAACTTCGGTCGAGGAAATAACATGCGAAGGATCAGATCCGTATCTTTGTAGCACCGATACATGAAATACATTATGAATCTTTTCTAACTCAGATGGCAATTCTAGCCGATAAGCCACTGGTCTAACTCGCTCGATAATCTCATACGACCCGATAAATCTCAGACTCAGTTAGCCTTTACGACTGAACCGAAGTATTTTCTTCCACGAAGATACTTTCAAAAACACTCTATCCCTGATCTGAAACTCAATATCTTTCCGTTTCAAGTCTGTATATGATTTCTGACGATCTGACACTTTTTTCAAACTATCACGGATCACTTTAACTTTTTCTTCTGTTTCTATAATCAGATCGACCCTGTGAATCTTATTTTCATTGAGCTTAGTCTAGGACAATGGTTTTCTACATTTACGACAGTATAAAGCTTCGTAAGGTGTCATTCTAATACTCGATTGAAAACTGTTGTTATACGCAAATTTAATCAACGGCAAATACTTTTCCCACGAACCTTTGAACTCAAGAATGTAACATCTCAACATGTCCTTCAGTATCTGAATAACTCACTCGGACTGACCATCCGTCTGCAGGTGAAATGCGGTACAAAAATGTAGTTTTGTACCCAGTGCATCTTACAGTTTCTTCCAAAACCTCGATGTGAACCTCAGATCTCTGTCCAAAACATAGAAATAGGTAGTCCGTGTAATCTCACAACCTCGGAGATATACAATTTAGCTAACTTCTCAAGCGAATAGTCTATTTGTACTGGAATAAAATGAGCTGTTTTTGTCAATTTGTCAACTGTAACTCAGATCGCATCTTTCTTTCTCGGAGATGGGGGCAATCTCGACACAAAGTCCATAGTCACTCTATCCAACTTCCACTCAGAAATCATAATCGGCTGTAATAAACCTGACGACACTTGATGTTTAGCTTTTACTTGCTGACAAATCAAACATTTAGAAACGAACTCTGAAATATCACGTTTCATACCATGCCACCAATAGAGCTGTTTCAAATTGTTATACATTTTCGTGCTTCCTGGATGGACAGATAAACGACTATTATGTGCTTCATTCAAAATCATTCGAATCAACTCTAAATTTCTCGGAACACATATTCGGCCTTTAAATCTTCAAAAATGATTGGAATCAACTTGAAACTCTGAATCAAGGTTTGAATCACAATGAGCTTGTTTACTAACATTTTATCATCAACTTTCTAAGCTTCACAAATCTGGTGGATAAAAAACGGTCTCACTTTCAACTCAATTATAATTGAGCCGTCATCAGATAGAGCCAACTGAGTATTTATTGCACGTAAAGCAAACAAAGATTTTCGGATTAATGTATCAGCAACAACATTTTCTTTTCCGGATGGTACTCAATCACTAGCTCGTAATCTATTAGTAATTCTAACCATCTCTGTTGTCTCAAATTCAAATATTTCTGAGTCATCAGATATTTCAAACTCTTGTGATCTGAATAAACTTGACATTTCTCACCAAATAGATAATGACGCCAAATCTTCAAAGCAAACACAATTACTACTAACTCTAAATCGTGTATCCGATAATTCTTTTCATGTGGTTTCAACTGTCTTGAGGCATATGCTGTGACTTTGCCTTCCTGCATCAAAACACAGCCCAGACCATTCAAAGATGCATCATTATAAATCACAAATTCTTTGCCCGGTTCTGACTGTACTAACATTGGAGCTTCAGTCAAAAGAGTTTTCAGCTGATCAAAACTTTTCGGACATTTCTCAGACCATTCAAATTTTACATCTTTCTGAAGCAATCTCGTCAACGAGGTCACAATTATCGAAAAGCTTTTTACAAATCGTCGGTAATAGCCAGCTAGTCCCAAAAAACTACAGACTTCGGATACACTTCTCGGAGCCTTCCAATCTATAATCGCAGATATCTTACTCGGATTGACTCGAATACCCGATGCTGACACAATATGCCTCAGAAAACCAACCTCGCAAAACCAGAATTCACTTTTACTGAACCTTGCATATAATTACTTGTCACGCAGAGTCTATAATACAATTCTCAAATGCTCGGCATGCTCAGTTTCATCTCGTGAATATATCAAAATATCATCTATGAACACAACAACAAATCGATCTAGATACGGTCTAAAAATTCGGTTTATTAAATCCATAAAGACAACAGGTGAATTTGTTAATCCAAAAGACATAACTAGAAATTCATAATGTCCGCACCTCGTTCTAAAAGCAGTCTTTGGCACATCTGAGTCTTTAACTCGCAACTGATAATAGCCCGATCTCAAATCTATTTTTGAAAACACTGTAGCCCATTTTAATTGGTCAAACAAATCGTCAATTTGCGGTAAAGGGTATTTGTTCTTGACTGTCACTTTATTTAACTGTCTATAGTCTATACAAATTCTCATCGTGCCATCTTTCTTTTTCACAAACAACACGGGAGAACCCCAAGGCGAGAAAATAGGTCGTGCAAATCCTCCATCTGTCAACTTTTGCAACTGAGCTTTTAATTCTTTTAACTCTATTGGTGTCATTCTGTATGGAGTTATCGATATGAGTGTTGTACCCGGCATTAACTAAATGCCAAACTTAACCTCTCAGATCGGTACTAAACCGGGTAACTCTTCAGGAAACACAACTGGGTATTCAAACATAATTGGCACTGATTTGATCTTCTTTTCAGTCACTTTTATATCAAGCATATAAGCTAAATAAGCTTTACAACCCTTTCCAATATATTTCTGAGCTAACATTAATGAAATCACTGCTGACAAACCATTCAGATCATCTGACTCAATTTTGATAATCTCATTATTCTAACATCTCAAATTAATCGTCTTTCATTTGCAATTCACAATAGCATCATGCAACGTTAGCCAATTCATACCTAGAATTATATCAAACTCGTCAAATGGCAACAACATCAAATCATCCAGAAAATAGAAATCTCAAATCATCAACGGACAATTCTTGCATACTTTATCAACCAACACACACTTGCCTAAGGGGTTCAATACTCTAATTACAAATTCAGTAGACTCTATAGGCAAAGTCTTACTGGATACTAAAATCACACATATATATGAATGGGTTGATCCTAGATCTATCAATGTAATAAATTTAGTATCATAGAGAGTAAAAGTACCGGTAATAACATCTGGAGATAACGCTTCTTAGCGAGCGTGAATAGCGTAGGCTCGTGCAGGTGCTCTAGTATTAGATCTTGCAGCAGTTTCTCATGTCGCACCACTACCACCATTCATATTTCCCGTGTTTTTGGATGGTCTACCCTAGCTGCATTGTTACTCGGCCTCGTATTTTGTACTGTATCTTGCTCAGCCAATTCAGGACAATCACGGATAAAATGTTCCAATGATCTACATTTAAAACAAGCCCTATCATTCAATCTACAATCACCAGGATGCCGTTTACCATAATGTTTACATTCAGGTCGGTTAGGTCTCGCACTCCAAACACTAGTTATCGAAGTAGTTGGAGCTTTGAAACTTGACTGATGTCTCACTCGATCTCTGTTTGAATGCCCCACTGATGTATTAGAATGATTAAACGAGTCTCAAAATTTCTTCAATGTAGACTGATAAGATTTACATGTTGATCTCTTTCTCAAATCTCTTGCTTCAAGATCAAATTTTCTCTTTTCTTTGCTGAGATCTTCGGCTTTACAAGCCTTTTCAACTAAAACAACAAATTCTTTAATTTCCAGAATCCCAACTAGAAGTTTTATATTTTCATTCAGCCTATCAACAAATCTTTTACACATGATCTCTTTAGTGGAAACATATTCCCGAGCATACTTGCTCAATCGTACAAATTCTCCTTCATACTCGATCACATTTATTTTGCCTTGTTTTAATTCTAGAAACTCTTTATGTTTTTGATCAAGAAATCTTTGACTTATATATTTCTTTCGGAATTCAGATTGGAAAAACTCTCAGGTGACTCGTTCCCTCGGAACTACAGATATCAACATTTTCCACCAATAGTATGCATTGTCTCTGAGTAAATATACTATACATTTAATACATTCATCTGGAGTACAGGACAATTCATCAAATACTCTGATTGTGTTCTCGAGCCAAAACTCAGCTCTCTCAGCATCACCATCAACTGTAGCCTGTAACTCTTCAGCTCCGTGTTTTCGAATCTTATCAACAGGTGGCTTACTTAATCGAATTGGATCTATCACTTATGGCACAACTGGGACTTGTTGAGGAACAAGTGGGGTGGAGGTTATTGAATAGCTGGATTCATTCGAACAAACTCCGAGAACCACTCACTCATCATTTGGAAGAAAGCTTGCTTAGCCTCTCCCCTTTGGCTACTTGAAATAGGCCTAGAATCGGCAGGCGCTGCCGCTTGAGCGGGAGCGGGTGCATTACTTTTAACATCGTCAACTATTGCTTGATCGGGATCCATTTGCTATATAAAAACACATTTTAACTATCAGGAATCATCATACTATCGTAGTTTATATATATGGCATGTATAGCTAGACTCTCACACGTTACGTTAGTCTTAGAATCGACTAAATCGTAACTTTGATACCAATCCGTCACCGAAATAGGGTTACGAGGCATTATCAGATAACACACCTCATTCATATACATTTATATATTCATACTCAAAATCCCTTCAAAACATTCACAATGTCCCTTATAAGGTTCTACGAGACCTTAAAACATGCTTAGAAGTGGTTCGGGACTAAACCGATAATATTTGTAACATTGAAAAACTTAGATAATTTTCAGACTTTTAAAGGTCATACGCCCATGTGTCTCACACGGTTACCAGACACGCCTGTGTCACAGGCCGTGTGAAAATAGGGCATACATACTGACTTGTACCACACGACCGGAGACACGTCCGTGTGCCATGACTGTAGGAAAATTAGGGAGGTTACTGACTTGGGTCACATGGCCGACCATACGCCCATGTGCCAGCCCGTGTGCCTCACACGGCCAATTAACACGCTCGTGTGTCTAGACCATGTCAAAACTGTAGGGTATACTACCTTAAGTCCAAAGAGTACTCCAGGAGACATACGACCATGTAACATGACCGTGTGTCGCACACGGCTGAGACACACGCCCGTGTCTCTACCCGTGTGGACAAAAATAGGCTATTTGCAAAACCAATTTGCCACCCTTCTCAAGCACACCTAAACCACAACAACTTGCATCATTTATATACATTCAAAGGTAACCAAGACATGCCATTTAATACACAAAACATGTCATCTTATTCACAATCATTTCAATACTCAAAACTATGACCAAAATCATATTTAAACATTATATCAAAACCAACTATTGCATTTATCTCCACATTTTATCACCAATTTTAATATCACAAAACATTCCATCACAACATCTTATAATCAAGCCACAATATTTCATCTTTCAAGTATTAACAACTAACAAAATGAACAATCATTTAGCTATATCACAACTATAGCAAACATACCAAAATAAGCCAACATATAATGCATTATATACATCACATAAATTACTTAACCAACACATAATTCAAGCCAACTTAAATGGCCAATCACACCAACATTTACAAGCCAAATCTCATGGCTAATATCATGACTCAAAACATACCAAAATGACACCAGCCTATACATGCCATATACCATATATACAAAGCTCCAAAAATACCAACAAGTAGTCGATAGTGTGATGATGGTTCTCGATGATCCCCGATGTCCGAACTAGCTTCGATAATCTATAAAACATGGAAAAAACACACAAAGTAAACTTTAAAAGCTTAGTAAGCCATATACAAATAAAATCATCCCATGAATATTTGCATATCAATTAAATATGCTAAATATAGCTAATCACATTCAAATTCACAAACCTTTCTCATTAAACATATATTCAATATCTTAATCAAGTTCATCAAATATTTTCCCTTTCAATACTCATGTAAATCTCGAATGTACCTGAGTCACTTAGCTCAATCACATATTCTTTCTCAACTTGACTTTACTCGTTAAACCATTTGAAATCGTTAAGAATACTCAGAAATCACATAAGCTCATACAATGTCATATCCCAGATATGGCCTTACATGTTATCACATATCGATGCCACTGTCCCAGGCATGGTCTTACACGTAATCTCAATACAATGCCAATGTCCCAGACATGGTCTTACATGTAATCATATCTCGATAACCTAATGTCATGACATTCGTATTCTAGACTATTCTTAAGGTTCGTACAGGACTTTCGGATATCGAAACTTTATCATTTCTTGCTCGTATTTGCTCGTTCCACATTTATAACATTTCAATAACAAGTAAACATACATAATTAAATTTAAAGGCATTTATTTGCATATGAACTTACCTCGTATTCAAAATAAACGGACTGGATCGACTATTTGTCAACTTTCGATTTTCCCTATCTAAATCTGTTTTCTTTCGTTCTTGATCTATATACATTTAAAATTAACTCTTTTATTCATCAACACATTCAGTTTAGTCCAAAAACACATATTTAGGCATTTTTACACTTTGACCCCTAAAGTTACACATTTATTCAATTTAGTCCTTATTTTATAAATACACAAAATTCATGAAATTTCTTTAAACCCAAGCCTAGAATAATTTAATATAAGTCCCTAGCATCTCATATTCTCATTTTATTTCACATTTCAACCCCTCAATTTACACTTTTCTCAATTTAATCCCTAATTGACATTTTTGTCAAAAATCACTTTATAAAACATGTGTATCAAACACCAAGCTTGCATAATTCATCATCAAACATCATAAAACTTATGGATTCATCAATGAAATTTTTCAAAATCATTAACAAACTCAAAAATATCATATTTGTCTTCTTTTCTCTTAATTTTCGGTTAAATATGAATGCAAAAAAGATGAATTTTGGTTTTTTATTATTTTAATTATCATTAATACATAGTTTACCATTTTACCCTTAATGAAAACATTATAAAATCATTTAATATATGCCCATTTATGTTTATTATCACTATCAATGGTCTAATTACATCATAAGAACCTTTCATTTAATAAACCATAGCAAATAGACACATTTAACTTATCGCATGCTACTCTTGCATTTTACGCGATTAGGTCATTTTTCTCAAATTAAGCATTCAAACATTAAAATTATTTCACGAAATTTTCACACATATATTCACATGCTGTAAACACATAAAATAATATTAAAATAATTTTACAATATCAGATTTGTGGTTCTGAAACCACTATTCTGACTTAGCTAAAACTAGGCTGTTACATGACTCTTGTTTTCAAAATTTCTCATTTTTTCCCAAATTTTTTGATTTGTTTCAAATTAGTTCTGAATTTCTTCTAAATTGTTTTTAGGACCTCGGAGGCCCAATTTAAGGCCCAAATGTATATGTTTCATAGGTTTGTAATGGGTTTATTAAATTAATATTAAATGGTTATGGTTTGAATTTGTATGGTAATATCTTGTAACCCTAATCTAGAAATAAAGAAGAGTTTAGGGTGTTACACATAAGATTTTATGGGTCATTTAATAATAAATTGACAATTTTAGTAACAAAAGAACCTAATTGATATAACTTCAATGGTTTAGGGATGTAATTAGAATAATTTGAAGTTTAGGAACTAATTTAGAATGAGGGTCATAATTTAGGGATGTTTAGTAACATTAACTAATATAATTTTGAACATTTTTATAAATATATTTGTTACATGATTTTGTTTTTCACTTATATTGTGGATGTGCCATAATATTATTATTGTTTCTGTGTCTTAATTAGTTATATAATTTTATGTGATATAATAAATTATATTAGCTATGCTTAGACAAAAATTATATTAGTCTGTTATAAATGTGTTCATGTGTCGAGCCAGGTCAGATTCGGGTGGGTCTATTCATAGTATTAACATACTTATGTTAGGCCAAGCCTAGCTCGACTTGAAATATAATCTAAAATTTTACTCAAACTCGTCCATATTTGGAGATGGCTAACCAAAGCCTATTTTAGACCCGCTTATATTATATTTATACTTTTTAAAAGATAAATATTTATATTATTTTTATTTTAAATTTTAATAAATTTATATGTTTTATATATAACTAACTTACATTATAGTATTATATATTACTATTAATATAAATTTTAAGCATTATAAATTACATAATATATGAAAAATAACTTTCAAAGCCCAAACCCGACCCATATTTTAAGCAAACCTAATTTTTTGACCCAAGCCCATTTTTTAGGTGTACTGTTTTTGTTTAAACCCTCCGAAGTTTTGGGTAGGCATTCAAGATTGGATGGATAACTCGGCCCTTAAACAGATCAAGTCTATTATTAATCATCTTATTAACAAAAGTTAATTAATCAACTGATAAAATTTTTAAGTTATATACAATGTTTTTTGAACCAGATTGTTGGTTGAATTGGTCAGGCTGCTAGTTTGTCAGCCCAATCGATTCAACCGGTCTTAATAAAAATTATTAAAAAATTAAAATAAAAAAATCGACTCAACTAGTTTACCGTCTGATTCAATCAATTTTTTTCCTGGTTTAACCGACAGTACCAATTCTTGAGTTAACAGATTCAAAACCCCTCTCTGAGCTGATATCGTAACCGATTCTAGCAAAGTTATCATGACCACATGAATTTGTTTGTTTGAAAACTATTAGAAAACTTTTGATGTCTAACCTAATTGCAAATTAAAAATATGTATATTTCTTTGTTATGAATATTTTCAACGGGTTTTTTTTTTTGGTGAATTATAAGAGGAGGGCAAAGTCCTAACAATAGCGCGACTAGTGCGATTCACACACAAGTCACACCTGAAATTATAAACACCCTAACAATTAGGCCAACATTCGGGTTTCTATTAACGGGTTCCTTTAAACACTATTAAATTAAATTATTTAATGGATAATTTATACTATTATATATAAAAGAAAGATCCTAAAGCCTTCTTTCTTTGACAAGTGTTGTTACTTTTTTTACATTATTAATAGTTATGGTTAAATTTTAATTTTGGTCTCTTTATTTCTTTAGATTATATAAAAAGGATCAAATTTCAATTTCAATCTCTATATTATACTCAAATTTGAGATTTAATTTTTATAATTTAAATTTTAACATAATTTGATACCTCAACATTTACGTCATTAGTTAATTTAAATATTTTATTCTAATTAAAATGCTAACATGAATTTTAAGAATTGTTAACATCATTAAAATTCTTTGTTAAATTCATATCCATTACAATACCCTTTTTTTTGTCACATGAGTATCGAGTGAATACTATTTAAATTTTAAAATGTCATACTATTAAAATTAACATAAAAATTTTAATAATGTTAATAATTGAACTTAAATTTTTAAATTCTAAAAATAAAAAGATTAAAATTTTAAAAGAAAAAATACTTCTAAATATATAAAGAATGCGTGCTGCACTATTTAGCAAAATTCATTTATTACCAGTTGAAATTTTATAAATGGATCATACTTTGAAAGTTGTTAGAATTACATTTGTGTAAGGGATCTTCAACATTCCTCCAAATTTAATGGTGACTTACATGAAAAATGGAATAAAAGAATAAGTCGGATTATATTTAGATTCTAATATTAAAATTAGCCCAAACTTAACCATGTTTAGACAACTTTTAATCTATATAGTAGATTATTTTATAAATTATGTAACTTATATCGTATAATTAAATATATTGTAATGTAAATATTAAAAAATATATTTAGTTGTTTATGTAAAATTTTAAGATAATGATATTATGCAAATAAAAAAAATTAATATTACATAATTAATAGTTTTTGGATATTTAAAATCATATGATTTTCATAAATATAAAGAATTACATGATGCAAATTTGGAGTCGACCACTAGATTTGATGAAGAAGAATATCACGATAAATTGATTTCTGCCTCTTAATATATATATATTTTATTTTGTTACATATGTCTTAATTATGGATGTTGTAAACTTTTTTTTATTAGTTTTATCTGTGCAACCCTAATAATTGTAGAGAGATGATCAATTTATCAAGATCAACTTTTAATTCAGTATGTCCATCAAGTAACCGAATGAACAAATAAAATTTAATTTCTATTAAAGTAATTAATTTAACCACTTTAAATTGAACCACTTTATTTTAAACTTAATTGAGTCTATAAATATGAGCTAAAATTTTACGTTCTCCTACTTGACGCACGTGCAATGAAACATAAACTTCAATATCACAAACATTTAGTTTGCATAGCAAAATAATGTCCGTCATTATTATTATCATGTTATAGTGAATTGCAAATGTAAGTTATGGAAGCAATTACAACTTAATATAATGTCTTTGAATAACATGCATATCACATAATGGCCACAACAATATTTAATAAAGAATTTTCTCTTTTAAAAGAATTCAAATAAATTGTGTACACACAATACTATAAATAAGAAACACAATAATTGAGCTCAAGTGTCACATTATCATAAAATATCATCCCAATACAACCAAGACTCGTTCTATGTGCATATTCCTTCAATGTCTTTAATTGTAAGCTTTTAGTTAACGGATTTGTAATCATGAGACCATTTCAAATGTGCTTTATATGCATAATAAATAAATATATATTAATTTTTAGATATAGAATAATCAAATATAAATATTAAAAGTTATATTATAAATAAATAAAAATAAACACACAAACGATAACAATAATTTGATTAATATATAATAATTAAACAACAAACAAGTATTAAATGATTTATTAATCAAGCTTTAAATGAACAAAAATTGAATTATTCATGATTTGTTCATCGAACACTCTATTCATTTATAACTTTAGTCTTACGCAATATATCTAAATCATTCACAACAAGCAAAATATCATCAACATATAGAACTAAGAAAATAAACTTGCTCCAATTGATCTTTTGATATATACGATGATCAACAATGTTTTCTTGAAAATTAAAAGGCTTTATGGTATCATTGAACTTGATATACTATAATTGTGAAGCTTGCTTAAGTTCATATATTGGATTTTTCAATTTACATACTATATGACATTTTGCTTCAATTGAGAAACCTTCAAGTTGGTCCACATAAGCTTTTTCCTTAAGATCTCCATTTATGAAGACTATTTTTCACATCATTTTGTTGTAACTTTAAATCATAACAAGAAATAAACAAAATAATAATTCTTAAAGAGTCTTTCTTAGAGGTTGGAAAGAAAGTCTCTTTAATAATTCTTAAAGGGTAACCTTTGACAACAAGTCTAGATTTATATTTTAATTTTGTTATTTGTGTAATAGTCTGTTTTTCAGTGGTAGCGAAAACAATGGTTTCGGAACCCCGATCTCCATTGATCGAGTTAGTAAATATTATTTATTAATATTTATGAGTCTATTATAGTGACATACTGAGTTTTGGTCTGATAATTTTATTGAATGGTTAGTAATTAAGGTATAAGGACTAAATTGTAAAAATCATAAAACTTTATCGTTATTGATTTTTATTAGTTTTTATATGAAAAATTGACCATAATGAAGCATTAGTGACGTTTAGTGCTTGTTTCTTAAATTATTTTATATTAAATTATGTTAAAGTAATATTAGCAAAAGGTTAAAACATTAAACATAATATCATCTTCCTTAATTTTCTTTTCTCCCCCCGAAACCACCATTTTTAGAAGGTTTAGATTCGGCCAAGCTTCTCCCTCTTGCATGTAAGTCCTTTGAATGCCTGTTTTTCGTAAATTTTATGTTTTCTGAGATTATTGTACTTAAGTTAGTTAGCCTAGAGATTAATTTGTAAAAATGTCAAAAATTTTAAAAACTGCCATTGTTGTTTTTGAAGCTTTTTGGATGCTTAATGGTAAAATTTTAAGCTTAGTAACGATTAAGGACTAATTTGTAAAGTATTTTTTGTTAGTTTTGAGTTTAAGTACTAAAATGTAAATGTGTCAAACTTGATATGGAATTTCTATAGATTATGTTTCTATAGTGTTATATAAGGATGAATTGAAAATTGATTGAAAAACAAAGTTTAAATGTGAAAGTTATAGTGGTTTCGGTTTTAAGAATTAAATTGAATAAAATATAAAAGTTCAGTGAATTTTTTAAAATGAAATTAATAGGTCATATGCATGTATATGAGTGTTATAAGGTATTTGAATTTGATAAATTGAACTTAATTATTATATAGATCAAGTGGAGAAAATTTAGAAAAAAAGGGAAAAAAATTGCGGAATAATCCCTACGATCCAACTCGTTAGCTGACTAAATTAGGTAAGTTCATATGGTATAGTTATGTACTTTTATGTATTCATTGTAGTTGAATTGTAAATATATCTATAATGTTAGATTGTATTTTTACAATGTTTATAATTTAGTACTAAATGTGAGAAAATGATTACGGACCAGAGTAGCAAAAATAGAATTAAACCATAAGTATTATTAGGAACTTCAATTAAATTTGGTTCGAAACATATAAAAGCATAAAAGAATACCTTTATTTTTAAGCCAAGCTTTGTGTTTTTGGCAATCTTTTTAATATTGTCCTATTTTCTTACATAAGCGACACTTATCTGCCATTTGTTCTTTTTTCTCAACATTAGAGACATTGACAGAAGTGTTTTTCTTCTTCTTAAATTGGTTTTTGCTTTAAGTCCTTTGCTAGTTCTTTAACCCACAAAGTTGATGGAATGACTTCCTTGACTTTTTAATCTTGCTTTCTCTTAAACAAGTTAACTAGCTAGTTTATTAACATCTCACTCATCTTTAATAGTGTTATTGTTAATTTGAAATTACCCAAAATTCAGAGGGAGTAAGTTCAAAATGAATTGCACTAAGAAAGAGTCATCTAGAACCATCCTGTAAGGTTTTAAACTTGTCACAATATTAGTCATCTCGATGATATGTTCTTGTATTTCCCTTGTTCCATCAAATTCCGTAGTCGTAAGTTGTGCCATTAAAGTACTAATAAATTATTTGTTTGAAGAATAGAAACATTCTTCCACTAACATAAGATATTCTTTCGCACTTTCAATTTCCACAAAAATAAGTTGTGCTATTAACATACTTTATGCTTGTCCAAGTTCGACCTAATCTGAAATATGGGCCTAAAATTTTACCCAAATCCATCAATATTTGTAAATAGCTAATCCAAGCCCATTTCAGGCCATCCATATTAATTTTTTTAAAAAAATAAAAAAATATTTTATTATTAATTTAATGTTTAATAATATAATGTATTTTATTTATTACAATTTTATAAATAATCATCTTAACATATTTTAAGCTTGATCATGACCCATATTTTAAATTGAATTAATCTTTTCTCTTTTGACAACAATCATTTTTTGAGCTTAATATTTTTACTCAACTCTCCTAAATTTCGAACAAACATTTAAATTTAAACAATTAACCGGGACCATAATTAAATCTACTATAATCTCGACCCCACATGTTGTTTCAGGGGGTAAGGTTTGTTTTTGTTGGGGGTTAAGTTTTGGGACATTTATTTTCAAAGTCCCTTCTCCTGTCTTGTGATTGTTTGACAGTAGTATCCTTGTATGAAATCTATTATATTGAAAAAGGGAAAGTAAAATAAGGTTGCGTGTCGACTCGGACCTATTCAAGGCTAAACTCATATATAAGAACAAAAAAACCTTCCAAAGTTTTACCAAAAAAGAAAACCTTGCGAATCTCGATGATCTGACATTTACAAGCCATTGAGGGTGCTTAAGAATGATATTGCAGATACAAATGATAGGTATATTATAATTTTAAGCAATAGAAATTTTCTGTATGTAGATAATATAAACAGGTTTTAAGTATTTTTACAAAAGAATATATAAACAAAAATGTATGTAGAAAATAGGGCTAAAAAGGCCTGAACTGTAGTAGTAGTTTGGAGGAGAGGAGAGCCGCCACCACAACATCTACGTGTAAGTTTGCATGAAAATGTCAATTGTAAATATAAGATTTCTCATAAGGTTATTATAGGCATTTCCAATGGTCAATTGGAAACTCAATCAAGTAAGTCTTAACTCTCTTTAAGCGGTTTCCCTCAAATACTGGTTCTATAAAATAAATAAATGAAATATGAGTGCTACACCACATGGATAAAAGAATATATTTAATATACTTTTATTAAAAATTATATGAAGATTTTAAAAATTACTTCCAAAAAAAAGATTTTAAAGTTTCTACATGAGTGACTTTTTAAGATTTGATAAAAATACAAAAAAAGACAAGTTAATTTTATAGTTTAAATTGTAATTTTATAAAATTATTTTTTATAACCTTTTAATTAAATTATTAAAATTTATTTACTTTTTCATATTTCTATTTTTCGTTTATCAGGTATTTTACAAAAGGACCGCTTTATCTGAAAATATTGCATTTTTCCTTAAAAAATAGTCATAATAGTTTGGAGAGATATACATCAAGTTTTTTTTTTTTTTGAAATAAGATATATATATATATAAAGGTTTTGTCTTTAGTTTCTGTGCATTCAATACCATTTTTTTTTCTTTGTTTTTGTTTCTCTCTGAGTCTCTCATACTACCAAAAAGAAAATCTCGATCTTTTCTTTTAGATTATAACCGACTCTATTCTTCCCTCTTTTTTTTTTCTTTTTTCTTTCTCTTTTCTTTCTCATGAATATTTAGATGGTGATGGAGGTGGAATAAATGATTTACAAAGGAATAAAAGGAAGGTAGTTTTGCCATTAATGGAGAATCCAAGAGCTCGAAGTTTAGCTTAGGCTTGGGTTTGGGGTTGGTGTTTGTTTTCATGGCTACCAGTAGAGGCAATTACATGAACCACTCTATCCAGCTACAACACCACCAACAAAATAGTCATCATCAGCAGCAGCAGCAGCAACAACAACATCATCAGCATCAAATACAGGAGCATAATCAACCTCATCTAAACCAGATTCCTTATGCTATGATGCAATCGTCCTCATCATCTTCCATCCCGGGGAACTTCATGTAAATTTCTTTTACAGTGCAAAAACTATACGAACCCAAACTCACAACCAACTCAACCTTTTTTTTTTTTCTTTTTCATTCATTTTCTTGATGGAGATGTTAAGTTTTTGAAAATTTCATTCCTGTTTCTTGTGTTCTTTTTGGGGGTGAGCAGTAGCAGCAATAAAGATAGTGGAGCATATGATTTGGGTGAATTAGATCAAGCCCTTTTTCTGTATCTTGATGGTCAAGACACTTCAACTGTTCAAGACCAAAGAAGTGAGTCTTCTCCCAAGTATTCTCTTTCACCCCCTCTCTGTTTGTTTAGTTCAAAAAATATAGGAGTTTTCTTTTCCTTCCTCTTTCTAATCTTCTCTCTTTTCTGTTAAGAAGATTCTTTTGGAACAGGCCTGTTTTGGTCACAGGAAAAGCATGTTTAGCTATTCAACAGATTTAATCTGCCAGTACTTTCTTTGACCAGATCATTTCAAAAGAAAGAAAGATATTTTCAACTTCTTAATTTATTTTCTAACATGATATGAGTGTCTGAATTGGACACCAGTAACAAACAACTCTGTGATAATGAATCCCTTGAAAAAAGTCCTTACACGTTGTACTGAAAAGTGTATATGGTTTTTTTGGGGTGTGTTTCTTTTCTTTTCTTTTCTTTTTATTTTTATTTTCTGTCTTTGATGGAATAAAGCTACAAATAATGCTTGAGGATCCCTATGTTTTGTTTAATATATTCATACTTGTGTTGCCGGTTTGTCTGCCTTCCATTTCTTCGAAACTTTCCTGTTGAGAGTTAATGGTTACCAGAATTTATATACGCAGATAACTCTGGAATGAGGCCTCCGACTTTGAACATTTTCCCTTCTCAGCCTATGCACGTTGAGCCGCCATCGTCAACCAAGGTGAAACATATTATTTATTCATATTGAGGATTTAGAGTTATGCTGGTGCAAGTATTTTAAAATAATAATTTTCTATGTCTGGGTGTGTTATTTTATGTATATATTCTGTATTTGGTAGACAAATACAGGATTGGTTTCACCAGCAACTAGTGGTTCAAAGAGACCATCAGAGTCGTCCATGGAGTTGGCCAACGCCAGAAATGATACTTTATCTTCTACACCCCATCTACCTGTTAAAGCTGTCAAGGTATCATAGGCTAACTCTGAATATAAAAAACCAAATTATTATATATTTTTTCTATATTTAAATCAGGAAACAGAAACATGATGCATTCATCATCTTAACAAGAAAAAAAAGAAAGAGATTCCCATGTTCTGAAAAATGCAAGTTTTAATTTGGCAGCGTGAGGGGAATCGCAAAGGGCCAACATCAAGTTCAGAGCAAGAAGGACCCAAAACACCAGACCCTAAGGTGAATTCCTTCACTATATATATATATATATTCTCCCCTTTGAAGGACTTTTTGTTTGTTTGTTTGTAATTTGTTTGGACAATTTCCGAGTAGACATTGAGGAGACTTGCTCAGAATAGAGAAGCAGCAAGGAAAAGCAGGCTAAGAAAAAAGGTCAGCCCATAAAAGAAAAAAATTGATCATTTTTCTCTCTTTTAAACAAGTTTTGACGATGGGGGTGACGTTGGGGTTCTTGTATTTTCACAGGCTTATGTTCAGCAATTAGAATCAAGTAGGATCAGGCTAACCCAACTGGAACAAGAACTTCAAAGAGCAAGAACTCAAGTGAGACATCTCCCTACCTTTTATACATATGGCTTGTCCCTATATATATTTGAGTATAAGTTTGAAGATCTTGTTTTACTGTTTAGGGCATGTTTTTCGGTGGTGGCAATATCCTAGGAGGAGACCAAGGTCTTCCTGTTGGTATTAACAACATAAGCCCAGGTTTCTATACTAAAAATAAAATGCTCTCTCTCTCTCTCTTGCTTCTTTTTGAGTTTTTAATGGCTATATATATATATCAACTGAAATTTATATGGTTCAGATGCTGCCTTGTTTGACATGGAGTATACAAGATGGCTAGAAGAGCATCATCGGCTAATGTGCGAGCTTAGGGCAGCAGTTCAAGAGCATCTACCGGAGAACGAGCTTCGTATCTTCGTGGACAACTGTTTAGCACACTTGGACCAAGTGATGAACCTCAAAAGCATGGTGGCTAAAACGGATGTCTTTCATCTTGTTTCTGGCATGTGGAAGACTCCCGCTGAACGATGTTTCATGTGGATGGGCGGTTTTCGCCCATCTGACCTCATCAAAGTACCTTAACACACTAAATTCTAATCACTACCATACATCTATTGTAAAAACTCTAAGAATAATCCCACTAATTATATTCATTTTCCTCTATATTTCACCTATTTTGTTTTCCTCTCTCTCTCTATAAAGTCTTTCTCCGTTATATATTTCCTTGGACATTCAAAAAATGTGGGATATTAATGAAAAAGGAGGATATTTTGAGACAAAGAAGGAGGCGAGTGGTGCTTTTAATTGCATGAATGCAAAACCTAGAAAATCCCTATTATTACTCATGTTTTTTAATTAGTATTATTTTATTTTCAGGTGATACTGAATCAGATAGAGCCACTGACGGAGCAGCAGATAATGGGGATATGTGCCTTGCAGCAGTCGACACAGGAAGCTGAAGAAGCTCTAACACAAGGCTTGGAAGCTCTGAACCAATCTGTTTCTGATATTATAACATCTGATTCACTAAGCTGCCCTCCTAATATGACTAACTACATGGGCCAAATGGCTGTCGCCATCAACAAGCTCTCCACCATTGAAGGTTTTGTTAGACAGGTATGCACTCGATCTTATATACTCCTACTACTATGATATTATTATGGTTTGATTTTCTCTGTGCTTGTGGACCCCCCCAAGCCTCATCAATGATGATGAATTCAGGATCATCAATATATGTGTGGGAAAAAGTCTGGTTAAACCTAACCCCTCCCCCCTCATGCTTTCCATGAAACTACTCCATCCGTGTCTCCTCATGCTGATGTGGTGGTTCCATTAACAAAGCTATTATCCACATAAGATGACTGGATCGTTTCATGCATTTCTATGAAAGTGACATCTGCATGTAGTACGTAGTCTTTTGGGTTTTAAACTTCCCATGCCATCTAAGGACCATCTAAAAAGAACTCAGCTTGTCTGATTTAGGAGGTTTCCCTATCCAAGTATCTGCAACAGACTAGTATATGTTTATATCATGCCATTCAAGACTTAAATCACTTGCAGTAGAAGAATCAAACTCTATTTCATTTAGCCTAGGAATTGTAACAATGGGTGTGCCTAAAGCAAGCATGGCAATTTGTCGACAATAATGAACTTGTCACCTGATGGGCAGTATAAATATGAAAAAGCTATAACCAAGTCAAAAGAATATTTGCATTTTCACGTGCTTTCTCTTTCCTCTGGTAAGTAATGTATATAGATATCGACATCAAAGCTCAAAAGAGATCCCTCGTGCCCGTATGTTGATGTCATAGTCATAACTGTTTGACTTAAAGATATCACATCCTTTTTGACTATTCTTTCAATTTTAGGCCGACTCTACTCTCCCACATCCGCACATCAGTCCATCCTTTGCTCACAGTGAACTTAGAGTTATGGTAATTCTGGGATTAGGGCATATATGGTTCAACATTTTGAAGATTTAGGATAGGTGGGGTCGTAGGCCCTTTGAAATTATTGGTCCATCACTAGGAAAAGAAAACGTTAAATCCTAAACAATTTAGGACCCCTTAAAGTCAATTGTGTAAGCAAGTTAAAGTCAATTGTGTAAGCAAGATGTTCACCTACAGGACAACATGTTCATTGAAAGCCTAGTTAATTGACCACATTTTTATATTCCTAAGCTGACTTATGGCTACCCTTAAATTTTCAGGTCTCTCTAGGTAAGTAGTTACCATCATTACGTTTCTTTGAATCAAGGGTAGAAATTAAATTGAAATTAAACAAGTATTAAGTGAAGGTTTCAAATATGATCACCATGGAATTATCTTTTACTTAAATGTCAAAACCCTTCTAGACTAGGTAAGTAGAAACCATACCCCACAAGTAAATTTGAACTAAGAAAATGAAAATACCCTAAATTATTCCTTTTTTTCAACCTCTCTATTCCTTAATTTCCCATTTTGACAATCAAAACACCCATATGGTGCCACAAAGTCAGGGGTTGATAGCCAATGTGAAGTTTAAGTAAGCAAATTTATCTTCAATTCTACCCTCAAAGTCAAGTTAATACATGTTTAGTCTTAATGTTACCTTTCAAGTTATTGACCATATGTAACATGTAATTTTTTTTCTTTACAATTTACAATTATATGAAAACTTTATAAAATTCAACCTTTTCCATTGATACATATAATACCTAAAATTTTTCCCTATTTTAGCATATATATTTCCGATAATTTGCTTTTAAGAAAATTGTTTAAAAAAACTTACAGGCGGATAATCTAAGGCATCAAGCCATACTCCGATTACATCAAATCCTGACGATTCGTCAAGCTGCAAGATGTTTGTTGGCGATTGCCGAGTACTTCCATCGCCTAAGAGCTCTGAGCTCTCTCTGGTTGGCTCGACCTCGACAAGACCAATAAAACCCTAGCTCTTTTAATTAAAATTATTGTTGTCGTCTTTGATATTTTCCCCTTTCTACATAGAGAGATGTATAGATAGACTAATAGTTAAGAATAGATTCAAGTTTAAATTAAAGAATTAGAAATCTCTCTCATATTATACTGACTATTTTTTTACAAGAATTTCCGGAAAAGGAAAAAAAACAATGATTTTGCAGTCATTTCTGACTTATTAGGAAGAGATGGAAAAGGTTAGGAAGGAGAAAAGGGCATTGGGAATAGAGAAAAAAAGTTGGTGTTTTCTGATTTATTTTGTGCTGTATTTTAGCATTTATTATGACAAAAACTAAATTAACTTGTTTTAAGAGGAAAAAGGAGATGCCGAGTGTTGAATCATACAAATTTAACTTTCATTTTAGGTTTAATTTAGATGAGTGATTGGGTGCGGTACAGTGCGTTTAATTTATTTTTTATTTCACGCTATAGTATTATTATAATATCTAATTTCACTGTCACAAAACGCATGGCCATCCAAAGTCACTCTTAATATTTTTATAAATTTTAAGTAATTAAAATAATTAAGACAAAAAAGTTAATAAAAATTGACCTTGGAAATATCAAAGTCACATTTTTACCGACAGGGAATAAATGTCATACATCCTTTGGATAATAATTTTGCAATGCATGTAAAAACCTTCTGCCCTCTCCACCGTGTCTCTCTTTATGCCCTACCAGTAAAATTTCCACACGTGGCTAAACTCAATTTATATTAATGTTTTTTACTTTACCGTCTTGACGGAAAAACTCGATCACTTGTCCCTAAACATAGAAAAAGAAAAATAAATGCATTATAAAGAGAAGAAGAGGTGACTTTGAAACATTAATCAATTAAAATTTCCATTTCAATTAATCACTTGGTAGCAGCGGCGGTGAGTGGTGCAAGGCTGGGCGGCTTGGCAGGGCAGTGGACAGCTGGCCGGAATAGGATGGTGCCAGGACAGGGGAAGCAACAGCCGAACGAGGAAAGGGAAATAAAGTAAAAGAAGAAAAAAAAGAAATTGCAGCTTAAGGACCTCTTACTTTTAAGTGTGTTTTTTTTTACCTTTCAATAAACCAACTTGAATTTTTGTCCTCTGCTAAAAGAGCTGTCCTCCTCTGGTTTTTTGTCTCTTTCTCTGCTTGATGTTTGAATTGCAAGCCAAATATTGTTAAAGTAACTCCATTGCAGTCTTTTGCTTATGTTCATCTTCTACATGCTTCATGGCTTCACTCTCATGCTTCACTCTTGCAATCACAAAATTGATTCCTTGATATATGTCTACATAAAGCTTTCTTTTTCTTCAACAAAGATTGTCTTCCCTTTTATCAATATATTATTAAATGGATGAATTTAATCCTTATATTAAAAAAAAAAACTACATAAAACATAACAGAGTTAAATTTAGTGTTTAAAAAATGACAGAAATTATTTTTAATTACTCTTCAACTTCAAATAAAAGATTTCACATAGAAAAGCTTTAAAACTTGAATAATATTAATTAAATAGTAATATAAACTTCGTTGCTATTTGACTTGCCATTTTATTTTTTCTCATCAAAAGAAATTTTAGCTCCGTTTGTTTGCCATGAAATCATTTTCCGGAAAAGCTTTTCAGCCTTTTCCAATGTTTGTTTGGCTGAAAAGAATTTCTTAATGTAAAATGAATTACCAAACATGAGAAATGAGTCCATTAATTTGGGGTAAGACATTTTCAGGAAAAGAAGCCAAGAACTCTTAACACCTGATCTCCCTTTCCCTTCCCCTTCCCAGGATGACACCTCGATCTTTTGCTTGCTGTCAGCCAACAATGATTCTCAACATCAGACGCTGGCGTTCATCTTTAATTTTCCTCATCTTCGCCTTTCGTTGTCAGTGTTGTAGGCCAATTTTTGGCCTGTTTTCATGAGCCCATTTACATGACCAATAAACCCAAATATTTAAACCACTAACCCAAATACCCCTAAACCCATTTACTAATCAGACCCAAACCTCTAAACCCAAGACCCAATACAACAAACCCGGTTGGCCCATTTACTACCCAAACCCACTAACCCACAAAACCCAAACCCATTACAAAACCCAAATACTCCAAGCCCAATACCTAAACTTAACCTAGCCCAATAACCCAACAAATCAAGAAACCCTAGCCATCTATCCACCTTCCCACTTGCGCCGAACCTACCCACCTGCCCTTTGCCACCATCGACGTCTGCCATGCCCACCTGCTCCACCAACACCGGCCATACCCTGCAAAATGAGAGGGACACGCAACAGCAACAAAATAGAACAAACAGAAAGTGTAAAAACAAGCTATAAAAGCCGAATAGAAAACTGAAAAAAGGGTTTTTTTTTTCTTTTTTCGGCAGTTCAAACACAAAGAAATAAGAAAATATTCGATTCCAGAGTAAAAAATAGCCATTCAAGCAGCATTTAAACACGAAAACAGTATCCACCCAGTAACTTAAAACACAGGCATCAAACATTTAAGGTGATTTTATTTTTTCTTTTTTTCTATTTTTAATTTCGTTTCAGGCTTATTTTTCCACATATATATATATATATATTTTTTTTTAAAACACAAAAAAATATATAAAATAAATATAAAAAAAAAAAGAAAAGAAAAATTTACCTTTTCCGGCCACCGTCGCCCCCCCTCTTTTTTTTCTCTCCCCTTTTCTCTCTTTTTTTTCCCTTCTCCCCTTTCCAAATGAAATTAAATTTTTTTTTACCTTTTATAGGGGACCAAAACGCACCATTTAAAACAAAAACAGCGCCGTTTGGCCCCGGGTCGGGTTGACTCGACCCGCTCCGGCCTAGGATCCGCGTGTTTTTAAACGGAAGGGCTAATTGTGCTTTTAGCCCTTTCGCTTTTTTATTAATTTACAATCAAGTTTTAATTCCCTTTAATTTGGCCCTGAAAATTGTTGCATGATTCGATTTAGTCCTCAATGCTGCGGCGCGTTTTGATTGGAGGGGTTTATTTCGCTTTTAGTGCCCCCACTGTTTGTGCGTGTTAAAATCGATCATTTTCCTTTTTATTTATTTTTTAAATTGCCCCAAACTTCTATTTTAGTTTCGATCTGGTCCTTTTTCGCCTCAATTTGTTTAATACTATTATTTTTATTATTATTTTTTTGTATTATTATTATTATTATTATTATTATTATTATTATTATTATTATTATAGGTATATGTTTTATTATGTATATATCATTAATATATATATACACGTATATATTCATATAGTATTATTGGTAATTATTTTGTAACAGTATTATCATTTCTAATGTGTATATATTATGTAAATATTCTAATACTATATTATATATATATATATTTCATATATGATATATATATATATGTTTTTAAGATCATATTTTTTATAATATTATGTATATATTTTAATATTACTAGTTATATACCCTTTATACTATTGTATGTATGTTTCTATATTATATATTTCTAACACCATTATTATTTATATATCTATGTGTAAGTATTTACATAGTATATGAATAGTTTTTTATATCTTTATCATTTCTAATATTTAGTATATATTTTATATATTATGTATGTATACATTACGTATATATCTTTTAATATTGTACTTTTATATCATATATATATTTTGAATACTATATTATTTTTTATATTCTCTCATGTATATATTATGTTATGTTTTAATACCATATTTTTAAATGCCCTATATATTGTGTTTATTCTTAATACCATACGTTGTAGGTATTTTTTTATATAACTATATTATACGTATATATATGTATATTATGCGCATCTTTTTAATAATATTATGTATTTTTTTTATATATATATACGTGTGTATGCATATGTAATGTTGTTAATAGTTGTTTTTTTATATTATTATTATTTTTAATATGTGTAAACTATGTAAATACATTAATACCTTCTTTTGTATATATATTTTATATATGTATTATGTACATATTTTTAAACGTCTTCATGTAAATATTTCTTAAAATATTCCCTCTACGTATTTTTGACCATCTTAATTATATGCATTTTTCATATTATATTATATACCTATCCTTTTAATACCATTATGTATATAGTTTTTTTTTTATTATTATTATTAAGTACACGTATGTGTAACATCGTTAATATTTTAATGTCATGTTTTTATAACAATACCAACCATTATTATGTGCGTATGTATATACATATATTGTTTCCATTTCACATTTAATTCTCATTGTGCATTTAATACAACATACATTTTTATCGTTTTTAATATTATTGTCATATTCATTATTTGCATCAATGTATTTTTAACTCTTTTATTTTTTCTATTTTCAGCCCATTTATATCAATTTTGCTTTGCATACTTCAAAAAAAAACCTTATTCTTGTTTCCTAACTAATTTCAATACAAAAGGCAACGTACCGGTTTAACACTAAGTCGTTGATTTCATCGCTATGTTGGATGAATCATATCGGCTCGTGTTGAAAACGGAACGCCCTCCAAACAGATCAAATTTTGAAATTTCTCGTCTTTTCAATCGGGTCACGACTAAATATTACTTTGAACTCGTATTTTTGAAAATCAAGACAACGCGTGTTTAACAAGATACCAATTTTGGGCGTCGCGAGGGTGCTAATACCTTCCTCGCGCGTAACCGACTCCCGAATCCTACTTTACTCTGATTTTAACGTAGACCTAAACTCGGTCTTCTTTTGTTTTAAAAAAAATAAACTTATTAGGTGTCCGATCACACCTATAAAAGGATCGGTGGCAACTCCCCTCTTTATTTCAAAATCAAACTTCAGTTTTCAAGTTTTCAATAAATCGCCACAATTAGCGATCGAGCTAAATTTTTCGTCGCTACAGTCAGTATGGTTACTACACCACCAGTCGGCATATATACTTGGAGTCACCCTCCCCATCTGCATCCATTTTTTCCATTTCACTCAAAATTGAACCCTAGAATTTTGATTTGAATCGCTTCGAGACAGCCAAGGTGATAATCTTAACTCGTTTTAATCTTCCTTTTTTTTTGTTCTTTTTAACTTGTTTAGATTTGTTTCACTTCGAAAGGCTCAGTTAATCTATTTTAATTATTCTTTGATTCTTTTTATTGTTTTAATTTGCTGTGAATTTGATTCGGAATTGAAATTGCATTCCTTTTTTTCAGCATTTGTGTGGTTGTTATTATAGATTAAAGATTTGAGAAAAACCTTTTTGTTGTGATTAGTACTACCTGATACAAGTTTGGATGAAGAAATTTCAGTTTAGGTCTTTTACTAATTGCAGTATTTTGAAATTAGAATTGCTAGTTACTTAAGACTTTGCATTTCTGTGAGAAGCAATGTTCAATGCTTGACTATCTCGTGGATGTTGATAACGGAAATTTATGGTTCTATAATTTGTAAACTGAGAGGCTTCTATTATTGTGTGTTTTAAGGGGACAGATTGATGGCCTTGAGCTTATAGCCTTTGAGAATTTTACATCAATATCCCGTGCTGTGATGGAGGCAGTCGAGTCATGCCTCACAAACAAGTATTCCGAAGGACTACTTGGTAAAAGTTATATACTATGTATAATTGACCAAAGTGAAAAGAGATTTAATTTTGTTTTTGGCCAGTGATCTTTTTGTTTATTGCAGGTACTATGGTGGCAATGAGTACATTGATGAGCTTGAAATACTTTGCTACAAGAGGGCTTTGGCAGCATTTTATTTGGATGAAAAGAAGTGGGGCATTAATGTTCAATCATTGCCTGATTCTCCGGCAAACTTTGAGGTTTATACAGCTATTCTTAATCCACATGATCAAATAATGGTAATATTCTTCTGTCTGTTTTAGCTACCGTAAATTAGTGTTTTTCTGCTAGATGGTACTCAAATAAATGATTTCTTAATATAACTGGTATAGGGTCTAGACTTACCTCATGGAGGACATTTGTTACATGGATTTATGACTCCTAAAAGACGAGTATCTGGCACATCAATCTATTTCGAGTCAATGCCTTATCGACTTGATGAATCCACAGGTTATTCCTCATTGTTTGACTTACTGAGTTTTAGTGGTTGGTATGTGTGCTTGGTGGTTGATTCAATCTGATAGAAATATGGAACATGCCTTGTTGATTATGAAAAAGAAAAAGAAAATCTATTTTTACTACAAAATATGTGATGAGTTACTGATGCTTTGGTGGTTAATTTCTTTCACAGTGATTTCAATATCATTTCAGTGTCTTATGGAGTACGTTTTCTTGTTTATAGGAAAATTTTTAAATTTGATGTATGGTTTTGTTTCACCTTCATCTTACGTATGATTGCTACTTCTTTTTTCTCTGGTATGACATTGATTAACATCATGATTTTCAATGATGTCATTGATGCTAATCCCCTTTTCCTTAAAAGAAATAACCGATGCTAATTGTGCTGCAAATGCTACTGAACACAAATATAGTGATTCTATTTAAATTATGATCTATCTGGAAATTGATTAATGCATTACTTCTGAAGTCCAAAACTATTGATTTTGTTCTTACACACAAGTTATAAATTTGCTCTTTCAGTCTGCATATTCCACTGCTGAGGTTGACATAGTAAAAATTTGTCAGTGAAGAATTTTTGGATTCGATGAAACCTTGGTTAGTATGTCTGGATTAATTGAAGGTCTTCCAAATGCTGTTGCCCTTAGATGTTTAGCACGAGCTCCTTCTACCTATATCCTAAGTTGGAGCTTGTTTCCCGTTCATGGAGAGCTGCCATTCGTGGCTCTGAGCTGTTCAAAGCTCGACAGGAGGTTGGCTCAGCAGAGGAACTTCTTTGTGTGTGTGCATACGATCATTGTTTCTAGTATAATTTGGATAATATTATTAATTTTTAGTATTAATTGTGGTTTGGAAGCTAATTTATAATTATTCAATTCTTTTTTTATTTTTTTATAACACAATTAGAAATAATTTATTTGACTTTGGTTGTTTTCAATTTATAACGGTTAATATTCTAGCTTAATAATTGAGAATTATTATATATTTAATTTGATTTATTTATTTTTAAATAAATTATTACAATATATGTAAAAACAATTTAAAATATAAATTTATTAATATATATAATAAACTCAATTAAACAATAAAAAGATAATAAATTATTAAATATATATTTGTTTAATTTAAAACAGCTTCTATGAAATATTTTCAGGAAATCTGCCAAACAACACAAAATATTTGACACAGATTCATCCAAACACCAAGAAAATAAATTATTTTCAGAAAAATAAATTATTTTTTTAAAAAAATATTTTATTGACAAACAAACGGAGCCTTTATTAAAATAGAGAAAAAGGAATACAAATACCACACAAACATGAAGAATATTAGTAAAGACAACAACATTATATCCTAGCACTAGACGATATTAATGAAAAACGACCCATAAACGTCTTGATCTTAAATCAAACACTGTAACGAAATCCTTAGCTGCAAAGGAGGACAAAAACCACCAACACAAATATCTCACATCTATAAATTATCAAACACCAAAAAAATCTTATCTCAAATTAATAATATACTTATGTTTAGCAAATTTGTAGTGATTTTGCCGATTTGTTCATGGACATGGATTTTTTCTGCTCAAATATTTATAAAATTCTGATGAAAGATTAAAAAATATGTAAAAGTAGTTCATTAACTAAACTAATATTTCTTTTTGAAAAAATTAGAGTTATTGATATATATGACATAACAATTCAAAATATAACTACTTTTTAATATATAGAATTGATTTTAAATTATATTATTAATTTGTAGTTGGGTATTATAAATTTATAGATAGGAAACGTCTTTCTTTTTAAAAGTTGAAAGTTTTGGTTAGGAAACTTGTTGATCAAATTAATAGAAGTTGTAAATATGAAGGGTTAAACTTATTGAATTATTTAGAATCAAGATCAAATTGATAGAATATGTAAGTATTGATGATTAAACATATTATTACACCAATTTAAAAAAACTTTCCGCAAATTCAAACGTTAGTGGCTAAATTTTAAAATTTTTAAAATTGAATAACCAAAATAGAAACACGAGAAGAATTGAGTCACCATTTATATAGTTTATTTAAAATAAATAATGTTTAAAAATGAAAATATTAAAAAAGTATATGATTTTCTAACAAGTCATTACATTTTGTTGAGGGATAGTAAACCAACTTCCATACTCATACTGTTTGAGGCGTATTAAGCCTCCTTTTGCAATAAAAATAAATAAATTCAATTTTGAAACAAGTAGGTTCATATTAGATGGATTTTTTTCTTTTTTTCTTTTTTTTTAAAATGGTTTCATATATTTGGGTTAATTGTTTATGCATTTCCCATTTCAAAGAATAATTTTGGATCTCTCTTTTTAATACAAAAATAACTTCTTACAATAATATTTTATCTAAAATAAACCTATATTTAGCAATAATTAATTTATATAATGTTATAAATAATTGAGGTTAAAAAAAATAAGGATATTTACAACAATTTCTTTCTTAAAAATTTTTTACAACATTAGTTTGTTGAGGTAAAAAAACCAAGAAAATATCTTATACGCCAACTTTAAGTTTTTACCTTAGTTAAAAACTAAAAGATTTAAATAAATTGGTTGTAGATCAGTGCCGTCTTAGCTCAGCCGGTAGAGCGCATGGCTTTTAACCATGTGGTCGTGGGTTCGATTCCCACAGACGGCGTTTCCTTACTTTTTTTGCTTTTTGTGCCTATATTTTTCAGCATTTTGAGTCCTCAACTCAACTATTCGAATTTGTACTTCATATTGGCTTAATCTAATCCCCCCCTCCCCCACCCCTTCCCTGAAGCAGGGTTAATCCGTAATCTATGATACAATCCCTTTTTCTCTTATACCTTCTGCAAAACGTCAAACAAACAGCCTTAAAAATATTTGTTTATTTCATAACATAAAAGTTATCTTTTATAAAAATAAGCCTTAAATGCAAATTTAATCCTCCAACTATATCACTTTTATCATTTAAGTATCTAAAGTTTTTTTTTTTTGTTGCAAAAATGATATATTAACTATCAGTTTCGTCTTATTTTACCTCAAAACACAATAACAATAATTCTTATCCAAAATAACATAAAATAAAATTTGATAATCTAAATACCGCTTTTATAAATAAAAAAATCTTTAAATATTTAAGTGAAAAAAAAAAACAATATAAGGAATTTTTATAGTTAAACCTAAAACTACTGGAGGTCATGTAGCTGCATTAGTTAACATTTTTTGTTTGAATCCCTTAACCCCTAATTCACTTTAACCTGCAAACTCCAAAATTCTACCATATCATCGGTGTCAAATAACAAATATTGTTTTATCAACCATCTCTTCACATTGTTAATTTCAGACTACATTATTGCACAAAACAAGTCATATCAATATCGGATTATTATATATTTCCTCTCCTTTGTAATATTTTGAGTTTTAATAGTTAAAAAAAAAAATTCAAATTCTTAATCTTTAAAATTTATTGCTAATAAAAATTTTAATATATATTATAAAAGTAGTTTTTAAATATTTAAAAGTCTGCATGTCATTTTCACATATGTTGTAAAGGAAAAGAAAGAACATAATGACATTAATGGGGCGTTTGGTTTACCAAATGTAGCATTCTAAAATTGAGATTATAGTGTTTGAATTTTAACATTCCGACCATTCTGTAATTTCACATTTCGGTCGTAATATAAGGTATAATCTCAATACAACCCATTCCTAGGTGATTTTAGATTATGAGTGTAATCTTAAAATTTAAACCAATTTGCCTTTTGTTTTTATTATTCTAATTAATTTAAGTTTTTTTCCTTAAATGAAGTTTAAGACTAATTAAAAATAAAAAATTTCTTTTTCTTAATAGTGAACCGATAGATATCATACATTACAATTATAATCATTATATTTTATTTAATAATTTATTTATTAATATATTGATTATAGTTATAAATATAATTATGGTTGGTGTTGTAATTACTTATTCATGAATTATAATAATTATGATTTATCAATTCATTTCAACACAATATATTTACTTATTAATATATAAATTGTAATAGAAAGTAAGAATTGTAATAATTTACTATAATTTTATAAAAATTGAGGCTAAAGAATATTAAATGAACTAAATATGTTTAAAAAAAATTCTATAATAAGTACAATCGAGTAAAATGTATTTTTAACCAAATACTTGAATCTTATATTCTAGTCAAAGTAATCTTATATTTTACTTGTAATGTTATATTTTTATAATTTTATTACGAAATGAAATATAAGATTTAGTGAGTAAATGAGTACTTGAAAATTAAAACAAAAGAAATTCAAATTTGAGCAGATAACCCTTTGAAGCATTGGCATTTTTTATTTTTGATTCGTGAATCCAACATTAACATGCTTATCATTTTGGATAAATTCAAAGAAAAATTAGTAAAGTAGATTAAAAGAGCAAGGAGAATTGTATTGGGTTGGGTCAAATATCTTGAATAGAAAAAGACGATAGAGAAAAGGGCTAACCAAATCGGACATCAACTATTATACCAATCAAATTCCTACATAGCGGCAGCCGCATTGGGAAAGTTAATGAAAAAGGAAGAATCTTACATTCAGACATGCATATTTATAATAATTTTATCTATTTAAACCAATTTTAGAACATATCTTACTGCTTCTTATTTGTGGTGAATGTTTGTTGGCAAATTTGTTCATCACTCAATCCAAAAGAAAATCCAGTAGAACATAGCCCCTTAATTTAACTTTATTGGAAAGACAATGAAAGAAATCCGAAAGAGAGTAAAAAAAATAAGAGTATAATGGTAACAACAATTTTCAAAGCATGCTATCAGCTCGAGAGGGCAATCTCCGGAAGAAATTGCTGGGTACCGATGGTAGTTTGCTGCGGAATCTGGGATGGCGAAGCCAATACAAGCCTGCAACCAAAGCCATGATCTTAAATGGTGTCACATACAGTGCCACTGCTGCAACTAGGCAAAATAGAACAAATAGGCTGGTTGCCCTGGGGTCTCTCCAACTGAGTAGAGCTAAAAATCTCTCGCCCTGAGTTGCCATGTCTCCCACCACTGTTTGAATTCTTCCTGCCACACTCCTAAGCCTATCATATCTCATCCTGATTACATCTTGAGCTTTCGATGTCGGGAAAGTATCAAACTCTTCATCGAGTTCGTCGGGGTGAGCTACTTCTGCCCATGAAAGCTTGGTGTCCATGTGAGGAGGATGCCTCGGCCGGTATCGGTAATTCCAAATCCCGATAAGAAACATGTATAAGAACATGGTAGGGAGGATTAATTCAGGGTAGCATATCAATATGAAAAACAAAACATGCACTAGAATTGTGGTGATAGGATTCTTCCACTGGCAAACCTCACCAAGCCACTTGCTCATAGCGATCACACCCGAAAACAGTGATACAATCCTGAAGAAGTTAGCTTTGCTTCTTCTCATGCTCCACATGTGGGAATCCACATCCAACATATACTCCACCACCTCTTTCCTCAACGGTGGCTCCGCTCGGCCAAGCCTCACCGCCACAATGTTCATGGCCTGGTATCTTAGGCTGTCTAACTGGTTTACAGTGAAAGGATGCAAGTAATGCATTTTTGGTAGCAAGGGATGCGAATAGAGGTAGATCATATTTGCAAGAGAGAGGCATGTGAATCTAACTGCTAGCTGAAGCTCCCCCATTTTCTTCAATCCAGATGGTTGTAGGACGAGAAGAGGGTAAGAGTGGGTATAAATCTTATCTGTTTCCAGTGTTGATAGCCGAATTCTTACCTTGCCGATTCGAGAATCATTTTTACCTCCACTGCCACCCAAGTGGTTGTTGTCGAAAACTCCCAACGTGATCACCGTGCAAGGGTCGTACACCTCCCATGTATATTGCTCATTCCATTTAGGATTTAAGCTTTCGATTATGGTTCGGGTTCGCACCCACTTCTGCCCGTATTTAGCCACACAGTAAGCATCTGTGCTTCCTTTCCCTTCTTTGTTCTTCATTGGTTGAAGCCCTTGAGCACTTAAGATGCCCACCTCCAGGATTCCAATTGGGTTCTTCCAAAGCTGCCTAGCAGTTGGCCTTTGGTCACTTATGTACATGGTTGATTCATCCAGCACATGGTAAGCTCCTTCAAGACAGACTCTAAGGTGAATCCTACTTGAAAATTTGAGTTCATGCCTCTTGTCTCCCTCCAGCGCACCAAATCCGAACTTCTCAAGATTGAACCATTTTGAATGAACCGCTCGATGATCCAACCGCCTTTCAAAGATGTGGAGGGGCAAGATTATCCTCCCCATAACTTCATCTTTTGCAGAGGTGACTTTATTTTCAACTGTTAGATACAGTTGCTCTTCGAAAGGCTCAGCTGCTACGAATATCAAATCTTCATTCCACATGGGATTCTGTGTCTTCTGAGGACATACCTTGGTTTTAAGTATTTGATTTCCAACTTGAGCCTTAACAAAAGCCTGTGGTAATTGGCTTTTATCATGTGGCTCAACATCCTGAGCTTCAATAACGTTCACTCTAAGGTACCATAGTTTTGGAGATACATAAACCTTTGATCGGATGTTGAAAACACCCTCTCCTTGAACTGAGCTAGCATCTGTATGCCAAGCATCTGGAAATGCTTCATCAGCTTGTGTTCCCATCCACACCGCAAGCATAACCTCCCCTCTCACCTTGCTTTCCCCTCGACGGTCTTCTAATCGATACCATTGTGGTGCCAAAGGACTATCAGGTGGAACCCTTGTAGGCACTTCATTCATGTCGAAGATCACCCTTCCTATGTAATCATCCCTGCCAACCATCTCTCTGTCTCTTACAAACACCTCTAGAATTGAAGACTGTATCTTCTCCTTGGAGAATGCAAACACTTGGTGCCATTCCGGGTTCGGTTTCTTCTCGAAATGCTGTGTTTTTCCTTTATAATTCCCCAGCTTCACTTCGACATAAGGATCGATGGTTCCGGTAACAGGATTAGTGGGCAAATCTTTGGCTTTAACAACCCTGACATAAAGATAAAACATCTGCTCAACAAGGTCATATGTGCTTGTTGCTCGTTCACTGCTAATCCAACCACCTCCGCCGCGTGTTCCACCATGAGGCCATCGTTCCCCGAGCTGCGGTTTTGTGTCCTTCAATTTGAACTCTTCTTTCTGGTTAGCAGCAGCCGCTGGATTCATTGATGACAGACTTCTTCTAACTCACCTCTTATCCTAACGAAATTTTGTTGCTTGAAAGCCTAGGAACCCTCAAAAGGTGCTAAATGAAGTACAATGAGTTGCTTTGTAGTTTGTATCAGTATACCTGTATTGTAGCTTTAAATCCTTTAATAGCTGAAGCTGAAACATTAGCACCAAAAACGAAATAAATAAAAAATAAAAAATAGAAGGGATTTCTTTTTACTTTAAGACAGCAAAACAGTTAACCAAAGCTACATAAAAATATGGATTCTAAAGTTGAATAACTCTCACCATGGCATACAAGAAGAAAGCCACTACTTTAGTAATTGGAATCGTTCATAATTGTCACTCCTTTATTGACTTTGTATAGTTGTATTCAAACAATGGATTCTTCTTATCTTCCCAAGAAAGTTTTGGAGGCACTTTGGGACCCTTTGGAGCTTCTGGTTTCGAAGGGTTTCAGATACTCTGTTAAGACCTCTTTAGCTATTTCCAACCCAACTTCCAGAAAAGTTTCTCCAGCTGCTGCTTTAATGTTAAGAAAAAGAATCATTTATTTTCAAAGAAGAAGAAAAAAAAAGGGTACGCAAAAAGACTGATGAAGGTGGAAATAAATATTAATTGAGGAGGGGAAAAGGCATTAGAAACCATAAATCATGACCATCCAAACTCCATAATTACTTCATCTGAGAACATATTAAAACAGAATAGAATAAAAAAAAAAGATAGTGACTTTGGTTCCTAGAATTCCAGGAAGCAGCAAAGGAGAGTTGATGCCCCACTTGGTTAGACAAAGATAACCTTTATATCATTTTTAATATATAAGCCTCAAACTAAGTGCCTTTGATCCTCACTTTTATAGATTCTTTAAGCTTTCTTAACATTTTGTCAAACTGCAAAAGCAAATAATAAAAGCTTATTTCTTCCATTAAGTCTGCCATGACACGGGCATCCTACCCATTTTAACTTAGCTGCAAATAGAGACGGAATCGAGGCGAGACGGTTTTTTTTTTTTTATCTCGGATTCAACTTTCGGGTATATATATACTTGAACTTGTGTCTTAAATTTTATTTAAGGATTAAAGTAATATTTAATGGCAATTTTTTTCAATTTAATCTTTAAACTTTTGTTACTTACATAAATTTGGAATTTCAAAATTTTTTTCAATTTTAGTCATTTGATAGAAGATGAATGAGATGCGGTTGGAATATTTTTACCATCCAAGTTGCACCACTTTGCAATTGGCTCCTGATTGTTTCTGAAACGCAGGCTAAGGGTAAAAGTAAAGATTGCAAAACAGATGACTTCAGTGAGCTAAAAAAGCAATGTGATGACTGATGAGAGCTTAATTAAAGCAAAAATTACAAGTAAATAAATAAAAGTGAAGCAAAAAGCTTAAGGGTATATCACCTTTCTTACAAAGATGCTTTTGCATTTTTTATTCTCTATCTTTATTCCAATCTTTAATTGTTTTTCTTTTATTTCCACTGGCAGAGAATTTGGTGCCACTTCGCGTTGCTTCATTGTTTATCTTTACCTTCACAGTTGTTTTTAGAGCAATGTGATACCTTAGGTTACACACATTGTTTCCATAATTTAAATTTTTTTTGAGGTGGCATGATGAGCCAATAAATAGGTGATACGTGGATATTTGATTAAATATATTAGATATCTATGTATTTTTTATTATAATTTTAAAAAAATAAATTAATTTATGATTTTGGATCCTTAAAACCCTTTCATATCTAGCTTTCCCATCCTTTTTTGTTCTTAAAACTATTCTCCATCGTGACCATCTCTACTCTTTTCTTGTCTTCCTTATTTCAAAGCTCTAAATCATTTCATACCAAGTTAAACCTGAAGCTCCATCGATATCTTTTTTCTTTTGCAAAACTCAAAATCTATGAGTCAGGTAAGGGTGTTGTATATGGTTTGAGGGCTTCAATATGTTTTACAGATACTCAAAATTTAAAGAGGTAATTGTAATGTTTAATTTGATTAGTGCATTTTGTTAATTTTATTAGGATTAAGATTATTTTTCATTAAGTTTATAAGTTGTTAAATTTAGTGCTCATTGTTAATTTCTTTTTCTAATTTAGTCTTTAATTTGTTAAGTATTTTGATGGGTGGAGTGAAATTGTGTTGGAGAATTTGCTAGACAAAAGGATAATTTAATGCGTGAAAATTTGTGTTGACTGACAATAGAAAGTTGAGGATTGGGATTTTTAAGCTATACGAGTTCCTATTTGGTGATGAGTTGCAAAGGAATAATTATTTCAAAATTTATCCAAATGTAATCATTCTTCATTGCTATGGGATGTAATTATTAACATCCAAATAATGTAATTATTCTTCATTGCCATGTGATGTAATTTGTTTGTTACCATTTAATGAAATACGTTTTTTTTTTTTTTTTTACGATTGAATGAAGGCCTTCCAAATACTCAGTTCTAACATAAAAAAAAAAAATCCAAGCATATTTTACAATTAAAAAAAAGCCTAAAATATGTGTTTTGTAAATAAATAAAAAAAATCTAAATTATTTTCAAAATAGTGCACTTAACTTGATTACTTGTAATGGTCCTAACTTCAATCCGTAATGTTTTAACTTAACAGTGTACGAAGTTTTAATATGCACTAACTACATTAACCAACCAATGTACCTAATTTAATAGTCAAAACAGACCCTAACTCAAGCTTTCCAAATATTACGATTTATGAACTTCGGTATCTTTGTATTTATGCTTTCTTGGGTTCCTATTGTTGCATCCTTGTTAATTTCTTCCCTTTTTCCAACTTGTTCCTTTTAGGTAAATATATCAAGATTTCACTTTGAAATCATGATTGTTTGAATCAGATCGTACGTTCTGGTTAGACTAGTTGGATTGAGAACCAATCGGGGTACCATTCCAAAGAAAGGTACTATTATGAAAGGATGCAGGAAAGACCATGCTTATTTTGAATTTCTATTTTGTTTTGTTTAGTGTAATTGTTAAATGTAGCGTTTTTGCATTAGAAACTTTAATGAAACAGTGTATCGCAACTAGGATCTAAGTTGTGTTTGAAACGACTTGTTTTGAGTCAATACCGTTTAATGAAACAGTGCGTTGTAGCTAAGGTCTGAGTCACGTTCAAAATGATTCATTTTGAGTCAATACCGTTTAATGAAAATGGTGTGTTTAAGGCAGCTGATAGTTAACAACTTTCCAGTTTGTTCTCAAGAGTCGTTACCTTTCCCTCTTAAGCACCATTCATGGGGGAAAAACAATTATGGAATTTCAGAATTGGTTTTGCTCATCTCTCATCTCTCTCTTTCTCTCTCAGATTTTTTTATTTTATTCTCTGGTGACTTTCCTTTGTTCGAATTCTTCTCGCATCATAAACCAATTGACCTAGGCATCAATATGGATTAGTTGAATTGAGCAATTGAATTGATTTTTTTTTATGTTTTTATGATTCTTTTAGTGATTCGTTTAATCGAACTACACAAATCTATTAGATTAATTAAATTAGTAGCCGATGGCCTGACCGATTTAGCCATTGATATGATTTTGAAAACTTTTGAAACACATCTCGTCTAACCCAATCGTCGGGTCTAAGGTACAGGATGCTACATTCGTTGTTGGAGTAACTACTGTCAAATTCACAGTAAAACAATCATTTACACATGCAATTCATTCTCAATCACATTTATTTTAGGTTAAACAAACAATTTCGAGCCTTAATCGAGCTTACGAAAGCTCTTAGTCAACCCAAGTATGAACCAAATTGCAAAGTTTTTAAAATGTGTGGATCAATGTCGCGACTTCATCTAGTGCTCGTCACGACATGGCCATCTCAGTATGTCATTTCGCGATGACAAGCTTTAGCTTGTCACATCATCATTCACTATAATCGCAACGTTGCAATGTCCAAAACCTGAAGTCGCAACATGGGCCCTATTTTTGGTAAAAATGAACCATTTGTTACCTATTTCATATCTTCCAACCAAACCATACAAAATATGCACCAAACATTGATTTAATCTGATTCAAAACATGTCAAAAGCATGCCAAACAAGCTCAATACTCATGTTCAACTTTACATCAAATTATTCATTACTTTAACATTCAACAAATCATAAGCATTTGAATATCGTTAGGAATACCTACTAACTCATTCAATTGCAAATCTTACTTATGCTATAATGCATTAAAATTTACCATTTTATACACATGTGAACATTATATACCTTAATGATTTAAAGGCATTAAACTTGAACCAAATCAACCAACATATATCTCAAACATATTGTGAAAAAAAAAATAGAATAAAATAAATAAAATAAAGAACACACAAATTTTACGTGGAAACCCTTTCGGGAAAAAAACCATGGGCAGAGGAGAAGAAAATTCACTATGTCGAAAAATTTGTATCCATACAAGAGGAATAGACTATGTCTATTTATAGGCTTGTAAAGCCATATTCTAGTAGGATTGAAACACCCTATCCTAATCAATATAAAATAGATGAAGTTTAATAAGGTTTAAAAAACCTTATTCTAAAATAAAATAAAAGAAATCTAGTTCTATATGGATTTTACTTTTATTTTATTTTCCATCATATTCTATAAGAATTTGGGTCACTTAATTCTAACAATCTCCACCTTCACACAAATTCTCAATGAACAAGTTCTTCATTGCGAACTTTCAATAAACAAGTTCTCCACCTCTTCCATAAAACCCCTTAAGGGTTTAACTCAACAATGAACACCAACCAAGTCTAAGCAATGCTCAAACTTGGTTTTAGGAAGTGACTTAGTCATCATATCTGCAGGATTTTCATGAGTACTAATTTTGCTCACAACAATATCACCACGAGCAATAATATCACGAACAAAATGATACAGAACATCAATGTGTTTTGTTCTCTCATGAAACATTTGATCTTTTGTAAGAAATATAGCACTCACATGTCACAAAAAATCGTCTTTGATTTGAAGGCCTTCATTGAGTTCACTAAATAGTCCCTTCAACCAAATAGCTTCTTTGCAAGCCTCGATGTCGCCATGTACTCAGCTTGAGTGGTAGACAAAGCGTGTAGTTTGCAAAATGGCTTTCCAACTAATTGCACAACCTCCGATTGTAAAGACGTAACTGTGAGAGATCTTCTTCTATCAAGGTCTCAAAGCAAAATCAGCATCAACATACCCTATGACTCCATCTTTAGTTCTTCCAAGCTGTAAGCAAACATCGTGAGTGCCTCGTAAGTATCTTAAAATCCATTGAATCGCTTTCCAATGTTCTTTACTGGGATTTGCCATGTATCGCTAACTACACCGATCGTGCATATGATAAACGGACGTGAACAAACCATAGCATACATGAGAGATCCCCTTTGCACTAGAGTATGGAACATGTGACATGTACTCAATCTCATCATCGATTGTGGAGACAAAATCGATGAAAGTCGAAATGAATTTTGCTAAAGGAGTACTAATGAGCTTAGCACTCTGCATATTGAACCCGCAAAGAACTTTCTCAATGTACCCCTTCCGACTTAGGTACAATTTACTTGATTTTCTATCTACGAGAATCTCCATACCAAGTATCTTCTTTGCTGGTCCTAAATCTTTCATCTCAAATTCTTTACTTAGTTGGGCTTTGACCTTTCTTATCTCTCTTCTTTATCTTTTTTTTTGCTATCAACATGTCATCAACATAAAAAGTAGATACACAAAAAGAACCATCACTATTTTTCTTAAAGTAAACACAATCATCAAAACTACTTCTTTTGAAATCATGAGAAGTCATAAAGGAATCAAACCTCTTGTACCAATTGTCTTAGTGATTGTTTCAAACCGTAAAGGGACTTTTTTCAAACAAGCAAACATAGTTCTCTTTTTTTTTCAAAGCTGTAAAACCTTCAGTTGTTGCATGTAAATATCCTCATCAAGCTCTCCATGCAAAAATGCAGTTTTACATCTAAGCGCTCAAGCTCCAAATCATGCATGGCCACAATACCAAGCAAAGCTCGAATCGAACTATGCTTAACAAACCGGGAGAACACATCTGTGAAGTCCACTCCTGGAATTTGACTGTAACCCTTTGCAACAAGCCTTGCTTTATATCTGGGTTCTTCAACTCCTGGAGTCCCTTCTTTCTTTTTAAATACCCATTTACAACGAACAACCTTTTTACCTTTAGGAAGTTTCACAAGGTCCCATGTTGCTTTTTTTGTGGAGTGATTCCATCTCTTCTTGCATAGCAAACATCCACTTTCTCGAGCCTTCACAGTAAGCGCCTCGAGAATAATTAGATGGCTCTTGATTCGCATCTATATCTTCAGCCACATTCAAAGCATAAGCAACTAGATCAGCCTCAGCATATTTCTTTGGAGGTTTAATTTCTCTTCTAGTTCTGTTTTTGGCGATAGAGTATTGTGGTGAAGAAGCAACTCTATTCTCAATTTTTGTACTGGGTTTGAGGAGTTGACTCTGTATTAATCTGATGCTCTACTTGTTTTTGATTTTCTTTATTGGAAGAGTCTTTAAGAGATAAGTTAGGTAGCATAGCAGTTTCATCAAAAACAACATCTCTACTAATCACAACTTTTCTATTTTCAGGACACCATAACTTATACCCTTTTACACCAACTTTATAACCAAGAAAAACACATTTAATGGATCTCGTTTCCAATTTTCCATTATCAACATGAGCATATGCGGGACACCCAAAGATCTTTAAATCGGAATAATTAGCGAGGATTACGGACCATACCTCTTGTGGAGTCTTTTTCTCAATGGCAGCGGATGGAGATCGGTTGATCAAAAAACATGCGATGAAGCCGCTTACGCCCAAAATGACCGGTAAGTTGGCATTTGACAACATACATCGAACCTTCTCCATGATCGTTCGTTCATTCGTTCGCAACGCGCCGTTTTGTTGTGGAGTATGACGAATCGTCGGTGTCTTATGATTCCTTCGACTTGCACAATCTATTAAACTCATCGAACAAAACTCTAAGCCATTATGCATGCGGAGGTATTTTATCTGCTTTTTCCGTCTGCTTTTTCAATCATAATTTTCCAAGACTTAAATGCGAAAAACACATCACTTTTCTCGCTTCGGGAAGAACGCCCAAACTTTTACGGAAAAATCATCAATAAAGGTTAGCATATAATTAGCTCCACCTCTGGAAGGCACTCTAGATGGCCCCCACAGTCGAGAATGAATATACTCCAATGTTCCTTCGTGTTATGGATTCCTCTAGTGAATCGAACTCTCTTTTGTTTTCCAAAACACAGTGCTCACAGAAATTCGGTTTGCAAATTCCTTGCCCATTAAGAAGTCCTCTTTTGCTCAATTACGCCATGCCATTCTCACTCATATGCCCTAGGCGCATATGCCAAAGTTTAGTAATATCATCATCGACAAGGACGAGGAAGCGATAGGCTGTATCACCGATAATGATAGAACCCCGCAAAACATATAACTTGGCAATCTTTCTCTGTCCTTTCATCACAACAAGGGACCCTTTGGAAATCTTTAAAACCCCACTTTCATTTGTATATATCTGCACTTTTGAATCAAGAGTACTCAACGAAATTAAATTTCTTTTCAATTCGGAACATGCCAAACGTCACTAAGTGTTTCGACAACTCCATCAAACATCTTAACTTTAATTGTTCCAACACTGCGATTTTACACTAAGTATTATTTCCCATCAAAACAACACCTTGAGACATCATCGCTTCGTAAGTTGTAAACCAATCCCGATTGGGACTCATATGGAATGTGCAGGCTGAATCAAGTATCCACTCTTCGCTTACTTTAGAATCATTGTGAAGTGACTAGAAGTTCACCATCATTGTAGTCTTCTACAACATCACTTCACGGAATTTTACGGTTGTTTTCCTTTTGATTCGCACCTCCTTTTAATCTTATTTTGTAGCTTATAGCACTCAGATTTAATGTGCCCTTTCTTCTTGCGAAGTTACAAGTTTTACTGCTGTTTGAAGACTTGATCTACCCTTAGATTTACCACGAGGATTCCGTTCTGTGTCCTACCACCATCATCATCATCGACATTCGATCTTGTCTCCCACGAACAATGAGACCCTCTCTCCCGAGAGTCGGGTTTAACCACAAGATGCTTCATCTTATCATACGAGGTTAAAGAATCATAAACCTCATCAATCTGTTAGAGACTCACGGCTATATAAAATCGTGTCTCTAAAGGTTGAATAAGGCAGGGCAACGAACAAAGTAGAATCAACCCTAGATCTTCCTTATCATCATCTTGAACCTCCATGGCTTCCAAGTTTGAGAGAATTTCTTTAAAACATTGTTAAGTGTTCGTGTATGACGCACCTTCCTCCAAACGATGAGCATAAAGACGACTGCTTCATATGCAACTTGCTTGTTAGAGTTTTCGACATACATATTTGTTCTAGCCTCTTCCATAATGCAATGCGATTTTCTCTTTCATCACATCTTGCAAAATTTCGTTGGACAAATGCGGATGTAATTGTGTTAATGCCTTTCGATCCTTACGCTTTTTCTCTTCATCTGTTAATGTCGAAGGCATCTTATCTATCCCTAGCGGGGCATCCTCGAGATCCATGCGTGCAAGAAGCGCTTGCATCTTAATTTGCCACAACGCAAATCTAGTGTTGCGATCCAACAGTGAATTTCATATTTCAAAGACGCCATTACCGTGATCGAGATGAATAACCGGAAGCTCCGATACCAATTTGTGAAAAAAAAATAGAATAAAATAAATAAAATAAAGAACACACAAATTTTACGTGAAACCCTTTCGGAAAAAAAAAACCACGAGCAGAGGAGAAGAAAATTCACTATGTCGAAAAATTTGTATCCATACAAGAGGAATAGACTATGTCTATTTATAAGCTTGTAAAGCCATATTCTAGTAGGATTGAAACACCCTATCCTAATCAATATAAAATAGATGAAGTTTAATAAGGTTTAAAAAACCTTATTCTAAAATAAAATAAAAGAAATCTAGTTCTATATGGATTTTACTTTTATTTTATTTTCATCATATTCTATAAGAATTTGGGTCACTTAATTCTAACACATATAAATCAAACTTACCATTTCAACTAAGCTTCATTTTGGCCATTCTACTTAACTCATCCTACTAACTTACATGACAAGCTTAAGTAAATTCATGTTTCAACTTCCCACATTCATCAAGCATTGCTAATTCATGTATTAACCAGTTCATTTACCCTAAACAACATGAGAATCATCATATACCAAATCCATCAAAAGTTATCAGACTTGTCGAAACCATCCCTCGAAATTTTAAATTTAATGAAAAACGGGGGAATTGAATTTTTGAAAAACGGAAATGGAGTCGCCACCAATCCTTTTTGTTTAGGTGTGATCGGATCACCTAGAAATTTGGTTATTTTAATAAAATATTTCTTTTTACTAAAACAACGATTTTAGTCTACGTAAATATAAAAAAATAGGTTCGGGAGTCGGTTACGTATGAGGAAGGATTAGCACCCTCATTACGCCCAAAGTTGGTACCAAATCGATTAAATATTGTCCTTATGTCTAAAATTTAAAAACGTTTTTGAAATGTGGTTCCTTTTAATAACACTTGAATAACCCGAGTTGGTCGTCAAAGTTATTTTGCTTAAGTGGAATATAGCATCACATCCAGCACGATAGGACACGATCCTTTATACCCTCGAAAACACGATAAATTTTGACTTTCAAAAGTTTATAAGTTGAAAGTTACAAAATGATGCCCAATTGTTTAGTCCAACGAAAAAATCGAAACCCAGCACAGTAGGGCACGATTCCTCGCATTTCTAGACATCGAACATTGCCCCCTTTTTTTTAAAGTTTAGAAAATATGTGTGAAATTTTAAAGGGATATCCGATTATTTTTAACAAACAGGAAATTGCAACCCAGCACGATAGGGCACGATTCCCCGAATTGCCAAACATCGAACCTTGCCTTTGTTTTAAGGAATTTTCAATGTACAAATGAAATTTCAAAGGAACATTTGATTATTTAGGCCAACAGAAAATCGAAACCCAGCACAGTTGGGCACGATTCCTTGAGTTCCCAAACATCAACTATTATCTTTGTTTTAGTGAAGCTTCAAATAAACAATTGTCGAACTAGCTCAAAACGTGTTAGTTTTACTTGGAATGAGATGGAATAATACAGCACGAATATAATATTATACAAGCAAATGACAATAATGAAAATATGAGTAAACGAATTATAACACACACAATGTCAATAATCACATAACATATGTCACTTAAATTCCGATATTAACAATCAAAGAAGACGAAATAAAATAATATAAAGCAGCTTCAATTAAATAATGGTTTAAAATAAATAATGTATAAGAACAATTCAAAACGAATAAAACAGGTCTGAAATAAATAATATATATAAAAAGCTTAAAGTAAATAGTAGTAAAAAAGTTTGGAATGAACGATATGTATAAAAACTTTAAATAAATAACATGTGAAACAGCTTAAGCTACATAATATATATAAACTTAATATGTAAAAGTTTAAAATAACTAATATGTACATAAAAACATAAAATAAGTAATACACAAAATAATTTAAGATTAGTTTATATGATTTTAAAATAAATAACAAACATGAAAGTTTGAGATAAACCAAAAAGATGAAATAGCTAAAACAAACAGTATACAAGTTACTAATGAAAAAAAAAAAGAATTTTAAAATAAATATCAAAAAGAAGAAGATTAAAGTAAGCATATACGAAATAATATACATGACAGAATAACAAATCAATAAATAATAAAATAATATATGCATGAAATAATCTTAAATAACAAAGAAATAATAAAACATATTTTCCAAAGAATAAACTATATACGTAATAAATTTACAAGGAAATACAAATAATAGATTTAAAAGAAATTATATATGTAAAATAACATGGAACTAATAACGTGTATAAAGTAAAACTAATTTTGTCATAAATAATATATGTATTAATATAAGATTAATTTAAATTAAATATTATACAAAATTTTAAAAACAATATGATATACAAGGTAATTTTAAAATAATAGTTTTATAATTAAAAAATAATAATAATTAATTATTAAAGTAATTTAAAATGTATATAAAAAAAATAAAAGATGAATGCTAAACGAATAAAAAAAAATAATGAACTATACCAATTAAAATAAAAAAACTTAATTGAAATAAAAGCAAATTAAAAGAGATGATTAACAAATAGAATAAACCATTGAAAGGACCAAAGCACAAGGCGCTCAAATGGCCAAGGATTAAAATGCAAATGGCCCTAATTCCAAAACGAAACGCTTAAGCGTGGACTAAATTGGAGTGGCGCGCAAAGTTCAGGGCAAAGATGAAAGAAATGGAATAGGATTAAATTAAAATTGGTGCAAATGGGAGGGACTGTCCGCATAAATTACCCCTTTAAGATGGACATGCGTAATTCCAGCCCAATGAGCAGGTCAACACGCGGGTTTCCACCCTCTTAATTGCACCACTCTAAATTTAATAGTTTTTATTATAAATTTATATTTTAAAAGTTTACAAAACCATTTTTCTAAGCAAACCCCCCCAAATTCCTAACCCTTTCAACTAAGGTTTTAGTCAATAAACTTGTAGCAGCCGAACCACCACTGAATCCGGTGGCCGACAGCACAGACGATGACCTGAACCTACCAACGATGGAGAACTTTCAGCCTTGAGATCTCTTTCCAACTTCGATTGCAACGAAGTGAGAAGAACCTTTGCCATATTTGCAAGATAAGGCTCTCCTTTCGTTTTTTTTAAACAAAATTGATTTCTTTGTATTTGATTTGCCCTCCCCTTTATTCGTTTTTTTTATGCGGTAGATAAATCAAAGAAAACAGAAATTAAATCGAAAGAAAAACGAGATTAAGATCACCTTGTGGAGACTTTTCTCTTTTCAAGCTTTTCTCGTATTTATTCTTTCTGTTGTGTCTCCTCTTTTTTTTTGTAACCTTTACAGAGATTAAAAACTATGGCTTTATAAAGGGGAAAGAAAGAAAAACCGAAATTAAAAATACAATTTTCATTTCTTTCCATTTGTTGTTCTCGCTATCGTTCCTTTTTGTTTGTATTTCTTTGTCGTTTGTTCTCTTTCGCAGTGCGGGCGACGTGGAAGCGTCTGAGGGTGTCTTTGGCGTGGGTACGGAGGTAGCTGGGTTGCTGCGAGGCTGTGTGATTGGGGTTGCGGCACAAAAGGAGACAATAGAGTTTCTGCCGAAATTTCATTGGTGTTTTGGGCTTGGGATATTTTGGGCTGTTTGGGTTAGTTGGGTTAGGTTTAGGTTTGGGCTTTGGTATTGGACTTCAATTTTTGTAAAAGGGACATTGGGTTTATTATATTTTTTGTATTTTGGTAGGCCCGGGCTAAAATTGGGCATTACAGCTGCCCTTCTTTGCTCATTGTCGTGGAACGAGAATAGAGCAAAGACTATAAATAGGACAATTTTGCCAGGGCCTGCTGAGCTTCGACTTTTTGGTGCTTCTTTTCTTCATCTAGCTTCAATATGCTCTACTGCAACTTCAGGGAGACATAGTTCGTGTGTTTTTATCCTGCTCTATTGCAACTTCAGAGAGATAAGGATTGTGACTTTGATTTTGCTCCACTGCAACTTCAGGGAGACAGAATCTTGCAATCTTCGGTCTACTCCACCACAATTTTAGGGAGCTAGGATGGTGGCTTAAATCTGCTTCACTGCAACTTCAGGAAGCCAAGATTCGCCGTCTTCGATCTGCTCTCTTTCAACACAGAGATACCAAATCTGCTATCTTCAATCTGCCCTCTGACAATACAGAGACGTCAAATCTACTTGGATTTGCTTTAACGTAAACACGTAAAAGCCAAATCAACTATGTCTTCGATTTGCTCCCCGCCTGATACAGAGACGCCAAATCTATTATCTTCGATCTGTCCTCTGACAATACAGAGACTCCAAATCTGTTATCTTCGATCTGCTCTCCGCCGCTACAGAGACGCCAAATCTGTTATCTTCGATCTGCCCTCCGCCGCTACAGAGACGCCAAATCTGTTATCTTCGATCTGCCCTCTGCCGCTACAGAGACGCCAAATCTGTTATCTTCGATCTGCTCTCTGCCGCTACAGAGACGCCAAATCTGTTATTTTTTATCTGCTCTCCGCCGCTACAGAGATGCCAAATCTGTTATCTTCGATCTGCCCTCTGACAATACAGAGACTCCAAATCTTCTTGGATTTGCTTCAACGTAAACACGTGAAAGCCAAATCAACCATGCTTTAGCCTGTTACCCTACTGCTTAGGGGATTAAGGCACACCAATCTTCGTTGTCCCTTGAAGGACTTAACCTGTATAATGCGTATGAGTTCATGCCTAATGATTAGGATGCCATGACTCGAATGAGCCAAATGCTCCTAGGTAGATGTGTATGAATGACGTTTGTATGAATGCAAAATGTCATTTTTAACGCTTGGTTAGATATTACTCGTTGTTGACGTATTATTCTGTCGTCTTGTTTAGCCGGCACTCTTAATAGAAAACTCGAAAAAACAATCTCATCTGCTCGACAAGCTTGCCCCATTCAAACTTTATGGAGTTTTGCTTATCCAACCCACTGCAACTCAGGGTATAGGATTTGTTTCAACTTCAATCAATTTGATTTGTTACACCATTCCTCAGGTGTAATGATCCCGTGTGCATGTCTGATATTTATGTGAATGCATAATATCATTTTTCTATTCCTGAGAATGATCCCCTCTTACAATTGGGTTGACATTGCTCGTCATTTGTCGAGGTTGTATTACCGACGAAATATCTTGCCTCTTCATTCAACTGATATTTTTGACAGAAAATTTTAAAGAGATAGTCGCAATTTAGAAACATTTTCAACCCTTAGGTTTGGTGAGTTCTAAATGATGGTCCTGTTTCAGGTTCCTATACTGTTTAGAAGCTTCCAGAGTAATATGTAGAACCCCTTTTACGAAGGTATTATTAGTCTATTAATCGTTATTTTAATGCAAAATGCTTGAAAAGGATCAAAACAATGGTCAAGAATGTAACACCCCTAACCCGTATCCGTCGTCGAAACAATGTTTCGGAGCATTACTAGAATTTACGAATCACCTAAAAAAATTCAATTAAATACTTACCGAATCAATGCATCATATAAATAAATATATTACCATTCAATCAATGGTTTGGCACTTGTCTAAGCATCAACAACAACACTTGTTAGTGTACTTACACATATTTCATTTATCTATCTTTTTAATTATTTCTTTCATCTATTTTGTACATATATTTCCATATGACCAATTCTTGTAAATATTTCATAGAACCATTTCATATAACCATTCATCATCTGATACATATTATCTGAATATCAATTGTTCAATCGATGTCATAGCATCTCTCATCTACGGTCTTATTTATCTTCGACATGATGCCATAGTGTCTTTCAACCATAGTCTTACTCATTTTTTCTGTCAGGTTGCCATGGTATCTTTCAACCATGGTCTTGTTCATTTCATGTTACATTGCCATGGTATCTTTCAACCATGGTCTTACACATTTTTTTATCATGTTGCCATGGTATCTTTCAACCATGGTCTTACACATTTCATATCATGTCAGAAAGCACACTCCAGCGAACCTCATCCTTACAGCGGGATTACCAGTCTAGGCTAAATTTATTTTACACGTATTCTTCAGGAGGGCTATATCGAATAGGATCACCCGTCGGGCTAGATCCTTTTATCATCAATTCCTTTTCCAATTATCCATTGAATTCCATTCCATTTGACCGGGATTTATTTTCAATTTATATCGAATATTATCAATATTTCATCAATTATCATGTATTAAACATTCAAATCATATTTTCACCACATAACCACATATTTCAAGTATTTAAAAATACAATTCAAGTTACACAAACTTACCTCATTGCTTGTTTGTGTTTATAATTTCATTAATCCAATATCTTTTCTTTTCTACAATCAAGTCTCGTATTTGAGTCATCCGGATCATTATAAATAAATTTGATCATCATTTTCGTTCGTTTCATATTCTAATGTATTTAATTAATGCTCTAGGCAAAATTATCATTTTGCCCCTAAAATTTTAATTAATGACGATTTTGTCCTTAAGGTCAGGAAAATAAAATTCTTGCAATTTTAATCCTTATTTCCAGCTATTATTCTCATGCATATTAATAACAGCCCATGAATTCTATAAAATATCAAAATTTTCCATAATTTCAACACTTTTCAATTTAATCCCTAAAAACATGTTTTTCCCCGATCTTGAACTAAATTCATAATTTCATTCAATTTTGTAATTTAAATAATAAAATAATCCATTTCATGCAATTTGGTCATTTCTGACATTTTTATAAAATTACCCATAAAGTTTTACTTTTATTCAATTTAGTCCCTGAGCCTAAAACATGCAAATTAGCCATGTTAGATTCTCCATTCCACATCCTTAAAGTTATATAATATGCTTATAAGTAACACTATCAATAATTTCACTATTTACTTATATGTATATTCAATGCTGTCCATTTGACTCATAGTCACTAAATTATTTATATCTTGAGCTACAGAACTCCAAATTAAGATTTGTTAATTTTTCCTGAAACTATACTCACACATATTATTACCATAAAATTTTCAGAATTTTTGGTTTAGCCAATTAGTACAGTTTATTCATTAAATTCACCCCTGTTCTGCTGTCTGACAGTTTCGACCCTCCTTCACTAAAAATTAATTATCTCCTTTTACAGAATTCAAATTATGTTCTCGTTTATTTATCTTGAAAATAGACTCATTCAAAATTCTAAGCATATAAGTTTAGTTCCCTAATTATTTTTATCCATTTATTTATGATTTTCCAAAGTCAGAACAGGGGAACCCGAATTCATTCTGACCTTGTCTCACAAAATTGATTATATCTCATGATTTACAAATCCATTGCTTACAATATTTCTTCTATAAGAAACTAGACTCAATAACCTTTAATTTCATACTTTATTCATCCTATAATTCGATTTATAAAATTTTTGATAATTTTTCAAAGTTAGACTACTGCTGCTGTCCAAAACTGTTTTGGTACAAGATATTAATTACCATGTTATAACACCCTTATTTTCTTCTTCTACACCATTTCTCATCACTTTCTCTTATTTTCTCTTCACTAACATATCAAGAACATAGGACCTTATGTAAGAAAACTCTACTATAACATTATTTTCATGCTTTGTCAATAATAACAAACTTAAAAACATATTGAAATCTTGATGTACTTACCTTGTTCTATTGATACTAATCTTTAACTTGATTTTCTCTCTCTTCCAGCTTCTATTCTTGAACCCAACTTGATATTCTAACTCCCCATGGTCTTCTTAACATTTCTCTCTCTTAGTGGCTATGGAAATTCTTTTGATTTCTAGGTGAAAATGGTGAATTTTTGGTGGAAGGACCAAATTGTAAAGAAAAGAAAATTTCTTTCTTTTCCTTCTCTTCTAACATTGGTTGCATGCATGGAAAGATGATGAAAATTCTTCATCTTTCCTTCCTTTTATACTAAATAATTAATAATAAAATAATAATAAAATAATAAAATACTTATTAAAATAATATATATCTAATTAAATAATCATAAAATATCATCAACATCATCATTACTTTCTAGATTTCTCTCTCTTCCAATTGACCATTTTTCCCTTCATTATCTTTTAAAATTTTATCCTTGAGTCATCATTTAATTTGGTAAAATTACAATTTAGTCCCTCATAGTTCTTCACCTATTCAATTTGGTCCTAATCCATCCATTTTCCTTAGTTTCTAGATCATTCCACTCTTAAAATATTTACATTATTGGTCCTTTAACTTTTTCATATTTACACTTTAACCCCTCAAATTTTAAGTATTTATTCTTGTGCAAAAAAACTTTTCTCACTTTTACAATTTAGTCCTTTCTTGAATTAATGTATCATAATATACTTCTCAATATTGACATAACTCAAAATTCCCTTTTTTGTCACTTTATTTCCTTATTTTACTATATCAAGGATAATATCTTAATGTAAAAATTTTCAGGGTATTACAAAGAAGGGAATTGATTAGGGGGTAGCTCGAAATAAATAGATTAATCAAAAATTGCAAATGCAATAAAAGGCAATTTACTCAACATGAATAAGTTAATCAAAGATAACGTGCAATAAGAAATAAGTTTATTGGGACGTATCTTGAAAAGAATAAGGTAATCAAAGATAACAAATTCAAAATGAGCAAAATGGAAACTAGGTGTCCCAGATATCACAGCTTGAGCTTCTCTGTACCAACTTCTTGAGGACCTTTCTGAGCTCAATACGTGTTTAGGGGATCCGGGGTACTTTGTCAATGCCCCAAGATGTAGCATACCTCTTCATTGTTAATTCAGGTATAGCAAGACTACTGTGTGCCCCACCTTGATTCAAATTTGAGCCGCCCTTTTCGGGTTTTCAACTCAAAATCCCCTTTGGTCTCAAGGCGCCCTTTTGCGGGTTTTCGCCAAGGCGCCCTTTTGCGGGTTTTCGCCTTGGACTTTCCTTTTCTTTTCTTTTCTTTTCTTTTTCTTTTTCCTTTCTCTTTTTTTTTGAAGATCTCAGAGCATCCTTTGAGGGCTTTCGTCGTGACCTTTCACTTTCCTTGGAAGTCCTTTTGTGTAAAAAGGAACCTTTCAATGCCGGGTCTCCCTCATGGAATCCTCTAGGAAGAACCTTTCTGATGTAAGCTTGCATCATTCATTTCTGGTACATTGGGCCATGTCATATGGCTTCCAACCTCCTTTCTTCAAATTCAACTGATCATATCGGGGTTAGATCTATTCTGCCTAATCCAACTTCAGCTAAGACTTGACCAAAAGAAATCTTTCTTTCAAAATCATTTCTATCCCATCGAACAATGTATTGCCCCAGCGAAGGTTCTGGCTGATGTTCGACAAATATAGAGGGTAAATGATAACTTCTTTATGCCAATATTTACAAGACTCAGTCATTTTTCACTATGGCTTTTATTTTATTGTTTGCTTTTCCTTTTTCTTCTATTTTTATTTTTGAACTTTTTGTCTTTCTTTTTGGATGCCTTTACTGCATTGTGATATAGTGTCTGATCTTTGAACAAACTGCAAACTTTTGACATTGTGCAATTGTATTTGAAAGTGATCCTTTTTGACATTACTTATCAGCAACCGCTTCTTTTTTTTTTTTTTTGAAATTTGACGGCTATTGATCTTGTAATTATTGACATATGAAGCGACCGTCACCCCCTTTGTGAAGTAATCAATGACTGCCAAGATGAATTGATGAGAATGGCTTGATAACATCCTTGCCTCATATAGAGGAAATTTGTGAAGAAATGAATGTGGCTTTAACCAATGCAACCCCCTTCCATGGTGGATCAACAATACCCAATCCTCATGATTAGCGTGGCTACCATGAAACCTTTAACATGTGTCCTTCTGGCACTGTATAGACATTTTGTATCATCCACAGATCTTAATATCTCAAATATATCTCGACATAATCATGTGAAAATATCTTTGAATTTCTTAAAGTAACTCGAAGACAATTCATTTTGTGTAATAACCCGAAATTCACGGGCACTGGAAAAGTGAGTTATAGGGCCTCCGTCTTAGTGAAATAAGTTCGAAAATAATTATTAAAAAATATTTATGAGCCTAGTGGTGTGTCTAATTAGGATCTAATTAGGTGAATTTAGCTTAATTTAGAGTAAGTAATAAAAAGGATTAAATTGAATAAAGGGTAAAAGTTTAATTATAAAGCAATAGAAAATAAAAAGGATTAAAATGGCAATTAAGCCATTGACTACAAATGAGGCGGCATATTGGTGAAATAAAATCAAAGATTTTTTTTAGGTTTTATATATTATAATGATTATTATTATGGTTTTATATTAAATTATTATAATTATTAATTAACATTATGGTTTTATATTAGATTATTATTATTAGCATTATTATTAAATAAATTAAATAGTAGATAATTGTATGGTAATAAAAATATACATGTGTAAAAATTACATTGGTACATTTGTAATTTAAATACTAATTACTTACAATTTAAGTAAAAAGATATTTGTTAATTAAATAATTAAATTATGAGATTTTTGTTTGAGAAACAAATTAAATAGTGACAAATGTAATAAAATTATTGGTACAAATGTAGAATTAAATATGTGTACAATTGTAAAATATGTAAATGATGTTAAAATAGATATTTAAAATAAATATATTATAATATATGCTAATTAAATAAGTAAAGCAAATAAATATAAAAGAGAAATAAAGAAACAAAAGGGAATAGAAACAGAATTGAAAACAGGAAGCAGGGGAGAAAAAGAGAAAAAAAAGGGAAAGAAAAATAAAAGAGAAAACTAAGGATTTGAAGCTTGGAGTTAATTTGGTAAGTCAATTAAGTCCTTTTTAGTTAATCTTGATGTTTTAGAAGCTTTGAAACAAGATTTTGATGAAATTAAGTTGATAATTCAAGAGTTCATATGTTTCCAAGTAGGGTTCATGTTGGAAAAATTATGGAATTAGGGATTTAATTGAATAAATTCTAAGTTAGAATTGATTAAGGGATTAAATTGTAAACTAGGCTATAAGTTTTATGTTGTAGGGACTAAATTGAAGAAATTTCGAAATTAGGGAAATATGCTGAAAATTTTATAGTTAAATATAAGTTTAGACAAAATTTGAATAGAAAAAGAGAGTGAATTGGATTAAGAAAATAATTAAGTTTAGTTAGGATTAAATTGGGAATAAGATAGGAATTGTTTAGAAATTTAATTAATTATTATAATTAATGTTGTAAATAATAATGTAAATTACTATTATTTTCGCAGCCAACAAAGAACCTGAAGCATCAGCATCGAAAGGAAAGGAGAAAGTCATCGAGGACTAAAACGGGAGAATTACGGTGTGTATTACTATAATTTAAATTTTAATTATTATTGATTGCTGAAATTTTAATTGTTATGTATGGTAAGTAAGACTTGAGGTAAGTATGTGAAATTGATATGAATATTGAGTGAAAATGAAAGTGATGCAAATTGAGTCAAATTGAATTGAATAAGTGAATTATGGAATATGTGATTATTTGAAAAGTGTATTGATTGAAAAATGAATGGTGATTTGAATTGTGAATTGAATACCCTATTAACTAGTCGGGTTGAGTCGGATATAGTTGGCATGCCATAGGATTGGAAGTGTTCAGGGATGCTTCGACCTCGAGTCGATGAGACACTGGGTGTCACTATATTTCTTCGGATAGATTCGATGAGGTATTGGGTACCAACTTTACATCGGCTAGGCCGATGAGACACTGGGTGTCAACTATTACTTCGAACTATCCGATGAGGCACTGGGTGCCATATTGGTGTGTTTGGTTGGATCCGTGTATCCGTCAAAGTCCGAGTTACGTTAATAGGGTGAAAAATTGAAATGTGAATTTAAGGCATTGAAATGAAAAAAAAAATTGAATTATGAATAGAAATTGGAATTGTGATAGAAAGAGAAAAGTATGAGCTAAATGTTCATAAGTGGTTTAAATTCAAGTTTGTGAAAAATACATTGATTGACGAATAATTAAATTGAATTGTTATTATGAAATGATGAAAATAAAAATAAAAATAAAGCATGAATTAGTATGTAAGAAATTAATTGTTATGAATTTTAATATTTATATTTTTATTATTGATGATATATTTTGAATTATGGTAATACCACTGAGTATATCCATACTCAAAATACGGTTGTTTTAAAGTGCTGTGAGTTAGTAGAAGTCAATTGTCTTGGCTCAAACATCAGAACATTCCGACTCAATACAAATTTGTTGATGTATATTTTCTTTTGGGTAAAGGTGGCATGTACATAAGTGTTGTTTAGTCACTTAAATATGTATATTACTTTGGGTAGTAAAAGACGAATTATAAGATTTAGATGGTTAAATGAAATGGTAAGGAAAGTACATGATATTTTGATACATGAACATTAAGTTGTTAAATGAATGAAGTTTTTAACCAATTTTGAATGATGCTATGATAGTTATTAAGTTAAAATTATGTTAATGATATAAACATTAGTTATATGAATGTGAAACATTGGTGTTGGTTGTTTTGGTTTGAATTTGCAGGAGGTTTAGGTAAAAATAAGCAGAAATGCTGCCGAAATTTTTATAAAAAAAAAATTTCCGGAATACTCGAATAAGTCCTGTTCTACTTTTAATACGTGTTAGAACTTCGAGAGTCCAAGATAGGGACTTAATTATTATATTATACTATGAAAGTTATATTAATTGTAAATTATTCGTAAGTTGTCTGATATGTTCGGTAATGCCTCATAACTTCGTTCCGACGACGGTTTCGGGTTAGGGGGTGTTACAGTTTGTCCCTGTGGTGATTCAGGTTTCAATCTTTGCTCCTTGTTCACAATGTCCATTGACCCTTCGTAAAGTAGGATTAATTTTTTTCATCTTGTTCTACCGTCCTTAACAAATCGAGAAATAAGTAACAATCTCTATCATCTTCAAGGTCTTGAGATCCCTCTAGACACATACCTTGCTCAAAAAGAGACTCGGAATTAGTGACAGCGTCGCTCACGTCATTGATGTCTGGAGACCTGTTATGGGTACGAAGGCATATTCCAATAAATGATTCTAAGGATGATTATTTGTATGGTATGATCATGAATGAAAGAATCTAAGAATAGTCATTTGTACAGTATAAAATGGAAAGAATAAAAGAATATTTACTCAAACATGTATTTCATTGAAATAAAGATTTTGGATATAAGTCTATTTCATAAAAGGATTCTTATTGCTTCTAGGCTTAAAACAACAAGTGTGTTCTGAATATTACTCCAGATTAGCTCTAAAAATACAAGGATCTCTTTCACAGTCCCATTGTTTAAAACACCCCAAGTACGTAAAGGCAGAAGCTTGAAAAAGTTTATTCCCTGGTTCTTTCTTCTGATACGTCATTAGTGTTCGGATTCCCCAATACCAGGTCTTACATTAGATCCTAAGCTTGATGCACCCTTAGATCTCATGCCCCTATCTATCATGGAACTCATAATGTCCACCTCTATAACAGAACGGTTAGATGACAGATTTCCTACTCCAGAGGGATCATCGAATTTTACGATACCTAAATTGGTGAGTCTTTCGACAATCTTTTTAAAAGCGGTACAGTTCTCGATGGAATACCCCGTGATTCCCGCATGGTATTCACATTGGCTGCTTGTATCGTACCATTTAGGGTGTGGGGGCAGTATAGGTTTCATGTAAAAAGGGGATACAACATGTGCGTCAAACAGAACGTGGTACAACTCTCTGTACATGATTGGAATAGGCGTGTATTGGGGTTTTTCTGAGTTTGGTCTTCGATCGGGTTCTCGCCTTGGGGAGGCCTGATGGCTGGTAGTTGCTTTCGAACGGCCCTTGTTGTACCTACTCGCATTATTCGATTCAATTTTCTTCTTCTCTAGGGTCTTTAGAGTCCACTCTCCCTTTTTCTTCATGTCTGCCAGAACAACTGGTTTGGCTCGATCATTTTCTGGGTTAAAACCTGAACCCATCGGGAAGTTCGACAGTGCCGATGTATCAGTCTGATGTTGGTGTCCGATAACAACGGGTACCCCTTGCATGTCTGGTTGGGTCTGGACGCTTATTGGGGTAAAACCTGGGGAGTAGATGATCTCTTCAACATCATCCTCACTATTGACCACTGGGCCACTCCTTTTTTCAAATTCTCCGGTCAGTAAATGGGTTAACTGGCCCATCATATTTCTTTGGATTTCTAGCATTTCTCGCATATCTTGTTGAATCTTGATCAACTACTCTTGCATCTGCATTTGCCTTTGCTCCATTCTCTCCAACCTTTGGTCCATATCTTTTATCGGTTCTAAAATAATTTTACTTAATTAGGGTCGTTTTAGGGAAATCTAATGCAAATGATGCAATGTAATGCAAATGATGCAATGCAATGCAAATGCATGGGATGAATGCAAAGGAAAGAAAGATGTTGATTTTGAATTCAATTCCCCTAGAACAACTTTTCTATAAAACAAATTCTTTTTCATAAAACGGACTACGTATACAGCCTTGCTTTCGTATTCCTGGCGAGGGAACTGATCCCCGTGAAAGTTAAATCTCGCAAGCTTCCAATACATGCCTCTACTAGCTCCTTTTTGCTTGATCCAGGCCACGAATTACTATCCTCGCAATGTTGATTAGCTCCTTTAAGAAAGTCGGGACGCGACGGCTTTTGAATAATCTTTATCAGCTTAAATCCTTGTGTAAGGTCTTGTTTTCCTCCGCGAACTGTTAGCCTTCTTCTGTCGCGTTTGCTTAGACCATATTCGGACAACCATATTGTAATCCACTTTATCAAGAAATTCGTTTTCTTATGACAAACTGTTCTATTTAGTAATCGAATATAAATCAACACATTCTTTCTATGAAGATGTAATGCAATGCAGTCATCAACAAAAACAAAATACATTAGTACAGGAGAAATAAATGACAAATAAAGCACCTATTCGGGTGTTTACTAGAGATTCGGAGTGGCTCTACCTAGGGTAAGCTCCTAGGCCTACCTATATGTGGCTCGATTCTAGAATAAGGGTACCCAAACCAGCAGAGTCCTCAATCTTCACCCATTATAGGCTCATATAGATCGAGTTTGGTTCAGGGGGATACATTTCCCTATGACCATGCAGAGATGAAAATCTCACGAAATCATAGGTACGGATGTACCCCGGAAGCAATCCACTTACCCATGCGGAGGTGAAAACCTCACGAAAGCATAGTTTCTTACTCCCACTTAGAAGGTGTGACCACAGCTGTCATGCAATGAAATGCAGTATTATTTTAAAAGGCCAAACCATAACAATCATACAAACAAATGCAATCATGATTTTCAAAACAAATTTTTCAATACTTTGACAAAAGGACGATAAATAATCGATTTTATGGCTAGACTCTCTTGTTGCTCCCCAGTGGAGTTGCCAAGCTGTCGAAACCATCCCTCGAAATTTTAAATTTAATGAAAAACGGGGGAATTGACTTTTTGAAAAACAGAAATGGAGTCGCCACCAATCCTTTTTGTTTAGGTGTGATCAGATCACCTAGAAATTTGGTTATTTTAATAAAATATTTCTTTTTACTAAAACAACGATTTTGGTCTACATAAATATGAGAAAACAGGTTCGGGAGTCGGTTACGTATGAGGAAGGATTAGCACCCTCATTACGCCCAAAGTTGGTACCAAATCGATTAAATATTGTCCTTATGTCTGAAATTTAAAAATATTTTTGAAATGTGGTTCCTTTTAATAACACTTGAATAACCCGAGTTGGTCGTCAAAGTTATTTTGCTTAAGTGGAATATAGCATCACATCCAGCACGATAGGACACGATCCTTTATACCCTCGAAAACACGATAAATTTTGACTTTCAAAAGTTTATAAGTTGAAAGTTACAAAATGATGCCCAATTGTTTTAGCCTAAAAAAAATCGAAACCCAAAGACGATGAGGGCACGATTCCTCGCATTTCTAGACATCGAACATTGCCCCCTTTTTTTTAAAGTTTAGAAAATATGTGTGAAATTTTAAAGGGATATCCGATTATTTTTAACAAAGCGGAAATTGCAACCAAAGCCACGATAGGGCACGATTCCCGAATTGCCAAACATCGAACCTTGCCTTTGTTTTAAGGAATTTTCAATGTACAAATGAAATTTCAAAGGAACATTTGATTATTTAGGCCAACAGAAAATCGAAACCCAGCACAGTTGGGCACGATTCCTTGAGTTCCCAAACATCAACTATTATCTTTGTTTTAGTGAAGCTTCAAATAAACAATTGTCGAACTAGCTCAAAACGTGTTAGTTTTACTTGGAATGAGATGGAATAATACAGCACGAATATAATATTATACAAGCAAATGACAATAATGAAAATACGAGTAAACGAATTATAACACACACAATGTCAATAATCACATAACATATGTCACTTAAATTCCGATATTAACAATCAAAGAAGACGAAATAAAATAATATAAAGCAGCTTCAAGTAAATAATGGTTTAAAATAAATAATGTATAAGAACAATTCAAAACGAATAAAAAAGGTCTGAAATAAATAATATATATAAAAAGCTTAAAGTAAATAGTAGTAAAAAAGTTTGGAATGAACGATATGTATAAAAACTTTAAATAAATAACATGTGAAACAACTTAAGCTACATAATATATATAAACTTAATATGTAAAAGTTTAAAATAACTAATATGTACATAAAAACATAAAATAAGTAATACACAAAATAATTTAAGATTAGTTTATATGATTTTAAAATAAATAACAAACATGAAAGTTTGAGATAAACCAGAAAGATGAAATAGCTAAAACAAACAGTATACAAGTTAGTAATGAAAAGAAAAGAATTTTAAAATAAATATCAAAAAGAAAAAGATTAAAGTAAGCATATACGAAATAATATACATGACAGAATAACAAATCAATATATAATAAAATAATATATGCATGAAATAATCTTAAATAACAAAGAAATAATAAAACATATTTTCCAAAGAATAAACTATATACGTAATAAATTTACAAGGAAATACAAATAATAGATTTAAAAGAAATTATATATGTAAAATAACATGGAACTAATAACGTGTATAAAGTAAAACTAATTTTGTCATAAATAATATATGTATTAATATAAGATTAATTTAAATTAAATATTATACAAAATTTTAAAAACAATATGATATACAAGGTAATTTTAAAATAATAGTTTTATAATTAAATAATAACAATAATTAATTATTAAAGTAATTTAAAATGTATATAAAAAAATAAAAGATGAATGCTAAACGAATAAAAAAAATAATGAACTATACCAATTAAAATAAAAAACTTAATTGAAATAAAAGCAAATTAAAAGAGATGATTAACAAATAGAATAAACCATTGAAAGGACCAAAGTGCAAGGCGCTCAAATGGCCAAGGATTAAAACGCAAATGGCCTCAATTCCAAAACGAAACGCTTAAGCGTGGACTAAATTGGAGTGGCGCGCAAAGTTTAGGGCAAAGATGAAAGAAATGGAATATGATTAAATTAAAATTGGTGCAAATGGGAGGGACTGTCCGCATAAATTACCCCTTTAAGATGGAAATGCGTAATTCCAGCCCAATGAGCAGGTCAACACGCGGGTTTCCACCCTATTAATTGTACCACTCTAAATTTAATAGTTTTTATTATACATTTATATTTTAAAAGTTTACAAAACCATTTTTCTAAGCAAAAACCCCCTCAAATTCCTAACCCTTTCAACTAAGGTTTCAGTCAATAAACTTGTAGCAGCCGAACCACCACCGAATCCGGTGGCCGACAGCGCAGACGATGACCTGAACCTACCAACGATGGAGAACTTTCAGCCTTGAGATCTCTTTCCAACTTCGATTGCAACGAAGTGAGAAGAACCTTTGGCATATTTGCAAGATAAGGCTCTCCTCTCTCTTTTTTTAAACAAAATTAATTTCTTTGTATTTGATTTGCCCTCCCCTTTATTCGTTTTTTTTATGTGGTAGATAAATCAAAGAAAACAAAAATTAAATCGAAAGAAAAACGAGATTAAGATCACCTTGTGGAGACTTTTCTCTTTTCAAGCTTTTCTATATTTATTCTTTCTGTTGTGTCTCCCTCTGTTTTTTTTTTGTAACCTTTACAGAGATTAAAAACTATGGCTTTATAGCTGGAAAGAAAAGAAAAACCAAAATTAAAAATACAATTTTCATTTCTTTCCATTTGCTGTTCTGCTATCGTTCCTTTTCTGTTTGTATTTGTTGTCGTTTGTTCTCTTTCGCAGGTATGGGGCGACGTGGAGGCGTGCGGGTGTCTTTGTGGCGCTGGTACTGAGGTAGCCGGGCTGTCGCGAGGGTGGTGATTGGGGCTGCGCGCAAAGGAGACCCCTAGGTTTTTCTTTAGAAATTTCATTGGTGTTTTGGGCTTGGGATATTTTGGGTTTGTTTGGGTTAGTTGGGTTAGGTTTAGGTTTGGGCTTTGGTATTGGACTTCAATTTTTGTAAAAGGGACATTGGATTTATTATATTTTTTGTATTTTGGTAGGCCCGGGATAAAATTGGGCATTACAAAACTCATCAAGACTTTTATACATTACAATATATACAAAGCACTTATATACACCAAGACACTTATATACATGCCACAACCCTAGGTTCAAAATGATCAAATATCTACCAATTCAGTGATATGATAGTGTGAACTTCGAGTTGATCCGGCTTGATACGTTCCACAAGGTATCGATCTACAAGGAAAAGGGAAAACAAACTAGGTAAGCATATAAAATGCTTAGTAAGTTCATAGGCATTAAACAAAACTTACCTTATGTTTCAATTAAATACAATAAGCTACCACAATTTGGCATAGTTTGGCTAGACGGGACAAATCACAACATCAACAAGGTGTGTAACACCTCGAAATTGGGGTTATAAGAATTAAGGTTTGTAGGATGAGTCAGTGGTTTCGAATAGACTTTTATGTTTTTCTTTGTGATTTAGAGATAACGATGAGCTTAGTGGTTCAGTGGTTAAGCTTCTGTATACCTTTTGGTCTCATATTTGAATCCCTATGTGTGAAAAGTGAGAAAATTTTTTTGGATATTAAGGTTTCTTATTGTAATGACCCAAAATTCACGGGCACCGAAAAAGTGAGTTATAGGGCCACTGTCTTAGTAAACCGAGTTCGTAAATAATTATTAGAAGTAATCACGAGTCTAGTTGAGTGTTTAATTAGGTTCAAATTGGGTGAATTTAGCTTAATTAATAGATATTAGGAAAAATGATTGAATTGAATAAGGTGTGAAAGTCTAATTATAGATTAAAAGAATATAAGGGGGACTAAATAGGGAATTAAGCCTATTCTAATGAATAAGGCAGCGAAGCATAAAAATCTTTGATTTTTATGATTGTTTAATTATAAAATATATTATTATTGTTATTATTGTTATTATATTATAAATTAAATTGATTATATTATTATATTATGAAATAAATTAAGAAAAGGCAAGTGTAAGGTAAAAAAGTAAAATACAAGTGTATTAATTTAAATGAGTAAAAGGCAAGTGTAAGGTAAAAAAGTAAAATACAAGTGTATTAATTTAAATGAGTACATTTGTATTATTTATATATACTTAGTAAAAAGATATTTTATTATTTATTATTAATTAGTAAAAGATTTTTATATGATAAATAAATTAAAATTATGACAAGTGGATGGTGATGATAAAATACAAATGTAAAATATATATGTGTACATTTGTAATATCTATATTTGTTATTAAATAGATATTTATTATTATAATTATAATTATAATTATTATTTAATTGATATTATATCATTAGATCAATGAACAAATTAATAAGTTGACAAATGTTTGGTGATAGTAAAGTACAAGTGTAATAAATCATATACATACAATTGTAAAACACATATTTATTTACTTATTATTTAAGAAATAATTATTATTATTAAGTTAATATAATAATATAATAAACTAAAGTAAAATAAAAGATAAAACAAAATAAAGCATCAAAAAAAAAAAAAGAAACAAAACCATTCGAAAACAAAGAAGGGAAAGAAGAAAATAAAGAAAAAAGGAGAAATTGGGTTTTTAAAGCTTGGGGTTTAATTTGCTAACATTTCACCCGAGGCATCTACGAAGAAAGGAAAAGAAAATGTAGACGAAGAATAATTCTAGAAATTACGGTTTGTATTTCTATAATCCGAACTTAATATTTAATTGTTGAAATTATTATTTAATATGTATGGTAAGTGCATTGAAATGATTATTTGAATTGGAGTGAACATAGGTTGAAATTGAAAAGTGAATTTAATTATTAATTGTTGTATTTTGATTAAATGTTATGATAAGTAATTAAGGTGAGAATTATTTGTATTGTGTTTTACAATTGAAATGGATTAATTTGGCATGTGATAAATTTATTGAATTTATATGGATATATGTGATTGATGTGAAAATTGAACATTGAATGTATGTTATATTAAAAATTAAATTGATTGGGAATGTGATGAAATAAATATGAATATGTGATTATTGTGGTATTTGAATATTTGTTATTGAAAAGTGAATTGAATTGTATTGAATTATGAATTTATGTGATTAATTAAAATGTGTATTGATTCGAAAAATTGAAAGTGAATTGAATACCCTATTAACTGTATCGGGCTAAGTCGAATATAGTTGGCATGCCATAGGATTGGAAGTGTTAAGGGATACTTTGACCTTGAGTCGATGAGGCACTATAGGTGTCGTACTGTTATTTCGACTTCGAGTCGATGAAGCACCATGTGTGTCGTCATCGCTCTTGTTACATCGGTTTAATCGATGAAGTCCGAGTATCGTCATTATTCATTGTTTTTCTTTGCAAAAGCGATGAGGCACTGAGTGCCGTACTGGTGTGTTGGTTGGATCCATGTATCCGTCAATGTCCGAGTCATGTTAATAGGGGTAAATAAAAATACTGAATGACTGATTTCTTTAATGATTGATTGTTACTGAATAATAAAGATCAATTTATCGTTACCGAAAAATACTGACTGTTATTGAAATGGATAAGTACATAATACTGATTGAGAAGTGAATAGTTGAATATTATTTACTGATATTGAACAGTAAACTGAAGTATGAGTGAGACATATGAATTATGTATCTCTGAACTTATCTATGAATGGAAAACATTATTGTTCAAATGATTTGTGAATTTATTTTGGAAACCTAATCGGGTTAGTAGATGAGAAAAATTGAGTGAGTTATAAAGGATTTATCTTTGTAGTGAACAAATATATAATTGTGATTGTCATATGATTTTGAAGTGTATGTTATATTATTAAGTGTTCGGATTATAGAAATACCACTGAGTTCATACTCAGCGTACGGTTTGTTTCCGTGCGCAGGATAAGTTAAAGTCAGATCGTTGAATCAGCATCTCAGGTCGATCCCGAACTCAACGTGGTGAAGTATATTAATTTTTGTAATGGTATGTACCTAAAATGTCTATGTGTGTCATTTTGGATTGTCAAGGTAAGGATAAAATAAGTAAATTTAGATTTGGTAACAGTATATGGTAGGAATTGGCTTATTCGGTAAGAAATTTGAGCTATTTGATAATGTATGTGAAATACTTAAAAAGATTCATCATATAAGCACGTAAAATGTCTAATTTGACATGTTTTGAGTATGTTTGAATGTGATTTAAAGTGATTGAACTATATTGACTGGTAATGCTCCGTAATCCTGTTCCGGGGACGGATAAGGGTTAAGAGGTGTTACACTTATATTTTATATTTTATTTTATATTTATATTTATTATGATTTTATTAAAGAATTTCTAAAAATAAAAAATAAACTTCCCTCATTCTCTTTCACTTTTTCTTTTTAGTTTTCTTTCTCCATTTTTCTTCATTTTTCTCTTTAGTTCCAAACTTATTGTCAATTTTCTTTTCACAAGATTTTGTTTGTTTATTTGTTGTTCGTTAAATCCAAATTTTAATGAGGAAAAAGGTAAGTACGGTTGTTTGCGTTTCAGTCACTTGTTTTCGAATTATTTTATCTTGTTATGATAGGGAATATTTGTAATATTTGTATATTCGTGTGATCGAGTTCTAGATTGGTTTGTCGAGGTATGTCGGTTGATTGTTGTGCATTGGAATTTTCTTTCGGGTGTGTATTCTTGATCTATCTGAATTAGGGGTGAAATTGTGGTTGAATTTTAGGTTTTGCAGCAGAGAATTGGGGTGGTTTTTGGACCACTCAGGTGGCCACATGGATTTGTGCTACACAAAGGCAGATTACACGATCGTGTGACCTTTGTTACGAAAATCGATAGTGAACTACACGGTCTGCTCACACGGCTGTGTATCTCAACCATATAGGCTTATGTCTTGGTTACACGAACGTGTATCCTCTGCTTTTAAGTTGTGTAATTTTGTCACAAGAGGTTAGAGAGTTACACAATCTACCCACACAGTCGCGTATCTCAATCACACGGGTGTGTCCCTCAGTTACACGACCATGTGCCCTATCACACAATCTGAAGCCCTCCACATGGCTTGGCCATACAACCATGTGGCCCTATTTTTGCAGTTTTCCCACCTTTTTGTAAATTGATTCGTTTTATTCGCAAAGTGATCCCGAATTCGTTTAAGCATCTGTAAAAGTGGTTAGGACATTTTTTTTTGTGAAGAAGGTTATTTAGGGCATTTTACTTCTAGATTGTGTAAAAAAATATGTATTCATAATATTTAATTCGTTATTCGAATGAGTACTTAGTGATTTGGTGTGACAACCCGAATTAGGGCCTAATCGGAATAGTGGTTTCGTGACCACAAATCTGAGATAGAAATAATTGTTTTATAATTATTTTGAGGTTTATGATATGATTTCATGATTGAGTGAAAATTTCGTGATGAAATTCTATGCATTAAGCGCTTAAGTTGAGATTAGGGACTAAATCGAATAAATTGCAAAACTTGTGTTCTAGAAGTTTTTAGTATGAAATTGCTTTGGAATATTAATTAGGAGATCTTAAATAGCAGTTTGACCAATTTCTAAGTTTATGGACAAAAATTGGACATGGATGGAATTTTTGGAAAGTTTAGTAGTAAGGACATTTTGGTCATTTGTATATTAAATGAAATAAAATGGGAAAAATAACACAAAAATGGTCATCTTCTCAATTAGTTGCTGCCGAATTTTTCTCTCCTCCATAGCTAGGTTTTCTTCAACTTTCAAGCTTCATAGTAAGTGATTTCAAGCCTCGTTTTTAATGATTTTTTATGTTTTTGAAATCCTGGAAGCTCGATTTAGCTTATGTTAGCAATAATTCAACCTAGGGTTCATATTTGGAAAAATACTCATAGGTGAAATCTGTGAATTTTGGTGTTTTATGATAGAATATGAGGTTTTAAATTATGTTAGACAACTTGTGCTACTCGGTTTTGAGTGAAAACGAGTAAAAGGGCTTAATTAGTAAAAATACCTAATGTTCATAAGTACATGTTAGAGTGAGAATTTGATGTTTCCATAGAAGATAAAATTGTTTATCATGTCATAAAACATAAGAATAAGGACTGAAATTAAATTTCTGAGCCTAGGGGCAAAATCATAATTTTGTAAAAGTTAGGGGGCAAAAACGTATTTTTCCATAATATGATTTTTGGATTGAAATAAATAGTATGAGTTTTAAATGAGTTAAATGTGTTGTTATAGATCAAGAAAGACGTGGAATCGATCGTGATTGGGGAAAAGAAAAGCTTTCGGACTAAATTATAATATTTCTAAAGTTTGCACCGAGGTAAGTTCGTACATGAATAATTTATCGATTTTTTTTATGTTATTTTATGTTGTTACCATATGAATTGGTGACTGTCCATAGAATGATTAAATGATAGAAATTTGCAAATTTAATTAGATTATGAATAAGTGTTAACAGTGAAAAAGGAAAGAATTTTCCTGTTGAACCTTCGGAAAAGGAACAATACGAATGACCCATTGTGAATACATGTGTGTAGTACTAAGTGCAGGCTACTACGTGTACCATACTGTTAAGTCGCATGTGTAGTACTAAGTGCAGGCTACTATGCGTACTCAATGACCTCGATCACGTGTGTAGTACTAAGTGCAGGCTACTACGTGTATCAGATGGTGAGGTCACGTGTGTAGTACTAAGTGCAGACTACTACATGTACCGGATTGTTGTTCGCATGTGTAGTACTAAGTGCAGGCTACTATGCGTATCAGATAGCTTCGACTATAAGTATGGAAAGGGGGAAATATGTGTAAACAATGGTATATTTGTTATTTTTCCGTTGAGTTCAACGGGGAAAATCGATAAAGTGGTAATATGTGAAAGTTATTATAAGGTGGATATGTGAAAATTTATGTTTATGAAAATTTAGGAGCTATGTGCTCGACAATTGAGTGAATTCTGGTATAACAAAAAGGACTAGGTGAAATTATGCGAGAATGAATGTTAGAAATAAAACAGTGTTGGACAGCAGCAGTTACATGATTTTAAAATTTTACCAAAAATCGTGGAAGTTGAATAAAAATGAAAATGATATATGAAAATAAAGCTTAATGAGTCTATTTTCACATAAAAGAAACAGGGGAAGCAAAAGAATTCTATATTGTGTGATATTTGAACTCTTGTGAAACAGGGTCTGAATGAATTTGAGACCCCTTGTTCTGACTTTAGAAATTCACCATAAATTGTACAAAAATTATTAAGAGTCATACCTTATATGCATGGATTCCTTATTAAGTCTATTTTTAAGGGAAACAAGCACCATGGTTGTTGGAATTCTTTACAGGAATAAATTTGGTTCATAGTGTACAGGAGTCAGAGTAGTCGTACCCTGAAACAGGGGAGACTTTAACTAATAAACTGTACTAATTTTCCCAACCAAAAATTCTATAAAATAATTAGTAAGTATACATATGAGTCTAGTTTTAGGGAAAATTTACAGAATTGGATTTCGATTTTTTTATCTTGAGATATGATTTTTTTTAAAACCGGGACTCCAGAAAACAGCCTATCCTGAATATGTGATTATATACTAGTATGATTATTTTACTTTGATAAATTGAATATCAATTTCGTACTTACTTACTAAGCTATATGCTTACCTTCTTTTCTTTTTCTCTTCTTATAGAATTACTAAGCCAGCTCGAGATTTGGAGATCGTCGGAGACCCATCCACACTATCAATACTTTTTGGTACTTTGTAAACACTATTTTGGAATTATGGCATGTAAAGAGGGCTAAATCATTTTGTTATATGTCATAATTAATTTGTTTTAAAATATTACTTTTCAAATTTTAATAATTTACTTGTATTTATCTAGATCTGTTAATGTTATCTATTTTGTTCAAGCTAGAGGAATTAATTATGTAAGATCAGGTAAATGTGTGATTTCATGTTTTCGTGATCTGTAATATTCCGTACCTTGTTCCGGCTTAGAACATGGGTAAGGGGTGTTACATTTGGTAAACTAAGTTTGAAATGTGAGAATAATTGGATGTGATAATCGAAAGTGTGTACATTGTTGTTCCGTCAATTTGTATTCGAATATGAATATGTCTGATTCTGAATCTGAATCTGCTAAATTGAACTGATTACAAAATGTTCATTGATTATGTAAGTTTGGAAAATGGTTATGTTCAATTTTGTATATCTATACCGATAATATTATATGCATTTGTATCTGTGTTTGGGATCTGAATATGAAGTGAAGGAAGTTTGGTTTGGCAGTTTAACCGCATTATTTGATTTGGCAGTAAAACCACAATAATTCAAGTGGCAAACGACCACATAACAGTGTGATTTGGTTGGATGGGTCCGCCATAAACCAAAACTGGTGTGTAAAGGATGGAAGGGTCTAGTAAACCCTATTTGGTGTGATTGGGTGGACGAAGATGGTGTGTAGCGTTTGGATAGGTGGGATCACATTGCATTTGTTTTGGCATTCAAGTGTGTATTGCATATACGTTTGATTGTATTATTTGCGTATTGATTCACTTATTCAACGTGTATGAACATCGTGTATTATTCGAGATTTTTCTTATGTTTGGGCGGTTGTTGAAATCGCTTGTTTTCATATATTTTGGAATCACACTGAGATTTCGTACCGCACTTCCCTAGTTTTCTCTCTTTCAGGTAAACCTAGTGGATTAGTCTTGGACTCAACGGATCAGATGATCTCAGAGTATTCCGTTCTAGTTTGATTCAAATAAGTTTTTCTATCGTATTTTGATCTAGTTCAGTTGGTTTTGTAAATAAATTTAAGTAAACTACAGTATGAGATTTTCGGTTTAAGTTAACTTAATTGTTTCCGTGCTTGATAGTTGATTAAAGTATGTTGGTTACTTGGAAAACTAGACAGTTTTAAGTGTTTGTTTGAAATTTTCAATTGACTATAAAAAGGTCATGCTTTTACATTGTATTACTTCAAAAATTAATATTACTAAGTCCATTTTGGTTTCAAAGTTATTAAAATTAAAAAAGTATCTTTATCTGGTTTTAAGGTATCTGAATGACAATTGGTTTTAAGCTATCTTGGTGGTCAATGTGACCTCTAGAATATGGTCGAAACTTCTAAACTGGGTTTTGGTTAAGTTTAACATATAATCAAATCATATAACATCTCAGCCATATATCAATCTAATTCATTTTAAAGGAAACATTTTAATACAATGCTCATGCTCAATTCAACATTTATCCATTTGAATATCAAACACATATAATTTCATTTTAATTTTTCATTTTACATTAACCACTTAACCCCGATGAACTCAAGTAAACGAACTCAGATACATAAGTAACTACATCACACAAATTGCTCGTCTGAGTTAAATATATATTTGTGTCAGGTTACTAGTCCAAGATAAACCTTTATAACAACACATCCAATTGCTTGTCCAAGTTGAATATATATATGTCAAGTTACCATTCAGGCTAAATGTGACACCCCTAATCCTTATCTGTTGCTAGAACAGGGTTACGGAGCATTACCAGACTTTACAGACTAATTACGAATATTTCATTACCTTTATTATACAAATCAAGAATCAATCTTATAATCCTCATATTATCCCTTAGATGGGCCCTCGAGGCCCAAAATACACTTTAGAAGTAAATCGAGACTAAATCGGACACTCAGGGAATTTTTCCCAAAATCTTAATTTTTTCTTAGGAGTAGGGGACACACGCTTGTGTCTCAGGCCACGTAAGCATTCTATGTGAAGCACACGTCCGTGTCCCAGCCCGTGTCCTTACCTGTGTTACTCTCTAACTTGGTTCACACGACCAACCACATGCCCTTGTGCTAGGCCGTGTGCTAAAACATGGGCATTCTGTTTTGAAATTTTAAGGTGCAGGGGACACACGGTCAGATTACACGTCCATGTGCATGGCCGTGTGTCACACACGGCTGAGACACACGCCCGTGTTTCTGCCCATGTGGACAAAAATAGGCCATTTTAAGGCCACTTTTCTCACCCTTTTTAACATCAACCTACACACAACATTTAAATACACTAATATATCTCAACCAAGCAATCAAAACAACCAATACATGTTCTAAACATAATATAACATTACATATACATCAATTACTTATACTTACCTATTTAACTCATTTCGTTGATTTATCAAATTCTACTACTAATTACACACATACAAACATTTAAGATTCACAACCACAATTCAAATTATTTCATTGCCAAACCAACCCTATACATGCTATATAAACCAAAATTTACATTTCAAAAACTACCAGATTAAATTGGATAGTGTGGCTTGATGTGTTGATTTGATCTCCCGATCACACGTTAATCTGCAAGAACATAAAACAACACGAGTAAGCTTAATAAAGCTTAGTAAGTTCAATAGATTAAACTTTGATATTACCGAACTTAATATAATAAACTAAATTGTAAATAAATCATATATTCTCCCTGTCAAATACAACATAAGTTAACAAACATACTTCCTTCAGATCAATATCATTAATAATCAATTTATCTTTCAATTCATTCACATAGGTTTTTTACCAATTCTTACTGAATCAAGGTATGGCTTACGAATATGAGTACATCGTTTTCTTTATGCCATAGTCCAACTATGGTATTACACATGCATTGCCATGGTCCAGCTGTAATACCCTGAAAATATTTACAGTAAGATATTATCCTTAATATAGTAAAATAAGGAAATAAAGTGAAAAAAAAAAAGAAAAAAAAAAGAAATTTTGAGATATGTCAATATTGAGAAGTATATTATGATATATTAATTCAAGAAAAGGACTAAATTGTAAAAGTGAGAAAAGTTTTGTTGCACAAGAGTAAATACTCAAAATTTGAGGGGTTAAAGTGTAAATATGAAAAATTTGAAGGACCAATAGTGTAAATATTTTAAGAGTGGAATAATCTAGAAACTAAGGAAAATGGATGAATTAGGACCAAATTGAATAGATGAAGAAACTATGAGGGACTAAATTGTAATTTTACCAAATTAAATGATGACTTAAGGATGGAATTTTAAAAGATAATGAAGGGCAAAATGGTCAATTGGAAGAGAGAGAAATCTAGAAAGTAATAATGATGCTAGAGATATTTTGATATTTTATAATTATTTAATTAGATAAATATTATTTTATTAATATTTTAATAAGATATTTTATTATTATTTTATTAGTATATAAAGAAAGAAAGATGAGAAATTCTCATCCATATTTCCATGCACTAACGTGAGAGAAAGAGAGGAAGAAAGAAAGTTTTGCTTTCTTTACAATTTAGTCCTTTTACCAAAAATTCACCATTTTCACCCAAAAATCAAATGAATTTCCATAGCTACCAAGAGAGAAAAATGTTAAGGAGACCATGGAGAGTTAGAATATCAAGTTGGGTTCAAGAAATAGAAGCTGGAGGAGAGAGAAAATCAAGTTAAAGATTAGTATCAATAGAACAAGGTAAGTATATCAAGATTTCAATATGTTTTTAAGTTTGTTATTATTGACAAAGCATGGAAATAATGTTATAGTAGAGTTTTCTTACATAAGGTCCTATGTTCATGATATGTTAGTGAAGAGAAAATAAGAGAAAGTGATGAGAAATGGTGTAGAAAAAGAAAATAAGGGTGTTATAACATGGTAATTAATATCTTGTACTAAAACAGTTTTGGACCGCAACAGTAGTCTAACTTTGAAAAATCATCAAAAATTGTAGAAATCTAATTATAGGATAAATAAAATATGAAATTAAAGCTTATTAAGTCTAGTTTCTTATAGAAGAAATTATGTAAGCAATGGAATTCTAAATCATGAGATATGATGAATTTTGTGAGACAAGGTCAGAATGATTTCGGGTTCCCCTGTTCTGACTTTGTAAAATCATAAAAAATTGGATAAAAATAATTAGGGGTTTAAATTTATATTTATAATCCTGAATGAGTCTATTTTCAATATAAACAAACGGGAACATCATTTGAATTCTGTACAAGGAGATAATTAATTTTTAGTGAAGAAGGGTCAGAACTATTAGACAGCAGAATAGGGGTAATTTTAAAGAATAAACTGTACTTATTGGATAAACTAAAAATTCTAAAAATTTTATGGTAAGAAGATATATGAGTCTAGTTTCAGGGAAAATTAGCGGATCTTAATTTTGAGTTCTATAGCTCCAGATATAAATAATTTAGTGACCATGATGCAGATAGATAGCTTGAATATTCATAAAAGTAAATAATAAAAATTATGGATAATGTTACTTACAAGTGTATTATCTACATTAAGGATGTAGAATGGAGAGGAGGAGGAGGAAAAATATGTATGAATATTCATCTAGCATGGCTAATTTGCATATTTTAGGCTTAGAGACTAAATTGAATAAAAGTAAAAGTTTTGGGGCAATTTTTGTAAAAATGTCAGAAATGACCAAATTGCATGAAATGGATTATTTTATTATTTAAATTAAAAAATTGAATGAAATTATTAATTTAGTTCAAGATCGGGGGAAAACATGTTTTAGGGATTAAATTGAAAAGTGTTGAAATCATGGAAAATTCGATATTTTATAGAATTCATGGATTTATTATCAATATATATGATAATAATAGCTGGAAATAAGGATTAAATTGCAAGAATTTTATTTTCCCGACCCTAAGGATGAAATCGTCATTAATTAAAAGTTTAGGGGCAAAATGGTAAATTTTGCCTAAAGCATTAATTAAATGCATTAGAATATGAAATGAATGAAAATGATGATCAAATTTATTTATAAAGATCCGAATGACTCAAATATGAGACTCGATCGTGAAAAGAAAAGATATCGGATTAATGAAATTATAAACACAAACAAGCAATGAGGTAAGTTTGTGTAACTTGAATCATATTTTAAATACTTGAAATATGTGGTTATATGATGAAAATATGATTTGAATGTTCAATTCATGATATTTGATGAAATATTGATAATACTCAAATAAATTGAAAATAAATCCCGGTTGAATGAAAAGGAAAATTCGATGGATCTCGAAAAGGAATTGTGGTAAAAGGATCTAGCCGGACGGGTGATCCTATCTGATATAGCCCTCCAGAAGAATATGTGTAAAATGGATTTAGCCCGGACGGGTAATCCGAATCGAGAGTCCGGATTTGCCTGGGTGGTAATTGAGATCCAAACTCATCAAAGTAATTGTCGTTTGAGGATTTAGCTTGGTGGTAATCCCGACAATACTCTATGAGTTTATATTACGAGAGGATTTAGCCTGGTGGTAATCCCATTGTAAAGATGAGGTTCATGAGTGTGCTCTCGATATGAAACGTGTAAGACCATGGTTAAAAGATACCATGACAACTGATATGAAATGTATAAGACCATGGTTGAAAGATACCATGGCAACTTTGATATGAAATGTATAAGACCATGGTTGAAAGATACCATGGCAACCTGATATGAAATGTGTAAGACCATGGTTGAAAGATACCATGGCAATGTGATATGAAATGAACAAGACCATGGTTGAAAGATATCATGGCAACATGATGAGAAAAATGAGTAAGACCATAGTTGAAAGATACTATGGCATCATGTCAAAGATAAATAAGACCGTGGATGGGAGATGCTATGACATCTGTTGAACAATTGATATTCAGGTAATATGTATCAGATGACGAATGGTTATATGAAATGGTTGTGTGTAATGTTTACAAGAACTGGTCATATGGAAATGTATGTACAAAATAGTTGTATGAAATAATTATGAAGATAGATAAAAGAAATAAGTATGAGTACATGGAATATAATTTATGTTAAGTTTGATATAAGCTATTATCGGAATAAATATACATAAAATATATGGAAATGATAAAGCATGAAATATTAATATAATGAAATGAATCATTTATGCTTATGAAGAAACGGTAAGAGCATGATATGTTTCATGACATGTACATATATGATTATCTTTGATATGTTGATACAAGAAAATTATGTAAGTTGAGACTATTATTGAACTCAAGTACGATATGTCGAGAAAATAGTTATATCAATGTTGAATTTATATGAGATATGTGCAGTACACTAACAACAATGTTATTCTTGTTTGATGCTTATACAAGTACTAAATCTGTTGATTGAATGGTAATATATTTATTTATATGATGCATTGAATCGGTAAGCATTTAAAATTTTTTTTAAGTGATCTGCAAATGGTAGTAATGCTCCGAAACCCTGTTCTGGCAACGGATACGGGTTAGGGGTGTTACATTTAGTGGTATCAGAGCTATGGTTTAGTCGGTTCTCGGACCAAACGTAGTATATGTGAAGTCTAAAAACACATGTCATTATAATATGTGATAGTATGATATCTCCGACTACGATGAGATTTGTTTTACTATTAAAATGAGATGCTTTCGACCCAAGATAATTACGATAATGCTAAAAACGATACTCGTGTATATGAGTAAAAAGTTGATTAGAATCAATCGAATTCATAAAGGTATGAATAAATACATGTCGATGATGAATGTTATGTGTATTATTAAAAGTAAATTATATTGCTACATGAAATATTGTGCTGATGACTAAATTACAAAATATATAAAATTGGTATATGAAATACATGATAAGTATTATTAGTAAATTGTGGATGAATAGTGAATTTTGAAAAATATTACATGTATTAAAGGTAGAGAAGACATAAATAAACGGATTATTGGTACAAGGATTAAATTGTAAAGCATGTAAAAGCATTATGCGAAAGGTGTAAAAGTGATATGCGTGCATGAAATAATTTGCCCAAGTAGACAAGATTAGAACTACTAGGATATTAAGGGACCTCAGCATGCTCTCTGATTACTAGCAAGTTAGTGCTCTCTGATTATTAGCACATTCAGCACATTCGTACTCTCTGTATAGCACTTTAGTGTTCTCTGTTTAATAGTGCATAATAATGCACCTCTCTGTATAAGTCCCGTATATCCAAAGTGTTCTATCTAGTCCACTGGGCCTCTACTAAGTAAAAAGTAAACAATTTTAGATTCTGAGTAAAATGATTATCTCGAGTAAAAATGTTAGTTATGATAAAGCGAGAACTCGTAAAAAGTGCGGATAAATGTTTTATAGTACTTGAGAATGATAAATGTTATATGAGTAAATACATGAAAATTAAATTATGAGGTTTTACGATCTATACCCCTTTACTAATACTGAGTTATATGCAATCTATACTAGTCAATAGATTGGTGAAAAAATTGCAAACATATTTGAATATAGCCATTATAAGCTGGGTATATTATATTAAATTTTGGGGTTTTATATGGGTATCATATATATCTTGATATTTTCAGAGGAATATGGAACTGTTCATATTTGGATACTATAATCAATATATGGAAAGGTTGGATAAATATGCTAATAGACGTAAATTATCATAAGTCCGATTGATTCACAAGTGCTACTACTCTATTTTTCTTTGGTTTTCCAAGCCAATATATGTGATAGAACACTTGATAATAAGATTCATACGATATTATTTTCCATTTCATTTGGTAGAAGCTCTGAAAGGCAAATGTGAAATAGTGTATTGAAAATAAATTGTGAAATGAAAGGATAGAGAATAGATATAAATGATAAACTGGGTAAATATGTACAAAAAGAAACTATAGAACTATAGAAATAATGAAATTCATGATCAAAAGAAAACAAGAAAATTTCGAGGACGAAATTTCTTTTAAGGGAGAGAAAAATGTAATACCCTGAAAATATTTACAGTAAGATATTATCCTTAATATAGTAAAATAAGGAAATAAAGTGAAAAGAAATTTTGAGATATGTCAATATTTAGAAGTATATTATGATATTATTAATTCAAGAAAGGACTAAATTGTAAAAGTGAGAAAAGTTTTGTTGCACAAGAGTAAATACTCAAAATTTGAGGGGTTAAAGTGTAAATATGAAAAATTTGAAGGACCAATAGTGTAAATATTTTAAGAGTGGAATAATCTAGAAACTAAGGAAAATGGATGAATTAGGACCAAATTGAATAGATGAAGAAACTATGAGGGACTAAATTGTAATTTTACTAAATTAAATGATGACTTAAGGATGGAATTTTAAAAGATAATGAAGGGCAAAATGGTCAATTGGAAGAGAGAGAAATCTAGAAAGTAATAATGATGCTAGAGATATTTTGATATTTTATAATTATTTAATTAGATAAATATTATTTTATTAATATTTTAATAAGATATTTTATTATTATTTTATTAGTATATAAAGAAAGAAAGATGAGAAATTCTCATCCATATTTCCATGCACTAACGTGAGAGAAAGAGAGAAAGAGAGGAAGAAAGAAAGTTTTGCTTTCTTTACAATTTGGTCCTTTTTACCAAAAATTCACCATTTTCACCCAAAAATCAAATGAATTTCCATAGCTACCAAGAGAGAAAAATGTTAAGGAGACCATGGGGAGTTAGAATATCAAGTTGGATTCAAGAAATAGAAGCTGGAGGAGAGAGAAAATCAAGTTAAAGATTAGTATCAATAGAACAAGGTAAGTATATCAAGATTTCAATATGTTTTTAAGTTTGTTATTATTGACAAAGCATGGAAATAATGTTATAGTAGAGTTTTCTTACATAAGGTCCTATGTTCATGATTTGCTAGTGAAGAGAAAATAAGAGAAAGTGATGAGAAATGGTGTAGAAAAAGAAAATAAGGGTGTTATAACATGGTAATTAATATCTTGTACTAAATCAGTTTTGGACCCCAACAGTAGTCTAACTTTGAAAAATCATCAAAAATTGTAGAAATCTAATTATAGGATAAATAAAATATGAAATTAAAGCTTATTAAGTCTAGTTTCTTATAGAAGAAATTATGTAAGCAATGGAATTCTAAATCATGAGATATGATGAATTTTGTGAGACAAGGTCAGAATGATTTCGGGTTCCCCTGTTCTGACTTTGTAAAATCATAAAAAATTGGATAAAAATAATTAGGGGTTTAAATTTATATTTTTAGAATCCTGAATGAGTCTATTTTCAATATAAACAAACGGAAACATCATTTGAATTCTGTACAAGGAGATAATTAATTTTTAGTGAAGAAGGGTCAAAACTGTTAGACAGCAGAACAGGGGTAATTTTAAAGAATAAACTGTACTTATTGGATAAACTAAAAATTCTGAAAATTTTATGGTAAGAAGATATATGAGTCTAGTTTCAGGTAAAATTAGCGGATCTTAATTTTGAGTTCTATAGCTCCAGATATAAATAATTTAGTGACCATGATGCAGATAGACAGCTTGAATATCCATAAAAGTAAATAATAAAAATTATGGATAATGTTACTTACAAGTGTATTATCTACATTAAGGATGAGGAATGGAGAGGAGGAGGAGGAAAAATATGTATGAATATTCATCTAGCATGGCTAATTTGCATATTTTAGGCTCAGAGACTAAATTGAATAAAAGTAAAACTTTATGGGCAATTTTGTAAAAATGTCAGAAATGACCAAATTGCATGAAATGGATTATTTTATTATTTAAATTACAAAATTGAATGAAATTATTAATTTAGTTCAAGATCGGGGGAAAACATGTTTTAGGGATTAAATTAAAAAGTGTTGAAATTATGTAAAATTCTGATATTTTATAGAATTCATGGACTGTTATCAATATATATGATAATAATAGCTGGAAATAAGGATTAAATTGCAAGAATTTTATTTTCCTGACCCTAAGGATGAAATCGTCATTAATTAAAAGTTTAGGGGCAAAATGGTAAATTTTGCCTAAAGCATTAATTAAATGCATTAGAATATGAAATGAATGAAAATGATGATCAAATTTATTTATAAAGATCCGAACGACTCAAATATGAGACTCGATCGTGAAAAAGAAAAGATATCGGATTAATGAAATTATAAACACAAACAAGCAATGAGGTAAGTTTGTGTAACTTGAATCTGTATTTTAAATACTTGAAATATGTGGTTATATGATGGAAATATGATTTGAATGTTCAATTCATGATATTTGATGAAATATTGATAATACTCGAAATAAATTGAAAATAAATCCGGTTGAATGAAAAGGAAAATTTGATGGATCTCTCAAAAGGAATTGTGGTAAAAGGATCTAGCCCGGACGGGTGATCCTATCCGATATAGCCCTCCGAAGAAGAATATGTGTAAAATGGATTTAGCCGGACGGGTAATCCGAATCAGGGTTTGGATTTAGCTCGGGTGGTAATTCAGATCCAAACTCATCAAAGTAATTGTCGTTGCGGGGATTTGCTTTGGATAGTAATCCCGACAATACTCTATGAGTTTATATTACAGGATTTAGCTTGACTGGTAATCCCCTTTGTAAAGATGAGGTTCGCGAGTGTGCTCTCGATATGAAACGTGTAAGACCATGGTTAAAAGATACCATGACAACCTGATATGAAATGTATAAGACCATGGTTGAAAGATACCATGGCAACCTGATATGAAATGTATAAGACCATGGTTGAAAGATACCATGGCAACCTGATATGAAATGTGTAAGACCATGGTTGAAAGATACCATGGCAATGTGATATGAAATGAACAAGACCATGGTTGAAAGATATCATGGCAACATGACAGAAAATGAGTAAGACCATAGTTGAAAGATACTATGGCATCATGTCAAAGATAAATAAGACCGTGGATGGGAGATGCTATGACATCTGTTGAACAATTGATATTCAGGTAATATGTATCAGATGACGAATGGTTATATGAAATGGTTGTGTGTAATGTTTACAAGAACTGGTCATATGGAAATGTATGTACAAAATAGTTGTATGAAATAATTATGAAGATAGATAAAAGAAATAAGTATGAGTACATGGAATATAATTTATGTTAAGTTTGATATAAGCTATTATCGGAATAAATATACATAAAATATATGGAAATGATAGAGCATGAAATATTAATATAATGAAATGAATCATTTATGCTTATGAAGAAACGGTAAGAGCATGATATGTTTCATGACATGTACATATATGATTATCTTTGATATGTTGATACAAGAAAATTATGTAAGTTGAGACTATTATTGAACTCAAGTACGATATGTCGAGAAAATAGTTATATCAATGTTGAATTTATATGAGATATGTGCAAGTACACTAACAATGTTCTTTGTTTGATGCTTATACAAGTACTAAGCTCGTTGATTGAATGGTAATATATTTATTTATATGATGCATTGAATCGGTAAGCATTTAAAATTTTTTTAAGTGATCTGCAAATGGTAGTAATGCTCCGAAACCCTGTTCTGGCAACGGATACGGGTTAGGGGTGTTACACCAGCCATGGTCTTACATTCGTAGTGCCATAACCTAGTTATGGTCTTATCATCAGAATGCCATAGCCCAGCTATGGTTTTACTTATAAATACTGTCATGGTCCAACCATTGTCTTACATTCATAGTGCCATATCCCCATTATGGTCTTATCCGTCAATTCATCCTTTACATTAATGTCATAGCCCAGCTATAGTCTTACATATAAACATTGCCAAGGTCCAACCATGGTCTTATCCATCAATTCATCTTTTGCTATAAAATGATTATACTCTATCTTGCGTTCTACTTGTTTTAAACATTCATTTCAATTTCATATTTTAATAATAAATAATAATTTCAATAATAAAAATATGAATAAATATATTATATTATTCATAAATTAATAAATAATCACAAAAGCTTAACCATATGAACTTACTTGAGCTGAATTGTAAGTTTGTAGTAGTTAGGGACTATTCTGCTAATTTTCCTTTTTCTCGTTGATCTACGGGCTCTTAATCTATAATGTAAAATTATTCATTCATTAATATATTTCAATTTCAATTCACTTCACAATTAATACTCCTCAATTTTTGAAATTACACAATTAGCCTAACTTTTACAATTTTTACAATTTAGTCCCTCACCAAATATCCTATCAATTGAGCTAATTTTTCTCAATTGACAATTTATCTTAGGATTATAAGTTATTTCACAGCATTTGACAAACATAATTTAATGCCAAACCCTAAGATTTAATCTTTTTCACAATTAGGTCCTAAAATCAATTTCTATTGAAATTTCTTGATAAAATCATCATATAACAAAATTAAAGCTCAAATCCATGATAATTCATCTTAAAAATTCAGAAATCATCAATGGTAACTTTTAAAATTACCCATAAAATAAAAAACTAATGAAATAGCTAGTTGGACCTAATTGTAAAAGTCTTAAAAACACAAAAATTACAAGAAAAAAGCAAGAATTGAACTCACTTGTAGCAAAAATATGAAAAAAGAAAGCTTATAGGGACTCTTCTATGGGGTTTTTGGCTGAAAATTCATGAAGAATTGTCTAAATTTCTTTTAATTGTTGTTTTATTTATTTATTTTTACAAAAATTCTAATTTTGCCCTTATTTCACCTAATTTTCTGATTTTTTTCTTGCTACTACCGCCTTAGCCATCCTCTTTGGGCTAATTTTCCCTTTTAGTTCTTTCTTATTTACTACTTGAGCTATTTAATCATTATTTCTTTAATTAACAAGTCTTGCTCCTTTTTCAATTTAGTCCTTTTTAATTAATTAACTATTAAAACGTTAAAATTTTCTAATGAAACTTTACTAATAACTCAATGACACTCTGTAAATATTTATAAAAATATTTACGGCTCAATTTATGAAATATAGGTCTCGATACCTCGTTTTCGAAATCACTTAACCTAATAATTCATTCTAAAACACAAATCATTTAATTCAAAAGTTTTCCTAAAATCACATTTAACTCATAAATAATAAATAATAAATAATAAATAATAAAATTTTTAAACTCACTCGTCGAATTTAGTAGTCTTGAACCACTATTTCCAACACCATTGAAAATTGAGCTGTTACACTAAACCTTTAAAACAATATCAGGTTACCAATCTAGGTTAAACCTGTGTCACATGTATTTTCGAGTTTGCAACAAATGTTGGATCTTGGTAATATTTGTAACCAATCATGTGCAAGCGCGCACAAAACCCTATAAGCATGCAATTGTATCCTAACCTTTACTATGTTCACCTAGGAACCTTTTAACATATATACAAAAATCAAATACACAACAACATAAACACATTTATACCATATGAACTTATCTGACAAAAACAACAAACAAGTTAAATCTTCAAAGACCAACCGACAATTTTGGCTTTTGTCCGATTATCTTTGGTTTGATCCAATTCTTAATCTAAGCAATTATTTTAGACAATTCATTAATACCAAACACTTATACATTGTATTATGATATGAATGAACGTACGAAACTTTATTTTTTGATACCCCTAAAAATTTGCATTTTATTCAATTCAGCTCTGAAACCAAAATAACTATTTCTTTCAATTTTGAGCTTCAATTTTGAAACCAATTTCAATTACATTCATTGCAGACCCTCTAATATCTATTATTACCAAAATTTCACATCAATTGTACATTTTATTCACTTTAGTCCTTATGAACAAAACTAACAATTAAACTTTACAGTCTAGTTCTTTTTCACATCTAAGCTTAAAATCTATCAATTTAATACTAATTTATTCAAGAAATAATCAATGAAAACTTTTAAAAACTTTAACAGTTTTATAAATTGGTACATGGGCTAGCTAAATCAAGCTCTCATGACCTCAAAAATACAAAAATTACAAGAAAAAGACTTGAATTACCTTAACAATTGAGGATCGAATGTTTGTAGCTCTCATAATGGTTTTTCTTTAGGTTTTCACAAGCTTGGACGGTTGAAGTGGTGAGAAAGATGAAAAATTTCCACTATTATAACCTTTTATACTTAGTTTATGTAACAGCCTAATTTTCAGTGATGTCGGAACAGTGATTCCAGATCACTAAATCCGAAAAATGAGTAGGAAATATTATTAATTTAATGAGTATAAATTAAATGTGAAGTTAGGAAAAATTTTGAAATAGTGAATAGTGTACTAAAAATAAATATTAAAATAATTAGAATCGAAAACGAGGTATCGAGGCCTCGGGAATTTTAAATCGAGCCATAAATATTTTTGTAAATATTTATGGAGTGTTAATATGTTAGTATTAAAGTTTCGTCAAGAAATTTTAAAGTTCTGATAATTAATTGAACAAAAAGGACTAAATTGTATCAAATGCAAAATTGTAGGAAATGATTAAATAGCTTAATTGATAAAAGAAAGAGGGTTTAAAAGGAAAATAGACCCAAGGTCTATTTGGGCTGGACGGTAAGGGCATGAAATCAGCAAGAAAACAAGGAGAATTAAGGGCAAAATTGGAAAATTGCAAAATTTACTTAATAAAGTTAGGACTAAAGTGGAATTATCTAGATTTCTCTTTATTTTCTGCATTCTCATCAGCAAAAACACCAGGAAAGAGTTCCCTCAAGCTGTTTTTTCATATTTTTACTGCAAGTAAGTTCAATTCTTGATTATTTCTTGAAATTTTTGTGTTTTTTTTACTTTTACAACTAGGTCCACTTGTTGAATTCATTAGTTTTTGATTCCATGAAAGAAATTGAAAGTTTCTATGAATATGTGCTGGAAGTATATGATGATTTGACATGGAATTAGAGCTTTAAATTTTTTATATGTTGATTTTATTGAAAGAATTGAATAGAAAGTGAATGTTTGGGACCTAAGTGTAAAAGAGTTTGAAGTTAGAGTGTTATGTGGAAATTCTGAATTTTAATAGTTATGAAATAACTTATAATGTTTAGTAAAAGTATTAATTGAGAAAATTATCTTAATTTAGGGGTTAATTGAGCAAGGACTGAATTGTATGAATTGTGAAATTTGGGGCAAAATGGAAATCCACATTTTGCAGTAAAACTGTTTTGGACAGCAGCAGTAGTCTAACTTTGAAAAATCACCAAAAATTGTAGAAATGGAATTAGAGGATGAATAAAATATGAAATTAAAGCTTATTGAGTCTAGTTTCTTATAGAAGAAATAATGTAAGCAATGGAATTGTAGATCATGAGATATGATAAATTTTGTGAGACAAGGTCAGAATGAATTTGAGATCCCCTGTCCTGACTTTAGAAATTCACCATAAATTGTAAAAAAATTATTAAGAGTCATACTTTACATGAATGGATTCCTTATTGAGTCTTTTTTTAAGGGAAACAAACAGCATGGTTGTTGGAATTCTTTACAAGGAGAAATTTGGTTCATAGTGCACAGAGGTCAGAGTAGTCGTACTCTGAAACAGGGGAGACTTCAATGAATAAACTGTATTAATTGGCCTAAGAAAAAATTATGAAAATTTTATGGTAAGAAGATATATGAGTCTAGTTTCAGGAAAAATTATCGGAATTTAATTTGGAGTTCTATAGCTCCAGATATAAATAATTTAGTGACTATGACACAGATGGACAGCTTGAATATTCACATAAGTAGATAGTGAAAATTATGGATAATGTTACCTACAAGTGTGTTGTTTATACTAAGGATGTGGATGGAGAGGAGGAGGAGGAAAATATACAAAAATATATGAATGACTCGTGTATAAATTGATCACATGCCCGATTATAATCAACAAGTGTTGGATTAGAAATGATATAATGTTTTATTTGGAATATTTATTATGAAATTATGATTATCGTTATAATAGAAAAATTGAACTTGTGAGTTTATATGGCTAAATTTTAGTGATTATTTTTTTATTTTATGAATTTCATGATGTGTTATTTCATATGTATTGATGATAAAACCGTGAATAATATAAAAGCATGAAAATTGAATAAATGATCAAATTGAGCATTTCAGTTCGATGTGACAGATGATGAATTGAAGGAAAAGACCATGGTTGGACCATGGCAACAAGTGATAAGTGATAGCTTCGCTACACTTATCCGATCAGAGAACAAGTGAAAGTGATAAGTGATAGCTTCGACTACACTTATCTGATCAATGACAAATGAAAAGTGAAAAGTGGTAGTTTGGCACCGATCGGTGAAAAGTGGTAGCTTCGCTGCACGATTAGTGAAAAGTGGTAGCTTCGCTGCACCGATCGATGAAAAGTGGTAGCTCGGCCACGATCGATGAAAAATGGTAGCTCAAGCACCGATCGATGAATAGTGGTAACTTCGGCTACAAGTGACAAGTGACAAGTGATTTTCGTATATGACCATATCTGGGATATGGCATCAGTGAGATATGTGATTCGTGTAAGACCATAGCTGGGCTATGGCATCGATATGTGATATGTGATTACGTGTAAGACCATAGCTGGGCTATGGCATCGATATATGAATATGTGTAAGACCATAGCTCATTATGTGAAGATGTAAGACCATAGTTGAACTATGGCATCGAGAAAACGAAGTACTCAATTCCGTAAGATGTTCACTAATTTGAAAAAGTTTGGTAAGTATTACATGGAATTATGTGATATAAGGAAATACGAGTTGATGAGACGTGAGCATAAAACTTGTTTGATGAATGAGTTCATTTGTGATTATATATTTCTATGCCTTGAGTGTATTATCCGTATGAATTGATATTCCAAATGAGTTAATGAGAAAACTTCTAGTATGAAATAATCTGAGTTCGAAACAAAATATCATGAAAACGTACTTGAAATACATTGGTATGTCTTGTATATGCTATTTGAATTCATAAATGTGGAAAGTAAATGTATGTGGAAATATGAGATGATGATATCTGTACATGGAATTTATTGATGAATACGTACATCCAAATTTATATGATAGATTTTAGTGAACATTGAAATTGCGCTCAATAAGTGATTTGACAATTTAAAATCGTGATTGGTAGGAAGAGTTAATGAATTGCATATTTATGAATTGTTACACGTATTTGTCTGAAATACGAGGAAGTGATGGTAATTGATACATGGAAATATGAAACTATGATATATATAAAAACATGGAATATATTTGATAAATGTGTTCATTCATAATTATGGAATTTATGTACCTCATGTGTGCTATTTGCATAAAGATGATATCTTAAATACTTTGGTGCCAAAAGCTTAAATATGAAATAGTATGAAATCGAAACAAATTGTTATGAAAATGTATTTAAATTATCTGTAAGTGTTTCGTGCTTCTCGATAATGCCTCGTACTCTATTCCGACGACGGATACGGGTAGGGGGTGTTACAATTTAACTTTAAATAATTAAGTTTAATTAATTTAATCTTATTTAAGCTTAATCTAATCATATATATACATTACATCCCACTAACTCATGTTGGTAACAGGTTTAATTGCCATTTTGGATCTTTTGCTAATTACAATTTAAGTCCTTAAGCCTTTAACCAATTAAAAATTATATCAATAAGATTTTTACAATTTAGTCCTTGTACCTAAATTAAACAATTAATAGACAAAATTGAACGGTCAAACTTTAATAAAATTTTATACCAACCTCGTAAATATTCATATTTAATATTTATGGGCCCCAGTTTATGAAAATGGGGTTTCAAAACCCCTTTTTTTGACACCACTAAAAATGAAGTTGTTACAACCTTGCTTGAAACATTAGTTGCATATTATAAAACAAATAGAATCAATAAGCACACATATATACAATGCACCATCAATACAAATTCAAAATTTACATTCCTCTTTTATCATTTGTGTACAAACTCATTTCCTACATGATTTTTTCCTTTTCCTCCAAGCCATCCCAAATTTGCTTCAGATGTTAAAGATTGAGTTGATGAAGGACTAGATAGAAGGGCAACAGTGGTTGCTGAAAACGCTATTAGGTCTTGTGGTCCAGATTGGCAAATAGTAAACATTTGATGACTCTACATAATATAAACAAATGTTAGCTAAATTTTTAAATAAATTATAAATATTTTTTTATGTTGCAATTGATGTTGTAGCTAGCAATTATAATTGGCACTAACATAAAAAAAAATTATATCATGTATGTATTTTGTGCCAAACAACATGCACAAAGGCTACCAAATAGACACATATATTGACTGTAACACCCCTTACCCGTGTCCGATGCTGGGATAGGATACGAGGCATTACCGGACTTAAATACAAGCAAACATACAAAACTAGGTAGTAAAATTTCGTTTAAATTAAATTCATTCATACATATGCAAATTGTCCCTTATATGGGCCTACGAGGCCCAAAACAAACATTGGGAGTAGTTCGGGACTAAACCAAGAACTTTAGAAAACTTTAGAAAACTTAGAAAAATTTCATGAAATAGGATCACACGTCCGTGTGGGTAGGCCGTGTGGTCACACAAGCCCGTGTGGCTTGGGACACACCCATGTCCTCAGCCCGTGTAACTCTCTGTTTATGACGTCATTAACACAATTAGGGTCACACGGCCAAGTCAGACGCCCTTATGCTTAGGCCATGTGGTGAATTAAATTCCAAAAATTAAGTGTAGACTTCACACGGCCTGGGCATATGCCCATGTCTTGAGGACGTGTACTTCACACGGCTGAGACTCACGGTCGTGTCTCTGCCCGTGTGTTTACTACTAAGTGTTCTATTTTGCTTAATTAGAGTTCAGAGGACACACGGCCGGATCACATGCACATGGGCAGAACTTGTGTCACACACGGCCGAGACACATGCCTGTGTGTCTACCCGTGTGGACAACTTTGAGGCTATTTTCCGAGCCATTTGCCACCCTTAAATGCTCACTCACTTATACATTTTTGATAGTATGCAACATAGCATATTTAGTCACTCAAATACTCACAATTATGATTGATCCATGACTTTGTAATGTCAACATATCACATGCTCAAACCATCATGCTTTCATATGGCATTTCACACAAATTTCATATTTATTTAACCTTAATAACCTACTTTCAAGTTACCCAATTATACCATAGCTATGGTCATACTTATTAGTCCTAATTCATTCATTAAGCATATGTGCCATTTATCAAATCCATTACCAACAAGCAACCACCAACCACATCACAAAGCATAAACACATTGCATGCATGCATAAATAATTAGGGTTACAACCTAAGAAGCAAATATAAGCCATATCTCATGGCCTTATACAAAATGAATCATAATATCATAATGAGCCAACTCATTTAGCTAATCAATATGACACATAAAAAAATGACCAAGTCCCCTATACATGCCATACTCAAAATGTTGAGACTAACTATACCTAAATGTCCAATTGATAGTGTGATCGAATCTCCGCCGTCCTTCGATCCCCAAGCTAGCTTGGCAACACTATAAAAGATAGAAAGGAAGGGGGTAAGCATTAAAGCTAAGTAAGTCCATATGCAAATAACATGCTACCTGAACAAGTATTTAACATACACATAACATAATGAACATAAATTTGTATTTCATTAAATCACTTAAACTTACTCATCACATAAACAACCTTGTCATAAGTTCATTACATACCAAGGCATTACTCATGAGTTCAGTATACATACCTATATCAACTTATAACATAATCTCTATCAACTTATAACATAATCTCTTACTCATTCATCTCATTAACTTACCCCTTGGGTCTTCTGTCAAGTTACTCGATAATTTACCCGTTGAACACTTGGAATATTATTGGATACACGGAAGGCTCGCACATAAGTGCCACATACGTAGCTAAAGCTACCTCATATCACATAACACATAAAAGCTCATTCTCGAGCTACTCATGGGTCTGCTCACACAAGCTGTCGGTCAGGACGTAGTTACACAAGCTGATCACACAAGCTGTCAAGTATCCGCAACACATGCCGGACTACCCAGCCACCTGTAGGACGTACGAGACCAGCACCCGGAACTACATAAACATATATCACATATCTCATTAGCTCATAAATCACATGGTTCCTAGTGACATGTCACTTATATCCTAAAATATTCCTAAGGTTCAAACTGGATTCTTCGATATCACATATCTGTCAAGCTTGCTCGTAATGTCGATCTCAATGTCCATAATACCACTCACTTACTCATGAAGCAACTAAAGCATAACTCATAATAGCATTAAAGAATTTGAATTCACATAATACTTAAGCATCGAAAATATAACATAACATCACATTATTTTTATATGAACTTACCTCGGTACAAAATGATGAAAACGAGCCTATTCTTCGTAAACCTTGCTTTTTCCTCGATCAAGACACGAATCACGTTTTTCTTGATCTATAATGTCAAATTTAACTTATTTAATACATACATTGTTCGAATCGACCCATAACACATACTTTGGTAAAATTACCTTTGTACCCCTAACTTTTCACTTATTTACAAATTAGTCCTTAGGCTCGTAAAACAAAATACATGCATTTTCTTTGTTACCCAAGCCTAGAAGATTCATATTCCTACTCCTATCAGCCCATATTTTTTTTATTTCACATATTTACTACCCATTTTATAACTTTTACAAATAGGTCCTTTTTAGGTGTTTTCATGCAAAATCACTTTGTAATAGATGTTTATCACACATCAAACTTTCATATTCTTCCATTAAACATCAAAATACATGCATGTCACACATGGGTAAGTTTTTGAACATGAACCCTCACTCAAAATAATGGTAGAAATAGCTAGATCGTTTGATGACAACTTCAAAAATGTAAAGAACATTAAAAATAGGGCTAGTATGCACTTTCTATTGAGCTTGAAAGTTGAAGAAACCCTAGCTATGGTGAGCATGGAAATTTCGGCCAAGGTAGATGATGATGGACAAGATTTTTGACTTATTTTCCCTTTTTATTCTTTTATTAACCAAATGATAAAAATGCCTTTAAGGCATTTCTTTCAAAATTTTCCTATTCATGCCCATTTTTGTCCAAAATTTTAAAACTTGGTCAAATTTCTATTTAAGGACCTCTAATTAATAATCCATAGCAATTTCATGCTTAAAGCTTCTAGAACTCAAGTTTTGAAACTTATTCAATTTAGTCCCTAACTTCAAATTGGACACTTTAGGCATAAAATTTCTTCACGAAAATTTCACACAAATATGCATTCATATCATGGGTCATCAATTAATCATAAAATAATTATTTCTACTTCGGATTTGTGGTCTCAAAACTACTGTTCCGACTAGACCCTAATTCAGGATGTTACATTGATTAGCATATAATCAAACAAACAAAAATCAAGATAAAAGAGATGAGATGAATTGGTGTAAGATGATTAACCAAATCCACTTTTAGCATTTACTTCCAAAGCTTTTGCCAATGTTTTAGCTAACAATTAGTTAGCTTCAAGACATTTGGCACTTAAAAAGAACATCACCAGCCATATGAAGAGAGAAAAAGATAATATCAAGATTTTCCCTAAAAATAAGTAGGTGTCCGACCTAGCTTATGAAAGAGATTTCTAATAGAAAAGTAGAAATAAGAGATTTGGCTCTCAAATTTTCAGTTTTAACTTATGCTATTGCAGCCCAAAAAGGATTCTTGACCTCTAAACAATCTCAGTCTATTATCCAGGTGTATTGTCAAACAATAAAAGCAAATAATAAGTTAATTAAACTAAACCATAACAACAAACCAAACCATCTACACAAAATGTCTCCAATATTAATCATTTTCGAAACCCACAATGAACAGACCAAAATTGAAAGTCCTATAATCAGCATCATAAAATCCTCAAATCAATTTCGAAATTGATTAAAAAAGCTCTTAACTCAAATAATATTTCATTACGAGAAGGGAAGGCAAATATAAAGCACAATGAGCCAATGTGAGTAGCATCACATGCTTAATACATTAGGAGCAAAACACCTACGATGACCCAAAAAGGAAAAGAAAAGAAAAGAAAAAACACACAAAGCAACAAAATATGGTTTCAAATAGGTAAAATAGTAAAATAAAAAATAAAAAATTAAGAATCCCTTTTGAAAACTAATCAACTTTACAAATTACAAAATAAAATGAATGAACTAAGGAATTTACCGGAGATAAAAAGGATCTCTTTTCTCTCCTCAATGGTTTAAGGATTTAGGTTCTCATTTGGATTTTCTTTTCTCCATAAAAAAATGCTTATATTTATGTTTGACTTTCAAAGAAATTTTTGAAATGATTTTTGGATAAACTAAGTTAAATGAATGTAATTAATTTATATTATATTATTAATTTTATAAATTTTAAAAATATAAAAAATAAATAATATAAAATATTAATTCATAATTGATCAATTTTCTTTATCTTAATTTCTTTATAAGCCATACTATTTATCAGGTAGGGATTTTTGTTGAATCAAACCAATTTGATTAAATGCAATTAGTATTTTTTAAAAAATTAATATTTAATTTAATTATAAAATATATTTATTTTCTTTTGGGTTTTGACATCTAAATTAAAAATAAATTTATATATTATAAATTAGATTACTAATATATTGATATTATCTTTATATATACTAGATTTTATCATAATCATGATGTTGGTGAACAAAAATATTTTATGTTGAAAAAATATTTATAAAAAAATATTAATAAATGATTGTTAGTGGAGTGGTAAAGGTTTTTTATATATATAAATTTGTTGATTTTGTGTTTGATTCTCAAATAATATTTTTTAAATTATTTTATTTGAATATTATATAAAAATATGAAAAAAAAAATGAAAATACCCTTATAATAATATTAATTACCCTTTAAGATATGAGTATTTTTAATAATTTTACAGCTAAGTTGGTGTCGAGTTGACTTGTGACACCAATTTAATCAGTCACTATATATATAGTATAGATAATTTTTACTAATTATTATATTTAAAATAAAATCATACTATATATAAAAATTATATTTATTCAATTATAAAAATTATATTTTTATTATTTTTAATTTATTCAACTATATTCAATGGTTTTATAGATTTATAATTTTATTAATTAATAATATATTCACATTAATATACTATCATCTTAATTAATATTTAATTAAAATATTATTATTATTATCATATAATAATACTAATAAATTGTAATTCCAATATCAATTTAGTAATACTATTAACAATAAATTATATTCTCTTTAGTTTAAACTTGTACTTTTATATACATTAGTCTCTAATGTTGCATGTGTTGCATGTAATTTTATGTGTTTAATTTTTAATTAATTTTTAAATGGCGTATTTTTAATTTTTGTTACCTATTGTTGATTTAAATATTAAACAAATTTAGAAATATATAAGAACGTAAATTATAATATTAATTTGAAAAAATTAAAAAAGGTAAAGCAACATGCACAATTATAATAATAGTTCATGATAAATAGGAAATATATTTAAACTAAATTAATAAATAAATTTAATAATAATTATTAAAAATAATTGTTAAAGTTTGACTTTCTTTTTAAAACAAACCCATAAAATATTTTTTTTACCTGCACCAAACAAATAACATATTATAAAAAAATTACTTTAAAAGTACTTGCTTCACATAATATAAACTTATAATTTAAAAAAAAATAATACCATAATATTATAATACCTAATTATCAATTAAAACAATCTTCGATCACTCTCCGATGTCTTTATTGTTATAATATGATTTATTATTGCCTCTTCAAAGAACCATTCCTTTAATTCTCCATTTTTATATAATTTTAACTTATTAGTGTTGAAAATGTCCCTTTCTTTTATCTGTATTTTTCTTAGATGCTACTTGATTGAATATATCTAATTATTGAATGCTATTTATAAAGCTAACCTTAAATTTTAATTAATATATAACTCTAATATTAATTAAGTGATAATTAAGATGCTTAGAGTTTTATTCAAATAATAACTCTGTTTGACATTAATAAAATTAACAAAATTTAAAAATACAATAACACTTTTTTTACGTCAATTTTTTAACTAATAATTATAAATTAAATTATAATTATAGTTGTCACAAATTTTTTTTAATATCTTATACTTAGAGTTCTATTCAAATAATAACTCTATTTTAAGATTAGCACAACTATTTTAATTAATAATTCTAAATTAAATTAAAAATGTTTTTAAAATTAATTTAGTAATATGATGAAAAGAAAGAGTATTCGGTAAAAGAACCATGGAGGCTCTTGTATTAGGAGTCAAATTGCATTTGCCCCATCTACTCAAAAATGGACAAACTAGTCCATGTACATTAGATTAAAGAGAAGATCGATCTTTTATGTTAAAAATTTTATCCATTTATACTATTAAAAATTGACATGGTTGACGGAATAACTAGATAATAACATGTGACGTGCCACCTCTACCTCATACTGATATACAAGGATCGATTTCATCCATTCATAAATTGATAATTTTTTTAACAAGAAGACGGATTTATTTTTTGATTTAGTATGTAAAGATGTTTCTGTAATACAATTATCGTCCTCTATGATAATTTTATGAGCATATTCTTATTAATTCAATTTTTTTTTTCCAAATTCGTATGGACTATAGATCAATTGTATGTAATCCGACGACAATTCAATAAAATAAATATATATTTATTAAAGTATTATAAAATTAAAATAAATTATATAATTTCAAAAATATAAAAGAATGTAAAGCAAATCAGCGCGTGGCGATAGAAAAACTAGTGGGTAGATAAATCATATAGTGAGGAAGGTTTGATGCGGTGAAGCGTGGTAACGGGGGCGTAGAGGATCTGACATAAATAAGTCATGTGCAGCAGGTTTTCAATTTCTTCACGAAACTCCTTTTTCTTTATAAATCAAAAACTTTTTTGTGGGGCAAATTGATAATACTCCAAATTAGATATAGTCATGATATGGATTACACATTATAAATAAATTATTTTTTTTAATAATCAAACTCATGTTAACTGGTGAAGTGAAATAATAGATTCAAAGAGATAATCATGAATAGTAAACTGACCTGCATAGTATTAAATAAAATAAAATATTAATAATGAATCCAGCTATTACCGAGTAATAAGTAAGAAGCCATCTCTGTTGACCCATGACTCGTGATTGGATCCACTTCTGTTTCTCACCTTTGCAAAGCGGCTGTATTGGTGCACATTTGAAGTCAACCATTCATTTACAAGTAGATTTCACTTAAAATTTTAAAGAAATCAATCATGATGCTTAAAGTTTCCAAAATATCTCTATCCACTGATTGAAACCATATTTCGGCTCAAACACAATTATCCAGTCATAAAATAAAGCATAGAAAACAAGTCACTTTCCCAACATTGAACCCAAAAAAACACATCATCTTCTGACCATCTTTTCAAATGGTTTAATCCAGTACATAATAATGGGGTAAGCGAGATTAATTTATTAATCAAACTTTGGCTCTACCTCACTCTATAAATTTTGAGTTTTAACGAGCAACATCCAATCCAACAATTACAACATGAAGATATATCCAGCTTTCCTCAGTTTCCTCTTCATATCCATCTTCATTTCACCTTCTGTCTCAGACCACTGCAACGCTCAAGACAAGAAGGTTCTTCTCAAGATCAAAAAGGCATTAGGCAACCCTTACCTCTTGGCCTCATGGGACCCCAAAACTGATTGCTGTGATTGGTACTGTCTTGAATGCCATCCCAATACCCACCGTGTCGTTTCCCTCACCCTGTTCTCCGATGATCGTCTCACCGGCCAAATCCCCCCTGAAGTTGGCGACCTTCCGTACCTTGAAACCCTTCTTTTCAGACACCTCCCTAACCTCAGTGGAACCATACAACCCGCCATTGCCAAGCTCAAGAACCTCAAGACGCTTCGCTTGAGCTGGACCAATCTGTCCGGTCCAGTCCCTAATTTTCTTAGCCAAATTAAGAACTTGACTTACTTGGACCTTTCATTCAATAACCTCTCGGGATCTATTCCAAGCTCCCTTTCAACACTCCCAAATCTCGAGGCTTTGCATTTGGATAGAAACAAGTTAACTGGTAGCATACCAGAATCTTTTGGTATGTTTCCTAGCAAAAACCTGTATTTGTTCATCTTGTCTCACAATAAACTTTCTGGTACAATCCCTGCCTCTTTAGCCAACATGGACTTTAACACCATTGACCTGTCGAGGAACTTGCTTGAAGGTGATCCTTCAGTGTTGTTTGGCCCTAACAAAACGACATTCGAAATCGATCTTTCTAGGAACATGTTCCAATTCGATCTATCTAAAGTGCAGTTTCCCAAGAGTTTGGCAAGGCTGGATCTGAATCATAACAAGATTACGGGAAGTATTCCTGCACGGTTGACGGATCTGGAGTTGCAGTTCATGAATGTGAGTTACAATAGGTTGTGCGGACAAATCCCGGTGGGAGGGCGGTTGCAGAGTTTCGATTACTCCACGTATTTTCACAACCGCTGCTTGTGCGGTGCTCCGCTCGACACCTGCAAGTAAAGGTGCACTGCCGACATTATTAAGTTAGGGCTTTCATCATGCATCAAAGTGCTGCTTGGAGAGTTGTAATAAGCACGCACATGTTTTTATTTTGACTAAGCTATTCAGGGAAAACATCTTTTTATCAGCAATTTGAGAATAAACAACATTGTATTTCACCCAAGAATTAGTGAACTTTACAAACATCTAAAGAGGAAATAAATTACTGAGGGAGCGTCTATTTTTATCAGCTTATTGGTAACCCATCTCACTTATGAACCAACACAAAGTGCTTTGGCAGCATGTAACCTGCATCACCCTGGAACACATAATTGGAATTGAAGAGGAGATTAAATAACGAGAAGCTACGCTAACCAGATCATTACAAAGATAGCATTTAGCATTAGAAGAGATGATTTCAAGGTAGCATTATAGACTTTCTATAAAAAAAAAAAATCTAAAGCCCAATAATGTTAAATATATAGGCGTTCAATTCTATCTTGTGAGCTTATTTACAATATGTGGGAGTTCACATGGACAGGACAACTGCATCAACTAAGTTGTCTGCAATTTGGAAATTTAAATACAAGAGATATTGATTGTTGAATAGAAGACTAAAATATTGAAACTAAATTTTCAATGAAGCCATTGATATTTATATGTTAATAGACTTGAGTGTGATAAAATGTGTCATAATTGTTAGGGTCAAGACACCAGTAGACATGCTCAACTTTGAAATAATACTACTCTCCACATATCTCATACATTCAAACACTATAATAGGCTTGATTTCAGCAAATTCATTGGTAGGAACTTTAACAATTTATTATAAAAATATTACTTCTAAAAACTAGTTAGAAAAATATGGCATGTTATAGATTATTTAGAAAAAAATTACAATTTTCTCTCACATGATTTTTTTTTTAAAAATTACCTCTTTACATGACGGTTTTATAATAATAATAAAAATATTTTTTTGTGATGTACAGTGAAACTTCCATGTCATTTGATAGTTTCACAATAAAATATATATTTTTGTAATAGTAGAACCCATATTGAAAACGGGTAAAACCTCCATGTCAGGTGGTAGATTCACTTGGTTTCAATACATGTCATTTGTAATATAATATATATATATATATATATATTTCTTTTATTAATTTCAAGATATAAAAAAGGCAATTTCACTTGGCTTCTTAATTCTTATACAGAAAATATTTTTTAAAATTTTAAAAGGATCCCTTTATATGGCGATTTCAAGATATAAAAAGGGAAATTTCACCCCACTTCTACATGTTTCGTTTATGATATAAAAAAATAATTTTTTCTATTTTAAAAGTGCCACTTATATGGAGATTTCAATATTTAAAAAAATATATATATATATTTGTTTCTAAAAGTACCCCCTTAAACAATGGTTTCAAAATAACAATATTTTTTCTATAATAACCGATTTAGGGCGCGGTTTCAAACCCTTACCCTACAGTCAATTGAAGTATCCATTGAACAAAAAATTTCAATATTTTTTTTTTAAATTATCTAGTCTACTCCTTTTAAGTCTATAAAACCCTAGTCCTTGACAACATCTCGCCACATGGCGCTTTAATAAATTATTTTTTTCTAAAATAGTCATGTCAAGTGGTAGTTTTAGACTATGGGATTCCAAAATTGAGAATAAAATTATAAAAACACCCTAATGCAGTCTATATAACTGCCTCTTCTATTTCTCCCCTAGAAATATTCTCGCAAGTTCTTTTCTTTAAGCTACTCTCTATTTGTTAAAGTGAGTTTTATTTTCTTAGTTGCCTTTTTTAAAAATTATTTTTTAATTTAATTAATTTGCATTGTTGGAATTGATAATGTTATTTGTGTGCAGTTATATTGTTCTATTATTTTTCTACACGTGAAAGTTAGTTTAAGAAGATAGACTATAAATTTAATGTTGTGGTTCATTAAAAGGGATAAGTTCATTATACTAAAAATAATGTTGTATTTGATTTGAGACGGTCGTTAAATATGATGTTCAATAAGAACATGAAAATAAAAGAATTGAAAGCAAGAATTAGTAGGAAAATCATCGCTCATTGTGAGAAGGTAGTGTCCACTCTATTTTATAGACTTATGGCATCTTCAAACCTAGTCATTTATCCTCTAATTGAATTAGTTGAAGATGATGATGTTGAAGTGATGATCACAACACATTCCTTATCCGAGAATAATGTAGCGAAGCTTTATGCACTGTTAGGGTGATGTTGAGTAGGGGAACGTGTTACCTAATGTTCCATCTACATCCAATCCTGTGCAGAAATGTTTTGAGCACCATATCCTCAATGTGATCCCTTTAATAAATATCGGTATATCTCATTTGAATTTAAGTCTAGATGATCTATACCAGTTCGTTGCACTATCAACATATACACCTCCTCTATATGAAGATCCATTTTCCTACAATGGAGTGAAAACTTTCACGCTGATACAACTTTCAACAGACATATGTTTGTATCAAGTTACAATGAAGAAAAGGAAAAGAGGAACAGGAAGAGGAGCGGGATGCTAACACGAACGTAACAAAATTTAATGATCCAGATTGTGATGAAGAAGTGGATGCTACCGAACTAGAAATGGATCTTCCACTCATATGCACCTGATCGATGAAGATGCAATGGATGCGTTAGAATTCCCTGAATATCTCGATATATTATCAACTCATAAGCTTACAATTTCACATTCCGATAATCTATTTATTAGGACACAATTTTCGTCGAATGAGGCTATATAAGCAGTCGTAAAGCATTACAATATTAAAGCCTCCTATATGATTATAAGATGGTGGAGTCGGCCTTAACCATATAAGTAGACAAGTACGTTAAAATTGGCGATGGGTGTAATTGGAGGATTAAGGCATCACTTCTAAAGAGAAGCAGATTTGGGAGATACGAAAGCATAATGGTCCATATACATGCATTGTTGGACAGTGAACGCAAGACCATCATAAATTAGATTCCAAAATCATATGTCAATGCATAAAGTCGATAGTGCAATAATGACAATGCACAAAGTTAATGCATAAATTGGATTCCAACCTTAGTGCTAATCCCTGACATCCGAAGCAAATATAGCTACACTGTCTCGTATCACAAGGCATGGTACACAAAACAAAATGTGATGGAAGAACTGCTTGGTGACTAGGATGAATCTTATGCTAAGCTACTAGCATATTTGATGGCAATGCAATAGTTCATTCTCGGTATCGTGGTGAAATTGGAACTGCTTCTTGCATACGATAATGTTGGACAACTAGTACAGGGTAAGTGTATATTCCATTAAGTATTTTGGACGTTTAAGCAATGCATTAAAGGGTTTCCACATTGTAAGCCCATTGTCCAAATAGATGACACTTGGTTATATGGCAAGTATAAGCTTACGTTCTTGGCGGTTGCATAATATGGTAACCGAAACATTTTCCTAATTGCATTTGCCATTGTTGATAAAAAGACAACAGACTCCCTCTTTAATTTCATAAAAACATCAAACTTTAAAAATGATGCACTGATTAAGGGTGTGCAATATTAAGGAATAGGAGATTATAGAAATGAATCTCTTTATTCACAGAAACTTCTATTTATAGAACTAATAATTATTCAAAAGTAGGATAAGGATAGCTAGATTATGACACACTGATGATGTTGATTCAAAAATTATGTGACAAGCCGATTGAGTCATAGCTCGATTGGCATGGGCATTATTGCCAATGCAGGAGGATATGGGTTCGAGTGCGCTAAAGCGCATTATCCTCTTGTTTATGAGTTGGAGAGGGGCTATGGGTAGTTCTAGGTATTTTATAAAATAAAAATATGTGACAAATATTATGAAAAAAATGATATAAAAATTCAATGTAGTTTTGGTTGAAATGACAAAATTGAAATTGTGAAGAGCATGCTGTTTTAAGTTCAAATCCCATTATTCCCCTTCTGTGCATTTATTTTTTTAGATTTATCAAAATATAAAAAGACATAAATACTTTAAAAATATATATATATTTGTTGCTTTGTAAAAAAATCATGGGCTTTTTTGGTAAATTTCTAATTGAATTAGACTTGAGACCTAATTGATTAGTGAAACCGACTCAACCAGACCTTAAATATATAGTATAGATAGATAAATTTATTTGAATATTTCAAATCATAAAACTATATTACAACCTTCAAAGATTGATGGTCGGTAGAGAAGCAATCTTAGATTGATGATGACAGAACTTAGTGAACAATTGATGGGGAAAAAGGTGGACTTTGTGACTAAAAATGTTTTAATGATGAGCTCTTGTTGTGAGTTACAATAGCTAATAGCTAATTTGGGAAACTTATGATTTTGGAGATTATGATGTAGTATTATAAATTACGAAGTTGTTGGTTGTAACATCCCAAAAAATCGGCTTAGAAGAAATCGCGTTTTGAAACCAAAAGAGGTCATCCCTCGATTTGAGTTTAGACTTTGGAAATTCTTGACAAGTAAATTGATTTGGTTTAGTGGTTAAGTGTTCTGGGTATGTGTGTAAGGTTCTGGATTCGAATCTTGTTTTTGGAAATTGTCATTTTGCTTAAACCCTTACCTTTGAATGTTGGTTTATAAGTTAAACTCGGTCAATTGATGTTAAGAATGAGCCCACTGGTTTGATAGTTAAACATTTGTCTGTGTTTGTGGTCCTGTGTTCAAATCTCGACCTCTGTTAGGGAATGTTTTTCTTTTCATTTCGTTGTGCGGTAGTTAGTTCGCTTGGTTATTTAAAACCTTCCAAAAACCTCCAGTGATGTTTCTCATCTTTTTGTTCTTTCTTTTTTTGTAACACCCCTAACCCGTATCCTTTGCCAGAACAGGGTTTCGAAGTATTACTACCATTTGCAGATCACTTAAAAAAAATTTTAAATGCTTACCGATTCAATGCATCATATAAATAAATATATTACCATTCAATCAACAGTTTAGTACTTGTATAAGCATCAAACAGTAACATTGTTAGCGTACTTGCACATATCTCATATAAATTCAACATTGATATAACTATTTTCTCGACATATCGTACTTGAGTTCAATAATAGCCTCAACTTACATAATTTTCTTGTATCAACATATCAAAGATAATCATATATGTACATGTCATGAAACATATCATGCTCTTACCGTTTCTTCATAAGCATATATGATTCATTTCATTATATTAATATTTCATGCTCCATCATTTCCATATATTTTATGTATATTTATTCCGATAATAGCTTATATCAAACTTAATATAAATTATATTCCATGTACTCATACTTATTTCGTTTATCTATCTTCATAATTATTTCATACAACTATTTTGTACATATATTTCCATATGACCAGTTCTTGTAAACATTACACACAACCATTTCATATAACCATTCGTCATCTGATACATATTACCTGAATATCAATTGTTCAACAGATGTCATAGTATCTCCCATCCACGGTCTTATTTATCTTTGACATGATGCCATAGTATCTTTCAACTATGGTCTTACTCATTTTCTATCATGTTGCCATGATATCTTTCAACCATGGTCTTGTTCATTCATATATCACGTTGCCATGGTATCTTTCAACCATGGTCTTACACACTTCATCAAAGTTGCCATGGTATCTTTCAACCATGGTCTTACACATTTCATATCAGGTTGCCATGGTATCTTTCAACCATGGTCTTACACATTTCATATCAGAGAGCACACTCCCGCGAACCTCATCCTTACAGTGGGATTACCAGTCCAGGCTAAATCCCCTGTAATATAAACTCATAGAGTATTGTTGGGATTACCATCCAAAGCTAAATCCTCGCAACGACAATTACTCTAATGAGCTTGGATCCAATACACACCCAAAGCTAAATTCAGACCCTGATTCGGATTACCCGTCCGGGCTAAATCCATTTTACACATATTCTTCGGGAGGGCTATATCAGGATAGGATCACCCGTCCGGGCTAGATCCTTTTTACCGTCAATTCCTTTTCAGAGATCCATCGAATTTTCCTTTTCATTCAACCGGGATTTATTTTCAATTTATTTCGAGTATTATCAATATTTCATCAAATATCATGAATTGAACATTCAAATCATATTTTCATCACATAACCACATATTTCAAGTATTTAAAATACAATTCAAGTTACACAAACTTACCTCATTGCTTGTTTGTGTTTATAATTTCATTTATCCGATATCTTTTCTTTTTCACGATCGAGTCTCATATTTGAGTCGTTCGGATCTTTATAAATAAATTTGATCATCATTTTCATTCATTTCATATTCTAATGCATTTAATTAATGCTTTAGGCAAAATTTACCATTTTTCCCCTAAACTTTTAATTAATGACGATTTCATCCTTAGGGTCAGGAAAATAAAATTCTTGCAATTTAATCCTTATTTCCAGCTATTATTCTCATATATATTGATAACAGTCCATGAATTCTATAAAATATCATAATTTTTCATAATTTCAACACTTTTCAATTTAATCTTTCAACACTTTTCAATTTAATCTCTAAAACATGTTTTCCCCCAATCTTGAACTAAATTAATAATTTCATTCAATTTTGTAATTTAAATAATAAAATAATCCATTTCATGCAATTTGGTCATTTCTGACATTTTTACAAAATTGCCCATGAAGTTTTACTTTTATTCAATTTAGTCCCTGAGCCTAAAATATGAAAATTAGCCATGCTAGATGACTATTCATACATATTTTTCCTCCTCCTCCTCTCCATTCCACATCCTTAATGTAGATAATACACTTGTAAGTAACATTATCCATAATTTTTATTACTTACTTTTATGAATATTCAAGCTGTCTATCTGCATCATGGTCACTAAATTATTTATATCTGGAGCTATAGAACTCAAAATTAAGATCCGCTAATTTTCCCTGAAACTAGACTCATATATCTTCTTACCATAAAATTTTAAGAATTTTTAGTTTATCCAATAAGTACAGTTTATTCTTTAAAATTACCCCTGTTCTGCTGTCTAACAGTTCTGACCCTTCTTCACTAAAAATTAATTATCTCCTTGTACAGAATTCAAATGATGTTCCCGTTTGTTTATATTGAAAATATACTCATTCAGGATTCTAAAAATATAAATTTAAACCCATAATTATTTTTATCCAATTTTTTATGATTTTACAAAGTCAGAACAGGGGAACCCGAAATCATTCTGACCTTGTCTCACAAAATTCATCATATCTCATGATTTACAATACCATTGCTTACATAATTTCTTCTATAAGAAACTAGACTTAATAAGCTTTAATTTCATATTTTATTCATCCTATAATTAGATTTCTACAATTTTTGATGATTTTTCAAAGTTAGACTACTGCTGCTGTCCAAAACTGTTTTAGTACAAGATATTAATTACCATGTTATAACACCCTTATTTTCTTTTTCTACACCATTTCTCATCACTTTCTCTTATTTTCTCTTCACTAACATATCATTAACATAGGACCTTATATAAGAAAACTCTACTATAACATTATTTTCATGCTTTGTCAATAATAACAAACTTAAAAACATATTGAAATCTTGATATACTTACCTTGTTCTATTGATACTAATCTTTAACTTGATTTTCTCTCTCCTCCAGCTTCTATTTCTTGAATCCAACTTGATATTCTAACTCCCCATGGTCTCCTTAACATTTTTCTCTCTTGGTAGCTATGGAAATTCATTTGATTTTTTGGGTGAAAATGGTGAATTTTTGGTAAAAAGGACCAAATTGTAAAGAAAGCAAAACTTTCTTTCTTCCTCTCTTTCTCTCACGTTAGTGCATGGGAAAATATGGATGAGAATTTCTCATCTTTCTTTCTTTATATACTAATAAAATAATAATAAAATATCTTATTAAAATATTAATAAAATAATATTTATCTAATTAAATAATTATAAAATATTAAAATATCTCTAGCATCATTATTACTTTCTAGATTTCTCGCTCTTCCAATTGACCATTTTGCCCTTCATTATCTTTTAAAATTCCACCCTTAAGTCATCATTTAATTTGGTAAAATTACAATTTAGTCCCTTATAGTTTCTTCATCTATTCAATTTGGTCCTAATTCATCCATTTTCCTTAGTTTCTAGATTATTCCACTCTTAAAATATTTACACTACTGGTCCTTCAAATTTTTCATATTTACACTTTAACCCCTCAAATTTTGAGTATTTACTCTTGTGCAACAAAACTTTTCTCACTTTTACAATTTAGTCCTTTCTTGAATTAATATATCATAATATACTTCTCAATATTGACATATCTCAAAATTTCCTTCTTCTTCTTTTTTTCACTTTATTTCCTTATTTTACTATATCAAGGATAATATCTTACTGTAAATATTTTCAGGGTATTACATTTTTCCTTCATGTCATGTTTCTTCTGTCATTCCTTTCTTGATATTTAGTTTCTTCGTTTTGGTTACTTTCTTTTAAAGTGACCTTTCTTTTTGTTACGTTACATTGTGCTGATTCTGTACGGGATCCAACTTATCCTTCTAGGTTAATTCGTTGGTCAGTAAGTTTGATTTAAAGTTTTGGTGTCGAAAGTTCTTTGACGCAACTTCAATTTTGGAATGTTAGTTTTTAGCGATTTGGTTGCGAGTTAATTGTTTGTTGGACAATTGCTTGCCGTTTAAGGACTGAAACTCATCCTTTGTTGTTTCTGCTTCGAATCTGTTTTAGGTGTGTACCGAAAACCCATGTCTTTGTAAATTTCGGACGTCGAAAAACGTGGCTGTCGACACCACACGGCCAAGGACATGGGTATGTGCCCAAGCCATGTAACTAACTGTTTATTGAATTTGAACCACACGGAAAAGGGACACAAGCGAGTGTCAAGGCCGTGTATGGCCATATTAGTGCAGGGTTCACATAGGCAAAGGACATGGGCGTGTGTCTAGGCTATGTAACTCACTGTTTATGATTTAGAACCACACGACCAGGGAAATGGCTGTGTGCCCATGTAATAGCCGACTTTCAATGATGTCCAGAATAGTGGTTCGAGACCACTAAATTCAAAAAAATAAGCTCGTAATTTATTTATTTAATAATTATGAGCCAAGTGTGATTTTTGAGAGATTTTTAAATTAGTAATTTGTGTTTTATAAAGATTTATTAAGTCAAGAAATTGAAGAAAACAGTTATCGAGATCTCAATTTTATAAATCGAGCCGTAAATATTTTTATAAATATTTATGGAGTATCAATAAGGTAGTATTAAAATTTCGTCAGAAAATTTTAACGTTTGGGTGGTTAATTAAATAAAAATGACTAAATTGAAAAAGGTGTAAAAGTTGCTAAAAGGATTAAATAACTCAATTGTCAAATGAGGAAGGACCTAAAGTGAAAATAAGCCCAAAGGAGATATTTTGGGCGGCAATAGTTGAGAAAAATCGGGAAAAGGGTGAAATGAGGGCAAAATTGGAAAATTGCCAAAGTAAACTAAATAAAAATGGGACCAAATTGGAATATCTAGAATTCTCTTCATTTTTCTTTATTTTTATCAGCTGAAAAACAGCCATGGAAGAGGGTTCAAGCTGATTTTCATTCTCTAGCTATATGTAAGTTTAATTCTTGCTTTCTCCTTGAAATTTCTATGTTTTTAGACTTTTACAATTGGGTCCAACTTACTATTTCATTAGTTTTTGATTTCATGGCTAAAATTTAAAGATATTATGGATGATTTCTGGAAGAATATGATGAATAAACATAGAATTGAAGCTTTAATTTTGATATATGATAATTTTATCAAGTAAAATTGATGGAAATTGATTTTAGGACATAATTGTGAAAATGTTTGGAATTAAATTCTAGTGCTGAAATTATGATTTCCAAAAGTTGTAAAGTAGTTTAAAGTGATATAATAAAGTATTAATTGAGAAAAATCAGCTCAATTGAGAGGCTAATTGAGTAGGGACGAAATTGTTATTTATTAAAAGCTTAGGGGAAAATGGTAATAAACAGCTTGCACTAAAACAATATTGGACAACAGCAGTGGACTAACTTTGAAAAATCACCATAAATTTTAGAAATCGAATTAGAAGATGAAAAAAATATGAAATTAAATCTTATTGAGTCTAGTTTCTCATAGAAGAAATGGTGTAAGCAATGGTGTAGCGACGTAAAAATTTTAGCTTTGGTCGCTAATTGGGATGTTTGATTGAAAGTTTAAAGACCAAGGTTTGATTTAAAAAAAAAAAAAAAAGAGTCGCCACCGATCTTTTTTTCTAGGTGTGATCGGACACCTAATAAATAATCTTTTTTGAAAAGAAAATTGATTTTTGAACAAAAATGAAGGCCAAATTTGGGTCTACGTCAAAAACCAAAGTACAGTTGGGTTCGGGAGTCGGTTACGTGCGAGGAAGGTATTAGCACCCTCGCGACGCCCAAAATTGGTATCTTTATTAAACTCGTGTTGTCTTGATTTTCAAAAGTACGAATTCAATTTGACATTTAATTGTGATCCACTTGAAAAATGAGAATTTTTAGTTTTGGGTTTTTTAGAAGGGTGTCCCGTTTTTAACATGAGCCGACAAGTTTTACCCAACATAGCGATGAAATCGATGGCTTAATGTTAAATCGGTACATTGCCTTATTTATTGAAATAAATAATAATAAAAACATGAATAAACATCTTTAAAACGGTGAACATCGAAATGATATAAAATGGGCGGGAAACAAAATAAAAGAGTTATAAATACATCGAAAGCACATAATAAAAACGACAATAATATTAAAAAACAATGACAATGCATGCGATATATTAAAGTAATAATAGTATCAAACACGAAATAAAAAACCATGAATATATATATACACAATAAGGATATTAAGAGTATGTACGTAAAATATATATATAAATAGTAATAGTGTTAGAAGTATACTATATATAGTGTTTGAAGTATATACCTAAGATAGTAAAAATATAATTTGTAATGTTAAAATATATACATAATATATATATATATATATAAATAAAAATTGAAAAATGTATGTACATAATAAAATAAGAAAATGATACATTTATAATAAGTACATGAAAATATCTATACATATATGTAAATAATAACAATAATATTAAAAGTAGGTAATAATAGTGAAAATAATAAGAATAATATGGTATTAAGAGTATACATATAAAAATATAATATTGAGAGTATATATACATATAATAAAACACACTAGTATTAATACTAATAATAAGGATAATATAGAAAAAAATATGAAATAGTACAAAAATGTATAACCAATGGTATTAAAATATATACATAATAATAATATTACAAAGTGTACACATAGCATTAAAAATATATACATAATATGGCTTTGAAAAATACATACATAATATAGTATTAAAGTATTTACATAGCATTTACATATTAGAAATAATAATGTTAAAAGTACCTATTAATAATATTACATAAATATAATAATAAATAATAATAATAATAACAATAATAGCAATAATAGTAAAAATACAAAAGAAAGTATGACATAATAATAAGGTAAGGGAAGTAAAATATAATATATTAAATATAATAAATATAATAAATATAATAATGTTAAAAATACCATACATAAAGAGTATATATATACATATATAATAAAAATATACACTAATATTTATAAATAATAAAAGTAAATATTATAATAATAATAATAATAATATTAAGTATAGTATAAATAATATGAACATAACAATAATAATAATAAGTAACAATAATAATAATAACAATATAGAAATTCAAAAAAGTAAACATAATATAATAATATTAAAATAAAATAATTTAAAAAAATACTATGTAGATATAAATACATATACGTATGTAAATAAAATATACACTAATATAATAATAATGATAATCAAATAATATTTAAAATGAAATAAAATAACGAAGATAATACAAAAATAAACTAAAATCTAAAAAAGGACTAAATTTTGAACAAAAACAAAGTTTTGGGCCAATTTTAAAGAGAAATAAAGAAAAAGGATCAAAATGCCACACGCGCATAACCTAAGAGGACTAAAATAGCAAATATTCCTTCCCATCAAAACACAACATATCAGTGGGGACTAAATTGAAAAGCGCGACAACTTCCTGGGGTAAATTTTAAAGTAAAAAACTTGATTGCAAAAGTTTCAAAAAGCGGAAGGACCGCACGTGCAAATTCCCCCTTTTCCAAAAACACGGTGATCCTGAGGCGAGTCGGGTCGGGTCGGATCGGGTCATATCAAAACGACGTCGTTTTGGGGTTAAATGGCAGCCCCCAAAACGACGTCGTTTTGGGAGGTTATATAAAGGCCAAAATTAACAAAAAAAATCATTTGGTGAGGAGAGAAAGAAAAAAAAGAGAGAAGGAAGAGAGAAGGGAGGGGGAGGGGGATTTAGGCCATGGTGAGTCACTGTCCGATCGTCGGATCACACGCCGCGTGGCGCCAAACCACCAAGTGTAAGGTGAATTTTTTTATATTTTTATATATATTTTTTATGTTTTATATATATATATATATATGTGTGTGTGTGAAAAAAAAACCAAAAACGAAACTAAAAATAGAAAAAAAAAACAATCACCTTAGGTTCTTTATGCCTTCGGTTATTTAATCTCTGATGTTGGTTTGATTTTGGTGATATCCTCTTACTTGGATGATAATGGATTCAATATTTTGCTTCAAAAATTGAATGTGTTTTTTTTGCTTCAAAAATTGAATGTGTTTTTTTTTTTTTTTGCTTTTTTTATCTGCCCAATCCTTTTACAATTTTTGATTCGGGTTTTTATAACCCTTTTACATTTATTTTCTATTGTTTCTGTCTTGTCTTCTTTATTGATTGCAGGGGCAAGTGGTGGTGAAGCAGGTAGAGCAGGTGGCTGACATGGTGGTGGCAGAGGCTGGTATGGGCGCCGAATGCTAGGGGGGCTAGGGTTAATTTTTCTCTTTTGTTTTGTTATTGGGTTAGGGTTTAGGTTTAGATTGGGTTTGGGCTGGTTGTTTTGGGCTTTGAGGGTTTATTGGGCTGTAGTCTATTTAGTTTGGTTGGGTATTGGGTAGTGGTTAGGTGGGCTGAAATTTTGGGCTTCGTGTTTGGTGATGTGGGCCAAAATTGGCCTGTAACAAATGGATTTGTAAATCATGAGATATAACGAATTTTGTGAGACAAGATCAGAATGAATTCAGGTTCCCCTGTTCTGACTTTGGAAAATCATAAAAATTTGGAGAAAAACAATTAGGGAATTAAACTTATATGCTTAGAATTGTGAATAAGTCTATTTTCAAGAAAAATAATCGATAACATTATTTGAATTCTGTACAAGGAGATAATTAATTTTTAGTGAAGAAGGGTCGAAACTGTCAAACAGTAGAACAGGGGTGACTTTAATGAATAAACTGTACTAATTGGCTAAACCAAAAATTCTGAAAATTTTATGGTAAGAATATGTGTGAGTCTAGTTTCAGGAAAAATTAACGGATCTTAATTTGGAGTTCTGTAGCTCAAGATATAAATAATTTAGTGACTATGACTCAAATGGACAACTTTGAATATACATATAAGTAAATAGTAAAATTATTGATAATGTTACTTATAAGCATATTATATAAATTTAAGGATGTGGAATGGAGAGGAGGAGGAGGAAAATATGTATGAATACTCATCTATCATGGCTAATTTACATGTTTTAGGCTCAGAGACTAAATTGAATAAAAGTAAAATTTTATGGGTAATTTTGTAAAAATGTCAGAAATGACCAAATTGCATGAAATGGATTATTTTTTATTTAAATTACAAAATTTAATGAAATTATTAATTTAGTTCAAGATCGGGGAAAAACATGTTTTAGGGATTAAATTGAAAAGTGTTGAAATTATGGAAAATTCTGATATTTTATAGAATTCATGGGCTGTTATCAATATATATGAGAATAATAGCTGGAAATAAGGATTAAATTGCAAGAATTTTATTTTCCTGACCCTAAGGATGAAATCGTCATTAAATAAAAGTTTAGGGGCAAAATAGTAATTTTGCCTAGAGCATTAATTAAATACATTAGAATATGAAATGAATGAAAATGATGATCAAATTTATTTATAAAGATCCGGATGACTCAAATAAGAGACTTGATAGTGGAAAAGAAAAGATATCGGATTAATGAAATTATAAACACAAACAAGTAATGAGGTAAGTTTGTGTAACTTGAATTATATTCTTAAATGCATGAAATGTATGTTTTTGATATGAATATGATTTGAATGTTCATTATATGAAAATTTATGAAACATTGACATATTTGATGAAAAGGGAAGAAATCCCAGTTGAATGAAAGGAAAATTCGATGGATCTCTGAAAAGGAATTGACGGTAAAAAGGATCTAGCCCAGACGGGTGATCCTATCTTGATATAGCCCTCTCGAAGAATATGTGGAAAATGGATTTAGCCCGGATGGGTAATCCAAATTAGGGTCTGAATTTAGTCTGGACTGGTAATTCAGATCCAAGCTCATTAGAGTAATTGTCATTGCAGGGGATTTAGCCTGGACTAGTAATCCCGACAATACTCTATGAGTTTATATTACAGGAGATTTAGCCTGGACTGGTAATCCCGCTGTAAGGATGAGGTTCGCGAGAGTGTGCTTTCTGAAATGAAATGTGTAAGACCATGGTTGAAAGACACCATGGCAACATGATATGAAATGTGTAAGACCATGGTTGAAAGATATCATGGCAACAGGATATAAAATGTGTAAGACCATGGTTGAAAGATACCATGGCAACGCGACATGAAAAGAATAAGACCATGGTTGAAAGATACCATGGCAACATGACGGGAATGAATAAGACCATGGTTGAAAGATATCATGGCAATGTAACATGAAATGAACAAGACCATGGTTGAAAGATACCATGGCAACCTGACAGAAAATGAGTAAGACCATAGTTGAAAGACACTATGCCATCATGTCGAAGATAAATAAGACCGCGGATGGGAGATGCTATAACATCAATTGAACAATTGATATTCAGGTAATATGTATCAGATGATGAATGGTTATATGAAATGGTTCTGTGAAATGTTTACAAGAATTGGTCATATGGAAATATATGTACAAAATAGTTAAATGAAATAATTAAAAAGATAAATAAATGAAATAAGTATAGGTACATGGAATTTAATTTATGTTAATTTTAATATGAACTATTACCGAAATAAATATACAAAAGATATATGGAAATTATGGTGCATGAAATATTGATATAACGAAATGAATGATATATGCTTATGAAGAAACAGTAAGAGAATAATATGTCTCGTGACATGTACATATATGATTATCTTTGATATGTTGATACAAGGAAATTATATAAGTAAAGACAATTATTAAACTCAAGTGTGACATGTCGAGAAAATAAGTATATCAATGTTGAATTTATATGAAATATGTACTAGTATACTAACAATGTTGTTGTTTGATGCTTAGACAAGTGCCAAGCTGTTGATTGAATGGTAATATATTTATTTATATTATGCATTGAATCGGTAAGCATTTAATTGAATTTTTTTTAGGTGATCCATAAATTCTAGTAATGCTCCGAAACCCTGTTTTGACGACGGATACGGGTTAAGGGTGTTACAGTCCAGGTCGTGTGAGCCACACGGGCAAGGACATAAATGTGTGCTCAGGCCGTTTGAGCCACACAGAAAAAGACATGGACGTGTGTCCAGGCCGTGTAACTCATTGTTTGTGAATTAGGACCACACGAGCAAGTGACATGGGCCAGTTCTCTAGGTCGTGTGAAGCTATATTTGAAATTTTTCTTTGGGGCCACAAGCGTCATTCGAAACGGGCGCAAGCCTACTGTAAGGTTTGTACAATTTGAATTAGGTTATATAACTTGATATCTGATGATCTGATAATGAACAACTTGTGATCGTATGTATATTTGTTATGTTTGAACCTAAGTGAGTAGGATCTTAGAACGTAATGTGTTATTGTCTATGTGTGCCAATTATCCAGGTACAATCTGTATTCTGTTAAGTTTGTTGGTATGCCTCTGTGTTACTCTGTTGATGAGGAATATACGATATTTGAACATGTTTGACTGATTATTACTGATTCTGATTTATAACCATGCATGTGTCTTCATGGGAAATCTAATATGGTCTGTTGAGGTTTGATAAGTCTGTTTTACAAAACATGGACTCTCATATTTACTGATTCTGTTATTAAGAGATAGCATGACTTACATGCTCATTACTCTGATTCTACATAAGCATGCCATGACATATTGCATGGGACTTGGGTTGATTTAAAAAGAGGAAGTTTCTGGCAATTTAATGATCTTTATTATCTGGTGGTTTATCCATACTTCAGGTTTGACAATTCAACTGTACTATAGTGGCTTGACCATATGTATTCGACGGCGCTTTAACTACAAAATATCGTGGCAACCGCCCACGATTATCCGCTGATGTGATTCGGCCGACGAGTTTACGGGAACTCTATTTCTGTGTGTAGTGGAGTTGGGTAAGATGTTTTTGATAAATCTACATTCTGATCTGTTTGAAAAATACTGCATTTGCATAAATATTCATGCTCTGTTCTTTTCAACATTGCTCTGCTCTGTTCCATTATGTTCTGTTCTGCTCTATTTCGTTCTGTTATGTTTGAATTGCGTTGTTCTGCTCTGTTCTATTCTGCTTTGTTCTGTTGAATATCTGTGACACTCTAGATCTGTTCCGTACTGGTTATACAATTGTTATCAAATGCTTGCGTTACAATAATCTATATATTATGTTTTGTTTATTTGTATTTGAGTTTGGTTATACGCGATACTTAGTGACTAACCCTTTGTCTTACTTTTATATGTCAGGAAGACATCTGATTTAAGATTGGACGGCGTGCGGGAGCTCGGATTATTTTGCACTGAGATAACTACAATTTAATCATTTGGATTTATAATCTATTTTTTCTTATTTTTCTTTTTATAATATTGTTAGTATCTGCCAAGTCTAAAACGAAACTACAAAATTATCTAAATCGATTAAAATGAATTTCTGGTTTTCAAAGTTAAAACTCTAAAAAGAAGTACGTTTTTATTACGTTTGTGTAACTCATCCAGATTTGGCTTAAACTTCTAGGCTGGGTTTGGGGTATTACATTGGTATACCTAAGGTGTGGTTTAACATCCATTAGGCAAGACCCCTCTACTAACTATCAAGATAGTTAGGCATGAACTTCGTCACTTTGAATAGATCTAAGAGCCAATGATTGGTTGGTGATAAAATAAAGTTGATTGATTAACTTTGATGAACAAGAATTCACATTGTTTCAATTGAAAAAGATAAATTGTTGTAGCCATAAAAAGGTTCAAGAATATGTTCATTTGAACGAAAGGTTGAGAAAATGTGTATAGGCTAGGATTGAGAACCATGTCGTTAAACAAAAGGCTCTAATGCCATATTAAAATAATGTAATATTGTTAATTTTGATTTTCAAAGGTTTTGATATAGCAAAATAATTCCAAATTCCTTTAATCAAATGTTGCAATTTGATTTAATCATACTTGAAATATTTTCAAGTCTTATAAACACTACAACAAATCTATCAATTAGTGATGAATTTTCTATGTGATATTTAAAATAATGTTAGAATATACTACAAATGTGATGAAAGCAAAAATCCTCACATTTCATAATTGGTGGTATATCTTATATGATAATTTCTTAAAACGCCATAGGTTTATGTCTTTATATGTTTGCCATCAAAATTTACTTTTAAAAATTTTGGTGGGAAATGTTTTTGTGATGTCTTGAAACGTTGCAACAATTTTTTTATTGTCAGTAATGTGTAAATTCTAATTAGTGACGAATTATTTATATTCTAAAGATTTTTTTTTCATTTTTATGTCACTATTATTAATAGGTTTTGTTTTTGACAATTTTATTCATTAATTTTTTATGATGTATAAACGGGGACATGTTATTTTTGTCACAAAAAATAGGCTTAATGTGAATTACATAATAATTTGTTTCTCCTAGTTATTTTTCTTATATTTTATATGATAATTTTAACAAATATTAGGATTATGTCACTTACCAATTAGTGTCAAGAACTAAAAAAAAAAATGTTAGGAAACTTATTTGGAGACATATTTATTTTTATTTGATGTTTCGTTTGTGTCACTAATTCAAAAATTTTATTAGTGACAAATTATCTAATGCTTTCTTTATGAAAAAATTAATCTCACATTACTATTGAGCAAAATAGTAGCATACATTTACATCACTAAAAGTTTAATATTAATGACAATAAATTATAAAGAATTTAAAAATTATAAAAATACAAAAAAAAAACATAAAAACTAAAAATGGTACATAAAATTATTAACAATAAAACACTTATTTTCCAAGTTTCCGAGATCTACTGAAATAGCATGTAAAACTAAAGTATAATCCATCCATCCATCCATCATCCATGACCTTAAAAATTTAATAATACTGTAAATTGTAAGTTAATATCCACAACTCTATCTTGAAGAGCATGGTATCAAGACTTGTTAGCCAAGTGTTATAAAACTCAAAAATATATATTTCTAAAATGATGTAACCTTAGACATTTTAATCATGATGCAAATTGCAAGTCGATAGCCACAACTTTACCTAGAAAGCATGGTATCAAGATTTGTTCTCCAATCTTGAGACCTTCTATTGAAATTAATTGGGTTTATGGAGTTCTACTCAAATTAAAACTCTCTATCAATTTAATTAAGAATTCTAAATGAGAATTAAATTCTTGTATAATTTTCTTTGTAAACACTCGAGGTTAATCGAAAATACATAGCAAAAAATTCTAAGAGAAAACTCTATAGAAATTTAGTGGTATTTTATTTTAGTAAAATTTTTCGTACTCAAATAAATTCTATTTTTCTTGACTTGAGATGGTGGATTAAGAGCAATCATAATTGCAATAATCCAACAATTATAATTTAGAGCTAGAAGTTAAAATTTCGGTTTTAGGTTTAATAAAAGTTTGCATAAAGCTATTCTTAGAGTTCACTCTTTAAGCAATTGTAAGTTCGAAAAGAGTAAAGAAGATCGATTGGTTGAAAGTTTGAAGTATTCAAACTTTGGTTCAAGTTGATCGAAAAGCTCAGGCAACTTCCTAAAGGCCTTTTGCGACAATGACCTATCCTCTAAATAATCGATACATAAGTAGTTATTAATTGAGTCTATTGTTTTAGATATCACAACAAATGTTCGAATTAGAAATTTTTTTAAATTTCCTCTGCGCAAACTCTAAAATTTTCTAACATATTATTATTATTATTATTATTATTATTATTATTATTATTATTATTATTATGCTTTTTTCACATCATTGTCTACTTCTATGTGTGCTTGTTTTAGCATATATTTTAATTTTTTTTCAAAAATTATTTCAGACTGGGCTTGTATTAATAAGAGAAAACAAACTACAAAATATAAGAGTACAGATCTATTAACATAAGAAAACGGCCCAAGATTGCAGAAGGCCCAAAATAAAATAAATAAAACTTTAAATAAACGGCCCAAAAGATTTCAGATGGCCAGAAACTAAACAAAATATCTAGATATTACTATAGAATAATCTAGAACATCATTTAATGTGCCGAACCAGTGCCTAATTAGAATTTGCTGAAATCTGTCATCTTATTTTTCCATCATTTCACTGCCTAGTTGACGATTTCAATCTTTAGAAAGCTTTTCCTTCCAAAACGTTTCATTTTCCTTTTTGTTTTGAAGCTTTCTCTCTTCCTTTCTTCATCTTCGGAAACTTTCCTAGTCTGGTTCACACACCCAATTGAACTTTTTTTGTTCTTCGGCGTACTCAGGGACCTCCATTTCTAAGTATATCTCCTCTTTTCTTTTTAGAGTTTCTGTTGCAAGAAGATGTGCAAGAGTATTTGTAGATCTCGGTGTATGTTTGAATCTGATATTATTGGAACCATTTATCTTCTGTTGGATATCATAGATATCTATCCCTACCAGTGACCGATATTGACCCTTTGTGTTGCATTTATTTATTATTGCGAGGGAATCTCCTTCGAAGATGATTGACTGCCATCCCTTTTCGACTCTTATTTGAACTGCTTTCCAACAGGCTATTGCTTCAGCAGCAAATGCAGAGGTTATACCATTATGGATCTCTGAGCAGGATAAAAGAACTTTTCCTTCCGCATCTCTAGCCACAATACCTGAAGCCAAATGATTTTGACTTCCGTTGTATGCACCGTCGAAGTTAATCTTGATGAACTCACAAGGTGGTTGTCTCCATCTTTTGTTTTCTGTTATTTTTACTGATTTTCTTTTTTCGAAACCAGTAAGTTCAGTAATGTAGTTACTGATGAAGTTTGCAATTTCCTTTCCATTACTAACTCTTTTCTCATGTATTCTTTTGTTTCGATCTTCCTATATAGCCCAAAATGCACAGTAGAAAAGGCGACATTGACAAGGGGTGAGCTGCTCAAACATCCAGGTTAGCCACTGTACAAAGTCCATGTTTTGAATCATTAAAATATTCTGAAGTGATAATACTGTCCATACTTCCACTGTAACAGGACATTCTCGGAATAAATGGTCCATTGTTTCAGCTCTTTCTCCACATCGGGGGTAGCTTTTATTGGTTGCTAACTTCCTGTACTGCATATTTACTTTTGTAGGCAAATAATTCAATGGGAGTCTCTAGATTGTAATCTTTATTTTTGATGGTAGATTTAGGCTCCAAAGTTTTTTGTAAAATTTCCTACAAATAGTTTGTAAAGCGTAAGCTCTATGATTTTCATCAGAACTCTGTAATAGTTTATAAGCACTTCGGACAGAGAATTCACCCAACGATTCTCCCCTCCAAATGAGAAAGTGCTCGTGAGGTGTTCGTGCCAAGGGGATCCGAAGGATTCTTCTAACGTCTTCTTCTGTGAAGGTATTATTTAACAGCTCTCTCTTCCAAAGTCTATTATTACTATCAATCAACTTATTTACTTTAAAATCACACATAGAATTAATCACTATAGATAATCTAAAATTAACTGCATCTGGAATCCAACCCTCCAGCATAGTCTTTTTGTTAATATAGCTTTAGCTGCCCAAATACTTTTCCACACATAAGAGCAAGAATTTCCCAAACGAAAATTTAAAAAATGGTCATTCGAAAAATATTTGGCTTTAAATACTTGCGTAACGAGAGCATTCTAATTATTAATAATCCTCCATCCTTGTTTAGCTAATAAGGAAATATTAATTGAGTCATATTTCTAAAACCCATACCCCCTCCTCTTTAGGGCTGCACATAACTTTCCATTGACACCAGTGAATTCCTTTCCTTTCTTTACCTTTTTGCCATCAGAATCTAACAAAAATATTTTCAAACTCCCCACATAGTGATCTTGGTAGAAGAAAGCATGTCATAGCATAATTTGTTATTGCTTGAAGTACAGATTTTATGAAAACCTCTTTTCCCCATTGGGATAGAAGTCATGCACTCAATTTTTCAATCTTCTGCTTAACCCTATCCTTAAGGTTCTAAAAAGATTCCTTCTTTCGCCTTCCTACCACATTAGGGAGTCCTAAATATTTTTCCATATTTGTCGAGCGCCTCACTCCCATTTCATTCGAGATGTCTTCTTTGTCCCTTTCCTCTGTATTAGAAATAATGAAAATCGTGGATTTATTAAAATTCACGCATTGGCCGGAGCAAATCTCATATTCTCTCAAAATATCTTTTAAAATCATCGTTCCTCTCTCTATAGCTTCACCAAACAAAATATAATCATTTGCGAACAATAAATGTGAAATCGACGGGCCTCTTCTGGTAGTCTTAACTCCTTTTATTGAACCCTTTTTTGTTGTCAGCCTGATCAAGGACGAAAGTCCCTCACTACAAATTAGAAAAAGAAAAGGACTAAGTGGGTCACCTTGTCGGAGTCCTCTAGTAGGTTTAAAAACATTGCCTCTACTCCCATTGATGGTCACTACATAAGAAACTGTAGAAATACATCTCAAAACTAGTGACACTCATTCCTCTGCAAATCCCATATGAAGCATTACTTCTTTTAAAAATGCTCACTCAACTCTATCATAAGCTTTACTCATGTCTAGCTTCACTGCCATGAATCCCTTTTTCCTCGTTCGTTTTTGGCGTAACGTATGTAGAATTTCATAAGCTATCAGCACGTTGTCAGATATTAGCCTTCTTGGAACGAACGTACTTTGAGCACTATCAATACATCTTTCAATAAATTCTTGAAATGATTAGTAATTGTTTTGGCTACAATTTTGTATATAACTATGCATAGGCTAATAGATCTGAAATTAACAAGACTAGTGGGATTGGAGATTTTTGGGATAAGCACTATCTCAGTTAGGTTTAAAGATTTGAGATCTTTATCGTCATTCAAAAGTCTCAAGCAAAAAGTGTTGACATATTTACCCACAATGTGCCATAATTTTTCAAAAAATAGTGCTGGAAAGCCGTCGTAGCCTGGTGCTTTAGTAGATCTCATTCCTTTCACTGTAAAGAAGACCTCTTCTGCCGTGTATTTTGCCAATAGAGATATGTTGATATCTGAAGAAATGCTATTATCAATGCCTGTCAAAAGATAGGATAAATTCCCTACTCCATTAGACGAAAATAGATTTTAGAAATACTTTGTAGCAATTCATTTATTTTTGATTCCTCAAAAATTTCCTTTCTATCGCCTGTGTCCAGCCTATTTATTGTGTTGATTCATTTCTAAATTGAGGCATATTTGTGAAAAAAGGCCGTATTATTATCCCCTAGCTAAAGCCAATTGGCCCGTGCTATTTGTTCCCAATACATTTTATCTTTATCTATCTCCATATTAAGTTGAATTCTCGTATCAATTATCTGTGCCATTGTATCATTATCTGTGCCATTGTATCATTATCTCTTTCCTTCTCCATTAAATTTTCTAACTCCTTTGTGAGCTTGTGCTTCAACCCTTCTCGTCCCTTCTTTATTGATTTTGCCCATCTTGTCAAACTGATTTGTAGTCTTTCAATTTTTTCAAAAATCGATCCGCTTGATGACTTATATGATTTCTTAATCTCCTCTTCAATCGATTCCTCCATGGTCCACCATGCCTCAAATTTAAATCTTGGGGTCCCCTTGAAAATGTTTCCATTAGTTGTGCTAATAAAAATGGGGCAATTATCTGAAAGTGAAGACATTAAATAATGTATATTGCCTCTTGGAAAGAGTTTCATCCATTTTTCATTTGCAACACCCCTATCCAGTCTTTCTCTAATATTTGTTTCCGATAGATTCCCTCTCTCCCATGTATACCATACTCCCGTATAGTCCACATATATAAATTGGCATTCTTCTAGAACCTTACAGAATGCTACCATTCTTTTCTCCTCCCTCGGTTGACCTCCTCTTTTTTCAAAAGAATATATTATTTCATTAAAATCCCCACTCACTAGCCAAGGATGATCCTGTTCCTAGCCTAAAGTTCTTAGTAAATTCCATGAGGCAGTTTTATTTCTTATATAAGGTGACCCATAAAACCCTGTGAATCTCCATTCTTCACTAACACCTTCTTCTTTGATCAACATATCAATATGACTTGTGGAGAAAGTTTTTAAACTGACCTGGATTTCTTCTTTCCATGCGAGGCAGATCCCACCACGCGTACCTTCTGCTCCTATATCAAACCCATTCATAAAACCACACCTCTTCCTAATTTTTTCCATATATCTTTCATTAACTTTAGTCTCCACAAAGAGGACCATTTGGGGGTTATGTTGCTTCAGCAAAAATTGAAGCCTTCGCACTGCCCGTGGATTCCCCAATCCATGGATGTTCTAGCATATAATTTTCATTGCGTCCGGTTGGCTTGCCTCTTGGCAGCCGCAGATCTATTTTGGTTGGGATTTTCTATCGACAAATTTGTTTCAGCCTTGCTTATTAAATCCTGTCTATCATATCTCATCATTTTTGCTGCATCTTCCCGAATCTCGTCTATACTGTAATCATCATCTTCAATCTCTGCCGATTTTTTTCTTCAGTTTGCTTTATGCACCATAATATTTCATCACTTTTGCTGATTCAATTCTTTTCCAACTGGATTTCCTGGTTGGTTTCAGCATATCTTTATCTGTTTTATTCCTCCCAGTCTCATTTTCAATGATTTTCCCTTCCTTTTGCATTTTTATCACTTTTTCTGCTACTGTCAACCGAGAATCATCTTGTACTTCTTGAATCATATCATTGCTCTTTTCATTTTATGGGTGTGTTTCTTGATTTTTCTTGATATTTCCTGTATACGATCATTGTGGTTGCAGCTTTTTTGATAAAGCACTCCCTTCTAAGCAAATTTAATTCTATTTTTAACGCCAAAGAGAAAGGTGGATCTTCTCTATTTTTTTTTCTGCAGGTTTTATTGTTGTACATTCTTAGAGACCATGCCCTATTCTTCCACAACCAAAACAAAATGTCGATAATTTCTTATGCTTGAAAGAAATCCAAGATCTATTTTGATTATCTATTGAGACAAATATACCATTACGAAGGGGTTTTTGCATATCTAATTTAATTCTAAAGCGACAAAACTCACCATTAATTTCAGATCTGAGAACGCCTCCAAAAGTAACCCCTATAGCATGCAAAAGATCTTTTTTGGTAAAATTCTGGTAAACACAGCCCAATCTTGATCCAAAACGAGGTTGAAGTAAGCCTGATTTGGTTTCTTTCCATCGGTTAGTCAATCGATCAAAGATAACTAAGTTTTTCCTAAATAACCATGGCTGACCTTCCATAACAGTTTCTAAATCTTCCTCGGATTCAAACACAATCAAGAAAAGGTTTTGCCCTACCAATTGGATTTCAAATTTTTTCTTTGTTTTCTAAATACTCTTCATCTGTGCCCTGAAGCTGTCCGGATTATAGGATTTCTTTGTGTAAATAGTGCAGATTAGAGTTGGCTTGTCGTTTGGTTCCACCCTCGAGCTTTTGACCTATAGTTGAATAAGTTCCTTTGCCAATAGGGAGACCTTGTCTCCCCCAAACCCGTCGTTGCCACCACTTTTCGTCATCCGAAGCTGTAGCAGCCACTGTTTTCGCTAGGATACCAAGGAGAGCACTCTTGGCTACTAGGGTTCTATTTTGTATATTTTAAATTTTATTTTGTTTGCCTTATACTATAACTTGGATTTTAGATTTTATAATCCTTCTCTTACTTTTTTATTATTATATAAATTGAAATGAGTTTTGGAGTTACAAGTAAATCTTATAATAACATTGGCTTTTACCATATGCATGTATTTATGTATGCTTTTAAATCACGATTTTGGAGACTTTTTTAAGCTAGAAAAATTTGAATAAAATGCTCAATGTTTATGTGTGACAGTAACAATTGCAATTGCTTTTAACTTTTTAACATTTTTTTTAGTTTTGTTCTACACCATTGATTTTTTAAGTGAATTGTTTAATACTTATTTGTATTTTTTTTTGTTTATTTTGACTTAAAATTAATTTTTTTTAATTTGATGATTTTTTTATTCAAACTAAGAAAAAAAGTACGAAGCACTTTTTAAATATATATATATATATATATAAAATTTAAAAACCTATGTATATATATAAAATTTAAAAACCTATGTAGTTGAACATGTTAGATTGTTGGAGCACCTGGATGAAGAAATTGAGTGTATAGATAAACAAATCAAGAGTCTAAATAAGTAAATCAAGCTTCTCATAAGGAGGAATCGCATTGTTTATTATAAGGTTGATATCTTTTGAATTTTTGTCTTAGGGGAGGATGGGGAACTACTACTAATGAGGAGTTTTTGCTCGGGGGAGTTGGATTGGATGTTCTTGCTACTATTTTGCTTGTTGTTGTTTTTATTGTTGATATTATGCTTTGGCTAACGGATATAGCTTGGTTTGTTTTTATTGATTTTGATGATGAAACAAACTTCTTTTATTTTGCCTTGGGTCTATACTTAACTTGATGGGTGACGTTAATATTTTGTTGTCATGTCTAATGGTGAATTGATATTATTGTTCATAATTTGTGCTGTAACGGGCCAAATTTGCCCGGGCCCAACAAGCCCAAAATGAAAACCCAATTGCAAACCCAACAACTTAAACCCTAATAACCCAATACAACCCAAAACACAAGTGAACAGGGAAAAGAAACCCTAGGTGCGCCGCACCTAGGTCTCTCTGCTGCTGCTCCTTCCCCGCACTCTACCATAGCCTCCACACGCGTCAGACGCCACTGACATCACCTACAACACGCAAACGAAAAGAACAAAAAAGAAAAAAAAAGAAAATGGCAGAAAACAAAAAATATGGAACGAATATTGTACTTTGGCTATAAAGGCCTCAAATTTTCATTATATACAGGGGGATTTTTCAATATTCAAAGACACAAAAATCAATACTGAAAAATTGAATATTGAGAGCAATCTAATACAAAAATCGAAAGGTGGTTTCTTTTTTTTCCTCTCCGCTACTATTATTCTTAGATAGATAAAAAATATATAAACTCTTACCTTTTTGAGCGATCGGAGAGTTTAAAATCGAGAGTTTTCCTCGATTTCTTTCGGCTTTTGTGAGCTTTTTTTTAGTATTTTAACCGCGGATCTGGGTTGAGGAAGAAAAAAGGGTTGAAAGGGGGTTGGTTTCATACCTCAGGCAATCGCGTATGGTGGCCGCCGACGACGGACGCACAGTGGTCCGATCGCTGAAAATCATGAACCCAGAGAGAAAAGGGAAGAAATACCCCATTGTTTTTAGAGAATGGCTACCCAAATGATTTTTTTTTTTGTTAAAATTTTACCATTTATAGCGAGTCCATACGGTGTTGTTTTAGGCATGGGTTCCAAGTGCAAAAACGGCGTCGTTTCACCCCTACCCACGTGTTGACCCGACCCGCCTGGGGAGACCCGCGTGTTTTTGTGAAACGGGCTATTTGTGCACTTACCCCTTCCGCTTTCATGGCCTGTTGCGATTTAGTCCCATTTCCTTTTATTTATTTTTTATTTTTGCCCCTGTAATTTTATTTTTAATTTATTTTGGTCCCCCGCAGAACGGTGCGTTTATATGGCTTGGGATAATCTTCCCGATGATCCCCACTTCTTTCGCGCATTGCAATACTGACCTCCCCTTTTCATTTTATTTCAGATTGGCCCCGAAACTCCTGTTTTAAAGCCCAATTTAGTCCATTTTCATTGTTTTGCTATTTTATTTTCAAATTAATTATTTTTATTATTACTTTCTATTATTTTATTTATCATTATTATTGTTTCATTGCTATTACTACTAACACAGTATATTTATTTCTATTATTTTCTATTACTGTCATTATTAATATATACTATTATTAATACATTATTATTATTATTATTATTATTATTATTATTATTACTAATATCACTATTATCATTTTTTTATTACTGTTATTATTATTATTATTACTATCTAATATATTATTATTCCCTTTTTATTATTATTACTATTGTATTATTGCTATTATTATTATATTTTTTTTTTTTGTATTTACTTATACGTTATTATTTTTATAATAACTAATTTAATATATATATATATATATATATATATATATATATTCTTAGCACACTTATTTTATTTATATATCATTACTCTTATTATTATCATTTCATCATTTATTTTATTTATACCTTTCCAAATAATTGCAAACTTTAGATTATTTATTATTTGTATTATTGTTATTATTACTATTATTATTACTTTTATTACTATTACTATATTATTCTTATTGTTATTTTCTATTACTATTATCATTATTATTAATACTAATATTAATATTCTTATTATTACTACCATTAGTATTTTTTTTACCACTATTATTATCGTTTTCATTATCATTGTCATTTTTATTTTGTCATGTTTTATATCTTTTTATTTACTTATGTATTTGATTATTTCATTTTCCTTATGCATTTGTTTTATATTTTTATATTACTAGCCTTGCTTTTATTTCATCTTTTTATAATTGCTCATATTATTGTTAATTATTACTTTATTATACGTATTAGTTCCATAATTTGTTTTTATGTGTCACTATAAATCACGTCATATTTTTACTCGATACATTAAAATAACTCTTTCATAAAAGCAATATTCCATATTTAGAAATCCGAGGAAATCGTGCCCTAACTTACTGGGTTTCAATTTTTCTCATTTAACCTAAATTACGGAATATTCTTTTAAATCGCAATACGAGTTTTGAATAAAATAGTTACTCTCTGAGATTCGAGGTTTTGTGCCCTAACTTGCCAGATATGACATCTTGTTACCTCAAGATAAGATTTTTTGTAAATAAAGACAATGTTCGGTATTCAGAAGTTCGAGAGATCGTGCCCTAACTTACTTGGTTTTGATTTTTCTCGTTTACCCTAAATAATCGAATATCCTTTCAAAAAGGGTTAAAGTGCACAAATTTTAAATAAAAGGCAAGCTCACTCTCAAAAGTTCGAGATGTCGTGTCCTAACTTACTGGATGTGACATTTTATTACATAGAGACGAGAAGGTCTTTAATATTCAAGTTTTCTACCAAAGGAGGGATCGTATTTTGAAGTCTTTCAAGTTTTTAACTTTTGACACTAAGACACTAATTAATCAGCTAGGTACCAATTTTTGGGCGTATCGAGGGTGCTAATCCTTCCTCGTGCGTAATCGACTTCCGAACTCATTTTTTGATTTTCGTAGACCAAAACTTATCGTTTTAGTAAATCTTAACTTTTATTAAAATGATTAATTTGAGGTGACCCGATCACACCTCATCAAAAGGATTGGTGGCGACTCCCATTTTTTTTCGTTTTCGTTTCCAAAACCAAAGTCGATCCCCGTTTTTCAAAAAATGGTTTCGACATGTGCTATAATATTTAAGGGGTTTAAATTTTTAAGATTTTATACTTTCCTTGATTGGGAAATTTTGCGGCGGAGTTTTTGGTCAAAATAAGCCTAAGGAGGAGAATGTTAATGCTACTAGTTGCATACTCACTTTGCAACTGGACTGGTTGCAACTTGCCTATGTTATTGGCATATTTTGACTATGTTATAATGACTATTAATTTTGTGCATATTTTAAGGGGGTTCTGAGCAGAAATTTTCATAGTTGTTTTTAGTGAAGATATTTAGTCAAGCAAGGATATTTTGAATAATTTGAGTATGCTTTATTTACCTTATTTAGAAATTATTTATGATAGAAAGAAGTTCAATCGGTGAATATATATTTTTACCTCTACCATATCAAGATCTTATTTTGAGTGAAATTTTATGATCTAATGTAATCATACTAGTTAGTATTCACAAGTCTACAAAGACTTATATATTGAAGAATTATTTATTGATTTTCAAGTGTGAATTAGAGAACTCAAATAAGTTCTTTGTGAAGAATATTCATGAATGTTTGTATGTTGAAAACAAATTATTTTATCAGTTTAGTTTAAGCTTTCATAGGAGAAAGACTTAGTAAGAGAGTTGAATCTAGATAATTGTAAGGTAGTGAGGTTGCAACGAATTTAGTGAGTTAAACTTAAATCATCTTTTGTACTTTTGAATTATAGTGAGATTATTCTCTGAGCAAGACTTTGAAGATGTATGAAGAGGTTCTGAATCACTTAACCAATTATTGTGTTCCTTGTTTTATTTTTCTAGTTTAAATTGTTTCCTAACCAACAACTCAACACTAGTAGTGTGGGCATCTTCTCAATAGTTACTTAAGTCACTCTCAAGACTTATACAAGGATTTAAAATTATATTGCATAAAGCTAGATAAGTCATTTCTCTACTTAGTAGCCTTGATGGGTGGAAAGTACTAAGACAACAATTGGGCGACTAGCTTATCCCATGTGTCTATATATCCTTGAGGTAATGAATCTTTTCAGCATCATCGATTCCATGTCTAATAATACAATGACTAGCAATAATTTAGAAATCACAACTTTGATCTATAGGGGTCTCATAATTGTAACTTGTAACTTCTTACAATATCCTTGCAATGCCTTACGTGTTCTATGAGCTTTATCTACATAAGTACTAAATGCCATGTAATCAACATTTTACTTATAGATAAAGATAAAGAAAGATCTCAATATTTATTATAAAATTATAATAAAATCAATACAATCAAATATTGTTTAGTGCTTACATGATTTGATTTGCTTGTATGGCTTACACTAATATTGTTTTCATAACAAGTATTGATTCGATATCTACAATTATCTCTATACATATTAATCTATGAGATTGGTTGTACACATCATACGTATCGAGGCCTGAATGTGCCAGTCTTTAAGCATTATTGATGCACCGCCTCAACAATACAATGACAAAAAATAATTTTGAAATAAAAAATTTAATTTGCAAAGATCTGACCATAACTTTCAATAACTTTACAAAATCTATCATGTTTTATAAGGGTGTGTATAATTGAATTAAAATTGAATTAATCGATTATAGTAAAGTAGTTTGATTAATTGGTTCGCCATTAAAAATAATTTTTTGGGGATTTATTTTTTTTAAAATTTGATTATCAATTAATTTGATTTGAAAGTGGTTAATTACCTCAAATAACCACTTCACCCAAATTAATAATAAATATTAAATTTATACATATATATATATATATATATACAAGCGTATGGGCTAAAAAACATATATACAAGCCCAATAGAATGGCCTAAGAAGCTTAAATCCCAAATACAGAGAGCTTGTAGAAGTGGGCGGAAGAAAAACAATTAAGAGTTTAACTTTAGATAAAACATAAAGAAAAAACCTCAAGAACCCTAAACTAATACACTGTCAGGCTTTTTTCCCCCTTAACCCTATCAACTAATCACTCTCCCTCTTTTGAGGTTCGACGGCTCCACTGTTGTAAGGTCGAAATCCTATCATTTTGTGCTTATTTTTAGTAATTTTTATTGTACTATATTGTTTTTAGTTTTCTCTAATTATGTATCCTTTGAAAAAATTTCATTTTAAGTAAGAAATAATATACTGATGAGTTTCAAACATTAGATAAATTAATTAGAGCACTGACCAGTTTCGAAGATGATAATTATTATGAAAATTATTAAAAGCATTGGTCAGTTTAAATTGAAAAAAAATCCCATAAAAAGGAAAAATTTGTTATAAAAATAGACGGAATTAACCAAAGTTAGATTGATTGGATTAATAATTTTCTCAAATAAAGAAATAAAAATTAAACATTTTGAAATTTCTATTAATTCGATTGCATTATATTAAACAAATAACATTGCAAGCGAATTATGATTGGCTTCTGGGCTTAGGCTTAACATTTTGGAACAAGACAAGGAACAGTAATGAAAATATTCTTAGGGAGGGAAATGGAGAGAGCCTAACAGCTGGGTGACATACTAAGGGATGAGGTCTAAGAAGAGCTATTCCGGCTTTTTCCTCCATATTAACCCTGCTGTTTGCTCCATTCTAATCAAAACATTGTATCATTACGGCAAGGACTGCTGGGGACAACCTGTACTGCTAGTGAAGCTCCAGGGCAGCTTCTTCTTCCACTCCCAAATGGCAACAGGCTGAAGTGTTGTCCCCTCGCATCCAAAAACTGCTTCTTTCCTTGCCTCCACTCTCTGGTCTGAACTCAAGTGGGTTTTCCCATTGATTGGGATCCCTGCCAAGACCCCATACATTGACAAACACCCTGGTTCCTTTTGGGATTTCATAACCATCAATGCTGCAATCTTCTGTTGACTCCCTCACAACTAATGGTCCTGCAGGATGAAGCCTCAATCTTTCCTTTACTAAAACGTGGAAATGAAATTCTTGGACTAGTTAGAAGGCTACAAAAATAAGAGATATTACATTATCATTTTGATCATGATATATGTAAAATAAAAGCATTAGCTTGATGCTTACCTTTCTCCTACCTGTTTTCTTCATTATCTCAAATTTTATATCAATTCGATGATTGGAAATCAAGCCATCCAATATGTAAGCAATGGTGTCATATACCGGCCGGCATGCTTTCTCCTTAAATTTCTAAATAGCCTATTGATTTAAATAGATGTATAATTATGATATTGATGCATAATGGTGTTTTTAAATTATAAACTATTTTTATCACATTATTTATAGTTGTTACCAAATAAAAATAAATGCATTATTTTTTTTTCTCACGTCATTCAATATAATTTTTTCTTATTAACTGTACATATAAAGTGAAAAAATAATATGTTTATTTTTAATTGATAATGGGTATGGATGATGCTGTAAGAAGTGTTGGTAAAATGATTTTTCTTAAATATAAAATCGTTTCTTTTAGAATTAGTAGTTGTTGTATAATGATATGGAAGGGTGGTGGTTTCAATTGAGTACTAGGCATTTCCCCACATCATTTTCCAGGTTTTATTTACAAGTATTTGATTAATCTTTGGAACTATTAAAGGAAGGCTAGCTCTATAATTTTTTTTCCCTAATTTTTCTCAATAGGTCATTTCAATGTAATAATTTGTCAACGTATTGTTTTCTTGCCTTGCTTCTACTGAAAGATGCATGAAGTACTAGAGGCCCAAAACTTATAATATAATAATTTCTTGATAAAAAAAAATCTAATTTGTTAGAATTTGATTTTTCATAAAAGTTAGTCCAATTATTAATAAATGCATAAATTTATAATTTTTTTATTAATTTGTTTCATATAAATTGTTGGACCGTTGTTATTAATTTGTTAGACTTTAATTCTCATATTTCTTAAAAATTAATAAGTTAGTCCAATTATTAATTTATTTCGTATAAAAATTATTAAGTTAGTAGATGGCTTTGCCTTTGAGACTCATGGACTGAGGATAGTGCATCCATAGATTTTTACACATTGACAATATTCTTTTAAGGAAAATTTTTGATGCATTATTGGTGTATAAGTTTCATTGACTATCAGTAAATAATAATATGACACCTCATCATTAAATAAAACAAAAATAGTAAAAGATTTATAAATAAATACAAATAAATTTATTTAAACATAATTAAATAATAAACAATTATTAAAATCCTATGCCCAAGATCTTAGACCCTAAACGTAAGACCTTAAACTTTTAAATCCAAGATCCTAAATCTAAAAGTTATTAATATTTATTTATAATAATTACAATTAATGTTTAAATAAAATTATTAGTATTTATTTACAAGTTCTCTATATTTTTTGTTTAACTTAATGATGATGTGTCATGTTATTATTCACTAATGTGGATAAGACTTATGCACCTACAATCAATGTTTTTTTAAAGTGGACTGGTGGTCGAACCGATTAGGCCACAATCCGCCAGTCCTACTGGTGTAATTAAAAAATTATTAAAAATTTAAAAAAAATTAAAAAATTCCAGCTCAAACCATCAATTCAATTAGTTTTAACTGGTTCAAAATTACCTTTCAAACCAGTACTTTAGCGGATTTCCAATCTAATCAACTCACCAACCGGTCTAGTACATACAATACATTATTGATTACATACATGAAATATATATTATATTTTTTTACTATTTACAATTAATAATTATATGTATTAGTACAAAATATAGATAATTATTATATTTCATAATATCTTCAAGATTCATATGTTAATATCTATTTCGCACATTAAAATATATAATAGAGACAAATAAAATTTTAAGAAAAATGACATGATTATATACTTATGAAGTCTTTTGTTAATCTTTTATAAATTTAATTTTATCTAGTATTATAATTATTCAGATGTATATTATTTATATTTGTAGTTGTGATGAATCTTATACTTGATAACCTAAGAAAAATCATATCACTCCTTCCCTTGGCTTTCCTCACTTCTTCCACCCAACTTATTAGAAACTTCCTTGAGCTTTTTTATTCTTTCCATGCAAACCCAGATTCTTACACAACCATTGAAACTTGGCAAAAGTTTTCTTCAAAAACTTCGTATACGGGTCTGTACAGAGCAATAAATCAACTGAACCATGCATCAGAAACATCACCTGGTTCTCAATAAGAGCCATGTATACGCGTCTGCATTTGGTTGCTTCTGCAAGTGGCAAACCAGAAATGAGAAACCTGATCAGCAATAGCTACTCTGTGTTGGTCAGACATTATGACAATATACCATGTTTATATACTTATCTGAATAGTTATGAGATGTTACTATTTAGATAGCTAGTAGTGTATATGGAAATGCATGAAATTTTGCATAAATACAAATGATACACAAACATACGAGGAAACTCTAAAATCATTCTATTTTCCTTTTATCTTCCAGCGTTTATATTGTTATATAATTAATTACCGTAATCTCATTATACACTATTCGATGAATTATTTTCTTGAATACAAAATCACAAATAATTATTGAAATTTATTTTATTTGTATGAATAATCTTTAAATAAAAAAGGCAACAAAATTTGCAGAATGGATGAAATGGACGTGATTAGTTAAACTGGAAAGGAATAGTTTCATTCATCTTATTGGTTGTTCATTTTCTTTGGTTATACCAGATGGTCCTCCAAAAAGGAGGAACATATGTGGCAGTTTGAGATACGAACATGCACATCGTAAACTCACAAGACAAAGGAATTTATTGACAGGGCGATTCGGCAATCGCAACAGAAGTAATTCTAAGAAGAAACGAGTTCCATACGAAGCCACACAACAATGACAGAGCGCCTAGTCATCCCACATTTTACAACTTATAAGAATAGAAAATGTGGACACAATCGACGGTTTACATACATCCTTATTTATACTAATATTGCACTTTCTACTACATATTTAAATGTAGTCCAAGCATGTCTGCAAGGAGACAAGGGTGGGTATCGGAATACTCATAGTGCTGGAAATGGAGATAGCCTTGTGACTGGGTGACAAACCAATGGATGAGCTCTAAGAAGAGTCATTCCAGCTTTTTCCTCCATATTAACAGTGCCATTTGCTCCATCTCTAACCTTCCAATCAAAGCATTGTATCATTATGCCAAGGACTGTTGGGACAACCTGTAGTGCCAGCGAAGCTCCAGGGCAGCTTCTTCTTCCACTCCCAAATGGCAACAGGCTGAAGTGTTGTCCCCTCACATCCAAAAACTGGTTCTTTCCTTGCCTCCACTCTTCACTAAGAAATCGTTCTGGTATGAACTCAAGGGGGTTCTCCCATTGATTGGGGTCCCTACCAAGAGCCCACACATTGACAAAGAGCCTGGTACCTTCCGGAATCTCATAACCACCAATGACACAATCTTCTGTTGACTCTCTCACAACTAATGGTCCACCAGGATGAAGCCTTAATGTTTCTTTTACTATAGCTTGCAGATACGGGAGGTTTGATATGTCAGATTCTTCCAGTATTCTGTTCCTTCCAACCACAGAGTCAATCTCCTTTTGTACTTTCTCCATCACATTTGGGTGATTAATAAGCTCTGCTATTCCCCAACCTATTGTAACCGAGGATGTATCTGTCCCAGCCCCAAAAAAATTCTGAAAAATTCACGTTATGTCAGTCTTCTATCCTCTACTACTAACAGTTGATAATAGCAAAATATAACTAGTATGTTTCTTGTCTTTAGGGTTAATAATTTTTCATGGGCAAACTAAAATATGGCTATGTTACGTGCATGTAAATGTTATTTGCACAAAATATGCATCTAAGTCTCATTACCATAACGAATGCTTTTACATTCTCTGCGGTCAATTTCATCTCAGCATTTTGGTCTTCTGATATTTCGATCAAAATATCAAGTACATCTTTCACAGTGTCAGCTGCAGTCGATTTATTCTTCTTTCTTGCTTCCTTGTGTTCCAATATGATTTTCTCCATCAGAATATCATATCTATCTCGAACATCCTTGAGCCTTTTCCTAAACCCTTGCAGATCTAAATTTTTACAAAACCAAAGTAAATCCGATAGATTAAACTTTGTGCCAAGTTTGTTCATCTCTTTCACTATTGTCTGCACTTCATTGGCTTCAGCTTCTTTATCTGAACACCTCTTACTAAGTAGCATTCTTGATATTATGTTGTTGGTCAGCCTCATCAGTTCCACTCCAACATCAAGTGCTTCACCTTTCTCAGCTTTGTCTTGTATTAATCTTACAAATCTAGTCATCTCCTCACGTCTGACGGGAAGGAGTTGGTCCAAGGTTCGAGTCCCCAAAAGTTCAGACATGCAAAGTTTCTTCATGTACTTCCAAAGGGGACCATAAGGTGCCATGGCCATATCAGCAGTACCATATGTAAGGTAATCAAGATTGGCCATTTTTGGGCGGTTTAAGAAAGTAGTTTCATGGTTTTTAAATACTTCTTTTGCGGTTTCTTGGGAAGACACAAGCAGACAAGGCTTTGATCCGATGCAGAAGTAGACCAAAGGTCCAAAGCGGTCTGAAAGTTTGTTAAGGGCTTGGTGAGGTATGGGGCCAAGGAGGTGCATGTGTCCAATAACTGGAAGGGCACCTGGGGTGGGTGGAAGATGGGGTTTTTTCCCTCGTGAGTTGCTAAGGATGGCTCGGAGAAAGAAGATGGTTATGAACCAGATAAGGAAGAGAAGAATGTATTCTTGTGAATCAACCATGTTTGAACAGTAAGAAAAATATATGTGAGTTGCAAAAACTGGGGTTTCCTGCATATTCTTATATAAGGTCCAAATGCAGAGTTGTTCTATCAAAATCATTTTGCAGCAGGAGAGCAAGGGGACCACAATATATGAATTGTTCCATTGAATCTCTGATATTAAGTGAGAACTTTGAAGTTTGATTATCAATTACTCCCTTTTGCAGTGTTTGAATATTTACTGAAGTTGATCAAATTAATTATATTCCCTATACTCATAATCACAACAAACATACAAACATGAAGCGACTCCACAAATTTAAATGGTCCCAATATTATGTTTGTATTTTATGGGAGGATGCATGTATATTTCTCCTACCATTTCTCTTGTTTTCTAATGGTCCCCATATTATGAGTTCTTCCTCCTCTCCGCCTAGCTTTTTTATTATACTTATATCTCTAAATTTTCATGAAGTCACAATGGAAAATGGACCAATATGTAAACTATGGTGTCAAACATCGGCTGATGCATTCTATCTTAATTTTTAAACGGTTTCCCGACGTAAACAGAGATGTTAAAAGTTGCCATTATTTGGTAAAATAGGTAAATTTCTCATTCACATTCATTTCTGATATTTCTCCCGCATTTACAATAATATTTGTACCAATCAAATTAAGACTCAATTCATTATTATAATTAAGGTTTAATTTCAAGAATTGCTTCCTCTTTACATTAGAGGAATTGATAATAAAAAGTTATAATAATTTTTCTAATTATAATTAAAAAATTATATAACTTACTAATTAAGTATCTAATTTATATACTTTTTTATAAATATCATTTTAATATTACCCAATAAAAACATATTTTTATATTAAATATTACAATTTAAAAAAAACATTAACTTACAATTAAATCATCAATTTTACGTTTATTAATTATTACATCAAATTAATCAATCAAAATTTATAATAAAATATTATAATATTTATATTTTAAATGATTTATGAGTAAATGCAAATAAAAAAAAACTAAAATAGTGAAAGATGATATATTTAAACTCTAATGACATTACACTTTTGTTATAGGTCAATTTTGGGCCGTTTACAAATTACCCAACATACATCATCCCAATAACCACTACCCAATACCCAGTATAAATTAGACCTAAAATATACCCCCAAACCCATTTACAAATACTACTAACCTAACTACCCATTTGAACCCATCAGCCAACCCTTACCCAACCCAATAACTAAACCTACCCAAACCCACAAAACCCGGGCCCGTTTACATAAACCCGATAATCCCCTAATACCCAAAACCCGAATGGCCCACAAACCCCTTACAACCCCAAAACCAATACCCAACAGCCCAAACCCCAAATGACCCAACTAGCCAGAGTTAGGGTTTTAGAAAAGCTAAAACCCTAATCACCCACTTCTTGTGCGCCGACCTAACCCCACGCGCCTTGACACCGCCATCGACCGGTATTTGTACCAACCCTCTGTCACCACCGCCTCTGTCACGTCACTGCAGCACCGGTCAACTACTCCTGCAAGAGGAACACACGAAAAGACAGAAAGTAAAACAAAAAAAGGAACTTTTAAAGGCTATAAAAGCGGTAAAAACAAATGTAAAAGGGTTCCCCCTTTGGTATTAAAAACAGAGACAAAAAGAAAATATTCAATCCTTAATTCTGTCGGTATCCACATGCAAGAATAGCATCAGACTAAAACAAAAATATCAAAGATCGAAGAATCAGAAGCAAAAAATCTAAAGGTTATATTTTTATTTTTTTTATATATCTCTATTTCATTTTAAAACCTATTTTATCACCCAATACATATAAATATATAATAAAATAATAAAATAAACAAGTAAATAAAAAAAACAAAAATTTTAAAAATATTGGCCCCGCCGAAGGTCCGGTGACGGACCGGTGATCGGCCCCCTGGCCGGAGCACTTCCTCTCCCCCTCCTCTCTCTTTCCCTCTCTCCTTCTCTTTCTTTTTTTTTCTTTCTCCCCTTCCAAATGAAAATTTTAAAAAAAAATTTATCTTTTATAGGGGACCAAAACGCACCGTTTTGGTCCCCCCGTTTAAACAATAAAATGGCGTCGCTTTGACCCACTCCGAACAGGATCCGCGTGTTTTTTTAAGTGGAAGGGCTATTTGCGCGTTTAGCCCTTCCACTTTTTCATGCATTTACAATCAAGTTTTTCGCTACTTTAATTTGGCCCTATTAATTGTTACGCTTTGCAATTTGGTCCCCACGCATACGCTGCGTTTTGGTTGGAGGAGTTTATTTCGCTTTTAGTCCCCCCACTATTTGTGCGTGTTAAAATCGATCCTTCTCCTTTTTTATTTATTTTCAAATTGCCCCAAACTTCCATCTTAGTTTCGATCTAGTCCTTTTTCGCCTCAATTTGTTTAAAACTATTATTATTATTATTATTATTATTATTATTATTATTATTAGTATATGTTTTATTATGTATATATCTTTAATATATATATATACGTATATATTTATATAGTATTATTAGTAATTGTTTTGTAACATTATTATTTTTTTAATATGTATAAACTATGTAAATATATTAATACCTTCTTTTGTATATATTTTTATTTACATATACATATCTTCTTAGTATTATCTTTATATATATCATGTATATATTTCTAATACTATATTATGTTTTTATATATATTATGTAGATACATTTTTTTAATATTATATATGTATATATTTTTAATATGTATGCATATATATATTTATGTAGTGTTATTAATGGTCCTTTTATTTCTAGTATGTATACATTATGTAAAATATTATATTATGTATGTATTTTGACATCATTAGTTATACATTTCTTTATACTATCTTATGTACATATTCCTAACACCGTTGTTATATATATATATATATGTACTTACGTAGCATGTGTATAATTTTTTATATATATACTATTATCATTCTAATATAGGTATATATTGTATATATATTTTATATATGTATTATGTACATATTTTTAAACGTCTTCATGTAAATATTTCTTAAAATATTCCCTCTACGTATTTTTGACCATCTTAATTATATACATTTTTCATATTATATTATATACCTATCCTTTTAATACCATTATGTATATAGTTTTTTATTATTTATTATTATTAAGTACACGTATGTGTAACATCGTTAATATTTTTAATGTCATGTTTTTATAACTATATCAACCATTATTTGTAATAAATGCGTATATACATATATTGTTTCCATTTCACATTTAATTCTCATTGTGCGTTTAATACCGCATACATTTTTATCGTTTTTAATATTATTGTCATATTCATTATTTGCTTCAATGTATTTTTAACTCTTTTATTTTTCTATTTCTCGCCCATTTATATCAATTTTGCTTTGCATACTTCAAAAATCTTATTCTTGTTTTCTAACTAATTTCAATACAAAAGGCAACGTATCGGTTTAACACTAAGTCGTTGATTTCATCGCTATGTTGGATGAATCATATCGGCTCGTGTTGAAAACGGAACACCCTTCAAACAAATCAAAATTTGGAATTTCTCGTCTTTTCAATCGGGTCACGACTAAATATTACTTTGAACTCGTATTTTTGAAAATCAAGACAACACGTGTTTAACAAGATACCAATTTTGGGCGTCGCGAGGGTGCTAATACCTTCCTCGCGCGTAACCGACTCCCGACCCTACTTTACTCTGATTTTAACGTAGACCTAAACTCGGCCTTCTTTTGTTTTAAAAAATAAACTTATTAGGTGTCCGATCACACCTATAAAAAGGATTGGTGGCAACTCCCCTCTTTATTTTAAAATCAAACTTCAGTTTTCAAGTTTTCAATAAATCGCCACAATTAGCGACCGAAAGTAAATTTTTACGTCGCTACAGCTGGCAACTCCACTGGGGACCCCTTTTCGAGAGTCGTGTCTGGAATTAAACTCGCGTTGTCAAAATTTTCAAGTTCCTTGTTCAAATTAATATTTAGCCGTGATCTTCAAATTGTGTTTTCAAAATGTCATGCATTCGCATTATGTTGTAAATGTTTTTCTAATTCATTTCGTCTGTTCTATTTTTTCAGCTTTAAATTTTTGTGGTTTTAGTTTTGGTTTAGTTTTTAAATAAACGTAAAGGTTTGTGAGTTTCTCTCCACACACCGTGCACTTGCATTTTGTATAACATGAGCTCTCCACCAGGGCTCCGTCCGTTTAAGTGAAAGTAAACAATATGCCTTCGTGAGTTAACTTGTCCCTCCGCACAGGCTAGTGAATACTTTCGGGTTACATATGACTTATGCTTTCGTGAGTTAACTTGTCCCTCCGTATAGGCATAAGTAAATGTAATCCCTCGAATTGAACTCGTGAGCCTATGATAGGCTACGACCGAGGCTTCGTACTAATCTTAGTAGATAACAGTACGAACAATTTGAGTACCTACCTAGAACCGAAACCGCATATAGTGAACCGTACGAGCCACCTAATTAGAGCCATGCCGAACCTATGTCCGCTAATAGTCACCAAAATAAGTGCACGGGAGGAACGCCTCCGACCTTTTGCATTTTCACTTTCTATACAAAGGGGATTGGGTCTGTTTAATAAACTAGTTTGACTTGTTGAATTTTCCATGTTTTTCTGCCTGTATTTAATTACTAATCAAGGTTGTTTGTCTTTGCCTTATTGTTTTCCATCATGCATTATAGGCATCATATTAGGAAGGTGTTGACTAGAGATTGGTTGCCAAAAGAAATGGGTTTCTAAATGGAAGAGTCAATTATACAAGAAATCGAGAAGAATGCCGTGGTTCGGGACTGGTCTTTAAAAACTCAGAAAGAAAAAGAGGATAGTCTAGTGGAGGGATGTATTACCAATCTGCCCGAGCACATAACTGTGAATGTTCACCAGGATAACCTTGAAGATTTGGTTCGGGTTTGGAATCAATGAGACTCAGACACTAGGGGTATCTTCACTGAGAGGTACGGAGATATAGCCCACCTGATCACTATCAATGTAGACGAACGTTTGATTCAAGCCATGATCAGATTTTGGGATCCGGCCTACCAATGTTTTACTTTCAATCAGGAAGACATGACCCCGACTATAGAAGAGTACGCTGCTTTACTTCGTGTCGATCAAGTACAACCCTATAAGATATATGTGAAAGAACCTAAGCCGATGACATTCAAGAAAAAGTTAGTAAGATTGATGAGATATGATCGTGGCGTGGGTGAAAAAGCAGATAAAGAAGAAGAATGAAACCATTTGCATTCCATGGTCTTCCCTACAAGATTTGGTTCTAAACCATCCTGACATGATGAAAAGGGTGAATCTATTCGCTCTGGCCATTTACGGTTTGATCATCTTCCCGAAAGTTCTCAGACATCTTGAAGTTGTGGTAGTTGATTTCTTTGAAAGATTAAAACAAGGAATCAACCCCGTCCCGACTATCTAGCCGAGACCTTTGGATCCACGAGTAGTTGTCGAAGAAAAAAGGAAGGACGATTTATTGGATCTGTGTGCAGATTGCTCAATGTTTGGATTTTGAGCCACTACGGAAAGTAGAGCGCACTCCGTTCCACATGTTTTCAAAAACCTTTGCCCCGTTGGAAGCTTATCTCAAGAAAGAATGGCCAAAGGAGGTCACCGAACAACATTGGGTCTCAGTTTTTCAGAACCTTCGCGCCGAGGACGTAACTTGGAGAGCGCCGTGGATACGCCCGTCAGTTCTGCTATACAAGGTCGGAGATCAAGACTGGGTGCCACTACTTGGTTTATACGGAAGAGTTGGATATGCCCCGCTATTAGTCCAAAGGCAATTTTTTTCGTGACAATTCATACCCGCCACTGGAGGATTAGCACAGTCCGAATTCGCTTTTGCGGGTGAGGGATATATGAAGAGGGTCCGAGACACTGCAAAATCTTGGAAGCAAATTCATCTGATGGAATTGGCCTTATATGCTGATACCCTAACCCAAGATTACGACATATGGAGGAAGCAACGGGTGAATAGTCAGCAAATCTCGTCAACAAACTACACCGTCCAGAATCCTTTCTTGGAGGAAGTACCGTCTGAGCTAGAAATGGCAAGACAAGAATTTGAACGAGAAAAGGCCAAGATGACTCGGGATCTTAGTGCTTTTCAAGAAGAAAATTACTAGTTGAAGATCGACGTTCAGATTGAAATGTCCAAAACCGAAAAAGTGAAAAAAGAAGTTGAAGTTGTAAGAAATGACTTAAGGGACCTTCATCTGGAAAACAAGAAGTTAAAAGTCATTATCAAGAATAGTGGGTTGGGCAAATCATCATCAGAATGGAAAGAAGAGTTAAGCAATATCAAAGGAGGAATGGAATTTTGGAAAGGAAAAGCAAAAAAAGAAGAAGAAAAGGCTGCGCGGGCTATGATAGAGCTAAGGAAGAAGAATGCCGAATATGAAGCTGTGTCTGCCGAGGTAATGACTAGTCGATTTAAACGTCAAGAACTAAAAGAGAGGATACGGGATTTAGAAGGCATGCTGCAAGATCATCAACAACAACTGGATAGTCTCTTAAAAGCCTTGGAAGAAAAGAGTGATCAGTATGATAGAGACATTCACGCTTATAAAACGGACCTCCAAGAAAGAGAAACGCAACTTGGCTTCTTAATCAACAAAATTCGTGAAGCGGCCATACACATGGTACAACTATCAGATGAAACAGAGGATCTCAGTTGCTAATTCCCACCGAGTCAACGATTGAGCATATCGGAATTCTTAGAGCGAGTAAAGAAATATAGTGATATAGCTAGGAAGTTCGTGTAATGGCCGAATTAAAATGGTGAAATGTTTTGTAATGAACTCTTTTGATGAATGAAATGCCTAAATAAGGGCTATCTTGAAATCAACACCCATTTCTTGCATTTCTTTCATGACTGGCATTCATTTAACATTTATTCATTCATTCATTGCATGTACATATCCCATAATCGTTCGCTAAGGTTAGGATCGTATAATTCGTAGTTACAATACTTCAAATCTGGAACCACGCCACTCGTATAGAACGCGTCGACAAGCTAGAACAATGGAGGCTGAATTCAATGAAAGGATTGAAAGGATGGAAAGAATCCAAAAGAAATTACAAGAGCAGTTGGCTAGGTCACAGCAAGAGACGAGAGACTTAATGGTGAGATCTCGAGAAGAATCGCTCGAACAAAAGGATCAAATGGCCAAGATGATGGAAATGATGTCAGCTTTAGTTAAAGGAAAGGAACCCATGCAGAGCCTTGACATCGAGGAACCTCGGTCAAGAGTTAATCACAATCAAGATCCGCTCTATCCCCCAGGATTCACTCCGCCACACACCCACGCAACACAAAGAGGGTACACCCAAGGGGAACCCACAGACCCAGAGCAACGGCTGGTGCCACCTGCTCATTTAGGGCAAGGAATATTTATACCAAATCTTGGAGCTAATCCTGCCAACCCAATTGTTCCAGATTTGGATGATCCAGCGGAAATAGCCAGGTTGAGAATGGAGGATCACGAGGCTCAAGAGAAGTATAAAAGCTTGGAGGAAAGACTTAAAGCAATAGAAGGCATTGAAGTCTTCTCTGCACTAGGTGCTAAAGAACTCAGTTTGGTACCCGATCTAATTCTGCCTCCGAAATTTAAGGTACCGGATTTTGAAAAGTACGATGGGACAAGATGCCCGAAAGTGCATCTCGTAATGTTCTGCCGGAAGATGACCGGCTATGTGAATGAAGATAAACTGCTCATACACTGTTTTCAGGATAGTCTAGTAGGATCGGCTCTTCGGTGGTACAACCAGCTTAGTAGGGAAAAGATCCGATCTTGGAAGGACTTGGCGTCAGTATTCTGCGAGCAGTATAAGCATGTATCAGATATGGTGCCTGATCGAATGACTCTACAAATGATGGAAATGAAACCAACAGAAACCTTTAGGCAATATGCTCAAAGGTGGAGAGATATCTCGGCTCAAGTGGAGTCACCACTGACTAAGACTGAGATAACAGTCCTTTTCATCAATACTCTGAGAGCACCATTCTATGACAAGCTGGTGGGAAGTGCTACGAAGGATTTTTTGGATATCGTAATATCCGGAGAACTTATTGAGGGTGTCATCAAAAGTGGGAGGATGGAAGGTTCAGAAAGTGCAAGAAGGGCAGCACCCATGAAGAAGAAAGAACCAGAAGCCCACATGGTGGGAATGGGAAGCCGTTATGCCCCTAATTCATATCCAAACCAACCCCGTCCTCAAAATTATCCACCTCTAAATTCCTATTATCCCCCTCAAACCCCGTACTACCAAGCATCACCTCCTTCCTACCCCGTATACGCCACGAACAACCACAGACCCGTCACCACATTCCCAAACACGGTACCCGCTCAAAGCCAGCCCAGAAACGAACCAAGACCAGTAAGGCCTAACCCCGAGAGACCATAATTTACTCCCATCCATGTGTCGTATGGGGAATTATACCCAAAACTTTTGGAGAAATAGTTGATTTCTCCTCATTATATGGCATCTCTAAAACCCCCGTACCCGAAATGGTACGATCCAAACGCTAGTTGTACATACCATGTAGGAAACCAGAGGCATTCCACGGAAAATTTCCTAGCCTTTAAGAGGAGAGTTCAAGGACTCATTAATGCGGGTATCCTACAATTCGATAGTGCTAGTAACGCAACTGGGAACCCATTCCCTAACCATACCGAAGGGAATGTGAGCACAGTGGGGAAAGAGGACGAATGGCAAGTCAGAAAATGTGTTTCGGAAATAAAGACGCCTCTACAGAAAATCTGGGAGGTACTGGTTAAGAAAGGATTGCTTTGTCACCCCGATAGAATTCTCGGAGAAAAAGGTCAAAGTTTTTGCAATTTCCATGGAATTGTAGGACACGACATTCAGTCGTGTGAGGTATTTAAAAGGTTGCTTCAAGACCGGATGGATAATAAGGAGATCAAGGTCATTAACAAGAGGGAAGAGGCCAACCAAAGAGAAGTATGTGCCTCTGACAACCAGTCATCAGGTCTCCCTTATAGCGTTGATCGACCGTTAGTAATTTATTACGACGCGACGAAGGAGCCGGTGAAACCAAAAGTGATAATCGAAGTACCGTCTCCTTTTTCTTACAAGGACGACAAAGCCGTACCATGGAAATATGACATCAATATCATCACACCGGAAGGTGGAAAGTCCGAAGCTATAACTGGAGATGTTGGGGAGGTAGGTCATTTTACCCGAAGTGGGCGGTGCTATTCTAAAGAAGTCGAACCAGCAAAGAAAAATAGTGATTTGAAACAAAAAGGAAAGGCAGTGATGTATGAGGCCGAAGTCGAGCAGGAAACTCCACCCATGCAAGAAACCAAAAAGCTTGTGGATGAGGAGGAAGCACAGGAGTTCTTGAAATTTATCAAGCACAGTGAATAGAATGTGGTGGAACAGTTAAATAAGTAGCAGCACGAATCTCAGTTTTATCTCTACTGTTAAACTCAGAGCCACACCGGAACGCTTTGCTGAAGGTGCTTAATCAAGCTTACGTAGCAAACAACATATCTGTTGAGAAGCTTGATAGGTGGGTAAATAATCTGAACGCGGACAATTTCATCTCTTTTAGTGACGATGAGATATCGCCAAACGGTAGAGGCTCAGTGAAAGCACTGCATGTTACGACTCGCTGCAAGGGCTACATAATACCGAACGTGCTCATCGATAATGGGTCGGCACTCAACGTCATGCCTTTGGCCACGCTTTCCAGAATACCGATGGATCTGTCCTATTTAAGGCCCTGTCATTCCACGGTAAGGGCATTCGAAGGGACGAGGCGTGAAGTCATGGTGTAGAAGCCCAAATTTGCCACGAACCCATTACATAAATACCCACAACCCATAACCCAAATACATTATAACAAAACCCAAACATAAAACCCAAGCCCGTTTACAATATTTTCAGCCCAATTAGCCTAACCCAAGTACTACTAGCCAATACCTTAAATTAACCTAGCCCAGCAGCCCAAAACAAACCAGAAGAGAAGAAACCCTAATCCCACTTGCCTCCCCACTTGCGCCGCACCTAGGGTCTTCACCCTCTGACTTTCGGCCAACTACCCACTGACCGCCTGCACCACTGTCACATCCACCAGCTCTGCTCCACCGCCACCATACCTGCAAAGCAAACAAGACACGCAATGACAATAGAAGCAGACGGTCTGACGGTGAAAAGCAGCTATAAAAGTCATGAAACAAAATGTAAAAAGGGCTTTTTGATTATTTTTTTTCAATACAAAAAAAATAGAGTTCCATACATACAAAAAAAAGGAAAGTTCAGTACTAAGGCAACAAATATTCGGAGAAGAGAAAAAAGCAAACGAAAGGTTATTTTTTTCTTCCCTTCGACTTCCGCATATATATATATACATATATTACTTCATTTTTTTAAATAAAATCCTAATATATATATATATATATATATATATATTAAGACTAAATAAAGATAACAAAAAACTAAAAAAAATAAAATAAAAATAAAATTTTTACCTTTAAAACCATAGTGTATGCGGTGGTGGCAGTGACTGTCCGGCGATCGGACCGGTGCCTCTCCCAGTAGGAACCCTCCTTCCTCTCCTCTCTCCTCTTCCCTCTCTTCCTCTCTCTTTTTTTTTTCCTATCACTTCCCAAATGATTTTTTTCAGAAATTTTTAACTTATATAGGGGACCAAAACGGTGCGTTTTGGTCCCCCCACGTTTTTAAGCAAAACAACGTCGTTTTGGCTATGCCCGACCCGACCCGATCCAAAGCCGATCAGGATCTGCGTGTTTTTCATTGGAGGGGCTAATTGCACTTTTAGCCCCTCCGCTTTTTCATGCTTTCGCAATCAAGTATCTTTTCAGTTTTCAATTCGGCCCCGGACTTTGTTGCGCTTCGCAATTTGGTCCCTACGCATACGTTGCGTTTTGATAACTGGGAATATTACACTTTTGGCCCTCCCTAGTGTTACCCGTGTTCAAATAAATCCCTTTCTTTGTTTTTATTTTTAAAATTGCCCCATAACTTTGATTTTGTTTTAAATTTAGTCCTTTCTTCAAATTTAAGTTTATTTTTGTATTTATTTTCTTTTTATACGTATTTACTATTATTTTTATCCCTCTTATATTTATTATTAATATATATTATTATTATAGTTACTACTATACGTATATTACGTATATTTTTTTTATAATGTATTTATGTAATATAATTACTAAGTTTTTTAAACAATAATAGTATTTGTATTTGTATATTATGTAAGTGTTCTAATACTATGTCATATATACATATGTATTTTTCATATTAATATATATATGTGTTTTTAATATTATATTATCATGTATATGTTTTAATATTATTGGCTATCTATCTTTCATACTATCTTATGTACATTTCTAATACCATCCTTATTATTTATATATGTATATATGTATGTATCTATATAACATCTGAATAGTCCTTGTATTATCATTTCTAATATAAATGTATATATATATATCATATAGGTTTATATACATATCTTACATGTTTCTTTATTTTTATTTTTAGTTATATATATCTACATATTATTACTATTTTATGTATATATTTTTATCTTTATTACTATTGTTGTTAATCTTAGTATACATTTTATGTACATATATATATCTCTAGTATATATATAGGTATATATCCATGTATTATTGTAATAGGGTTTTATTATTTCCAATAGGTATATACTATATAAATATTTTTAACATTTTTATATATATTGTGTTTATGTATCTTTTAATATGGCATTTTTATATGTTATGTATATACCTCTAATATCATATTATTTGTATATTTTTATTTTTCATACCTTCTTGAATAATACTACATATGTATGTCTCTTTTTAATACCACATCATATATATATGCTATTATCTTATTTGTTTTATTCCTAGTATATTTATTATTAATATTAGTGTATGTATTTTATTATACGTATATATTTTTAAATAGTATTATTGTCATATATTCTTACACTTATTATTTTGTTCTAATGTATCTTGTACGCTCATTTTATACATTATGTATGTATATATTACGTATATATTTTAGTATTACTATGTATACACTTTTCACTCTTACCATTACACATACTTTAATATATATATATATGTATATAACACTATTTGTATCCTTAATATTATGTCTACGTTACTTCATTTGTTATTATTATATGTTTATATAAATTCATCGTTATCTCGTATTTAATACTAGTATTACATTTAATTTTGCATGTATTGTTATTGTTTTTAGATTACTATCATATTCATTATCTGCTTCAATGTATTGCTGGCTCTTTTATTTATTTTTATTTTTATTTTTATTTTTATTTTTATTTTATTTTTATTTTTTATTTTTTATATTTCGCATCGATTCGCTTTGCATTATTTCAAAAATCTTATTCTTTTTTAATAAGTGAGGCAATGTATCGATTTAACATTAGGCCGTAAGTTTCATCGCTATGTTGGATGGAATTTGTCGGCATGTGTTAAAACGGTATATCCTTCTCTTAAACCGAAAACTAAAATCTCTCGTCTTTTTCAATCGGATCATGACTAAATATTACTTTGAACTCGTACTTTTGAAAATCAGGACAACACGAGTTTAATAAAGATACCAATTATGGGCGTCGCGAGGGTGCTAATACCTTCCTCGTGTAATGCAGACTCACTCGAACCCTATTTTTCTCTGGATTTTCGCGTAGACCCAAATTTGGCCTTCATTTTGTTTAAGAATAAATTTTCTTTAAAAAAATGATTTATTAGGTGTCCGATCACACCTAGAAAAAAGGATTGGTGGCAACTCCCTTTTTAATAAAATCAAAAGTCGGTTTTCAAATTTTCAGTAAATCGCCTCAATTAGCGACTGAAAAGCAAAAAAATTTTACGTCGCTACAGCTGGCGACTCCGCTGGAGACCCTTTTTGAGAGTCGTGTCTGGAATTAAACTCGTATTGTCAAAATTTTCAAGTTCCTTGTTCAAATTAATATTTATGCCGTGATATTCAAATGGTGTTTTCAAAATGTCATGCATTCGCATTATGTTGTAAATGTTTTTCTAACCCATTTCGTCGGTTCTACTTTTTGACTTTAAATTTTTATGGTATTAGTTTCGGTTTAGTTTTAAATAAATGTGAAGGTTTGTGAGTTTCTCCCCACACACCATGCACTTGCATTTTGCATAACATGAGCTCTCTACCCGGGCTCCGTCCGTTTAAGTGAAAGTAAACGCTATGCCTTCATGAGTTAACTCGTCCCTCCGCACAGGCTAGTGAATACTTTCGGGTTACATATGACTTATGCTTTCGTGAGTTAACTTGTCCCTCCGCATAGGCATAAGTAAATGTAATCCCTCGAATTGAACTCGTGAGCCTGTGATGGGCTACGACCGAGGTTTCGTACTAGTCTTAGTAGACGATAGTACAAACAATTCGAGTACCTGTCTAGAATCGAAACCACATATAGTGAACCGAACGAGCCACCCAATTAGAGCCATGCCGAACCTCTGTCCGTTAATAGTCGCCAAAATAAGTGCACGGGAGGAACACCCCTTACCTTTTGCATTTTCACTTTCTATATAAAGGAGATTGGGTCTGTTCAATAAACTAGTTCAAATTGTTGAATTTTCCATGTTTTTCTGCCTATATTTAATTACTAATCAAGGTTGTTTGCTTTTGCCTTATTGTTTTTCTCATCATGCATTATAGGCATCACATTAGGAGGGTGTTGATTAAAGATTAGTGGCTAAAAAAACGGGTTTCTAATGGAGGATTCAATTATACAAACAGTCAAGAAGAATGTCGTGGTTCGGGACTGGTCTCTAAGAACTCAGAAGGAAAAAGGGGATAGTCTAGTGGAGGGATGTTTTACCAATCTGCCTGAGCATGTAACGGTCAATGTTCGCCAGAATAACCTTGAAGACTTGGTTCAGATTTGGAATCAGTGGGACTCGGACATTAAGGGTATATTCACTGAGAAATACGGAGATATAGCCCACTTGATCACTATCAACATAGATGAGCGTTTGATTCAAGCCATGATCAGATTTTGGGATCCGGCTTACCAATGTTTTACTTTCAATCAGGAGGACATGACCCCAACCATAGAGGAGTATACTGCTTTGCTTCGTATTGATAATGCACACCCCTATAAGATATATGTGAAGGAGCCTAAGCCGGTGACCTTTAAGAAGAAGCTAGTGAGGTTGACAGATATGACCGACGTGCGTGGGGTGGTGGCAGATAAAGAAGAAGAATGAAGCCATTTGCATTCCATGGTCTTCCCTACGAGATTTGGTTTTGAACCATCCTGACATGATGAAAAGGGTGAATCTATTTGCTTTAGCTATCTACGGTTTGATCATCTTCCCGAAAGTTCTCGGACATCTTGAAGTCGCGGTAGTTGATTTCTTTGAAAGATTAAAACAAGGAGTCAACCCTGTCCCGACTATCCTAGCCGAGACCTTCAGATCCCTGAATAGTTGTCGAAGAAAAGGGGAAGGACGATTTATTGGATGCTGTGTGATTGCTCAATGTTTGGATTTTGAGCCATTTCTGGAAAGTAGAGTGCACTCCGTTCCACATGTTTTCAAAAACATTTGCCCCATTGGAAGCCTATCTCAAAAAAGAATGGCCCAAGGAAGTCACCAAGCAACATTGGGTCTCAGTTTTTCAAAACCTTCGCGCCGAGGATATAACATGGAGAGCACCATGGATACGCCCGTCAGTTCTCTTATACAAGGTCGGAGATCAAGACTGGGTGCCACTACTTGGTTTATGGGGAGGAGTCGGATATGCCCCGCTATTAGTCTAAAGGCAATTTTCTTCGCGATAGTTCATATCTGCCACTGGAGGGTTAGCACAGTCCGAGTTCGCTTTTGCGGGTGAGGGATACATGAAGAGGGTCCGAGACACTGCAAAATCTTGGAAGAAAATTCATCTGGTGGAGTTGGCCCTGTACGCTGACACTCTCACTCAAGACTACGACGTATGGAGGATTCAGCGGATAAATAGTCAGCAAGTCTCGTCAATGAGTTGCGCTTTTCAGAATCCCTTCCTAAAGGAATTGCCATCCGAGTTAGAAATGGCAAGGAAAGAGTTCGAACGCGAAAAGACTAAGATGTCAAGGGATCTCAGTGCTCTGCAAGAGGAAAATTACCAGTTAAAAATCGATGTTCAGATTGAAAGGTCTAAAACCAAGAAAGTGCAAAAGGAAGTGGAAATTGTGAGAAATGATTTAAGGGACCTTCATCTGGAAAATAAGAAATTGAGAGTGACTATCAAGAATAGCGGGTTGGGCAAATCATCATCGGAATGGAAAGAGGAGATAAGCAACATCAAATGGGGAATAGAGTTCTGGAAGGGAAAGGCGAAAAAGGAAGAGGAAAAGGCTGCACGGACTATGATGGAGCTAAGGAAGAAGAATGCAGAATATGAAGCCGTGTCTGCCGAAGTAATGACTAGTCGATCTAAATTTCAAGAACTAAAAGAAAGGATACGGGATTTAGAAGATATACTGCAAGACCGTCAGCAACAATTGGATAGTCTCTTAAAAGCCTTGGAAGAGAAGAACGATCAATTTGATAGAGACATTCACGCTTATAAAATGGACCTCCAAGAAAGAGAGATGCAATTTGGCTTCTTGATCAACAAAATCCGTGAAGCGGCCATACATATGATACAATTATCAGATGAAGCAGAGGATCTCAGCTGCCAATTCCCCCCGAGTCAACGATCGAGCATATCGGAATTCTTAGAGCGAATAAAGAAATATAGCGAAGTAGCTAGAAAATTCGTGTAATAGCCAAATCAAAGTGACGAAATATTTTGTAATGAACTCTTTTGATGAATGAAATGCCTAAATAGGGGCTATCTTGAAATCAACACCAAATCATTGTATATTTATTCATAACTAACATTTATTCGTCATTTATTCAACATTTATTTGTCATGCATTCATCTCATTCATTCATTCATTGCATATTCTATAATCGTTCGCTAAGGTTAGGATCGTATAATGAGCAGTTGCAATACTTCAAATCTGGAATCACGCTACTCGTATAGAACGCGTCGACAGGTTAGAACAATGGAGGCTGAATTCAATGAAAGGATTGAAAGAATGGAAAGAATCCAAAAGGAATTACAAGAACAATTGGCTACGTCACAGCAAGAGACGAGAGACTTAATGGTGAGATCACGAGAAGAATCGCTCGAACAGAAAGATCAAATGAACAAAATGATGGAGATGATGTTAGCTTTTGTTAAAGGAAAAGGACCCATGCAGAGCCCCGACATCGAGGAACCTCGGTCAAGAGTTAATCACAATCAAGACCCGCTCTATCCCCCCGGATTCACTCCGCCACACACCCACGCAGCACAAAGAGGGTACACCCAAGGGGAACCCACAGACCCAGAGCAACGGCCGGTGCCACCTGCTCATCTAGGGCAAGGAATATTCATATCAAATCCTGGGGCCAATCCTGCCAACCCAATTGTTCCAGATTTGGACGATCCAGTGGAAATAGCCAGGTTGAGAATGGAGGATCATGAGGCTCAAGAGAAGTATAAGAGTTTGGAGGAAATACTTAAAGCAATCGAAGGCACTAAAGTCTTCTCGGCACTAGGTGCTAAAGAACTCAGTTTGGTACCTGATCTAATTTTGCCTCCAAAGTTTAAGATACCGGATTTTGAAAAATACGATGGGACGAGATGCCCAAAAGCGCATCTCATCATGTTTTGCCGGAAGATGACCGGCTATGTGAATGAAGACAAACTACTCATACATTGTTTTCAAGATAGTCTAATACGATCGGCTCTTCGGTGGTACAACCAGCTTAGTAGGGAAAAGATCCGATCTTGGAAAGATTTGGCATCAGCATTCTGTGAGCAATACAAGCATGTATCGGATATGGTGCCAGATCGGATGACCTTACAAATGATGGAGAAAAAGCCGTCAGAGACTTTTAGACAGTATGCGCAGAGATGGAGGGACGTCTCGGCCCAAGTGGAACCTCCACTAACAAAAACGGAGATAACCGTTCTCTTTATAAACACCTTAAAGGCTCTGTTTTATGACAAATTAGTGGGAAGTGCTACAAAGGATTTTTCGGATATCGTAATATCCGGAGAGCTTATCGAGGGTGCCATCAAAAGTGAGAGGATGGAAGGTTCAGAAAGTTCAAGAAGGACAACACCCATGAAGAAGAAAGAACCAGAAGCCCACATGGTGGGAATGGGAAGCCGTTATGCCCATAATCCGTATCCAAACCAACCCCGACCTTGAAACTATCCACCTCCAAATTTTTATTATCCCCCTCAAACCCCATACTACCAAGCTCCACCTCCTTCCTACCCCGTATATGCCGCGAACCACCAAAGACCTGTCACCACATTTCCACAAAACACGGTACCCACTCAAAGCCAGCCCAGAAATGAGCCAAATCCAACAAGGCCTAACCCCGAGAGACCACAATTTACCCCCATCCCTGTGTCGTATGGGGAGTTATATCCTAAACTTTTGGAAAAACAGTTAATCTCTCCTCATTACATGGCACCCTAAAACCCTGTGTGCGAAATGGTACGATCCGAATGCCGATTGTGCATACCATGCCGGAAACTGGGGCACTCTACGAAAAAACTGCGGCCTTCAAAAAAGAGAGTTCAAGGACTCATCGACGCGGGCATTCGTCAGCAATTTGATGGTACTGGCGATGCAGCGGAACCCATTCCCAAACCACACCAGAAGGAATGTGAGTGCAGTGGGAGAGGAGGACAAACGACAAAGTAGAAGATGGGTTTCTGAAATAAGAGCACCTCTGCAGAAAATCTGGGAGGTACTAGTTGAGAAAGGCTTGCTTTGTCATCCTAACAGCGCGTTCGGAAGAAAAATTGCAAAGGGTCAAAATTTTTGTGGATTTCATAGTATTGAAGGATACAACATTCAGTCCTGCGAAGAGTTCAGGAGACTGCTGCAAAATATGATAGATAATAAGGAGATCGAGATTTTCTATAAAGGTGAAGAGACCGATAGAGGAGAAATATGCGCCTCCGACAATCAATCTTCAGGTTTCCTGTATAGTACCGACCGACCATTAATAATTTATTATGATGCGAAGAAGGAGTCGGTAAAACCGAAGATGATCATTAAAGTACCATCTCCTTTCCCCTACAAGGACGACAAAGCCGTCCCATGGAAGTATGATATCAATATCGTCACACCGGAAGGTGGAAAGTCCGAAGCCACAACTGGAGATGTTGGGGAGGTAGGTCATTTTACCCGAAGTGGGCGATGCTATTCTAAAGAAGTCGAGCCAGGAAAGAAAAATGGTGACTTGAAACAAAAAGGAAAGGCAATGATGAATGAGGCCGAAGTCGAGCAAGAAGTTCCACCCGTACAAGAAACTAAAAAGCCTGTGGATGAGGAAGAAGCACAGGAATTCTTGAAGTTTATCAAGCACAGTGAGTACAACGTGGTGGAACAGTTAAATAAGCAGCTAGCCCGAATCCCAGTCCTATCTCTACTGTTAAACTCAGAGCCGCACCGAAATGCTTTGTTGAAGGTGCTGAATCAAGCTTACGTAGCAAATAACATATCTGTTGAGAAGCTTGATCGGTGGGTAAATAATTTGAATGCGGATAATTTCATTTCTTTTAGTGACGATGAGATACCGTCAAACGGTAGAGGCTCAGTAAAGGCACTGCATATTACGACTCGCTGCAAGGGCTACATAATACCAAATGTGCTCATCGACAATGGGTCGGCACTCAATGTTATGCCTTTGGCCACACTTTCCAGGATTCCGATGGATTTGTCCTATTTAAGGCCTTGTCATTCCACGGTAAGGGCTTTCGATGGGACGAGGCGCGAAGTCATGGGAAAGATTAAAATTCCTCTAGAAGTGGGCCCGTATATATACGATGTGGAATTTCAAGTCATGGACATTACACCGTCATACAATTGCCTCTTGGGAAAACCCTGGATCCATTCTGCTAGAGCAGTCCCATCATCCCTCCACCAAAAGGTGAAATTTATTATGGATGGCTGTTTGGTCACCGTCGAGGGAAAAGAAGACATTGTAGCATCTATTTCTACTGACGCACCATACATTGAAGTGAATAAAGATGCTGTGGAATGTTCCTTTCGATCCCTTGAATTTGTCAATGCCACATTCGTCGCCGAGGGAAACAGAATTCCTGTACCAAAACTCTCAAGAAATACCAAAATAGGTGTCAGGTTGACTGTAGGAAGAGGGGCTCGAGCAAGAAAAGGTTTAGGGAGATATCTGAAAGGAATAGCCAGAGGCGAAGCTTGATGCACCACAAGGCCAGATACGGTTTAGGTTTTCAGCCGGACATACGTCAAAGAAGGAAACAATGGAAGAAGGATCAGGAAAGAAGGGTCGCAAGAACCTTAGGACGGGAAATAGAATGGGAGCCTATAGCTTACCCTCCTTTGTCAAAAACATTTACGTCTGCAGGAACGATGTACCCTGAACAAGACAATACACGAAGCACACTGTTAATCATTGAAAGGGGTCTCCAAAATGTCGAGTATAAATGTCATTGACAAAGGAGATGGGGCAAGTAAAAAAACACATCTCACGATACACGCCCTTGTCCCCCGGGCTTTATGTTGAACAATTGGACTCTTGAAGACCTTCTTGTAGTTTATAAGTCTTGAGTAATGCTCAAACATTAACCTCTATTGTGTCCTTAGATATAATAGAATTCTTTTGTAAGAGCTTGCATTCGCTCTTTATCATTCAAATGAATATCAATAAAGATGCATTTTGTCACGATTTTTCGCATTATTAATTTCATAATCATTTCCTCATTTCATAGCCTATCCTTACATCTGCCTCATGCCATGTCATAACATTTCGTCTTGGTTCCAATACTTGGATGTCCCTCTATAGTTTACTTTTCCATTCAACTTTCAGGTGCTCAGATATCAACGGCATGAACGAACCCGTTACGAGTCCTAAAATCGATTTTGAGAAGGCTATTTGTTTAGGAGAATTCGAAGTCGAAGAAAATGCTGAAGACTATGTCTCGTCTCCCGACTTGTTAAGAATGGTGGAACAAGAGGATAAACAGATCTTGCCTCATCAGGAATCTGTTGAAACAATAAATCTGGGAACTGAAGAAAGGAAGCAAGAAGTGAAGATTGGGACCTCTGTTTCGGGGGACACCAGGCATAATTTGATTGCTTTGCTCTGTGAGTATAAAGATGTATTCGCATGGTCATATCAGGACATGCCGGGATTGGATAAAGATGTGGTGGTCCATAAACTCCCATTAAAGCCAGAATGCAAACCCATTCAACAAAAGTTAAGACAGATGAGACCTGAGATGTTGTTGAAAATAAAAGAGGAAGTCAAGAAGCAATTTGACGCGGGTTTCTTACAAGCCTCCAAATATCCAGAATGGGTGGCTAACATAGTCCCGGTACCAAAGAAAGACGGCAAAGTACGAATGTGCATGGATTATCGTGACCTGAATCGAGCAAGTCCTAAAGATAATTTTCCTCTGCCACACATCGATACATTGGTGGATAACACAGCCAAGCATTCATTGTTTTCGTTCATGGATGGATTCTCGGGTTATAATCAAATAAAGATAGCTACGGAAGATATGGAGAAAACTACCTTCATAACGATGTAGGGAACGTTCTGGTACAAGGTGATGTCATTCAGATTAAAGAATACCGGGGTAACATATCAGAGAGCTATGGTAACGTTATTCCATGACATGATGCATAAAGAAATAGAGGTCTACGTCGATGATATGATTGCTAAATCTTGAGGGGAAGAAGAACATGTAGTGAACCTAAAGAAGTTGTTTGACAGACTAAGAAAGTTCCAGCTAAAGCTCAATTCGGCCAAATGTACGTTTGGGGCTACCTCGAGAAAATTGCTAGGCTTCATCGTCAGCGAAAGAGGCATTGAAGTTGATCCAGATAAAATAAAAGCCATTCAAGAGTTACCACCTCCGTGCACGCAAAAAGAAGTCAGAGGATTTTTAGGAAGATTAAACTACATCGCCCGATTCATTGCTCAACTTACCAACCAATGCGACCCAATCTTTCGGCTTCTTCGAAAACATAATCCAAGAGAATGGAACGAAGAATGCCAGGTGGCTTTTGATAAAATAAAACAATATCTGTCTAGCCCTCCAGTGCTAGTACCGCCAATCCCGGAAAGACCACTGATATTGTATCTGACTATGTTCGAGAATTCCATGGGTTGCGTACTGGGGCAACACGATGAATCAGGAAAGAAAGAAAAGGCGATTTACTACCTCAGCAAAAAGTTCACTGAATATGAGGCAAAGTATTCGATCCATTGAAAAATCTGCTTTGCGCTCTGGTTTGGGTAGCTCGGAGACTCAGGCAATATATGTTGTATCATACGACGTGGTTAATCTCGAAGTTGGATCCAATAAAATACATGATGGAATCGCCTGCACTCTCAGGAAGAATGGCACGATGGCAAATCTTATTATCGGAGTACGATATCATCTATGTGAGTCAAAAGTCGATAAAAGGAAATGCAATAGCGGATTTCTTAGCAGCTCGAACGATAGATGAGTATGAGCCCTTGAGGTTCGATTTCCCAGATGAAGACTTAATGTGCATCACAGAAAATGAATTCGAGTCATCAAATGAGAAGCCATGGAAGATGAGCTTTGATGGTGCATCAAATGCATTAGGGCATGGGATCAGAGCAGTCTTGGTATCGCCAGAAGGGAATCATTATCCGTTCACTGCCAGGCTGAATTTCTTCTGTACCAACAACATAGCAGAGTATGAGGCCTGTATCATGGGACTTCGTGCAGTGATTGAACGAAACATCAAAACTTTAGAGGTATATAGAGACTCAGCATTGGTGATATACCAAATCCGTGGAGATTGGGAAGTGAGGGATTCAAAATTAGTCAGATACAGCGATCTAGTGGCAAGACTGATTAAAGAATTCAAAGAAATAACTTTTAATTAGTTCCCTCGAGAAGAAAACCAATTGGCGGATGCCCTAGCTACTTTGCTTCAATGTTCAAAGCAAACAGAGAAACAGAAATAATGCCTCTGCAAATGAGCATATATGAAGTCCCTGCGCATTGTTTCAGCATTGAAAAAGAACCAGATGGACGGCCATGGTTCCATGACGTCTTAGAATATATCAAGAATCAATGGTATCCCGAACAAGCAAATGAGAACGACAAAAGAACAATCAGAAGGATGGCATCGGGATTTGTCCTTGATGGGGACATCCTGTACAAAAGAGGAAAAGATCAGATGCTCTTGAGATGTGTAGACACCGTTGAAGCTAGGAAAATACTCGAAGATGTACATGAGGGAATTTGTGGGACACATGCCAATGGTTTCACTATGGCCAGGAAGATTATGAGACTCGGCTACTACTGGTTGACGATAGAAAGCGACTGAATTAGCTTTGCAAGAAAATGCCACAAATGTCAAATTTACGGCGATAAAATCCATGCAGCCCCTTCGCCCCTTCATGTCATGACTTCTCTGTGGCCTTTTTCTATGTGGGGCATAGATGTTATAGGGCCAATTTTCCCAAAGGCTTCTAATGGACACCGATTCATTTTTGTGATTATTGATTACTTCACAAAATAGATATAAGCCGCCTCGTTTGCCAATGTGACGAAGACTGCAGTCTGCAGGTTTTTGAAAAAGGAAATCATTTGTCGATATGGTTTGCCTGAGAGAATCATTTCAGATAACGCCTTGAATCTGAACAATAAGATGATGAAGGAAGTGTGCGAGTAATTTCAAATAAAGCATCATAACTCCTCGCCCTATCGCCCAAAGATGAATGGGGCCGTTGAAGCAGCGAATAAAAACATCAAAAAGATCATTGGGAAAATGACCGAGACATATAAAGACTGGCACGAGAAGCTACCATTTGCCTTGTATGCATATCGCACATCTGTGCGGACATCTACGGGGGCAACTCCTTTCTCTTTGGTCTATGGAATGGAAGTTGTGCTACCTATCGAAGTTGAGATCCCTTCTCTACGAGTCTTAATGGAGTCAAAACTAGAGGAAGCAGAATGGGTTCGGGCTCGATATGACCAGTTAAACCACATCGAGAAAAAACGTCTAAAAGTAATTTGTCACGGACAGATGTACCAGAAGAGAATGATCGCGGCCCATGACAAGAAAGTACGGCCAAGAGAATTCCATGAAGGAGAACTCGTGCTGAGAAAGATTCTCCCAATACAAAAAGACCTGCGAGGAAAATGGGCACCAAATTGGGAAGGACCATACGTTGTGAAGAAGGCTTTCTCGGGTGGAGCTTTGATCCTCACTGAAATGGATGGGAAGGAGTTACCGAATCCAGTGAATTCAGATGCTGTGAAGAAATATTATGCCTGAAAAAAAAAAGGGATCAAGGTGAAAACCCGAAAAGGGCGTCTTGATTAACAAAAAAAATTAGGATGAAAACCCGAAAGGGCGTTCTAATTAGGCAAGCACTGGCTTAAAAAGTAAGGCGTTTGAACAGGGGGCAAATAATGAGATTACAGTATTTGAAGCATTTCTGAAAGCTCGAAATCTTCCACGTAAGAAACCATGCTCGAAAAGATTCGTGACTGAGGAACGTGGAAGAGTTCATGCGTTGAATATCTAAAGCATTTGTATTTGTTGAAATGTTACCCCTTTTCTCTTTGTGACATTTTTACTATCATTTGATTGATTTTCTTTGTTATTGAATAAATGTCAGGTACCCTTTTATCCCTCCCCGATCATTTTCATGCATCTCATTATGTGGTTCATTTACATGATAAATAGTGAAATGACATACTCTAAACAAAAGAAATGTTAAGCATTACCCGGATAAGAACTTGATAAGTACAAGAGCCTCAAAGCAAGGACAAAAGTTCAACCGGGGGCAAAGAGTGATATCCGAGAAACGTAGATTGTGCATGAAGCTAGAAGACGGGCACAGGGCCTGAAGAGAAAGTCAAGAGTCAAAACAATGAACGCAGATCATCAAAAATCATGACAGAAAAAGGGGCAAATGATAAACAAGCCCAAGGCGCATGGCATAATCATGTAGGCATAAATGCATTTAGGACCAACATGTGCATATCATGATAACATCATGCATGACATATACAGGTACTCCAGCAGAGTAAGAAATTTTGAATGATGGCTGTACTAAGTCAAAAAGGACACCTGAGTTCCACCAGATGACAGATTTTGGGCATTTTGATGTTTCTATTTTCAAAAATCAACTCATATTGCGAGAGGTGAGTTGAGCCTCAGGACACGCTGAGGTATTTTCAATTTGTATTTTCAAAATATCAACTTATATTGCGAGAAGTGAGCTGAGCCTCGGGTCACATGCCGAGTTATTTTCAATTCTTGTTTTTCAAAAGAATCAGCTCATTTTGCGAGAGATGAGTTGAGCCTCGGGGCACGCTGAGGTAATTTCAATTTCTATTTTCAATTTATGTCTTTCAAAAAAATCAACTCATATTGCGAGAAGTGAGTTGAGCCTTTCAATTTATGTTTTTCAAAAAAATCAACTCATATTGCGAGAAGTGAGTTGAGCCTTTTAATTTCTGTTTTTCAAAAAGTCAACTCATATTACGAGAAGTGAGTTGAGCCTTTTAATTTCTGTTTTTCAAAAATCAACTCATATTGCGAGAGGTGAGTTGAGCCTTTTAATATCTATTTTTAAAGAGTCAATTCATATTACGAGAAGTGAGTTGAGCCTTTTAATTTCTGTTTTTCAAAAATCAACTCATATTGCGAGAGGTGAGTTGAGCCTTTTAATATCTATTTTTAAAGAGTCAATTCATATTGCGAGAAATAAGTTGAGCTCAGGATCACATGCCAAGTGAAGAATAAAGATTGGAGCTGTTTGAAAACACTAGATCTTGTCCCCCTGAAGTTGCAGTGGAGGTGATCAAGGATATCAGATCTTGCTTTTCTAAAGTTACAAAAGAGAAGACCACAAACCTCATCTCACGGAAGCGATAGAAGAGCAGATTGAAGCTGTAAATCTTATTTTTCTGAAATCACAGTGAAGCAGATCGAAGCCACAAATTTCATATCCTCGAAATTACATTAGAGTAGATTGAAGTTGTAAGGCGTACATCAGAAGATGCAGTAGATAGGAAAGAGACTGCCTGACCAAGAAGAGCGTCAGTAAAGTCAAGATTCGGCAAGACAGGGCAAAATTAGCCTTCCATTATGTCTTTGCTCTATTCCCGTTTCACGACAATGAGCAAAGAGGGGCAGCTGTAGGAGCCCAAATTTGCCACAAACCCATTACATAAATACCCACAACCCATAACCCAAATACATTATAACAAAACCCAAACATAAAACCCAAGCCCGTTTACAATATTTTCAGCCCAATTAGCCTAACCCAAGTACTACTAGCCCAATACCCTAAATTAACCTAGCCCAGCAGCCCAAAACAAATCAGAAGAGAAGAAACCCTAATCCCACTTGCCTCCCCACTTGCGCCGCACCTAGGGTCTTCACCCTCTGACTTTCGGCCAACTACCCACTGACCGCCTGCACCACTGTCACATCCACCAGCTCTGCTCCACCGCCACCATACCTGCAAAGCAAACAAGACACGCAACAGCAACAGAAGACAGATACAGACAGTGAAAACAGGCTATAAAAGCCATGAAACAAAATGTAAAAAGGGCTTTTTGATTTTTTTTCAATACAAAAAAATAGAGTTCCATACATAAAAAAAAAAGAAAGTTCAGTACTAAGGCAACAAATATTCAGAGAAGAGAAAAAAGCAAACGAAAGGTTATTTTTTTCTTCCCTTCGACTTCCGCATATATATATACATATATTACTTCATTTTTTAATTAAAATCCTAATATATATATATTTTAAGACTAAATAAAGATAACAAAAAACTAAAAAAAATAAAAAAAATAAAAAAAATTTTACCTTTCCGCCACCGTACAGTGCCGGCGACGGTCCGGCGACGGTCCGGCGATCGGACCGGTGCCCTCCCCCAGGCCGGAACCCCTCCTTCCTCTCCTCTCTCCTCTTCCCTCTCTTCCTCTCTCTTTTTTTTTTCCTATCACTTCCCAAATGATTTTTTTTCAGAAATTTTTAACTTATATAGGGGACCAAAACGGTGCGTTTTGGTCCCCCCCACGTTTTTAAGCAAAACAACGTCGTTTTGGCTATGCCCGACCCGACCCGATACAAAGCCGATCAGGATCCGCGTGTTTTTCATTGGAGGGGCTAATTGCACTTTTAGCCCCTCCGCTTTTTCATGCATTCGCAATCAAGTATCTTTTCGGTTTTCAATTCGGCCCGGACTTTGTTGCGCCATAATTTGGTCCCTACGCATACGTTGCGTTTTGATAACTGGGAATATTACACTTTTGGCCCTCCCTAGTGTTACCCGTGTTCAAATAAATCCCTTTCTTTGTTTTTATTTTTAAAATTGCCCCATAACTTTGATTTTGTTTTAAATTTAGTCCTTTCTTCAAATTTAAGTTTATTTTTGTATTTATTTTCTTTTTATACGTATTTACTATTATTTTTATCCCTCTTATATTTATTATTAATATATATTATTATTATAGTTTCTACTATACATATATTACGTATATTTTTTTTTATAATGTATTTATGTAATATAATTACTAAGTTTTTTAAACAATAATAGTATTTGTATTTGTATATTATGTAAGTGTTCTAATACTATGTCATATATACATATGTATTTTTCATATTAATATATATATGTGTTTTTAATATTATATTATCATGTATATGTTTTAATATTATTGGCTATCTATCTTTCATACTATCTTATGTACATTTCTAATACCATCCTTATTATTTATATATGTATATATGTATGTATCTATATAACGTACGAATAGTCCTTGTATTATCATTTCTAATATAAATGTATATATATATCATATAGGTTTATATACATATCTTACATGTTTCTTTATTTTTATTTTTAGTTATATATATCTACATGTTATTACTATTTTATGTATATATTTTTATCTTTATTACTATTGTTGTTAATCTTAGTATACATTTTATGTACATATATATATCTCTAGTATATATATAGGTATATATCCATGTATTATTGTAATAGGGTTTTATTATTTCCAATAGGTATATACTATATAAATATTTTTAACATTTTTATATATATTGTGTTTATGTATCTTTTAATATGGCATTTTTATATGTTATGTATATACCTCTAATATCATATTATTTGTATATTTTTATTTTTCATACCTTCTTGAATAATACTACATATGTATGTCTCTTTTTAATACCACATCATATATATATGCTATTATTTTATTTGTTTTATTCCTAGTATATTTATTATTAATATTAGTGTATGTATTTTATTATACGTATATATTTTTAAATAGTATTATTGTCATATATTCTTACACTTATTATTTTGTTCTAATGTATCTTGCGTTCATTTTATACATTATGTATGTATATATTACGTATATATTTTAGTATTACTATGTATACACTTTTCACTCTTACCATTACACATACTTTAATATATATATATATGTATATAACACTATTTGTATCCTTAATATTATGTCTACGTTACTTCATTTGTTATTATTATATGTTTATATAAATTCATCGTTATCTCGTATTTAATACTAGTATTACATTTAATTTTGCATGTATTGTTATTGTTTTTAGATTACTATCATATTCATTATCTGCTTCAATGTATTGCTGGCTCTTTTTTTTATTTTTATTTTTATTTTTATTTTTATTTTTATTTTTATTTTTTATTTTTTATATTTCGCATCAATTCGCTTTGCATTATTTCAAAAATCTTATTCTTTTTTAATAAGTGAGGCAATGTATCGATTTAACATTAGGCCGTAAGTTTCATCGCTATGTTGGATGGAATTTGTCGGCATGTGTTAAAACGGTATATCCTTCTCTTAAACCGAAAACTAAAATCTCTCGTCTTTTTCAATCGGATCATGACTAAATATTACTTTGAACTCGTACTTTTGAAAATCAAGACAACACGAGTTTAATAAAGATACCAATTATGGGCGTCGCGAGGGTGCTAATACCTTCCTCGTGCGTAACCGACTCCCGAACCCTATTTTTCTCTGGATTTTCGCGTAGACCCAAATTTGGCCTTCATTTTGTTCAAGAATAAAGTTTCTTTAAAAAAATGATTTATTAGGTGTCCGATCACACCTAGAAAAAAGGATCAGTGGCGACTCCCTTTTTAATAAAATCAAAAGTTGGTTTTCAAATTTTCAGTAAATCGCCTCAATTAGCGACCGAAAAGCAAAAAAATTTTACGTCGCTACACATAGGAAAGATTGAGATACCTCTAGAAGTGGGCCCGTATATATACGATATTGAATTTCAAGTCATGGACATTACACCATCATACAATTGCCTCTTGGGAAGACCCTGGATCCATTCTGCTGGAGCAATCCCATCATCCCTCCATCAAAAGGTGAAATTTATCATGGATGGCTGTTTGGTCACTGTTGAGGGAGAAGAAAACATTGTCATATCTATCTCTACTGATGCGTCATACCTTGAAGTAAGCAAAGACGCAGTGGAATGTTCCTTCCGATCCCTTGAATTTGTCAATGCCACCTTCGTCGCCGAGGAAAACAGAATTCCAATGCCAAAACTGTCGAGAAATACCAGAATCGGTGTCAGGTTGACTGTAGAAAGGGGAGCTCGAGCAAGAAGAGGTTTAGGGAGACATCTGCAAGGAATAGTCAGGGCTCTAAAGCCAGTACACCACAAGGCCCGATACGGTTTAGGTTTTCTGTCGGACATGCGTTAAAGAAGAAAATAATGGAAAAAAGATCAGGAAAGAAGGATCGCAAGAACCTTAGGCCGAGAAATAGAATGAGAGCCCATAACATACCCTTCTTTGTCAAAAACATTTACATCTGCAGGAACGATATACCCCAGACAAGATAATCCGCGAAGCACGCTGATATTAATTGAAAGGGGTCTCCAGAATGTCAGTATAAATGTCATTGACAAGGGAGCTGACGCAAGTAAAGACGTCTCAAGGATACGCCCTTGTCCCCCGGGTTTCATATTGAACAATTGGACTGCCAAGGACCTTCTTGTAGTTTATAAGTCTTCAGAGTAATGCTCAAACATTAACCCTCTATTGTGTCCTTAGATATAATAGAATTCTTTTGTAAGAGCTTGCATTCGCTCTTTATCATTCAAATGAATATCAATGAAGATGCATTTTGTCACGATCTTTCGCATTATTACTAATTTCATAATCATTTTCTCATTTCATAGCCTATCCTTACATCTGCCTCATGCCATGCCATAACATTTCGTCTTGGTTCCAATACTTGGATGCCCCTCTATAGTTTCCTTTTCCATTCAACTTTTAGGTGCTCAGATATCAACAGCATGAACAAACCCGTTACGAGTCTTGAAATCGATTTTGAGAAGGCTGTTTGTTTAGGAGAATTCGAAGCCGAAGAAAATGCTGAAGACTATGTCTCATCTCCTGACTTGCTAAGAATGGTGGAACAAGAGGATAAACAGATTTTGCCTCATCAAGAATCGGTTGAAACAGTAAATTTGGGAACTGAAGAAAGGAAGCAAGAAGTGAAGATTGGGACCTCTATTTCAGGGGACACCAGGCATAATTTGATTACTTTGCTCCGTGAGTACAAAGATGTATTCGCATGGTCATATCAGGACATGCCAGGATTGGATGAAGATGTGGTGGTCCATAAACTCCCATTAAAGCCAGATTGCAAACCCATTCAACAAAAGCTAAGACGGATGAGACCTGAGATGTTGTTGAAAATAAAAGAAGAAGTCAAGAAGCAATTTGACGCTGGCTTCTTACAAGCCTCCAAATATCCAGAATGGGTGGCTAACATAGTCCCGGTACCAAAGAAAGACGGTAAAGTACGAATGTGCGTGGATTATCGTGACCTGAATCGAGCAAGTCCTAAAGATAATTTTCCTTTGCCACACATCGATACATTGGTGGATAACACAGCCAAGCATTCACTATTTTCGTTCATGGATAGATTCTCGGGTTATAACCAGATCAAGATGGCCCCGGAGGATATGGAGAAAACTACTTTCATAACAATGTGGGGAATAATACCGTTCAGATTAAAAAACGCTGGGGCAACATATCAGAGGGCTATGGTGACGTTATTCCATGACATGATGCATAAAGAAATAGAAGTCTACGTCGACGATATGATTGCTAAATCCCGAGGGGAAGAAGAGCATGTAGTGAACTTGAAGAAGTTGTTCGATGATCGAGAAAGTTCGGCTAAAGCTCAATCCGGCCAAATGTACGTTTGGGGCTACCTCAGGAAAATTGCTAGGCTTCATCGTCAGCGAGAGAGGCATTGAAGTTGATCCAGATAAGATAAAATCCATACAAGAACTACCGCCTCCGCGTACGCAAAAAGAGGTCAGAGGATTCTTGGGGAGGTTAAACTACATCGCCCGATTCATCGCTCAACTTACCAACCAATGCAACCCAATCTTTCGGCTTCTTCAAAAACATAATCCGGAAGAATGGAACGAGAAATGCCATGTGGCCTTTGATAAGATAAAACAATATTTGTCTAGCCCTCCAGTGCTAGTACCACTAATTCTGGGAAGACAACTGATATTATATTTGACTGTGTTCGAGAATTCAATGGGTTGCGTACTGGGGCAACACGACAAGTCAAGAAAGAAAGAAAAGGCGATCTACTACCTCAGCAAAAAGTTTATTGAATACGAGGCAAAGTATTCGTCCATTGAAAAATACTGTTGCGCTCTGGTTTGGGTAGCTCGAAGGCTCAAGCAATATATGTTATATCATACGACATGGTTAATCTCAAAGCTGGATCCAATAAAATACATGATGGAATCACCAGCACTCTCAGAAAGAATGGCACGATGGCAGATCTTATTATCGGAGTACGACATTGTCTATGTGAGTCAAAAGTCGATAAAAGGAAGTGCAATAGCTGATTTCTTAGCGGCTCGAACGACAAAGGAGTATGAACCCTTGAAGTTCGATTTCCCAGATGAAGACTTAATGTGCATCATAGAAAAGGAATTCGAGTCATCAAATGAGAAGCCATGGAAGATGAGCTTTGATGGTGCATCGAATGCATTGGAGCATGGGATCGGAGCAGTCTTGGTATCGCCAGAAGGGAACCATTACCCGTTCACTGCCAGGCTGAATTTCTTCTGTACCAATAACATAGCAGAATATGAGGCTTGTATCATGGGACTTCGTGCAGCTATTGAACGAAACATCGAAACTTTAGAGGTATATGGAGACTTAGCATTGGTGATTTACCAAATCTGTGGAGATTGGGAAGTGACAGATTCAAAATTAGTCAAATACAGCGACCTAGTGGCAGGACTGATTAAAAAATTCAGGGAAATAACTTTTAATTACTTCCCGCGAGAAGAAAACCAATTGGCTGATGCTCTGGCCACTTTGGCTTCAATGTTCAAAGCAAACAGAGAAACAGAAATAATGCCTCTTCAAATGAGCATATATGAAGTCTCCGTACATTGTTTCAGCATTGAAAAAGAGCCGGATAGACGGCCATGGTTCTATGATGTCTTAGAATATATCAAGAATCAAAAGTATCCCAAACAAGCAAATGAGAACGACAAAAGAACAATCAGAAAAATGGCAGCGGGATTTGTTCTTGATGGGGACATCATTTACAAAAGAGGAAAAGATTAGGTGCTCTTGAGATGCGTGGATGCTGTCAAAGCCAGGAAAATACTTGAAGATGTCCATGAGGGAATTTGTGGGACACATGCCAATGGTTTCACTATGGCTAGGAAGATTATGAGACTTGGTTACTACTGGTTGACGATGGAAAGTGACTGCATTAGTTTTGCAAGAAAATGCCACAAATGCCAAATTTACGACAATAAAATTCATGCAGCCCCTTCGCCCCTTCATGTCATGACTTCTCCGTGGCCTTTTTCTATGTGGGGCATGGATGTTATAGGGCCAATTTCCCCAAAAGCCTCTAATGGACACCGGTTTATTTTTGTAGTTATTGATTACTTCACAAAATAGATAGAGGCCGCATCGTTTGCCAATGTGACGAAGACTGCAGTTTGCAGATTTTTGAAAAAAGAAATCATTTGTCGATATGGTTTGCCCGAAAGAATCATTTCAGATAACGCCTTGAATTTGAACAACAAGATGATGAAAGAAGTATGTGAGCAATTTCAAATAAAGCATCATAACTCATCGCCCTATCGCCCGAAAATGAACAGAGCTGTTGAAGCAGCCAACAAGAATATTAAGAAGATCATTGGGAAAATGACTGAGACATATAAAGACTGGCACAAGAAGCTACCATTTGCTTTGTATGCATATCGCACATCTGTATGGACATCAACTCGGGCAACTCCTTTCTCTCTGCCCTATGGAATGGAAGCTGTGTTACCCATCGAAGTTGAGATCCCTTCTCTACGAGTCTTAATGGAGTCGAAATTAGAGGAAGCATAGTGGGTTCAAGCTCGATATGACCAGTTAAACCTAATCGAAGAAAAACGTCTGAAGGCAATTTGTCATGGACAGATGTACCAGAAGAGAATGATCGCGGCCCATGACAAAAAAGTACGGCCAAGAGAATTCCACGAAGGAGAACTCGTGCTAAGAAAGATTCTCCCAATACAAAAAGACCTGCGAGGAAACTGGGCACCAAATTGGGAAGGACCATACGTCGTAAAGAAGGTCTTCTCAGGTGGAGCTTTGATTCTCACTGAGATGGATGGGAAGGAGTTACCGAATCCAGTGAACTCAGATGCTGTGAAGAAATACTATGCCTAAAAAAAAATAGGGATCAAGGTGAAAACTCGAAAAGGGCTTCTTAATTAACACAAAAGATTAGGATGAAAACCCAAAAGGGCATTCTAACGAAGCAAGCACTAGCTTAAAGAGTAAGGCGTTTTGAACGGGGGGTCAAATAGTGAGACTACAGTATTTGAAGCATTTCTGAAAGCTCGAAATCTTCTACGCAAGAAGTCATGCTCGAAAAGATTCTCGACTGAGGAACGTGAAAGAGTTCATGCGTTGAATATCTTTGTGACATTTTTTACTATCATTTGATTGACTTTCTTTGTTTATTACATTTGAAATTAATAAATGTGAGGTATCTTTTTTGTCCCTACCTGACCATTTTTGTGCATCTCATTATATGGTTCATTTACATGATAGATAGTGAAATGACATACTCTAAAACAAAAGAAATGTTAAGCATTACCCGGATAAGAATTTGATAAGTACAAGAGCCTCAAAGCAAGGACAAAGTTCAACCAGGGACAAAAGAGTGGTATATGAGAAACGTAGATTGCTTGTGAAGTTTGAGGACGGGTACAGGGCCTGAAGAGAAAGTCAAGAGTCAAAGCGTTGAACGGAAATCATCAAAAATCATGGCGAAACGGGACATATGACAAACAAGCCCAAGGTGCATAGCATAATCATGTAGGCATAAAGGCATTTAAGACCAACATGTGCATATCATGATAACATCATGCATGACATATACAGGTACTCCAGCAGAGCAAGAAATTTTGAATGGTAGTTATACCGGATCAAGGAAAAGATACATGAGTTCCACCAGATGACATCTTTTGGTATTTTGATATTTTTATTTCTGTTTTCAAAAAAATCAACTCATATTGCGAGAGGTGAGTTGGGTCTTAAGACACGCTGAGGTATTTTCAATTTCTGCTTTGTAATTTCTGCTTTTCAATTTATATTATTCAGAAAAATCAACTCATATTGCGAGAGGTGAGTTGAGCCTCGGCTCACATGCTGAGGTATTTTCAATTTCTGTTCGTCAAAATCAACTCATATTGCGAGAGGTGAGTTGAGCCTTGGCTCACACACCAAGGTATTTTCAATTCCTATTTTTCAAAAAATCAACTCATATTGCGAGAGGTGAGTTGAGCCTCAGGGCACACTGAGGTATTTTTAATTTCTGCTTTTCAATTTATATTATTCAGAAAAATCAACTCATATTGCGAGAGGTGAGTTGAGCCTCAGCTCACATGCTGAGGTATTTTCAATTTCTGTTCGTCAAAATCAACTCATATTGCGAGAGGTGAGTTGAGCCTTGGCTCACACGCCAAGGTATTTTCAATTCCTGTTTTTCAAAAAATCAACTCATATTGCGAGAGGTGAGTTGAGCCTCAGGGCACACTGAGGTATTTTCAATTTCTACTTTTCAAATTCTGCTTTTCAAATTCTACTTCTCAAAAAAATCAACTCATATTGTGAGAGGTGAGTTGAGCCTTTTAATTTCTGTTTTTCAAAAATCAACTCATATTGCGAGAGGTGAGTTGAGCCTTTCAATTTCTGCTTTTCAAAAAAATCAACTCATATTGCGAGAGGTGAGTTGAGCCTCAGGGCACGCTGAGGTATTTTCAATTTTCCTTTTAATTTCTGTTTTTCAAAAATCAATTCATATTGCGAGAGGTGAGTTAAGCCTCGGGTCACATGCCGAGGTATTTTCAAAATCTTTTTTTGCAAATTCTGTTTTCAAAAATCAACTCGTATTGCGAGAAGTGAGTTGAGCCTTGGCTCACGTGCTGAGCTATTTTCAATTTCTGTTTTTAATGTCTGTTTTTAAAGAGTCAATTCATATTGCGAGAAATGAGTTGAGCTTAGGATCACATGCCAAGTAAAGAATAAAGATTGGAGCTGATTGAAGACACCAGATTTGGCCTCCCTGAAGTTGCAGTGGAGCTGATCGAGGATATCAGATCTTGTTTTTTTTTTTAAAGTTACAGAAGAGAATACCACAAACCTCATCTCACTGGAGCGATAGAAAAGCAGATCAAAGCCACAAATCTCAGATCCTTAAAGTTACATTGGAGTAGATTGAAGCTACGAGGCATATATCAGAAGATGCAGTGGATTTAACCAAAGCTACAAGATGCAGTGGATTGGAAAGAGACTGCCTGAACAAGAAGAGCACCAAAGAAGTCAAGAATCAGCAAGACTGGGCAAAATAGGCCTTTCTTTGTGTCTTCGCTCTATTCCCGTTACACGACAATGAGCAAAGAGGGGCAGCTGTTATAGGCCAATTTTGGGCTGTTTACAAATTACCAAACATATATCAGCCCAATAACCACTACCCAATACCCAGTATAAATTAGACCCAAAATATACCCCCAAACCCATTTACAAATACTACTAACCTAGCTACCCATTTGAACCCATCAGCCAACCCTTACCCAACCCAATAACTAAACCTACCCAAACCCACAAAACCCGGGCCCGTTTACATAAACCCGATAATCCCCTAATACCCAAAACTCGAATGGCCCACAAACCCCTTACAACCCCAAAACCAATACCCAATAGCCCAAACCCCAAATGACCCAACTAGCCAGAGTTAGGGTTTCAGAAAAGCTAAAACCCTAATCCCCACTTGCGTCGCCGACCTAACCCCCACCTGCCCCTGACACCGCCATCTGACCAGCGCCGCACCAACCCTCTGTCACCACCGCCTCTGTCACGTCACTGCAACACCGGTCAACTACTCCTGCAAGAGGAACACACGAAAAGACAGAAAGTAAAACAAAAAAAGGAACTTGTAAAGGCTATAAAAGCGGTAAAAACAAATGTAAAAGGGTTCCCCCTTTGGTATTAAAAATAGAGACAAAAAGAAAATATTCAATCCTTGATTCTGTCGGTATCCACATGCAAGAATAGCATCAGACTAAAGCAAAAACATCAAAGATCGAAGAATCAGAAGCAAAAAATCTAAAGGTTATATTTTTATTTTTTTTATATATCTCTATTTCGTTTTAAAACCTATTTTATCACTCAATACATATAAATATATAATAAAATAATAAAATAAACAAGTAAATAAAAAAAATTTAAAAATATTACCTTTTCCGCCACTGGTGTGTGTGTGGGCGAACGCGCCAACGCCAATGAAGGTCCGTGACGGGACGGTGATGATCCCCACTGGCGAGCACTTCCTCTCCCCCTCCTCTCTCTTTCCCTCTCTCCTTCTCTTTCTTTTTTTTCTTTCTCCCATTCCAAATGAAAATTTTAAAAAAAAAATTTATCTTTTATAAGGGACCAAAACGGTGCGTTTTGGTCCCCCCCGTTTAAACAATAAAACGACGTCGCTTTGGCCCCGGGTCGGGTCGACTCGACCCGCTCCGAACAGGATCCGCGTGTTTTTTTAAGTGAAAGGGCTATTTGTGCGTTTAGCCCTTCCGCTTTTTCATGCATTTACAATCAAGTTTTTCGCTACTTTAATTTGGCCCTATTAATTGTTGCGCTTTGCAATTTGGTCCCCACGCATACGCTGCGTTTTGGTTGGAGGGGTTTATTTCGCTTTTAGTCCCCCCACTATTTGTGCGTGTTAAAATCGATCCTTCTCCTTTTTTTATTTATTTTCAAATTGCCCCAAACTTCCATCTTAGTTTCGATCTAGTCCTTTTTCGCCTCAATTTGTTTAATACTATTATTTTTATTTTTTTATATTATTATTATTATTATTATTATTATTATTATTATTATTATTATTATTATCATTATTATTAGTATATGTTTTATTATGTATATATCTTTAATATATATATACGTATATATTTATATAGTATTATTAGCAATTGTTTTGTAACATTATTATTATTTTTAATATGTATAAACTATGTAAATATATTAATACCTTCTTTTGTATATATTTTTATTTACATATACATATCTTCTTAATATTATCTTTATATATATCATGTATATATTTCTAATACTCTATTATGTTTTTATATATATTATGTATATATATATTTTTTAATATTATATATGTATATATTTTTAATATGTATGCATATATATTTATGTAGTGTTATTAATGGTCCTTTTATTTCTAGTATGCATACATTATGTAAAATATTATATTATGTATGTATTTTGACATCATTAGTTATACATTTCTTTATACTATCTTATGTACATATTCCTAACACCGTTGTTATATATATATATATATATATATATATATGTACTTACGTAGCATGTGTATAATTTTTTATATATATACTATTATCATTCTAATATAGGTATATATTGTATATATATTTTATATATGTATTATGTACATATTTTTAAGTGTCTTCATGTAAATATTTCTTAAAATATTCCCTCTACGTATTTTTGACCATCTTAATTATATACATTTTTCATATTATATTATATACCTATCCTTTTAATACCATTATGTATATAGTTTTTATTTATTTATTATTATTAAGTACACGTATGTGTAACATCGTTAATATTTTTAATGTCATGTTTTTATAACTATATCAACCATTATTATGTGCGTACGTATATACATATATTGTTTCCATTTCACATTTAATTCTCATTGTGCGTTTAATACCGCATACATTTTTATCGTTTTTAATATTATTGTCATATTTATTATTTGCTTCAATGTATTTTTAACTCTTTTATTTTTCTATTTCCCGCCCATTTATATCAATTTTGCTTTGCATTCTTCAAAAATCTTATTCTTGTTTTCTAACTAGTTTCAATACAAAAGGCAACGTATCGGTTTAACACTAAGTCGTTGATTTCATCGCTATGTTGGATGAATCATATCGGCTAGTGTTGAAAATGGAACACACTTCAAACAAATCAAAATTTGAAATTTCTCGTCTTTTCAATCGGGTCACGACTAAATATTACTTTGAACTCATATTTTTGAAAATCAAGACAACACATGTTTAACAAAATACCAATTTTGCGCGTCGCGAGGGTGCTAATACCTTCCTCGCGCGTAACTGACTCTCGGACCCTACTTTACTCTGATTTTAACGTAGACCTAAACTCGGCCTTCTTTTGTTTTAAAAAATAAACTTATTAGGTGTCCGATCACACCTATAAAAAGGATCGGTGGCGACTCCCCTCTTTATTTTAAAATCAAATTTCAGTTTTCAAGTTTTCAATAAATCGCCACAATTAGCGACCGAAAGCAAATTTTTACGTCGCTACAACTTTAATTTTTATATTAAATTTAAAATTAAAATTTTATGTTAATGTAGTATAATGAATGTATACAAAATTAAGATAAATCAATATATTATATAATTTAATAATATATATCAAGTACATAATGAGTGTAAATAAAATGTATACTTACTATATATATAAATATTTTAACTAAATATCAACTTAGATGTTAAATTGCTAAAATAATTTTATTTTAACAAAATAATAAATATTAAGTTAAAAGTATTTTTATCTTTTTATACAAAATCTAGAAAATTATATTCAAAATCTAGAAAATATTCATACTTATAACTTGTGCTGAGATTTGAACTAAAAACATTAAACATAAAGTGTCCCAACTTTATCACTTCAATTAAAATAATAATTAATTTCATTTTAAACTCTTAATAAATATATTACATAACTATTTTTACCCATATAGGAAATATGTCATAATTTAATATAATTTATATAGCTTTGGGTTATTATTTCTTTCGTCGTATCCTCTTGTTTTTGTTGTTAGATGGAAAAATAAAAAATGGAAAATTTTAATTTTGAATTAAATTATTAATAAATAAATTATAAAAAATACTTTTTGAAAACCCCCAGCATGGGAAAGGTTCTAGTGTCACGGGCCAGAGTTCGAAGCCCGTGACCATCGAACCAAATGCATCCGATGGAGGTCTATTACTTAGATGGGGATCATTTGGCCCACTTGAGCTGGCCCGATTCAAGGAACTGATGAAGAAGCCTGTCAGATTGAAGCCTGGTTTGTAATACCCTGAAAATATTTATAGTAAGATATTATCCTTGATATAGTAAAATAAGGAAATAAAGTGAAAAAAAAAGGGAATTTTGAGATATGTCAATATTGAGAAGTATATTATGATATATTAATTCAAGAAAGGACTAAATTGTAAAAGTGAGAAAAGTTTTGTTGCACAAGAGTAAATACTCAAAATTTGAGGGGTTAAAGTGTAAATATGAAAAATTTGAAGGACCAATAGTGTAAATATTTTAAGAGTGGAATAATCTAGAAACTAAGGAAAATGGATGAATTAGGACCAAATTGAATAGATGAAGAAATTATGAGGGACTAAATTGCAATTTTACCAAATTAAATGATGACTTAAGGATGGAATTTTAAAAGATAATGAAGGGCAAAATGGTCAATTGGAAGAGAGAGAAATCTAGAAAGTAATAATGATGCTAGAGATATTTTGATATTTTATAATTATTTAATTAGATAAATATTATTTTATTAATATTTTAATAAGATATTTTATTATTATTTTTTATTATTTTATTAGTATATAAAGAAAGAAAGATGAGAAATTCTCATCCATATTTCCCATGCACTAACGTGAGAGAAAGAGAGAGGAAGAAAGAAAGTTTTGCTTTCTTTACAATTTAGTCCTTTTACCAAAAATTCACCATTTTCACCCAAAAATCAAATGAATTTCCATAGCTACAAGAGAGAAAAATGTTAAGGAGACCATGGGAGTTAGAATATCAAGTTGGATTCAAGAAATAGAAGCTGGAGGAGAGAGAAAATCAAGTTAAAGATTAGTATCAATAGAACAAGGTAAGTATATCAAGATTTCAATATGTTTTTAAGTTTGTTATTATTGACAAAGCATGGAAATAATGTTATAGTAGAGTTTTCTTACATAAGGTCCTATGTTCATGATATGTTAGTGAAGAGAAAATAAGAGAAAGTGATGAGAAATGGTGTAGAAAAAGAAAATAAGGGTGTTATAACATGGTAATTAATATTTTGTACTAAAACAGTTTTGAACAGCAGCAGTAGTCTAACTTTGAAAAATCATCAAAAATTGTAGAAATCTAATTATAGGATGAATAAAATATGAAATTAAAGCTTATTAAGTCTAGTTTCTTATAGAAGAAATTATGTAAGCAATGGAATTGTAAATCATGAGATATGATGAATTTTGTGAGACAAGGTCAGAATGATTTCGGGTTCCCCTGTTCTGACTTTGTAACACCCCTAACCCGTATCCGTTGCCAGAACAGGGTTTCGGAGCATTACTACCATTTGCAGATTACTTAAAAAAAATTTAAATGCTTACCGATTCAATGCATCATGTAAATAAATATATTACCATTCAATCAACAGATTAGTACTTGTATAAGCATCAAACAAGAGAATATTGTTAGTGTACTTGCACATATCTCATATAAATTCAACATTGATATAACTATTTTCTCGACATATCGTACTTGAGTTCAATAATAGTCTCAACTTACATAATTTTCTTGTATCAACATATCAAAGATAATCATATATGTACATGTCATGAAACATATCATGCTCTTACCGTTTCTTCATAAGCATATATGATTCATTTCATTATATTAATATTTCATACTCCATCATTTCCATATATTTTATGTAAATTTATTCCGATAATAGCTTATATCAAACCTAACATAATTTATATTCCACGTACTCATACTTATTTCATTTATCTATCTTCATAATTATTTCATACAACTATTTTGTACATATATATTTCCATATGACCAGTTCTTGTAAACATTACACACAACCATTTCATATAACCATTCGTCATCTAATACATATTACACGGATATCAATTGTTCAACAGATGTCATAGCATCTCCCATCCACGGTCTTATTCATCTTTGACATGATGCCATAGTATCTTTCAACTATGGTCTTACTCATTTTCTGTCATGTTGCCATGATATCTTTCAACCATGGTCTTGTTCATTTCATATCACGTTGCCATGGTATCTTTCAACCATGGTCTTACACATTTCATATCAAGTTGCCATGGTATCTTTCAACCATGGTCTTACACATTTCATATCAGTTGCCATGGTATCTTTCAACCATGGTCTTTCACGTTTCATATCAGTTGCCATGGTATCTTTCAACCATGGTCTTACACATTTCATATCGAGAGAGAGCACACTCCCGCGAACCTCATCCTTACGAGTGGGATTACGGTCAGGCTAAATCACAGTAATATAAACTCATAGAGTATTGTCGGGATTACGGTCCAGGCTAAATCCCCCCAACGCGACAATTACTCTAATGAGCTTGATCAATTACAGTCAGGCTAAATTGGACACGATTCGGATTACCGTCGGGCTAAATCCATTTTACACATATTCTTCGGGAGGGCTATATCGAGGATAGGATCACCCGTCGGGCTAGATCCTTTTTACCGTCAATTCCTTTTCGAGAGATCCATCGAATTTTTCCTTTTCATTCAACCGAGATTTATTTTCAATTTATTTCGAGTATTATCAATATTTCATCAAATATCATGAATTGAATATTCAAATCATATTTTCATCACATAACCACATATTTCAAGTATTTAAAATACAATTCAAGTTACACAAACTTACCTCATTGCTTGTTTGTGTTTATAATTTCATTAATCCGATATCTTTTCTTTTTCACGATCGAGTCTCATATTTGAGTCGTTCGGATCTTTATAAATAAATTTGATCATCATTTTAATTCATTTCATATAATAATGCATTTAATTAATGCTTTAGGCAAAATTTACCATTTTGCCCCTGAACTCTTAATTAATGACGATTTCATCCTTAGGGTCAGGAAAATAAAATTCTTGCAATTTAATCCTTATTTCCAGCTATTATTCTTATATATATTGATAACAGTCCATGAATTCTATAAAATATCAGAATTTTCTATAATTTCAACACTTTTCAATTTATTCTTTCAACACTTTTCAATTTAATCCCTAAAACATGTTTTCCCCCGATCTTGAACTAAATTAATAGTTTCATTCAATTTTGTAATTTAAATAATAAAATAATCCATTTCATGCAATTTGATCATTTTTTACATTTTTACAAAATTGCCCATAAAATTTTACTTTTATTCAATTTAGTCCTTGAGCCTAGAATATGCAAATTAGCCATGCTAGATGAATATTCATACATATTTTCCTCCTCCTCCTCTCCATTCCACATCCTTAATGTAGATAATACACTTGTAAGTAACATTATCCATAATTTTTATTATTTACTTTTATGAATATTCAAGCTGTCTATCTGCATCATGGTCACTAAATTATTTATATCTGGAGCTATAGAACTCAAAATTAAGATCCGCTAATTTTCCCTGAAACTAGACTCATATATTTTCTTACCATAAAATTTTCAGAATTTTTAGTTTATCCAATAAGTACAGTTTATTCTTTAAAATTACCCCTGTTCTGCTGTCTAACAGTTCTGACCCTTCTTCACTAAAAATTAATTATCTCCTTGTACAGAATTCAAATGATGTTCCCGTTTGTTTATATTGAAAATAGACTCATTCAGGATTTTAAAAATATAAATTTAAACCCCTAATTATTTTTATCCAAATTTTTATGATTTTACATGGTTGGCCCGATAGCGAAGATATGGTAACTTAGGCAACTATGGTAACTAATCTTAAAAGATAGAGGGAATCATATCTTTTAAGACTAGATAGGATTTGATATGGCAATATCTTGTAAATCCCATAAATTAAGGGATATGGTTAATCTCGTCCGTCGATGTAATTGTATCTTGTCCGTCGATTTTGGGGGAGCTCAAGCCTCCCCCTCATTTGTACTGACTCCATTCATTGTTTCATTATTCTTTATGAATAAGAGAATAGAGAGCATTTACTTAAAGACTTTGCGAGTGTCCCTTTCTGTTGTTCTTTATAAGTTTCTTTTGGCATAAGTTTGCTTCCGCTGTTCGATTGGTGCCTTGGAGGAGTTCTTAAGGAATCCTCATTCGAGTAAAGGCTGACTTGGGCGAGTTTGGACGAGCAAATCGCCTAAGGCCGCACGGATTGCGAGACGAAAGGTCTAGCCCCGTGACACTAGTATATAGATGATTGGAGGAGCGGAGATCAAACCAGTAGCTTTCAGTATATTTGTATTTCCACGTGAAGAAGTAGTAGTGCATTTTCTTTTTTTTTAATTTCTATGTTGTATGATTTATAACATGATTGAGTTGGTCTTTCAACTTAATCAATATTAAATTTTATTATAAACACATATATCTTTCAATAATTCTGTAATTATTGAAATTAAAATTTTGGGAAAATAATAAAATGCATGAGTGCTAAAGACAGATAGACATAAAATTCTTTGAATGTTTATATAATTTTTTCCATTTACAACATAATCTAATAATATTAAATTCTTTGTGTTGGGTGGCAGTTGAGAATGATGCAAAATTGATTTCTTGGATTATGATGAGGCTTCCTGAATAATACTTCAATTTTCTTTTTTTTTTAAAAAAAAAAAAAGTAGTTGTACTATGAAAGGGGGCCAAAATTGATGTTTAATTATTTTTATGTAGATGTTAATTAATTTTTGTGGTGTGATAAAGTGGAGAATAATTTGAAGAAACAGCTTTTGTTTGGATTCAATAATTGAATTATTAATTTCTTTAGGACGTCTTTCCCTACCTAAATCTTTCTACTTATTTTACCAGTGGATTGTTTAATTAATCTTCTTTGAAATCAGCTTCTTAGATTCAAACTTTAACAATAAAATTGATTTGGTCCACTTAATTTTCTAGTATATATTTTAAAATTAAAATTAAATAAATAAACAAATAAAACATTGATTGACGTTAGGTTGAATTGGACATATTCAAATTTAAAAACTACAGTGGGCTCAATCCATGATGAGACCCATCAATATGGCAGTAGGAAGCAAGGCAATCTACAACAATGGTCAATGAGATTGAAAACATCATATGAAATTTCCTGGACATTTCATTGGTGAATCTAAGAAATTAGCTCAAACTAGTTTTTTTTTTTTTTTACTCTGAATTAATTGTATATATATATATTTAGAGTATAATATATTTAATTTAATGTTGCAGAAGTAAATTAGTAAAATTAATCAAAAATTGTAGTTAATCTAAATATTTTTGTTGTGCCATGTATTTTCATTAGCTAAATATCATATTGCTTGAGAAATCAAAAAAAAAAAAAAAAGAAAAAAAAAAGAGGTGTTTGTGACAAAGTTGGTAAGAAGCCAAAACAATGTTATTCTTATATAAGATAATGAATTGATTCAAATCAAATTAAAGATAATGATAAATAGTAATGCAATTTGTTGAGTCTATCATAGCATTTTAAATAAGAATGTGGGCAGAAATTAATTTTATAAAAATAAATATTTGAGAAATTTAGGCTATTAGTCAATTATATCAAATCATACTAATAATTTATGAAAAAGAAATATCAGTTGAAATATGCAACTGTATGTTTCGTTGATGAAGGCCATTGTTTTCATCAAAAAGTCTAGAGCTAAATTAGGAATATAACAATACATAAATGAAAATCTTTAAAATTTGCATATTTCACTAATTTTCTAAATAGGAACATGCTTCCATGACCTTTAATTTTTTCTATTTCTCTCTAAATGCCAACTACTCATACTAAATAATTAATGCAGATTTCTTTATAAGCTCCGCATCTGTACCTCTATATTTTTTTATTTATTTCTGGCTGTACAAAGTTCGGATCCCTCTAATTATCTGCAAAGTGAATCAGGGTTAATCACTCCAACTGTATTATTTTGTCTAGATTATTACCATTTCAATTTTGGTAATTTAATGATTTTTTTTATATAATAATGTAAATATGTTACAAGTTTAAAATTTTAGTTTAGCAAACCACGCGGTCATAAGTGATTTTTTTACTTCAAATCTGCTCAAGTTAACCTTACTCTCAAAAAGTAAGAATTCTCTCTAAACTTTTCTAAAGGACTAAAAAAATATAACGAAAGCGAACTCAAAACGAAATAGCAACGAGAGAATTGAAAAAGTCATAATAAAACAATGCACACTAAATGCTTGAGTAAATGCTCTCTATATAAGTTCAATTTTGTCTAAGCCTAAACAAACCAAACCAAACCAAATAAAAAAATAGTCCATTACCTAAATTACAAATCCCAAAATTTAAAAATCTCTAACGACCCCAATGACCCAAACACCTAAACAATTTTTAGGAAAAAAAAAGGGAATAGAAACCCTAGCTGCCGCACCTTAAATCTCTAGCCTGCGCCACCGTCGCTCCTAACCTCTGCCACCACCAACTCCTCTGTCACCGTCATTGACTTTAGAGGCACTTGCAAAAAAGAGAAAGAAGAACAAACACGCAACAAGGACAATAGAAAAATAGAAAAAAAAATAATGTTGTAATCGAATATAAAAGCCATTGAATCGATTGTAAAAATAGGTTTTTTTTCTGAAATAGAAATAAAAAAAAGAGCAATTCAAAAATCAAACAGAATACAAAAAACCCAAAGGTGACTTTTTTTTCTATTATTTTTTTATCTGTATTATAAATATATATATATATATATAATCATAAAATAAAAAAGAAAGACTCACCTAACGTTCTACCTCAACTGCCCGTTGTCAGAGGACCACGTCGGAGAGGAGAGCGCAAGGAACCGAGAAGTTTTATTAGTCTTTTTGGTATTTTGTTTTTTGGAGATTTTGGCTTCCGGTTTAGGTTGGGGGAGATAAAACGACCAGAAAGGAGTTTTTTTTAATGCGAGGGGTCTATTTACGCCTTTGGTCCTTTCGCTTTATGGCTTGTTTTAATTTAGTCCTATTCTCTTTTAATTATTTTATTTTTTCCTGTAATTTTAATTTACTTAAATTAGTCCCTTTGGCTCAGCGCTGACCCTAAGGAATGACTCGTGTCCAAGATTTTTTTTGGTTAATTTCCCATTTAATCCCCGTTTCTTTTCGCGTATTTTTTTAGTCCTATTTATTCATTTATTACAATTTAAGCTCTTGATTCCATCTTAATTTCGATTTAATCCCTTATTTATTTAATTTCAGCTTTTCATTAAAAAAAATTTCATTTCATTATTATTTACTTATTTATTTATTTATTTTCAACCTTTCTACAAACTGTTATTTTATTTTATTTATTTATTATTTCTTTATTTTTTATTTTTTATTTTTTTAAAATCATATTGTTTATATCATTTTATTTGCGCATTTCTTTTTGTCATTATTATTTTATTTTTAATTTTTATTCTTGTTATTTTATTATTGCTTTATTATTTTTAGCACTCTCATGTCATGTTTATTTATATTTTTTTTCATCATGCATTTTCCATTTTTTTAATTTTAAAATTACCTTATTCATTTTAATATTATTATAATTTGATCATTAATATTATTATTAATAATTACATTAGTATTACTATAGAATTCCTTATTTACTTGTTATATATTATTCTAATGTTCTACATATATAGCCGTCTTACATTATTTCATTATCATATCATATAATATAATTACCCTTTTTTGTACAATGCTCAAATAAGTAAAATGCATATTGTTTTAAGTGTTACGTTCGTTTTTGCATGATACATAAAAAAAGGATTTTTTTTTTAAACCGAGGCAAATGTTCATTATTTTGGAATTAGAAAAGTCGTGCTCCTAACTTACAGAGTATGGCTTCCTTCTAAAACCGAGATAATCGAATATCTATTTTAAAATAAATATAAAAAATAAGATTTTAGCGTTTGTTCTCGTTTAAGAGAATTTAAGGTATTGTGTCCTAACTTACGGGACTTGATCCTTTCTTCTCGATTAACTTGAACTAATCCCCTTTTTGTGAAAATTAATTTAGTTAAGTAATGTCTTAATAAATTATTGTATTTTAAAATCTCTTCAAATTTTCAATTTTTTACACTAAAGACATCAAATAATCAATTAGGTACCAATTTTAGGAGTAACGAGGGTGCTAATCCTTCCTCGTGCGTAACCGACTCACGAACCCATTTTCTAGATTTTTGTAGACCGAAAAATATTGTTTTGATAAATCAAACCTCTTATTAAAACAATCAAATTACGAGGTGACCTGATCACACCTCTTAAAAGTGATTGGTGGTGGCTCCCATTTTCATTTGTTTTAAAATCAAAAGTCGATTTTAAAAAAAAATGATTGCGACACTCTCCAATATATTCTTTAACTATCAATGAGATTCAATGGGATGATTACAAATGAAGGGGGAGGTTTCTATTTATAGTTGAGCTCCCCCAGATCCAACAATACAAATTGAATTACATCGACGGTAAATATTAGAGTCATTCTACAATTGAGAGTCCTAAAGAATTTAAACTCTATACATCTTTATCCCTTACTATTTACATTAATGACCCTAGTAACTCTAGTTTTACACTAGGCCAACAAGACTTCAAATAGAAGGCCTTCTCTATGGGTTCCAAGAATAAGGTCAATTCATGTACGTCAAATGAGTCCCATTTAATAAGTTGGCATTTATGGGACATTTTGTGTGTAATTGTCATAGGCTTTGATCTGTAGCTCGTGACATTCTCCCACGCTCGTTCTCGTGATGCCTTCGTCGCATCCTCAGGATGACACTGGTTTGGCTTGTCTCTCTATCGAGTAGTTCCACCCCTCAAAACATTTGCCTTGACTTATGTCTCTACCATCGCCTAACTCAAACTGTATTTCTCTATTGTATATTTTATTTGTAAGAGGCCACCGCTCTTACTTGCCCCCATTGTAAGTTGCCTCAATCGAAATCCTCTTTATCCATACAAAAAAGCTTTGGCACACTCACATTGAACATCGAGTTAACCTTGAGTATTGCCTTTAACTCTAGTTTGTAAGCCCCTCAGCTAACTCGCTTTAGAACTCTAAAAGGGCTCATATGTTTTTGTCAAGCCAACAGTAAGTCAAAATGTAAAACACTAGATAAATGTTTAAGATGTACCTCGCTCATAGTATTTACTCGATCTGACTGCGCAATTTGCATCAGTACTTTTACCACAAAGTCTAATTCACAACTCACCTCTCTCACAGGTGGTAACCCCACCGATGACTCAACAGGCTCCATATTGGTTTTCTATACCTTTTGCATTCCCAAGGGGGCCTCCTTAGCACTCTGATCTACCAAGTCGATGTTCTTACTCGCTCATAGTATTTACTCGATCCGACTGCGCAGTTTGCATCACTACTTTTACCACAAAGTCTGATTCACAACTCACCTCTCTCACAGGTGGTAACCCCACCGATGACTCAACAGGCTCCATATTGGTTTTCTATACCTTTAGCATTCCCAAGGGGGCCTCCTTAGCACTCTGATCTACCAAGTCGATGTTCTTACAACAATGAATATCCTCGACTAGCTAGATTGTCGGCAGTACATTGGTCTCTCCTTTCTCATCATGACTCACCGACACCCGCTATTGTCGTTGACGAATATCCAAGATACATATGCAATCGACAAAATGAATTGACAGAAAATTAATCTTTACTCTTTAAAAAATATTTTAACCCTAAATCCTAGACAATCAATTGAATTTCTCCTATTTTCTTCAGCAAATAAGTGATTATTTGTTCTATCATCTAAAGTTCAAACCGAAAAGGCTCAAACCCTTAATCCCATAAATAGAAATTACATGATTCTTTTATAAAGGCAAATGGCTGTAAAAATTTCATGCAGAATATTCAGACCAAAAGGATAAATAAAAACAATCCACGTCAGCCTTATATGATGGATTGGTTAAAAAAAGTCCACAACACATACTTAACAGAACTTTCATCATCATTATTAATTTGGATTAATTCCTCAATTAATAACATTATTCATAGTTGTACGAAAAAAGCAATCAATATTTTTAGTTGAAAATTGTTGTTCTACGGAAAGGGGACCAAAATTGATGTTTATGTATTAAATAGTGAATTTAAAAAAAATTGTTCTATTAAAGGGGACCAAATTGATGATTTTGTATTCAATTTTGGTCCCCCTTTCATACAAAGGGTTTATTATTATTATTATTGCTAATGTGTTGACAATTAGAGCTTCATTGGGTTAGTGCTAAGCTAAAGTAATTCCAGATGTATAGGATAGATATTTGTAAACACTAGTTTTCTTTGTAATTTTCATGAGGTAAATAAAAGCAAATTTATAAATAAATAAAAAAGAAAAAGAGAGTCATGTTAATTATTTTTGTTGTACGATAAAGTCGAAAATTTTAGGGAAAAACTCCTTGGTTGGCTTCAATAATTGAAATTTATAATATCTTTAGAACGTCCTTCTCTTCCTAAATAAGATATTAAACTTATATTATTTTCTTTAAACTTTTCTTGATTGATATCCTACCTAATATGTATTCTATATAGATTTGTGGTAAAATAATTTAAATATATATATTTTTTATGACAAAGATATTTTTTAAGTTTGTTTCACTGAACATGAAAAATAATTTTTCCGGAATTTGTTTTTCTCAACCATATTATTTCTAAAGTTCAAATATGAATTCTCTCTTTAAAAGTACAATACACTTTACCATTGCACTTGATACAAATGATATAAAATATTTTAAATATATGGAAGAACATTAGCAAGACTTAATATCTCGATTCTGGAAGAAGCTACATGAGGCACTAGGTACTTGCTTGGATTTTAGTATTGTCTTCCATCCGCAAACTAATGGATAGTCTGAGCGGGTCATTCAGATCTTAGAAGATACGCTAAGGAGTTACATTATCGAATTTCGAAGTGGTTGGGAGGAACATTTGCCTCTAATTGAATTCGCCTATAATAATAGCTTCCAGACAAGTATATAAACAGCACCTTATGAAGCTTTCTATGGTTATAGTTGTCGAACACCACTATGTTGGGTTGAACTAAGTGAAAAGAAAATTTTGGGTCCCAACGTGATATAGGAGTCTAAGGGGAAAATTAAATTAATCCAGGATAAGCTGAAAGCGGCTTCGGATAGGCAAAAGTCATATACAGGCCTAAGGAGAAAGGACATTAAATACAATGTTGGAGACCAAGTCTTCTTGGAAATGTCTCCATGATGAAAAGTGTTGAGGTTCAGACGAAAGAGCAAGTTAAGCTCTAGGTTCATTAGACCTTATCCTTAAGAGAGTCGGTCCAATGGCATACCAATTAGAATCACCTCATTAACTGGACCGCATTCATGACGTCTTTTATGTCTCCATGATGAGACAATATTGATCTAATCATTCCCATATTATAACAACTGAAGAGATTGAGGTGAGACCAGATTTGTCCTTTGAGGAGGAAATCGTACAAATTCTAGATCGTGAGGTAAAGGTTCTGAGAAGGAAACGAATCTCATTCGTTAAGATTCTTTGGCGAAACCGTGGCACTGAGGAGGCCACATGGTAACCGAAAGAGATGTTTCATCAACAATATCCTCATCTAATCGAAACAAGTAAACTTCGAGGATGAAATTTCTTTAAGTAGGGGAAAGTTGTCACGCTCCAAAATATAAAAGATTAGTTGAAAGGATTAACCAAGAAAATAAATAAGGTTGAATCAATTAAGTGTTAAATGTCCTTTCTAGAGATATTAGGTTCAAGCTTCCTTGCTCCTATTTTTTTTCTTTTTATTTTTGGCAATCTAAATTGAAAGCCACAACTAAAATATATACTGTCATGGATAAAAACTAAACAAGAAATAGGGATTATATTTTAGTTTATGGAATATGTTGCGGTTAATTCTTAAAAAAAATCATATTTGATTCATCTCAAAAGTATTTAATTTATTTTAACTCAATATATTACATAAACTTTCTATTTTATAAATTTAAGGCTTAACTCATTTTGTCTATTTTAATATATGTATTTGACAAAAGTAATACATTTTGATACTCAAAGGTAACGTTAATTTTTTAGAGTTTAAGTCAGATTTTAGGGTTCTAATAAAAATTAATTTTTAATATTATTAAAATTTAACTTTGATGATTTTGTTAATAGAATAAACTTAGTGTTAATTGTAAATTCGTTTAATTTTGTGTTAAATATTTTGATGACTATAATTTTTTTTTGAGATTTAGGGATAAAAATTAATTACTAATAATATTAATTAATTAATTATATTTTTTTATTAAATTAATCCTAAAATTTAAATTAAATTAAATATAAAATTATTATTTTTAAATATCAAAATATAAAACTTTTCTCAAATTCAAAACCACATGACTTTAATATTTCTGTCAGTTCAAAATTGAGGATTATGAAAGGAAGTTATTTGGCAAAATAAAAAATAAAAACTTTTGGACATTTAAATTAATTGCTAAAAAGATTTAAATAATTGGGTAAGGTCATTAATTCGTTAATCATATATTCATAATTTGTCAATTATGTTGTTTCTATATGAATGATGCCATCAAATTTTAAAAGAAATACTATACTGTGGTCCAGGGGATTAATCAAAGTTGCATTTTCTCATTTATGTAATTCTAAAATGGTCGATTATTAATAATATATTTTACAAATCTATTGTCATACCCCTTCACAAATATTGGGTCAGGTTTTTTTTTAGATTTTTTAAATTATTTATCATGATTTCATTCAATTCGATTTTCAAATTTTTTATATTAATTTTTTAGACTTATTTTTGATAAAAATGAGTTTTATTTTATAATTTTTAAATATTATTTGATAATATTTTCAATCTTTTCATAAATATTTCTAAAAAATAATAAATTTTAACAATTTTTAAATTATTTTCATTATTTTAAATATAAAATATTTATTTTTATACCATAAAAATAAAAATATAATTCAATTCAATTTCAAATAACCATAATTTTTAAAATTGTATTTCATAAACCCTCTAAATACTTCGTTGAATGTTTTTTTGCTCAATGCACCCAAATACCACCCACTCTTAAAGAAATAACCTAAGCTGTTATACACATTCAATTATTCAATGGGCAATGTTGTAGCTTCAGAGTCATTATGTCATTAGTGATAATCATTACATCTAGTTTAATTTCATTTAATGATTCGACTTTTTAAATCTCAAAAAAGAAAAATCACATCCAACCTATTTTTCGAACTCGGTAACTTCATATTCAACCTACACTCTTAATTGAGCCTAGGATTCAACTATAATTTAAATTTAATTACAATCTTGTTAGTTCAAATCATGTCTATACCCATATATGTATATAATATCCTGTTGGGTGTTGGAGTTGATATCGACGTTAGGGTTAAGATTTAAGATATTGGTGTTAAAGTTACAATTTAGGATTTTGATATCAATCTAAAAATTTAGGGTTCAAGAATTTTTGTGGATTTGTATGTTCAAAGAAGAAATTAGGTTTTAAATTTGGTGGGGAAAGTATGAAGTGGAGTGATGATATATAATAGACAATGGAAATAGAATTCATTATTTGGCAAGTATGTGTCCATAATTACATTGAAAAGTCCAAGATACTTTGATCTAATGAAGCAAACACAAGTACATTGATTAATGTTAAATAAAAACAAGCTTCAAATCTTGGGCTCATTCCTGAAAAGGATCAAAACGGGTATTGGGATAGCACAGGAGAGGAACTGCAAATGCACCCGAATAACCAGTTCCTGCTGCTTCAGTATCAACTTTCTCCGCCTCTTTCACTTTCCAATCAAAGCATTGTGTAAAGGCTCCAATGGTGGCATGCATCACAAACATAGCATGAGATGCACCAGGACAGGCTCTCCTTCCACTGCCAAAGGGAAGGTAATGAAAATCCTGGCCCTTCACTTCAGTACTGTTGCCTAAGAAGCGCTCAGGCATGAACTTTTCAGGTTCCTTATAGCAATTGGGATCCCTCATGATCATGTAGACGTTAATGAAAACTCTAGTCCCTTTCTTGAGATCGAAGCCGTTGATTTTGCTATCTTTGTTTGGAACCCGGCGGAGTAAGGTCCCTGGAGGGTGTAGTCTTAGGGTTTCCTTCACTACTGCTTGCAAGTAAGGGAGTTTTGGCACATCAGATTCTTTGATTAGTCTGTTGTTCCCCACAACTGAGTCAAGCTCTTCTCTAAGGATTTTGAATATGTGGGGATGGTTGATAAGCTCCGCCATTGCCCATCGTATTGCCGCCGCTGTTGTATCCACACCAGCCATAAACAATTCCTATATCAGCAGAGCAAACATTTTGTTTGATTTCAATATGATGCATATATAACAGACAATGTCATGGCTGGAGGGTGACTGTTTTTGTATGGAGAAATTAAGCAGAAGTTTAGTTACCATGAAAAAGTTCTTGATCTGATCCCTAGTCAACTTCACTTCAGCATTTGTGTCTTTGTAACTCTCCAACAAAATATCCATCACATCTTTTTCATCATCACTTTCACTAGTTTCCAGATCATTATCTTGATAATCCTTCATAATCTGCTCTATCATTTGATCATAACCCTTTAGAGTCAACTTAAGCCTCTTTCCATTACCGAATAGGTCGAATTTCTTCAAAGGCCCAAACACTTCTCCAAAATGAAACTTTGCCGCATATTTCATGGAATCTGTAATAAATCTTCTGATTTTCGCAGCTTGGTTAGGATAGTTTGAACATCTCCTTCCCATTGCCATTTTGTAGATCATGTTATTTGTCAGCTCAGTTATCTCTGCAGCCAAGTCACATGGCTCCCCTGCTTTAGACTTGTTCAGCAGCGATTTTAAGAGCTTGCTAGTCTCTTGCTCTCGAATACCGTTGAACCGATCGAGCTGCGAACCCGTAAACAGTTTAGTCATACATAATTTCTTCATGAACCTCCAATAAGCACCATAAGGAGCATTAACGAAAGAACTGTCTTCATATATGTGGTAATTAGTGGGACCGGGTTGGAACTTGGAGGCAAAATCAGCGTCAAATGTTCTCAAAATTTGTTGAGCTGATTTTGCATCTGAGGCCACAACGAAGTTAGCAGCTCCGACGCGTATCTGCATTATGGGACCGTATATTCGGGCTAGAGATTGGAAAGATGTAGGCAATCCAGATTTTAAGAGATGGATGTGACCGATGATGGGTAAAGCTGGAGGGGTGGGTGGATACTTTGATTTGGACTTGAAATTTCTGAAAGACTTAACCAAGAAAAGTAGGAAAAGAGTAGAAATGATGAGGATTAAGAGGTGGTGGAAGTAGTCGGTGAGGCAAATAGAAAGAATAGGCGCCATGAAATTTTGGTATGGTGCATGAAGAGCTGTAAGTCTGCGTATGTACTGCTAACTGACTTGCTTATATAATTGGACTCGGGTATCAAGGCAAACTCTACTCTTCTAATGGTTTATTTATTAATTCTTATGTTTGTATGAGTCCAGTAGAAGTCTACATTCAAAAAATATATATATTTGGAAAGAAGATCAAAAGGAATATATGTGCATTTCAGAAAAACAAAAATCAGGATTTCGTGGCTGAATTTCTTTTTTTATATATGGATCAAGTTTGAGTCTTATAATTGATATTTTACTGTAAATAATTACAAATTTTTTATGCTAACATGAAAAAATAGTGGGACCAAAAAGATTGGTTAAAAAGAATTCCAGAACACATACTTTAACACAGCTTTCAGCATCATTATCGATTTCCATTAAATCCTCAACTAATTACATTACTTCCAGTTAAAAGTTGTTGTTCTATGAAAGTGAACCAAATTTGATGTTTATGTATTACCAACTTAGTCATGTTAATTAAAAATATATTTGATTCATTTCAAAATTATTGAATGGTGTATAGTTTAATTTATTTTAACTCAAAATATATTTACTCTACATAATAACTAATACATAAATTGATTAATTTTTGTTTAGTAATATTTTTCTCATATCGTATTATGGGAAACGCAAGGGGTATTTATACATGTTCCTACTATTACTATTACAGCTCACAATAGGACTCACTATTTTGTCTCGGTCTTGGGGTCGATGATACTGACATTCCCTGTCCTTAGTGCTGACATTCTCTGGGCATCCCTTGGCTTATTGGATGCGTGTCTGCGAAGCACGCGGTCCTTTCTAATCCTGGGACTGACTCCCCCAGCAAGCCTCGTACCTGCTAGTCACGAGCGGGGATCCCTTACAGGGCTCACGATCCCTTCTGCAAACATAGCTCGCGACCTCATTCTTGCGAGGCTTACATGAGCTCTCCTTGCGATCTATCTTTGTTAATATCTAACATTCCAATGGTGTCCCTAACGAACTATGGCTATAGACGAACATTCTTCTTTCGAGTCAGATCTATCTAGGTCGGAGATCTAGATCCTATTGGGTCATTTGGGGTAGCGGTTCTCAAATCCTAACAATTTTAATAACCATAATATCTTGCTTTTCATTTTTTTTTTCAAAAAATAATTTAATATGAAAGTATATATTATTCAATTTTTTTCACCATAATATTTTAATAACCATAATTACACAGTGAAAAAAGAAAAAGAAGAGAAAGATCATATTATTGGTTTTATTTTAATAAAGTAAGATAAATACAAAATTTAAGGCTTAGAACTATTTATTTTGATTTAATGGCTAATACAATTTTAGTTCTCATGGTTCGCGTTTTAATAGATTTCACTATAGCTGCCACAGTTGAATTTATATTAAAATATTATTTTGTTTCATAAAAGTAAATATTGAATTTTATAAGATTATTTATTTTTTATAGTTTTGGATAATTGATAAATATGGTATTTTAAATATGAGAAATTATTTGGCATATTGTGTGGAGTTTTTAGACTCCACAAATAGGTTGACAAGTGTCTTATAGAGATAATAAAATATTAAAAGAATATATATTAAAAAAAAAGAATTAATTTTTTAAGGTTGCTTGTAGAATTGCAATGTACCAAATATTCACCTTCCAAATATCTCAATTTTTAAAAAGAAAAATAGTTTATTTCAACTTTTTAATGAATAAGATGGCTCATAATAGACCAAGGACTATCTTTGATTGCCTGCTTCATAACCTTCTCCGAATCAAACAATTTCATGAATCAGATGGCTCATAAATAGAAATGACATGATTCTTTTATAAAGGTAAATGATTGTAAAAAATTCATGCTAAATAGTCGGTCCAAAAGGATAAATAAAAATAATCCTCGTCAGCCTTATATGTTGATTGGTTAAAAAAAGTCCACAACACATACTTAATAGAACTTTCATCACCATTATTAATTTGGATTAATTCCTTTAATAACATTATTCACAGTTGTACTAAAAATAAAAAAACAACTAGTATTTGCAATTGAAAATTGTTGTTCAATGGAAGGGGACCAAAATTGATGTTTATGTATTAAATAGTGAATTTAAAAAAAAAAATTTGTTGTTCTATTAAAGGGGACCAAAATTGATGATTTTGTATTCAATTTTGGTCCCCCTTTCATACAAACGATTTTTTTTTTATTGCTAATGTGTTGGGAATGAGAGCTTCATTGAATTAGTGCTAAGATAAAGGAATTCCAAATGTATAGGATAGATATTTGTAAGCACTAGTTTTCTTTGTAATTTTCAAACAAAATTGCAAATGTATTCTCCGCAACTTCCCTTACACAAATCACTTGCTTCTGCTAGATACCAATCAAAATACTCACCATCCCTTTCCGATCAAGGGCTTTATCCGCAATGATCCTTCCCACTACCATAAGCTTCATCAATTGAAGACGTTGCACATTATCTCCTTCCAATTGAATTTTTATTCAACAACTCCATCATAATTGAAAAAAAAAATACCCTATCATCGTATTTCAGAAAAAAGAAGACATACAAACTTAGATCAAACAAAGAAATGGCGATGAAGAGTTTTCCACCCCTTTGCAAATAAATGATAAATAAAATAAGACTCAAATCCTAAGAATTAAAAGGATTTAGACTTAAAATCCTAAAGCAAAATTTTTTGAGATTCAAAATCAAAGAAAGCCTATATTGAGATTAATCTTAACCTAGAAAAGGAATAAAAACTTAGAGAGAAAACTTCCAAGTTGGTAGTTTCTACAAGAGTTTAATCTTCATTTAAACTTTACACAATTAAAACAAAAGAATCCTAGCCCATTTAGGGCAATAGTCGATAGGGAGCAAGAAAGCTTCTTATACGGGCCCAATTTTGCCTGGCCTGTTTAAATAAAAACCCAAAAAATAATAAGCAGTCCACTTACAAAAATTTTAACCCAATTATAAACCCATTAACTTAAACCCAATCAGATTGAGCCCGTTAACCCAAGACCTAAACTCATGTTTAGGAAAATGAAAACCCTAGGCCACCCTCGCGTCGTACCCCCCTCCCACGTACGGCCTCAGCATGCATGACGCCCAAGGGCTGACTTTGCCTTCGACCTTACACCAAAATGGCATGCTTTCTCCGCCATTGACCCTCTAGGCCTGCAAAACAGAAGCAAAAAAGAGCAAAGCAGCAGAAGCAAAAGGAAATAGCAACAAACAATAGAAAATTCTTGGTATTCGGCTATAAGAAGCCTCAAACGAAAATATGTTGGGGACGAAAAAAAACGAATATCAATAAAAAAAGAATAGACGATTTTCTAAGGTGATTTTTGCGTTTCAGTTTTCAATTTCTTTTACTTTATCTTGTTTTCCTTTTTTTTCCTTCTTCTTTTCATTTTTATATACGAAATAACAAAATAATAAAAATAATAATAATAAAACTCACCTGATTCACTGTTCGGAGGGGGGCTTCGGTATTATCCCACCGATTTGGAGGCCGCTGAACCTCTGGGGGTTCGGCCGATGGCCGTGAAAAGGAGTAAGGAACCGAAAGGGTCTGTCCCTTTTCTCTTCCGTTGCGGTGGGCCATGAGAGCCCCGTCTATGGACTCGTTTCACCCAACACCGGTCACCGTTCGTGGCGTGGACACGGAGGTCCGCTGAGGAATCCATGGTCGGCCATGGAGGAGGCTAAGAGGAAAAAGAGAGGGAGCAGAGGAATGCTCTCTGTTTTTTTGTTTTTTTTTTCTAAAATGCTAGGGTTAAAAAATGAAACAAAATAAAAAATGAGCCTTTTATTCAGTGATGGAACGGCATCGTTTGGACGGGGGGTTTTAGGTGCCGAAACGGCACCGTTTTGGTGCACCCACGCGCGACCCGACCCACTCCAGGGGGTCCTCGCGTTTCCTTTAAATAGGAAATTTCCCGCTTTAGTCCCTCCGCCTTCTCTGTCTTTTGCATTTAATCCCATATAGCTTTGTTTCCTTTTTAAAATTTCGCCCTTTTGTTTTATTTTATTTTCGATCTGGTCCTTGGCCCAGATGGATAAAACACTGTGCATAGAGGGTTGGGAATATTTTCCCAATCAGCACCTCATTCTTTATGCGCGTTTCGCCTTGGTCCTTAGTGGCCTATATTTTTTTTATTTTTTTATAATTTGCATATTAAATTTAATTAAATTTCAACTTAGTCCTAATATATTTATTCGATCATCTATTTATTGGTTTATATATACCTATTGTCCATTTATTTATCAATGTACATTATTGGATTATGTCATTGAAATCGTTTCATAATTCCTTTATTTCTTTTCGATTTTCGTTTACCTTGGTTATTATTATTTTATTATCTATTATTGTTTTATTATTTATTCATTCTTCATTCTTTTATTATTATTTTTTTAACATTTTATTTCATGAATTACTCATTCTGTTTATATTTTCATTATTGTTGGCGGTGGATTATTTATTTTATTAATGTTATTACGATTATACTATTGACCTAATTTAGCTAATGTTTAATATCTATTTTTTGTTTATTCATTTATTCATTATTATTTTTATAGATTGGATTTATTTTTATTTCTACCCTATCATATGTTTGTGTATATCTTCTATACCTTCAAATGTTAAATTATTTATTTTATTGTTATTATTATTATTGTCACTATTTTTGAACATATAATGTGTTTTAAACCATCATCAATTTTAAATATTTCATATATATTATTTCTTCTAAATTATTATACGTAGTATTCATTTTGGAATTTTTTCTTTTATATGAGTCTTTGTGCTTTAGATTGTTGTACATATATATATACACATACTTTTTACTTAAACAGTTTCTATACATTATTTTATCTCAAATTTCTCTTTTCACCTCATTTATTCTAAATATTTTATATATTATTTATGTTAAACCAACTTATATATTTTAAGTTTTTATATATTATTTTGTTATACTACTTTCTACGTAAACGATTTTAAATTCTTTTATTATTTATTGCAAACCTTTTATCATTATTTACCTTAAGATTTCACATATTACTTGTTTTGTATATATTTTATACATACATATATACTTCATTTTAAATTCATTTGTATATACCTTAAGCTTTTATATGGTATTTTAAATTATTTTATAGATCATTTATTTCAAGCTGTCCCATACATCATTTTATTTTTTTTATATATATCGATGATTTTAGATTGTATTATACTATTCACTTTAAATTATTATTTTTTATATCTACTTTAAAATCGTTTTATGTATTATTTGTTTAAAATTATTTCTTTATTTTTAAATGGTTTTACTATACATTATTTCAAATTATTTGGTATACTTTTTTATGTTTTACATATATATTATTTTATTTTTTTAATTTTTTACATATTATATATTTTAAATTTTTATATACTATGTAGTTTAAACTATTCATTGTTTTTTTTTTAAAAAAAATTATGTTGTTTATTTCAAACCGTTTCATCATTATTCACCTTAAGTTTTTATATATATTATTTATTTGTAACCGTTTTTTTATTTATTTATTCTTTTTGAATTATTCTTATACATTAGTTATTTTAAACCATTACCTACTTGAAATCGCTTTGTATTATTTCACTTTCCTTTATTTGTTGATATTGGAGTTTAAGTAACACATGTTATGTGAATATTTCCATTGTGTGTATTATTGTCTATTCGTATTTTCATCATCGTCATTTGCTTGTGTTCATGTTGTATTATTCCATGCTCCATCTTATGTTTTTGTTTTATCTAGCCTAAGTCATATCAAACATTGACCCAACAATATATTTATTTAATTTGAATCGCTTGGTTTTTATTCCAAACAAAATAATGTACGTCGTTAAAAGATCCCTCGCTATTATTCAAAAACAAAAGTTTCAAAATAAGGCAATGTTTCGCGTTTTAGAACATCGAGGAATTGTGCCCTAACTTACGGGGTTTCGATTCTCTAGTTAATTCTAAATAGCCAAATATCCTTTTGAGTTTTTTTTAATACACAAAAATCCAATTAAAATTAAAGACGACTTTGCGCTTGGGAGTTTATGGTATTGTGTCCTAACTTACGGGATGTGATACTCCGATATCTCGAGATAAGGAAATCTTTAACAATCATTTTAAGCTAATTCAAGCGTTTTTAAAATCAATGTTAATATAAAAAGAGATCATATTTCAAATCCATTCCCGATTTTTTAATTTTCGATATTAAGACACTAACTAATCAATTCGGTACCAATTTTTGGGCATGTTGGGGGTGCTAACCCTTCCTCGCACGTAACCGACTTTCGAATCCTTTTCTCTCGAGTTTCGTAGACCAAAAACACCGTTTTAATAAACTAAAACGTTTTATTAAAGCAAAGGTGATCCGATCACACCTAATAAAGATCGGTGGCGACTCCCTTTTTTTTCATTTTCAAATAAAGTCGATTCCCGTTTTCAAAAAATGGTTTCGACACTTCTCATGCGCACTTTTCTAGGCCATATGACCTTGCTTGTGCAGCAAGGCTTAAGGCCTTATGCTTTTTAGCCTATCCTTCTTAATTAGATAAAACAAACAAGCTTAATTACTAATTAGGAGTTCATATTCATCAATAATTAAATTTAATTTAATTTTATATAATTAAATATATCACATAACCTAATGTTAATTTCATTAAAATCAAATAAATTATACCGTATTCGAATATATGTATAAATATATTTAATTATAGATTACTTTGACTCTAAATTTAATTAACTATGATGACATCTTAATTTTATTTTTACTTTAGACTCATTTTTAAATTTATTCATCAAATTAACTAATAATTCAAAAAAATTATATTAATCAAATGTCGTCTCTTACACTTTCGAGAAAACACAGTTACTTCAGTTAGTAATGTATGCAATTTTTCTCTGATTTTATTATCTATAAGTGAAGTTATATTATGTATAAATTAAATACCCATCCTACCTCCCAGTTGTATAGCATTATGAAAGCTATATTTGAAAACCCCAGGATGTGTTTGTTTTATTAAAAACAATTTTTGAAAAATAATTTCTGGAAAGTGGTCTAATTTATTTTGAAAAAATTGATACTTCTTTTGTGTTTGGATGATTGTGTAAAATATTTTTCATTGTTTGAAAATTTTTCTTGAAATATTTTTTTAAAACTTGTTTTCAATGAAACAAACACAACATAAATCATATTTGTTACATAATATTATATTTTATAATAAATAACATCTTATATAAATTCTTTTTGAAGGAATCTTATATAAACTGAATAATAATCAATGCCTAATTAAAATTTAATTTGAAGTTACATAAAACACACACACATATATATACAAGAGTAGATAGTGATACATTAGAGATGAAAGAGATAAATGAAACTAAGTAGGATTTAAACAAATACTCATATTTATATTATTTAAATATTTATATTTTTTACTATAAAACATTTATTACTAAATATTTATAAATTTTAATATATATTTATTATTAAAATATTCAAGAAAATATTAAGAATATTACTTAAAATTTAAAAGTATTGTTATTTTTAAAATAAAATTTATATTAATTACATTAACAATTTATTTTATGATTAAATATAAATACGTATGTTTAATAATATTAAAAATTTTAATATTTGATATTAATTTTTAAATATTTTTAAAAATTAAAATTTATTATTAATATAATAACATTTGTCTTTTTTTAAATTAATTTTTATATAAAAAATCAAGTTACTAATAAATGACTCTTCTCCGAAATCATTTTTCAAATGGTTTCTTTTTCGTTGACTAGTATGTCATTTTTCTCGCTAAACTATTTTCTATGAAATAAGAATATAAGAAAATACATAAAACATTTTACATAAGTTATTTTTGTGTGTGAAACAAACTTACCTTATTCCATTGATCTTCTCATATGTGCTATCCGTATAGTATATTTGTGATCCTTTAAGGTTACATTCATTCATCTAGTTTGATCATCATTATTTCAAGGTTCCATTGTATCTCCAATAAAGATAATGATTATTAGGCATACCAGTAAGAATTAAATCATTTGTCCCAAACAGATAAACCATGATCATGGTCAATTTTCATAACTCTACAATGTGTTTGAGACAATACCATTAATTCTTTGTTCAAGTTATGATTTCACTATGTATAAAAATAATTATATCATCTATAAGTTATACATCTAACATACTATCCTACTGCTTATTATTTCGAGACACATCAATTATCAACACACTAAAATATATATCATTCACTTATTAAATACTAATTAATCAAAATATTAATCTGAACCCATTCAATTAACATATGAAAAACTGAAAAATTAATGTCTTAGAACATCAAACTTAAGATGATGGAAATGAAATGAAATCCAAAAGCAATTTGGTTTTTCAACCACTAGCTAAAGAAAATTATGTCTTCCAAAGCCTCCATAACCATTAAGGCATTAAACCCTAAACTAATGCAAAATTGTGGAATAAGGATGGAGGATATTAGAATGGAAAGCAACTTCTATTAAGGTCATAAAGCTAAACAAGTGGATCATATTCTAGGCTGAATATAAACTAGAAAGTCTAATTCATCTACTGTTGAAAATTGTACCGGACAAATTAAAATATTGCCATCACTGAATTCTCTTATTCAACATTCAAGTGCATTTTTCAATCAATACAGTTTTCTCTTACATAATTCAAAGGGTAATATAATCTGATCCAATGAAACAGGAACAGAAACAATTAGATTAATAAACGCAAATCAAACAAGTTTTCAGATCTTTGGGCTCATTCCTGAAATGGATCAAAACGGGTAATGGGATAGCACGGGAGAGGAGATGCAAATGCACCCGAATAACCTGTTCCCGTTGCTTCAGTATCAGCTTTCTCCCCATCTTTTACTTTCCAATCAAAGCATTGAACAAGGGCTCCAATCGTGGCATGCAATAGGGACGTAGCAAGGGATGCACCAGGGCAACCTCTCCTTCCACTGCCAAATGGAAGATAATGAAAATCCCGGCCCTTCATTTCAGTACAGTTGCCTAAGAACCGCTCAGGCATGAACTTTTCAGGTTCCTTATAGCAATTGCGACCCCTCATTAACATGTAGACGTTGATGAAAACTCTAGTCCCTTTCTGGATATCAAAGCCGTTGATCTTGCTATCTTTGTTTGAAAGTCGGCGGAGAAAGGGCGATGGAGGGTGTAGTCTTAGGATTTCCTTCGCTACCGCTTGCAGGTAAGGGAGTTTCGGCGCATCAGATTCTTTGATGAGTCTGTTGTTCCCCACAACTGAGTCTATCTCTTCTCTAAGGATTTTGAATATGTTGGGATGGTTGATAAGCTCCTCCATAGCCCATCGAATTGCCGCTGCTGTTGTATCCACACCAGCCATAAATAATTCCTATATCAGCAGAGCAGGCATAAAATTGTCATCAATGGTGGTCGACTGTTTTTGTATGGAGTGAAAATTTAAGCAAAAGTATAATTACCATGAAAAAGTTCTTGATCTGATCCCTAGTCAACTTCACTTCAGCATCTGCGTCTTTGTAAGTCTCCAACAAAATATCCATCACATCTTTCTCATCATCATTTTCACAGTTGTACTTCAGATCATTATCTTGATAATCCTTCATAATCTGCTCGATCAACTGATCGTAACCCTTTAGGGTCAAATTAAGCCTCTTTCCTTTACCAAAGAGGTCAAATTTCTGCAAAGGACCAAATACTTCTGCTAAATGAAACTTTGCTGCATATTTCAAGGTAACTGTAATAATTTTTCTGATCTCTGCGGCTTGACTAGGATTGTTCGAATATCTCCTTCCCATTGCCATCTTATAAATCGTGCTATGTGTCACCTCTGTCAGCTCTGCTGTCAAGTCACATGGTTCCCCTGCTTTAGACCTGTTCAGCAGTGATTTTATGAGCTTGATTGTCTCTTGCTCTCCGATATTGGTGAATCGTTGGAGCTGTGAGCCCGTAAGCAGCTTGGTCATGAATAATTTCTTCATGAACTTCCAATAAGCACCATAAGGAGCATTAACGAAAGAACTGTCTTCATAGATATGGTAATTAGTGGGACCGGGTTGGAACTTGGAGGCAAAATCAGTGTCAAATGTCCTCAATATTTCTTGAGCTGATTTTGCATCTGAGACCACAACGAATTTAGCAGCTCCCAAGCGTATCTGCATTAAGGGGCCATATTTTCTGGCTAGAGTTGCGAGAGATGTAGGTAATCCAGACTTCAAAAGATGGATGTGACCAATGATGGGTAGAGCTGGAGGACTGGGTGGATACTTGCCTTTGGACTTGGAGTTTCTCAAGGACTTAACCAACAAAACTAGCAAAAGAGTAGAAATTATCAGGAGTAAAAAGTCTGTGAGGACAAGAGTAGGCGCCATGAAATTTTGGTATGGCAGATGATGAGTAGTTTTCTTTTGTTTTACATATGGGCTGATAACAATCAGACTTTTATGATTGTACTTGTTTACATCAAGTGGCAAGCATTGTTATTCTAAGAAATGGTGACGATATTTACATTCATGTGATACTCGCCTCATTTATTATTTGTGTGTTAGGTTTGTGCGGGGTCTAAAATTTGGAATGTAGAACAAAAGGATTATTTATGCTATTTAAAAGGAATCGGGTACCTACCATTTCATTGCATGTTGAGCTTAATGGATCTTGATTTCAAGTCTTGCAAGTTGAAAAATTAGACTCTGGAAACCAACTCGACTTCAAAATAGTCAGGGCTTAATATTGCTACGGGAAACTAGAGTCCAAAAAGAAAGAAATTAACTTGAACAATTATTTCATAACCCAGAAATTTGCAAACCCAAAAGCCATACATACTACTCTGGGAGAGTTTTATTGAGAGTGCTTGGAACATTTATACGACACAGCTTATTTTTCATTCCTAAAATGGATCAAAGCGTAAAATAGGGTAACATTCCATGGGAAGTGCCATCGCACCTGAAAATCCTGACCCAACAGTAATGTCAACCTTTGCCCCATCTTTAGTTTTCCAATCAAAGCATTGAACCAAGCTCCCAATTGTCCCATGCATAACTAGGTAAGCATGTAAGGAACCAGCGCATACTCTTCGACCACTCCCGAATGGAAGGAACCAAAAATCCTGATCCCTGTTTCCTCCCGAATTCTCCAAAAACCTCTCTGGCAAATACGTATCAGGGTCACTCCAGGCTTCAGGGTGTCGCATAATAGCATAGGCATTGATGAGGACTCTATCCTTCACCTGGAGGTCGAAGCCATTGATGTTGCAGCCTTTGATGCATTCCCTATGGAAAATAGGCACCGGAGAATGCAGCCTCAAGGTTTCCTTGGCGATTGCTTGCAAGTAAGGGAGGTTTGGCACGTCTGATTCTTTGACTACCCTCTTGGTGTTGACTACTGAATTGATCTCTTCCCTTAGCCTCTTAAATACTTGTGGATGGTTCATCAACTCTGCCATGCCCCATTGTATGGCTGCCGATGATGTATCAATGCTTGCAGTAAACAGTTCCTGTCACATATTTGTTGTTAAGTTAGTCAATGCAACTTTTGATTATGTATGCTACATGTAGTCCAGCATAAACTTTAGCTTTATTTTACAATTTGTACATTAAAAAGTAAAATGAACAGAACTCACAAAAATGAAATACTTGATCTGTTCTCTTGTTATCTTCAATCCAGCATTCTTGTCTCTATAAATTCCCAACAGAATATCCATCAGATCTTCATTTCCAGATCCATCATCCAACCCATAATTTTCTTCATAATCCTTTATAATCTGTTCCACTAATTTGTCATACCTTTCAAGTCCCTCTCTAAGCTTTTTCCCATTTCCAAAAAGGTCGAATTTCTTCAATAAACCATGCACTTCATTCACTCCTAGCTTTGCCGCCAATCCCATTATCTCCGTCACCAATTTCCACATCTCATTGCCTTCACTATTATCTTTTGAAAACCTCTTGTTCATTGTCATCCTGAATATCAAGTTGTTGGTTAAGTTGGCTAACTCCGCACTTAAATCACACCACTTCCCTTCCCTGGATTTCTTAACCAATGATTTCAACAGCTTCACCATCTCCTCTTCCCGTATATGGTTGAACCGGTCGAGCTGTCGTCCTGTGAAGAGCCTTGTCATGCAAAGGTTTTTCATAAACCGCCAGTAGGAGCCATAAGGACCAGTGATGAAACCAGCATCTTTGTATATGTTGTACTGGGCTGGACCAAACTCGAACCTTGAAGCAAACTCAGCGTCATGGACTTTCAGTACCTCTTTGGCGACGATGGCATCTGAAACAACTATGAAGATGGATTGGGCTATATGAATGCGCATGAGGGGGCCATATCGCCGAGCTATGGCTTGGAAAGACTTGGGCAAGGAGGAGCTTAGGAGGTAGAGATGGCCGATAATGGGGAGTGCCAGAGGGCCGGGTGGGTACCGGATGGACGATTTCAGTTTTGCCCACCTTTTTATGAGCAAATAAACGATGATAATTGAAAGGACGGAAACCAACAAGGGGTTTCTACAATGCAAGAACTTGCTTCTTGTCGCCATGGCAGCACTACTGTGGGTAATGTAAGGGAAAACCATATTTTCTTCTTATAAAAAAAAAAAAACATATACCATGATTCAAGTCCTGCCTATGCTATATTTATTAGCTACCATAAGCATATGGCTTGATTAAATGAGTATTTTTGTGTGTGTGAAAATAATACATTAATCTCTATAATTATAATTTTGCATCCCATGCATTTATCTAGTCATCGGTTTCTTAATTTTTTTTATAAACTACTACCTGATAATTATTATAACTGAATGTCAAACGATTCTATGCATGTAGTCACATGGACTAAATTCATATAAAATTAAGCACGTGATTTACCACTGTAATGGTACTTTTTTTTTGTTAATTAAAGCTTCTAATATGACTTTGCTTCGAGTCTAATTGCTTCGCTAGGACGACATGGGATTTCCAGTAAGCCAACATTATTTAGAATGGTGAATTCGATGTTTGGTTTACAGGTTTGTTCAAACTTCAAATTGCCAACACTTTTGGTAATTCATTTGTTGTATTTCCCAGGATCTGACTCTAGCGGCTAAAACCATTGGCCCTACTATGTTAATATTTTAATTTTTTTTTTTATAGATTAAGCCATTAAAACCAGAACCAAAGAACAGTACAAAATTTAAATTCAATAAAAGGATATATTAATACTCGAAATATAAAGTCATGTTACAAATTGGCCAACCATGCAACAGCTCAAACACATGATGAACCGTAAGGTGAGAAGCTGCGAAATGAATCGTGAAGTGACAAACTGCGAAATGAACTATGAAATGACACAGTCAAGTGCTGAACTACGAAATAGCACCGCGAAATAGCGAAATGCGAGATGACTTCGCAGGTGGCGAGATGCAGCTAATGTCTTGATGCATGCAAACTCAGCTCGAATGCATGCTGCATTGGTTTGGTTTTTGTTTAGTTCCTTTATTATGTTACTTAGTTGAAAATGAACTTAGTTGTTAAGCCTTGTTGTGCTTGGGTAATGAATGACATGTTTAGTTGATTTATTTTGGTGTACAAATAATGTTTTCAAGTTTCAAGATAGTTTAGTGGGTTTAGTTGAGTATTTGGTGATGTATTTCACTTTAAATGTATTGTTTTCTTGTTGAATGCTAGAGCTAACAGATACATGCTCCTTTGCTGCACGTTTTTGCTTATTGTTGTCTGTTCGTCTTTGATAATATCACCAACGAGCCTATTCTTCCGTCTCCTTCCTTAATCTCAAAACTTCATTATTACTTTGAACCAATTTGACTTGGTTTGTCAATAGTTGTATGTCGAAAAGAATTCCCAACTCACCAGCTGTGACTTACCAAGGATGATACTGGTCTAACCCTTTTCCTTGTTTGTCAATCAACAAAATTTGATCTCTCTTTCTTTAAGGAGCGTAAAAGCCTCCGCAAGTCATAAAGAAATTATCACAGTAGTTTTTAGCTATCATTGCTTCTCTGAAATATATAGATTTGTAAAATGTTGAAAATGTCTGTTAGTTGCTGGTCCAGTGGCAAATGGATCAACAATTAAAAGAATAAAAAAAGAGATTGACACAAGAGTTGATTACTAATTTAGAAGACTTTATGTCTGTGGAGATATATCCAAACAATAATCCATTATCAATCAATAGCATATATTTAAGTTTAACTTATTTATCAATTTATAACATCACTCCTAAACATCAACTAAAACTACTCTCCCCACTAAAACTTTCGTCTTAAAGCTTAATTACAAATTGAACATAAAAATAGTTTATATACAAAGTAATTGCACTAAGAATAAGTTTTTAACATTGAATGGATAAGCGATCTCTCTCAATCATACAAGATCTAGTAAACAAACCTTCTTTAAATATTCACTATAAGCTTGCAATTATTTAACTATTGTGAACATGAAAACCCTAGAATTGTGCTTGAATAATGCTCAACTCTTCTGCTTGTTAAAGAGCTTAACGGGTCAACTATTTATCAACACAAGTCACTTCTTCATCTAGATACTCTATTAGTCTAGCCCAATCAACATTAGTTGTTCTGGTAGTTGCAAACCCAGTTACAACTGGTTCAACATCTCACACTTGGTTCTCATTAGCTTCATAGTCCTCAATATCAAGCTTCGAGTCAACAATTGCATGTTTCCCTCTGCTCCACTTGTGTGAATTCTTCAACTCAGGTTATGGTGGCTTAGTGTCATCTCATTCCTGAACTAAGTCTTTCTTGCGTTGCAACAAGATTTAGTAAATAAGTGAGAGAAATAGTAGCATGTGCCATTTCTTTCTAGGTCTCTACGTGTTTGACAATCTCATCAAAAATTAATTTGACAAGATCAATTGGAATAACAGATGTTACCGTGTAAAGAATAGTTTCCATCTTTTTGTTAACAACCATGCTTGATATGGTGATAGTCATTTCCTAGTTTCAGTGGATTGTAGTATAGCATAGGTTGGTTGAAGCTCTGAAGTTCTAGAATTAGCCCCTCTGGTGCCCGACACATCGATCTCTAGAGTCTCCACAGCTTCTCCTTCAACGTACTCCGTAGTTTCATTCCTTGAAGGCTAAGAGGAATCTGTAGGCCACCTATAAGGCGTCATCGCCACCACATCAGGTCCCCTAGACCACATCACGCACCTAGGTAATGTCGGTCTCTCTTCCTCCCTCGACACTAACTTTGTTTGCCATCTCTTCCAACCAAGATCCCAGCATCACTCACTCTTGAATACAAACGCTCTCCCCATTACGGTCCTAGAACTAATTTTATTATTTTTAAAAAAATTATTATATTGTTTTATATTTTTTAATATTTTTTAGTTATTTACTGGCGTGACATATAATATAAAATAGTTGAAATATTTTTACATAAAATAAATAGTTAAAATATTTTAAATTACGTCAAACTTAACATGCATAATCTACATTAATGGAATATGAAATATGATTGTACGGGCCTGAATTTGCCCGATGCCCATGACTCAAAACCAAAAACAAAAATAAATAAAAACTAAATTTTCAAACCAAAATAAACAGCCCAATAACAAATACAGCCCAAACTATCAATCTAATGCAAAAAAAATCAGCGAGAACCCTAGAACGATCACCACCCGCCTGCGCCTCTTCATCCGCTCAGACGCTACTCCATCGATTTGCCCTCCACGCGTCGTCGACATACGAAACAAGCACAATAGCAGAGAGAAAGAAGCATGCGAAAGCAGAGAGAAATGAAGAGCAAAAAAACAAAAAAACTAAAAGGGAATCGATTGTAAATGGCTTTAAAAGCCCGGATCTACTCTCTTTTAATTTTTTACGTACATTTTACACACGTAATTAATAAAAAAAAAAACAGAGCAAAAGTTTGAAAAGGTTGAGTTTTTTACTTTCAATGTTTCATTTTTTTATTTTATTTTTCTATTTTATTCTTGCTTTTGAACATAAAATAATAAAAAGAAAACACTTACCGGAGACACCCCGCAGCCACGTCGTCGGAGCCCTCCTCTCCGTCGCTGCCGCTGAAATCGGGTCCAAGAGGAGCTGAAAATCTCCCCCTTTCGGCACCTTCGATTCTTGGTTTTGTAGCCTTCAAGGATGCTCCAAACGGGGGCTAAAAAAGGGGCTCATTTTGACGCATCACCGGCCACCAAATGTGGTGGTGGAACGGCGGTCCATGGTGGTGGCAATGATGGGTTTTATGAACCCTAGCAGAGAAATAAAAAGAAAGAGGGGAGCTTTTTTTTTTTTTTTTAAAAAAATGGCTGAAGTGAAGTGAAAGAAAAGGGGGCTTTGGTTTTTGAACAGGTGAAAAACGACGCCTTTGGTGGGATGTGGATTTGTGCATCCTCAATTATTGGGATATCTGCACATGAGGTCCCTCCACCTTTAGCGTCCTTCAATCCCTATTTTATCTTCTCATTTTCTCTTAATTTGGCCATCAAATATTGTTCTTTTATTAAATCGGTCCTCTGACCTACAGGGAGTTGAACACACACGCTTGGGTTTGGGATATTGTCCCATTTGGTCCCCACGAGTTTTAATGTGTTTCGAATTAGTCCCCAGTGGCCTTCTCTTTTCATTTGCAATTGATACCCTGAATTCTGGCCCACTTTCAATCACGTCCTGAATCTTTTTTATTTTTTTTATTGCTTATTTATTTTAAAATGTCCTATTATGTGCTATTCTAAATATTTTGCATACTGTTTGCTATTGGATTATTTATGTACATGATTCATTTAAACTTGTTTTAATTTACTAATTATTTAAAATTGTATTATTATCCATTTTAAATTGTTTGCTATACGTTATGTGTACTAAATTATTTTGTTATATTATAGATTATATACTTCGGATATTTTTTACACATCATTTATATAGTTTATTTCCTATTGTTTTTATACATTTTATTTTATTTTATTTTATTTATTTTTAAAGAAAAATAATAACGGTTTTGTATATCATTCTTTTAAAAAGGGCTCCCTCTTATTTTAAACTCTTATCTAAGTATATATATATATATATATATATATATATATATATATATTCTTTCTTTCAAAAGTAATTGACCTATCTATATTGTCTATTTTAAAATTGTTTCACATACTTTATTTTAAACCCTATTTATTTTAAAATGTTTTGTTATTATCATTTGCTTTATTTTTTTATATACATCGTTTCATACTTTATATATATATATATATATATGCATATTATCTACTTTTAAAAGTTTTGCATATATCATTCTTTTTTCAAATGTTTTGAATATTGTTGATTTTAACTTTCTTTTGTTACATTATTTATTTTAAAATTCATTCACGGTCACTTGAAATTTATCTGGCAATTGTTATTTTAGTTTGCTTTTAACTATTTATTTATTTATATTATTTTATTTCTTTCAATTGTATCATTTAACTCATTTGTTTTTTTATTATTAATGATTAGTTTTTAAAGAGTGCATATTGCGAGATTATTACTATTGCATGTACGTTAATTTGCTCGCTCGTGTTCATATTATTGCCATTCACTCGTAGAATATTTCATGCATGTATCATTGTTCCATGTTGCACCATATTTTTATCTCATATCATCACCCCATGAAACAAGTCTCGTTACATTCATCCAATGAATTGTTTGTTTTTAATCCAAACAAATGACGTACTTTATTAAACATTATACTCGCTACACAAAATAAAAATTTTAAAATAAGGCAATGTTTCGCGTTCTAGAACATCGAAGAATTGTGCCCTAACTTATGGGGTTTCGATTCTCTCGTTGGTTCTAAATAGCTAAATATCCTTTTGGTTTATAAAATACACGGAATCTCAATTAAAATTAAAGACGACCTTGCGCTCGAGGGTTCATAGTATTGTGTCCTAACTTACGGGATGTGATACTCTGATATCTCGAGATAAGGAAATCTTTAACAATCATTTTGAGCTAATTCAAGAATTTTAAAATCGATATTAATAAAAGAGGGTCGTATTTCAAATCCACTTACGATTTTTAATTTTCGACATTAGGACACTAACTAATCAATTCGGTACCAATTTTTGGGCGTGTCGAGGGTGCTAATCCTTCCTCGCACGTAACCGACTCCCGAACTTGTTCTCTTGAATTTCGTAGACCGAAATGCCGTTTTATTAAATTAAAAATTGTTTTTTTTAAAACAAAGGTGATCCGATCACACCAAATAAAGATCGATGGCGACTCCCATTTTATTTTTTATTTTCAAACAAAGTCGATGCCCGTTTTCAAAAAAAAAGGTTTCGACAGCATGGCGACTCCACTGGGGACTTCGAGAGTCGAGCCTTAAATTGATTATTTTTGTCTTTTGTCAAAAAATTGAAAATTGGTTTTAAATCTACTGCATTGCATGTTGTCTGTTATTTTCGTGGCTTTCTTCATAATATGCTTACTCTAAGTGGTTTAATTCTTTGATGTATTTTTGCATATCACATCACATTGTTGGTCAATTTCACCCTCTTAAGTGGAAGTGAGAAACTACTCCTTCGTGAGGTCTTCACCTCCGTATAGGATAGTGGATCGCTTTCGGGATACATCCGTACCTGCGTCTTCGTGAGGTTTTCATCTCCGTATAGCCGTAGGGAAATGTATTCCCCTGAACCGAACTCGGTCCGTATGAGCCTATAATGGGTAAGGATCGAGGAATCTGCTGGTTCAGGTACCTTTACTTTAGAACCGAACCACATGTAATGAGCCTTAAGAACCTACCCTAGGTAGAATCACACCAAACCCTAGTGGTTACCCGATTAGGTGCTTATTTACTCCTTATTTGTTTTGAATTCTATTCTCTATAATACTGACTTGTTATGTTTTGATTGTTTTTGCATGGCATCTCATCAAAAAAGGGTGTTGATTTACGTTCGGTTACTAAATAGAAGAGTTTAGCATGGAAAAAGGATTTCTTGATAGAGTGGAGGATAATGCGGCCGTCCGAGTGTGGTCTGAGAGAACGCAAAAAAGAGAAAGGAGATAGTTTGACTGAGGGATATGAGTCGGAGTTGTGGGATTTCACTCGCATTAGTGTAACTCAGAACGACTTGCAAGAGTTAAAGGATATATGGAATAGTTGGAATGGCGAAGTCAAGCAACTCTTTTATTGTAACTACGGCGACTTACCCTACTTGCTCGATGTAAAGGTGGACAAGTACTTATTAGGGCCCTCGCACGATTTTGGAACCCCGCATAGGTTGCTTCACCTTTGGAGGAGTCGATTTAGTACCTACTGTGGAAGAATACATGGCGTTACTTAATTACCCGAGAATTCAGGTCGACAGGGCCTATTCGAGACCTGTCAACGTCCCTCCCTTTTTGAAGAAGTTAATGAATATAACGGGGATGAGCGAGCAATGGGTTGCAGCCCGCATCAAGCAAAAAGGAGATAGTAAGTGTATTCCTTGGAGGAATTTGAGGGACTTGATTCTTGCGCACCCGGATTCAAAGAAAAGGGTTGATGTTTTTGCCTTAAGCCTCTACGGGTTGATCCTCTTTCCTAAGGCGCTAGGACACATAGATGAGGCTGTTTCAGATTTATTCGATCGACTCGACAAAGGTACCACACCCGTCCCGGCAATCTTAGCAGAAACTTTCAGATCCTTAAATGCATGCCGGAGAGCGGGCGAGGGAAGATTTATTGGTTGTGCACAGCTTCTTTTAGCTTGGTTCCACAACCATTTTTGGAAAGTGGAGAAGGTCTCCTATCGGGTATTCTCTAAAGATTATTCCCCATTAAGAGAGTTAGTGGCCACATCGAGACGAGACGACATCTCAGAGGAGAAATGGATAACTATTCTCCAGAGTTTGCGAGTCGAAGATATTGAATGGAGGGCTCCATGGTTGATCCCCGATGAAATCTTATATCGATGCGGTGATTTTGACTGGGTCCCTCTGGCTGGAATATGGGGGGCCGTTGGATACGCTCCACTGATGGTGTCAAGGCAGTATCGGTCAAGGCAGTTTATACCGGCGACACAAGGGTTAGCACAATGCGAGTTCTCCTATAAAGACGACAATTATAAGAAGAGGGTTCGTGAGATATCAGATGCTTGGAACCAAACTCGAAGAGCGAAAAGATTCACACACAGCCCGATGACGACCCACGAGTATGAATGGTGGTGGGGTAGGAGAGTCAATGACAACATCCCTAGGCTGAATCAATAGAATACTCAACCGATAGAGGAGCATTTACGAGTCATCCCATCCGAGTTAAAGATCATCAAGCAAGACTTTGAGAAAAGGAACTCTGAGTTGGGGGGAAGAAGAGAAGCGACTAGAAGAAGAAAAAATGAAGTTGGGATTAGACGTCGACATCCACAAACTAGAAGCTGAGAAGCTAAGAAAGGGGAAGAACAAAGCCGAGGAGGACTTGGATAGTTTAAAGACTGATTATAAGAAGCTGCGTATGTCGATAAGAGCGCGCGGTTTAGGTAAAACGTCGGAGCAATGGCGTCAAGAGATCAAAGAGGAAAAGATTAGAGCCGACCATTGGGAGAAGAGGTTTCAGAATGCCCGAGTACGAGAAGATACTCTGAAGAAAAGTTTGTTAGAAACCCAAAATGAAAAGGAGAAATTACGTGCTCGGGTGGTTGAATTGGAAAGATCACTTCATCAACATCGTAGCCGTAATTCGGTAATTGAGCTAAAGGCTAGTCTGAGCAAAATCGAATAGTTGAAAGGGAAAGTAGAAGAACTCGAAACGGCACTACGAGATAGTAAAATTCGAGTGGAACTTCTTGAGGCGAACAACGACCATTGCGAGGAACAACTTCACCACTCTCGTAACCAGTTAGAGATAGAGACTACGTCATGGGCGGCCGTGGCTCAGGTTCGGGAGGTAGCCGATCACTTACAAACCTTGGCAGTCCAAGCTGATGTATTGAGCTTAAAGTACGAGTCAGAATCAGAGCGAGGCCGAAACTTAGCTTGGCTTCTTAGGAAAGTTAAGGCTTTAGGCATTAGGGCAAAGTCGTATATGTAATCGTCCGTTCTATGTAAAGAAATTTTTCTTCTAGTGAAGTTCTTCTAATGAAATTGAATTAGAATCAACACTTCCTTTTGCATTCATTCATTCACATTACATTTCATCGTATGTATTAAATTTCATGAAAAGACCCTAATTAAACAAAAATTATTTCAGTTAATCTGGAAATCAACGAGAATCAACCAACCGAACATAGCTACTATACCCGCCGTAAAACCAAAGCAATGGATCAGAGGTTAGAAAGGATAGAACAAATGCAAAGGGAAATGCAAGAACAATTACAAGCACAGATGCAAGAGCAACTGGCTAAAATACAACAAGATATGAAGGAAAAAATGGAAGAATCCCAAAAAATGATCGATAGGCGGTTGGCGCGATTCATCGGCTAGAGAACGCGAAAAAGGGAAGAGCACTATAGGGAACGATAATGAAGACCCTATCTACCCTCCAGACTTTGCTCCGGCAAACACTCAACCACAACCGGAGGCGCACCCACGAACAGTACCCGTCACTATTAGGCCTCAACAATACCAGGCCAATGCCTCGACATAAATGAATATTCCTATAGGTTCGAGCTCTAAACCTGGAGATAATCCAGGTAATCCATTTGTACCAGACCTTGACGACGTGGCAGAAATGGAGAAAGAAAAAGTAGACCTGGCGAAACAACTCGATGATCGTTGTAAATGGCTTGAAGAAAAATTTAAAGCAATGGAGACTGTTGATTGCCGTGGCGGGATCGACGCTAAGGACTTAAGCTCGGTCCCAGACCTAGTACTCCCGCCAAAATTTAAAACCCCAGAGTTTGAAAAGTATAGTGGAACGAGCTGCCCTGAAGCTCATATTACAATGTTCTGTCGAAGGATGACGGGGTATGTTAACAATGATCAGCTGTTGATCCACTGTTTCCAAGATAGCCTGATAAGATCAGCAGCCAAGTGGTATAACCAACTCAGCCGTGCCCAAATTGGTTCGTGGAAGGACTTGGCTCAAGCCTTCATGAAACAATACGGTCACGTGACGGACATAGCACCCGACAGAATTACTCTACAAAACATGGAAAAGAAGCCGAGTGAGAGCTTCAGGCAGTATGCACAACGGTGGAGGGAAATAGCGATGCAAGTCCAGCCACCTCTCTTGGAGAAGGAAACGACCATGCTCTTTATTAACACTCTAAAGGCCCCATTCATTAACCAAATGTTAGGAAGCGCTACTAAAAGCTTCTCGGACATAGTAATGTCCGGGGAGATGATAGAAAACGTGGTAAGATGTGGGAAGATTGAAGCGGGGGAAAGTGCCAAGAGGTCGGCTCCAAGAAGGAAAGAAAATGAGGTGAACAATGCGAGCGCATATCATAAAGGTTATTCTAAACCAGTCACAGTAAGCCAGCCGAGGTTAGTGACTACCAACAATCAGAACTCCGCGAGTCAAGGTTCCAACCCAAGGCCTAACACGGAAAGAGTCCAGTTCACGCCAATCCCAATGACGTATAGGGAGCTTTACCAGAATCTGTTCGATGCGCATGTGGTGTCTCCATTTTACCTGAAACCCATGCAACCTCCATTCCCAAAGTGGTATGACGCAAACGCGCAATGCGAATACCATGCAGGAATTGCAGGGCACACAATTGAGAACTGCACAGCCTTCAAAAAACTAGTCGAAAGGTTCATAAAGATGGGCATTGTGAAGTTCGATGAACCCACAAAACCTAATGTGGCGGGAAATCCGTTACCCAGTCATGCGGACAATGGGGTAAACGCGATAGGCGAAAGTGAAGGAAAGAGAACTAAGATGGACGTATCGGAGGTAAAGACCCCGTTGAGGTGGGTTTGGAAGAAAATGGTGGAAGAAGGTTTACTTGCACAAGATGTAGAGAAGAAGCCCGAAGTAGCAAAGTACTACTGTGAATTCCACGACGAGGAAGGGCATGAGATCCAAAAGTGAAATGAATTTAGGGCTCTGGTGCAGAGATTGATAGAAAATAAAGAAATCGAATTCTTCGAGTATACCGAGGGCCAGAAAAGGGAATATGTGTGCACGTCAGAGCAAGGGCCAATCAACAATGTCCATGGGAATCACGATCACCGGTCGTAATTATATCTCGACCAAGAGTCAATAAAGTCGGAGTACCAATCGCGCCAAAGGTCATAATTCAAAAGCCCGTTGCTTTCCCTTATAAAGATAGCAAAAGGGTACCTTGGAACTACGATTGCAATGTAACGATCCTGGAAGGGGAGAATCCAGCTGGTACTTCGGAGAAAGGACAAGACGAGGGTTTCTATACGCGTAGTGGAAGGCGTTATACTCGAACACAAAGGCGAGAACCAGCTAAAGGAAAATCGTGGTCGTTGAGCAAGAAAAGGAAAAGACAACCGGACCTAAATCACTGTCAATGAGCTCAGAATCAAAAGCGAGGCTAAAGAATTCTTAAAATTCCTGAAACACAGCGAGTATAGTGTTGTGGAACAGTTGCACAAACAACCAGCCCGCATATCGGTACTAGCCTTGCTCTTGAGCTCAGAGACTCACCGCAGTGCATTGATGAAGGTTTTAAATGAAACATATGTTGCGGATGATATCTCTGTCAACAAGCTCGATCGCCTGATTAATAACATCAGCGCGGATAATTTTATTTTCTTTAACGATGACGAAATACCACCGGGAGGCATGGGATCTACAAAGGCCTTGCACATTACCACTCGTTGCAAGGGGTACACATTGCCGGGGGTATTGATTGATAATGGATCGGCATTGAATGTCATGCCCTTGTCTACGTTAAATAGGTTGCCAGTGGATAGCTCCCATATGAAGACATGTCAAAACGTCGTGAGAGCATTCGATGGTACGGAAAGGAAAGTGATGGGAAGAATCGAGATACCTCTCTTGATTGGCCCAAATACATACGAGGTGGACTTCTTGGTAATGGACATCAAGCCATCATACAATTGCCTGTTGGGGAGACCGTGGATTCACTCGGCGGGGGCTGTACCGTCGTCCCTACACCAAAAGTTGAAGCTGGTAACTGAGGGTAGGTTGGTAACGATAAACGCGGAGGAAGACATCATTGCATCCGTTACCAATGACGCACCATATGTGGGAGTAGACGATGAGGCGATAGAATGTTCTTTTCAATCGCTAGAATTTGTCAATACTACATTCATCGTCGAAGGAAACAAGGTCCCGGCGCCTAGAATATCCAAAACCACAAGGATGGGCCTACGATTAACCGTTGGCAAAGGAGCCTTGCCAGGGAGAGGACTTGGAAGATGCCTCCAAGGAAGGATCGAGGTACCAATGTTGAAGGAAAAACGAGACCGTTTTGGCTTAGGATTTAAGCCAGATGCGAAGCACAAGAAGAAAGAATTGGAGAAGAAGCAAGAAACAAGAAGAGCGCGTCTACGCGGTGAAGATGTCAAGTGGGAGCCGATGACCTTCCCTCATTTATCCAAAACATTCGTCTCAGGAGGGACTATTCACTCTAAAGGAAGATCCACAAAGAAAGAGCTTGCCGAAGAAATATTGAACAGTTTGAGCATTAACGCCATATCTGAAGAAAAAGCCGAAGAAGGGGGTTTATCTGAAATTTGCCCTTATATTCCTAGAAGTATTTTGAACAATTGGACCGCGGAGGAGATCCCTGTAACTTTTAGAATTAATTCAGAGTAATGTTCAAAACAAGCTTATTGCTCTAAGCCTAGGGTCAATAAGAATCCTTTTATGAAATAGGCATATGTCCAAACATCGTTATTTCAATAAAAATGCATTCTTGTGTATCATCTTGAGCAAATATTCTTTTATTCTTTCTACTTCATTCATAATCATACCACACAAATCAAATATTCTTAGATTCTTTTGTTCTTTGGGTTTCTTTCTTTACCCATAACAGGTCTCCAGATATCAATGACATGAGCAACGTTGCCAATGACTCAGAGATTTCTTTCGGGCAAGATTTGTGTATGGAGGACACTGAGGATTTTGAAGATGACCGAAATTGTAACCTATCTCCTGATTTGTTAAGGATGGTAGAACAAGAAGAGAAACAAATCCTACCTCACAAAGAGTCGGTGGAAATTGTTAGCTTAGTAGAAGGAAAAGAGGTGAAAATCGGAGCTAGTATCACTGCAGAAACAAAGCAGGACCTCATCGAGTTACTCCGAGAATTCAAGGATGTCTTTGCATGGTCATATCAAGACATGCCCGGATTGAATACTGATATCGTGGTACATCGACTCCCCATAAAGGAAGAATGCAGGCCAGTTCAACAGAAACTCCGAAAGATGAGACCCGATGTTTTGTTAAAGATAAAAGAAGATGTCAAGAAGCAATTCGATGCCGGTTTCTTACAAGTGGTCAAGTACTCAGAATGGGTAGCCAACATAGTCCTGGTTCTTAAGAAGGATGGAAAAGTACGAATGTGTGTGGACTATCGGGATTTGAACAAAGCTAGCCCGAAAGACAATTTCCCATTACCTCACATTGATACACTAGTAGATAACACGGCAGGTTATTCACTTTTCTCCTTCATGGACGGCTTCTCGGGATACAACCAGATAAAAATGCATCCTGAAGACATGGAAAAAACGACATTTGTGACCATGTGGGGAACATTTTGTTATAAAGTAATGCCATTCGGATTGAAAAACGCGGGAGCAACATATCAGCGAGCCATGGTGACTTTGTTCCATGATATGATGCACAAGGAGATCGAAGTTTACGTTGACGACATGATTGCAAAATCTAGAACAGAAAAGGAGCATGTGCAAGTCTTGAGAAAATTATTTTTAAGATTGAGGAAGTTCCAGTTAAAGCTCAATCCCGCAAAATGTACTTTTGGGGCCAGGTCAGGAAAGCTGTTAGGATTCGTGGTCAGCGAAAAAGGAATCGAGATTGACCCGGATAAAGTCAAGGCTATACAAGAATTACCTCTGCCACGCACTCAAAAAGAAGTTCGAAGTTTCCTAGGAAGACTAAATTACATCGCCCGATTCATCTCACAACTAACGGAGAAATGTGACCCGATATTCCGTCTCCTTAGGAAGCATAACCCAGGTGCTTGGGATGAGAAGTGCCAGGAAACTTTTGACAAGGTCAAGCATTATTTGTCCAACGCCCCAGTACTAATGCCGCCTCGCCCGGATAAACCACTGATACTGTACTTAACAGTGTTTGAAAACTCCATGGGATACGTATTGGGCCAACATGATGAGTCAGGAAGAAAAGAAAAAGCGATATACTATCTCAGCAAAAAATTCACCGAATGTGAGACAAGGTATTCGTCGATCGAGAAGTTGTGTTGTGCTTTGATTTGGACAACCCGAAGACTGAGACAATACATGTTGTACCACACAACTTGGCTCATCTCAAAACTAGATCCTTTGAAGTACATGATGGAGTCAAATGCTCTGAACGGAAGAATGGCTCGTTGGAAAATTTTGCTTTCTGAGTTCGACATAGTCTATATAAACCAAAAGGCCGTAAAAGGGAGTGCAATAGCAGATTTTCTTGCCAGTAGAGCTCTAGAAGATTATGAGCCGTTGAGCTTTGATTTCCCGAATGAGGATCTAATGTATGTCGTGACCATGGAAGGAAACTCTCAAGGGGGCTATCCGTGGAGGCTAAATTTTGACGGAGCTTCAAACGCTGTGGGTAACGGAATCGGGGCGGTTTTGGTATCCCCAAACGGAGATCATTATCCTTTCACCAGTATTTTGATTGCACAAACAATATGGCCGAGTACGAAGCATGTATCATAGGCATCCGTGCAGCTATAGAACGCAATATTAAAGTATTAGAGGTATACGGAGATTCTGCATTGGTGATCTATCAGCTTAAAGGTGAATGGGAGACAAGAGACCCCAAGTTGATCAATTACCGAAGGTTGGTTCTTGAGTTAATTGAGGAGTTTGACGATGTCACTTTACGGTACCTTCCACGGAGACGAAAACCAGATGGCTGATGCTTTGGCAACCTTAGCTTCTATGATCAAAGTAAATAAACAAGAAGATATGAAGCCTATCCAAATGAGTATTTATGAGGCTCCGGCTCATTGTTGCAACATTGAAGAAGAAGAAGAGAAAGATGATCATCCTTGGTATCAGGATATTTTACGATATGTGAAGAGTCGTGAATATCCAGACCAAGCGACTGAGAATGATAAAAGGACATTAAGAAGGCTGGCTAGTGACTATGTCTTGGATGGAGAGATCCTATACAAAAGAAGGAAGGATCAGGTACTCTTAAGATGTGTAGAGGCTGTCGAGGCTAAGCAAATCTTGGAAGAAGTTCATGAGGGTGTCTGCGGAACACATGCTAATGGTTTCACTATGGCTAGACAGATAATGAGATTCGGATATTATTGGTCCACTATGGAAGGAGATTGCATCAACTATGCCAAAAAGTGCCATAAATGCCAAAATTATGGAGATAAAATTCATGTACCTCCTTCACCCCTACATGTCATGACTTCTCCATGGCCTTTCTCCATGTGGGGCATGGATGTCATTGGACCGATATCACCAAAGGCGTCTAATGGACATCGATTCATCTTTGTGGTTATAGATTACTTCACCAAATGGGTAGAGGCCACCTCTTATGCTAACGTCACAAAGTCAGCAGTTAGTAAGTTCTTAAAGAAAGAAATCATATGTCGATATGGGATGCCTGAAAGGATCGTATCAGACAATGCGCTGAATTTGAATAACAGCACGATAGCGGAAGTCTGTAGCCAATTCAAGATCAAACATCACAACTCGTCACCGTATCGTCCAAAGATGAGCAGTGCGATGGAAACGACCAATAAGAACATCAAGAAGATCATAGGAAAAATGGTCGAGACCTATAAAGATTGGCACGAGAAATTACCATTTGCCCTATATGCCTACCGGACATCAGTTAGAACCTCTACTGGGGCAACACCTTTTTCTTTAGTTTATGGAATGGAGGCAGTTCTACCTATTGAGGTTGAGATTCCCTCTACGCAGCGTGCTTTCGAACTAAAATTAGATGAAGCGAGAATGGATCCAGCCTCTCGTCGACCAGTTGAACTTGATTGAGGAAAAAAGGCTAAAAGCTATCCGTCATGGTCAAATGTATCAAAAGAGAATGATACGGGCTTATAATAAGAAGGTTCGCCCTAGAGAATTCCATGAAGGAGACCTCGTATTGAAAAAGATCCTCCCCATGCAAAAAGACTTCAGAGGGAAATGGATGCCGAATTGGGAGGGACTTTATGTGGTAAAGAAGGCTTTCTCTGGAGGAGCTCTAATTTTGACCGAGATGGATGGTAAAAGCTTACCTAATCCTGTGAATTCGGATTCGGTCAAGAGGTACTTTACCTAAAAAAAAAAAACGGAGAGGCCAAGGTGAAAACCCGTAAAAGGGCGCTTTGAGACTAAAGGGGTTTGAATTGAAAACCCAGCAACGGGCAATTCAAATTTTGATCGAAGATGGGGCATGCGATAGTTTTGTCTTCTCTAAATTAACAAGAAGGAAGGATGCTACATATTGGGGCATCAACAAAGTACTCTTGGTCTTCTAAAGACATATCAAGTTCAAAGGGTCCTCGAGAAGTTCGTGCAACGAAACTCATATTGCGATATCTGGAGCACTTATTCTTATCTCATTCACTTCGCATTCTTGGTAGAATATGCTATCTTGATTAATCTTTTAGTTTTCATTTTTGTATCTCGGCAAATTCGCTATCCTGTTTACCCTATTCATGTTGAGCTTTGCTCTCAATACAACCCCATTTTGTCTAATGCGATAACCTTTTTCAAGCATTTTTCATTGAAATGATGATTAATAGACTAATAATATTCACAAAAGAGTTTTGTATATTACTCTGAAAATACCTTTAAATGATACAAGGACCTGAAACGGAACTAATTAGTTTGAATTACCCAAATTCAATGGTTGGAAGCGTTAAGGAAAGAATAGCCCAAATTAAGATTATTCTTCGGGTTTTCTGCCAGAGATACCAGTCGAAGAAAAGGCAGAGTAATACGTCATTGATAAAATCTTGGTGAACGACGAGCATTAAAAATAATGACATTTTCATTCATATATCATTCATAACACATCTAGTTAGGAGCATTTAACTCATTTCGATCAAGGCATCCTAATTATTTGGCATAAGCATAGATACCTGAAACCGATTCTACAGATCATATCCCTAGAGGATAGGGTAGCAACATCGGTGAATTCGCAGATCTGGACCTAAGGGAAACAGATCGAAGATGATGGGCTTTAACCCCCTAAGCAGTAGGGTAATAGGTTGAAAATTACAGATCTTGCCTCCCTGAAGTTGCAGTGGAGCAGATCAGAGACGACGAATCTCGCCTTCCTGAAGTTGCAGTGAAGCAGATCCAAACCACCGAGCCTTAACCCCCTAAGCAGTAGGGTAATAGGTTGAAAATTACAGATCTTGCCTCCCTGAAGTTGCAGTGAAGCAGATCAGAGACGACGAATCTCACCTTCCTGAAGTTGCAGTGAAGCAGATTCAAACCACCAAGCCTTAACCCCCTAAGTAGTAGGGTAATAGGTTGAAAATTACAGATTTTGCCTCTCTGGAGTTGCAGTGGAGCAGATTGAATTAGTGAATCTTATCTCTCTAAAGTTACAGTAGAGCGGATCAAAGCTATGAATCCTATACCTCTGAAGTTGCATTAGGATCAGGTCAAATCTACCATGGCAAATCTCATCTCTCTGAAGTTGCAGTAAAACAGATTAAAGCCATTAATCTTATCTCCCTGAAGATGCAGTGGAGCAATTTGAAATTATCAAGTCTTATCTCCCTGAAGTTGCAGTGGAATAGACTGAAGATGACAAGTCTTATCTCCCTGAAGTTGCAGTGGAGCAGACTAAAGATAGCTAATCTTATCCTATACCTCTGAAGTTGCAGTAGGTCAGATTGAATCTTTTATAGCAAGTCTTGTCTCCCCGAAGTTGCAGCGGAGCAAACTAAAATCACAAATCCCATATTACCTTGAAGTCCTAAAGAAACAAATTGAAACCACAAGTCTCATCTCTCCGAAATGGCGATGGAGTGATCAAAGCAACAAAATGCAGTGGACTAGAACGAGGCTACTTAAAGAAGAGGAGTACAAGAAGTTGGGATCCTACAAGACCAGGCAAATTTGGCCCTTTTGAAGTCTTTGCTCTATTCTCGTTATACGACAATGAGCAAAGAGGGCACTATGACGAACTGAATTTGCCCGATGCCCATGACTCAAAACCAAAAACAAAAATAAATAAAAACCAAATTTTCAAACCAAAATAAACAGCCCAATAACAAATACAGCCCAAACTATCAATCTAATGCAAAAAAAATCAGCAGAACCCTAGGAACGATCAGCCACCGCCCTGCGCCTCTTCATCTGCTCGCACGCTACTCCATCAGTTGCCCTCCACGCGTCGTCGACATCCGAAACAAGCACAATACAAGAGAGAGAAAGAAGCATGAAAGCGCAGAGAAATGAAGAGCAAAAAAAAAAAAAAACTAAAAGGGAATCGATTGTAAATGGCTTTAAAGCCCGGATCTACTCTCTTGTATTTTTTTTTACACATTTTACACGCAATTAATTAAAAAAAAACAGAGCAAAAGTTTGAAAAGGTTGAGTTTTTACTTTCAATGTTTCATTTTTTTATTTTATTTTTCTATTTTATTCTTGCTTTTGAACATAAAATAATAAAAAGAAAACACTTACCGGAGACACCCCGCAGCCACGTCGTCGGAGCCCTCCTCTCCGTCGCCGACGCTGAAATCGGGTCCAAGAGGAGCTGAAAATCTCCCCTTTCGGCACCTTCGATTCTTGGTTTTGTAGCCTTCAAGGATGCTCCAAACGGGGGCTTAAAAAGGGGCTCATTTTGACGCATCGCCGGCCACCAAATGTGGTAGTGGAACGGCGGTCCATGGTGGTGGCAATGATGGGTTTTATGAACCCTAGCAGAGAGAAATAAAAAGAAAGAGGAGCTTTTTTTTTTTTTTTTTTTTTTTTTTTAAAAATGGGTGAAGTGAAGTGAAAGAAAAGGGGCTTTGGTTTTGAGCAGTGAAAACGACGCCTTTGGTGGGATGTGGATTTGTGCATCCTCAATTATTGGGATATCTGCACATAAGGTCCCTCCACCTTTAGCGTCCTTCAATCCCTATTTTATCTTCTCATTTCTCTTAATTTGGCCATCAAATATTGTTCTTTTTTAAATCGGTCCTCGACCCTCTGGGGAGTTGAACACACACGCTTGGGTTTGGGATATTGTCCCATTTGGTCCCCGCGAGTTTTAATGTGTTTCGAATTAGTCCCCAGTGGCCTTCTCTTTTCATTTGCAATTGATACCCTGAATTCTGGCCCACTTTCAATCACGTCCTGAATCTTTTTTATTTTTTTTATTGCTTATTTATTTTAAAATGTCCTATTATGTGCTATTCTAAATATTTTGCATACTATTTGCTATTGGATTATTTATGTACATGATTCATTTAAACTTGTTTTAATTTACTAATTATTTAAAATTGTATTATTATCCATTTTAAATTGTTTGTTATACGTTATGTGTACTAAATTATTTTGTTATATTATAGATTATATACTTCGGATATTTTTTACACATCATTTATATAGTTTATTTCCTATTGTTTTTATACATTTTATTTTATTTTATTTTATTTATTTTTAAAGAAAAAATAATAACGGTTTTGTATATCATTCTTTTAAAAAAGGGCTCCCTCTTATTTTAAACTCTTATCTAAGTATATATATATATATATATATATATATATTCTTTCTTTCAAAAGTAATTGACCTATCTATATTGTCTATTTTAAAATTGTTTCACATACTTTATTTTAAACCCTATTTATTTTAAAATGTTTTGTTATTATCATTTGCTTTATTTTTTTATATACATCGTTTCATACTTTATATATATATATATATATGCATATTATCTACTTTTAAAAGTTTTGCATATATCATTCTTTTTTCAAATGTTTTGAATATTGTTGATTTTAACTTTCTTTTGTTACATTATTTATTTTAAAATTCATTCACGGTCACTTGAAATTTATCTGGCAATTGTTATTTTAGTTTGCTTTTAACTATTTATTTATTTATATTATTTTATTTCTTTCAATTGTATCATTTAACTCATTTGTTTTTTTATTATTAATGATTAGTTTTAAAGAGTGCATATTATGAGATTATTACTATTGCATGTACGTTAATTTGCTCGCTCGTGTTCATATTATTGCCATTCACTCGTAGAATATTTCATGCATGTATCATTGTTCCATGTTGCACCATATTTTTATCTCATATCATCACCCCATGAAACAAGTCTCGTTACATTCATCCAATGAATTGTTTGTTTTTAATCCAAACAAATGACGTACTTTATTAAACATTATACTCGCTACACAAAATAAAAATTTTAAAATAAGGCAATGTTTAGCGTTCTAGAACATCGAAGAATTGTGTGCCCTAACTTACGGGGTTTCGATTCTCTCGTTGATTCTAAATAGCTAAATATCCTTTTGGTTTATAAAATACACGGAATCTCAATTAAAATTAAAGACGACCTTGCGCTCGAGGGTTCATAGTATTGTGTCCTAACTTACGGGATGTGATACTCTGATATCTCGAGATAAGGAAATCTTTAACAATCATTTTGAGCTAATTCAAGAATTTTAAAATCGATATTAATAAAAGAGGATCGTATTTCAAATCCACTCACGATTTTTAATTTTCGACATTAGGACACTAACTAATCAATTCGGTACCAATTTTTGGGCGTGTCGAGGGTGCTAATCCTTCCTCGCACGTAACCGACTCCCGAACTTGTTCTCTTGAATTTCGTAGACCGAAATGCCGTTTTATTAAATTAAAAATTGTTTTTTTTAAAACAAAGGTGATCCGATCACACCAAATAAAGATCGGTTTTTATTTTCAAACAAAGTCGATGCCCGTTTTCAAAAAAAAAGGTTTCGACAATGATGGTTGAATTATTAAAATATTAATCATATAAAAAGTTACGAAATGATATAAAACCGTTCTAGTTTTACATCGGAATAAGTGAATTTCTTCTCTAATATAAAACAGTGCAACAGCATCATTTTATACGTGACATGCCACATCATTACAATAAACTGAATTAACAATCGTTAACAAACACATCATTATGGTTGTAAGGACTTAATAGGTAATGTAAAGTTTTGTACATTGAAAGAGTTACTTGATGTATTTTCTTAGTTTGATAGCTTAATTAAGTGCAAAATGTTCGTAAAAGCTTAACTATTCTTTTGAAAAATTATATGATTTTTTGAATCCTTAAACCTAAATTTTCTTTTTAAGGTGAAATTGTTGCAATTCCTCTATGCACTAAAAAAATTGTTACTTGAAATATTTTTATTTTGCAAGAAATCTAGTTTTACATAAGTGAAAAATATTATATAAAAAATATATTTATTAAAAACTTATGTAAGAACCGAAGTTTTAATTGAAATACTAAAGTTAAATATTTGAAATTCATGATATTTTAGGTTTAAATCTCTAATGTGTTTTTTATTAATTTTATATAAGAATATAAAAAAAGTAATTTCTTAATACTATGATTTACTTTATAAAAATATTGTATTTTTTAGCTGAGTTGGTGATTGAATTGCAGGATTTCTAGTTAGCACTATATATCTCTATGCACAAAGATGTCTCCGTAGCAGGTTTGCCCGAGAGGTTAAGGGGGAAGACTTAAGATCTTCTGTGCATAAGCACGCGTGGGTTCGAACCCCACAGCCTGCATTATAGATTTTTTTATTTATATTCCCATAGATATCTATTATAAGAAATCCGGTTGTTTATGCCAATAGGAGATTCGGATTTTCGTACTTAGTTATGTCACCTCTTAGCTATGATTTATCCAATTTACACAAATGTATGAAAAACATAATAAGCAATATTATTATTAAATATAATAATTATTTTAAATTTTTTTATTTTTTATTAAAAAAAAGAAGATAAAATCTTATTCTCTTAAATTTTATATAATTTAAATCTTCCATGAACTGAGTCATGTCAAGCTGTATTTTGATTCCAAAAAAAAATTTAAGCTTAAGCCTGCAACTTGTCTAAAAAGTTTATTTTGCTATTTAAAAATTATTAATACATTAAGTATTAATATTTATAATTAAATTTAAATTTAGAAATATTTTTATTATTTAAATTGAGTTTGAACCATAAAAAAAAAATATTGTCTAAGCTCAAGCCAAGTAAGGTCAAGCCTATTGGCCAATGGATTACTTGACTCATGGATAGGTCTAATATAATTTCTCTTAAATCTTATTCTTCTGCGTCCGTAAACCTAATTAGACAATAGGATGAAATTATTAGAATCCTTAAATTTGTCACCACCCTTTTTTATTATTTTATCAACTCAATTAGTTAAATTACTTTAAATAAAAATTTAATTAATATTTATATAATTAAAATAAATATTATAATATTAATTTATTTTATAATTTGACATAATTATATTAAGTATATTATAGAAAAATATAGATTCAAATTTAAGGATATATAACATATCAATTGTTATATATAAGTAAATTATGAATGTATAATAAGTATTATAGAATTGTAAATTATAACGTGCATTCTTTTATGAGTGACATAATCTAATATATACAATTAGCATATACATGTAATTAAGGTAGATTATTAATGATATGTGATATTATAAACAACTAATTTTATGATATATTATAATTTATAAATATATACAACTAGTTTTTTACCCGTACGAAGTACATGTTTAATTGTATATATCAATTGAACAATACTAATATTGAGAAAGTAATAACAAACCAACATTATTTTGTGTAATTTTTATTCTAATTTGAGTTATAAATGCCATTTATTTTTATCAACAAGTATTAAGTGCAATGGTAAGATATATTATACTCTCACAGAAAAATGTAAGCCCAAACATTGGAGATAACATTGTTAACCACATATCCTCTGAAAGAATTAATCTTCATGAACCGTAAAACAAACATAGAAAATATTTTAATTGTACCAAAAAATAAACCAACATTGTTTTAAAACATCAATTAATATTTTTATTATTTAAAAAATATATATACGTTAATTCTAAATATGAATTACTTAGTACTATATTATCATTTTAAAAATAAGTTGTCCACGAATATGATTTATGCTAAAATATTTTACTTCTATATTGTAATTTAAAATTTAATTGTATATTTTAAACTGTGAAGAAGTAATCGAAGTGAATATATATATATATATATTTAACAGAATATTAAAGTATTGATTTTTTTAATGTGAAATTTTGACTCATATTGAAATAATAAGTTGTTTTATTTAATTGCTTAATATTTCACTATTAATTGTTTTCCAGATTTTATCTTCATTGAACTTTTATTGTAAATTAAACTAATTAGTAAATATTTTTTTAAAAATTTATAAAATATATTATTTAATAGATTTAGAAATAAACACAGAAAATCGCATATGATAACCAGTTTATTATATTAAATTGGATTTTTTTTTGTCTTTTTTGAAGAAAACAAAGCTCATGGCACTATATTTTTGAAAGGCTGATGGTACTTTTCCATTATAGATTTTTAGGGTTTTCATACAGTGTAATGAAAGGCAAAATAATATTTATATGCTCAACAATTTAAGTGGGAATATAAAACTACTAATTTTGTTAATTTGGAGTGGGAAGGGTAATATTCTTATTAAGAGTTATATATTTAATCAATTTTAAAAAATTGGGTGGGTGCAATTGCCCCCATAAGCGCGTAGGTAGATGAATTACAAAACTGAACCTAAATTAACATTAGGATTATCCGCAGCAGCCACCTCTACTGTCTTTTTGCATCTCCTGATTGGGAACAATAATCCGGGTTCCCTTAAGAAGTGCTGCATTGCCATTAGGATCTAACTCATCATTAGCAGTAAGTGTTTTCTTGCTGATTAGTCGATATATCTCTGTTAGAACCGTAAAAAAAGCTGTTTCAACATTGGTAGATTCTAGTGCTGATGCCTCCATGAAGAACAGGTTCTCTCTTTGTGCAAACTCTTGTGCATCTTCTGTTGGTACCGCTCTCAGGCTTCCCAAGTCACACTTGTTTCCCACAAGCATGATCACTAGATTCTGATCAGCATGTCCCCTCAATTCCTCTAGCCACCTTGCCATGTTGTCAAATGATTGCCGCTTGGTCATATCATAAACCAACATCGCTCCTACTGCACCTCGGTAGTATGCACTTGTCACAGCTCTGTACCTGATTTCATAAAGCAACAAGGGTACTTCAGCCGCACATCATACATTATGAAGGAAAGCAAAAGCTTGACGAAACAGCCATTGCCATGTTTACTTTGGGGTCTTAATCACTGAGTTAAAATGATTAAGGACCAAATCTAAATCACTTAGTATGCCAAAGAAGATGGTTTGATTTTATATAGTTCCACATTGATGAATGGTTTGGTTTTATATAGTTTCACATCAAAGCAGCCTGCACGAAGACTGTCAAATATAAATATAAGCAATCTCTGCTTGCTGCCACAGCAGGATGACTAGTTTTTTTTTAAAGCAAAGTAATTGTCATCATCAATATTTAAGATGAACAACCATAATCAATCTAATTCTGGCAGAACTTGTGGATCTCCCTAGACAACAAGTCACTGTCCCCTTTATAATCATATACACAAATCCCTTGATATGCTTGAGCTGCTGTAGAAATCGCAAAAATAAACTAAATATGTCCGTGAATGCACCAGCACATTCAGATAAACACATGTATACATGCATGCAAATAGGTAATGGTATATGCATCCATGTAATGAAAAAACAAGCATACTTATACATGATAGGCTCATCCATGTGCTTGTGCAAAAACACATACAAAAAAAATATAGCAGAGAGCTACAATAGTAGTAGACAAGTGACCAAAAATGATTTTTCAGTAATTGAACTCGATAGGGAACAAAATATCTGGCAAAAATGTTGAGCAGCTTCATCTAAAATTTCAACACTTCTCTATGGCTTTTCAGTCAGGATAAGAAAAAGTAATCTTGAGGCAATAGAAAAAAAAGGATGCATGCACATTTTAGTTAAGACTTTCTAGATGCAAACAGAAAATTCATGCTTCCATCACAATTCAAGGATTATTTCAAGGTCCTTGAAGAATACCAAGCATATAGGTTTTTGTCGTATTGCAAGGCTGAAGTGTGTATAGATATAGATATATATGTAAATAAAGATTTAAAGTAAATAAATTGTTGTGAAAATCTTATAAAATATATTTTATTTAAATTTTATTATAAAATAGATTTAAAATATTAAAAAAATAAAAGTTTAAATAAAAAAGTTTCAAAGGTCTTACAACCTAGATTGTGTTTTGAACAAGCTAAATTTTTTGTCATTGAAGCATGGCTTGATCCATAAATAAAAAACTTAGCATGAACAGATTAAGTTTAAATATCACATATGACATTAATCTAGCAAACAATATATAAATTTCTTAAAATAAAATAAAATATCAATTTTTAAGTATCGTAATTAGCATAGTTGCATATGTAAATTTTTTATGTTAAAAAGATATCCAGTCTAACTAAAATAATAAAAATCAATATAGAATTATTTCATATTACAAAAAAAAAAAAAAAGGGTTGTATACAATAATAATAAAAAAAGTAAAATCCAAGTCGATCCAAATTTAGACAACTATTTGGACCAAGCCATCAAATTAGTCATTATATATATATGCATATACATATGCATATATTTCAAACTAGCAATATTTTTAACTTTGCTCTTCGTATCTATTTCCCCAGCCTAACAATAATCTTGGCTTCGCCCCTGCTTACTCTCACTATGAAGGGTTAGGGTAAAGAATGCGAGAAACAGTAACCATTATGCAGAGGGTTCACCATTGAGTAAAATGATGCAGCAATAAGCTAAGAAGCCAGGGCAGTGATATATGGACAAATCCAGCCCAAGAATAAACCATAACACAAACAATCCATCGAGTCTGAAAATCCTGAAGTCTAACTTTGATGTTTTACTAGTATGTATGATGTTGGCATTGCAACATATAAGAGTAGGAAACAATACAACAGCAGCCACGATCATTACATTTCACTTCTCATTTTAAAAATTAGCATTTTAACCAGCAGAAAATTACTCTACATTAGAGGACCAAAATTTTCCAATGAATTCCATCTAAAAGCATTCCTAGAGAACACAAACAATAAAAAAACCTGGTAAGTGGTTGTTGGCCAGGTAGCTCAGCTTCTATGACATTGCGACTAACCATTTCAATCCAGCGTAATGATAGGATCAGAAATAGAATTTATAGGACTCAAGTTCCACATTAAACAACCTTAACTCCGGCACCACTCCTCCATATTATCATTACAGGATGTATGAAGGCATTGTCTTCCTATCTTATTCTTGGTCCATCCAATGAAACATTGATCCAGTTGCACCTTCTAATGTATATTAAGTTTCCTAATTACCTAGCTAGAAATAATGATAGTGCCCTTGAGATAATGAGACTTGGTCTGCCTAATACAAATATTCCGAGGATAGAAAGAAGGATGTAACATAACTGTTCCTTGACACTTTCTACTCCAATTTTTTATTTCCATCAAATATAACAATTATGCAAATTCAATAAAATAAAGTAAAATAACTAACTGAAAATTTCAGGGGAAAAAATCGCACCTTTCTTGGCCAGCAGTATCCCAAATCTGCGATTTAACAGTCTTGTTATCGATTACAAGGGTTTTAGTCTGGAATTCAACACCAATTGTAGCTTTTGAATCCACACTGAATTCGTTCCTGGCGAAACGAGCAAGCAGCTGAGATTTCCCAACTGCTGAATCCCCAATCAAAACCACTTTGAATACATAATCAATCCTTTGATTATAATCGCCATATAAGTTTGACATTGTCACCACCCAATCAGATGCCCACTGAGATGAATCCGCCGCTCAAAATCCACGAATTTAACCCGATCATAAAATACAATGATAAATATTCAGATTATTCGTGTGGATCTGGCACAATATGCAAGAAATGAAGCTTCGCATGGCATAATTATAATAACAGTATGAAATGGGGAGAATGGCTAAAAGGGATGATGGAGAATGGGAGATTCGAACCGGCAATTAGGGTTAGGGTTAGGGTTATAGGAAGCCAGTTAACGAAGAAGAAGATCAAAAAAGGTTTGGATTCAGTGAAACAGTAAATTATCTTTTATTTATTTATTTTTTGGGTTAATAGGTGAAGGAGAAAGACGATCACTTCCCCATCAACGGTTTTTAGTTTCTAACGTTCTACCTATGGCTATTCTTTTGTTTATGGCTTAAATATTTAAATAAATAAATAAAATCATTTAAAAATCAATTAAATTTTTAATTAAAAATAACATTCAATTAAATCCTTCCAATTATGAACTCAACTCAAACAACCTTTTGAAATACAATGGTTAAAATATTATGTTAGTCCCTATTTGAGATTTTATCCATCAACTTAAAATGGTAAAAATAATTAGAGGACTTAATTTAAATATATTAAAAATTTTATTAAATATTTAAATTAATATAATGCTAATCATCTTTTTATCAAAATATTTAATAAAAAAAATTCATGGATATTTAAATAATTTTTACAACTATTTTAAAACTAATACAAAATGTTAGAATATTTAAATTTAAAGTATATGAAATGAAATTTAAATATATTAAAAAAGTTTTATTAAATCTTAATATTTTAAAATATAATTAGTGTACGTTCAATTAATTTTAATTTATAAAACTTTAGACTATATGAAATTGAATATTATTCTTAAAAATATGTCGAATTTATTTCCCAATTATAAATAAATAATATTTTCCATAATCTTTAAATTTTTTGTAATATTTAATTATTTTGGTACATGCGCATAATTTCCACGATTAACTTTATATTACATAATGTTATTAATGATAAAAAGATTTTTTTATCAAAATAATATATTTATATGAAAATAATAAATATGATTTTATAAAATTATATAAACTAATTTTGTTATTATATATGCGATGTGCAACAATAATTTATTAAAAAAAATTATTTTGATTTGAATGTGTGGGACTATAATTAAGTAGAGTTTGTAAAAATTAAGATTGAGTGGGTAATCCATATTTATTTGAGAATAATTAAGGTTGCCAAAAGCTATGTTTAGTCAGTGATTTGGATTCAGTAATGTGGTTTTGAATAATTAAATATGGAAGTGGATAAGGATTGTTGAATGACCAAATCTTTATTTACTCTCCCCAATATGGGATGATAAACAGATCAAAGTTAGCCACCTACCCTTCCGCTATTTTCAACTAACCCAAATCATAACTACCTGAGAAATTATAACCAAGAGTGCAACCCTCCTACGTCTACTCTCCCCTAACTTTTCATCTAAATATGTTGATTAAACTATTTAGTATGTTTTAAGCTTTCATCACTTAATTTTAATTATTATTAAAATTTTTAAAAGTTTTTATTTGAGTACGATTTTCTTTGTTCACACTGTCTACACCGATCGAAAGCTCTCCTTCTTGTTCTCATCTACATTTCTTTTTCTTATTTTATGAAACAACTTTGAATGTTACGAATTTACGAACTAAAATCCAAACAACTTTTTTTCTCAATCTCCAACACCGATTATCAATTCGACTTGAATCTAAGGTATGTTATTCTACTTGCTGATGAGTACTAGTCTATCATACCAATCGTTGGGTCGTCATTTAAAGCTCGCTAGTCAAAAGAAAAAACATTAATAATTCACTGACTTGAATGAAAACTTTCGAATAACTTATGATTATTTTGAAACTTTTTGAAATTGAGTACTCAAAACGTAAACTTACTAATAGTATAGTGATCAAAATGTAAACTTATTAATAATTTAATGAGGTCGAGTATAATTTACCTAATAAAAAAAATACATTTATGTTTGATACGAATCTATATAACATAGAAATGCAGTACCAAAAAAAAATGAACAAACTGAGAAGAGATTGTAGAGTGAGATATGGTAATATGAGGAATGCAATGCATAAACCTGTCCTATACAACTTTCTCTTTATTCCAATATTGCCATGAAGTGGAAAGCTTTCTTAGCTTACACGATTAAGAATTCTGTGATGAAAACGCAACCAACTTTTTACATCACAAAAAGGAAAATTTTTAAACAAAAGAGAGAAATCTGAAAAACAAAATAAAATCATAAAACTTGATTAGGGATCGGCTTCTGAATATTTAAGCACTTGCAGTTTGCACGACGGTCGCTTAGCGTCTGAAAAACAGATAATTTTATTGCAAGTGTAAGATGAAAAAAAAGCAAAGAGCACCAGAAAGAAATGTTGAATTGGAAATTGAGGTTCTCTTTCAGTTACCTTGAACTGTTTCTGAAGGTCCTTGATGTAGTCCACAGCCAAATCTAACATGTTTGCTGTGTTTGTTTGCTGCCAAAATGGAACCCAAAACAATCAATTTCCAAATCTAGAACTGCTGAGGGGAAAAAAAAAACAAACGAAACCATACCTTGTCCATGTTTGGGACAAGCTCTTGTAGTTTTCGCATTCGTTCACTAATTCGGGTTCTTCTCACCTGAAAGTAATTTACCCTTTATGATCCTCTCTAACGCAACTCAAAGTTACAATGATGTGTTCATGCATGTTCACTAGTATGAGATGAAGGTATTCTTTACCCTTTCGGCAATGCTTCGAGGATGTGTAGCGCACCCACGCTTAGCTCTAATCTTACAAGGGACTGAATCTTGAAAGCTTAGAAACTTCTCCATGGCAGGCGTTTCATTCGACGTCTTCGGTAGACTCAAATGGTGAGACAATACATGAAGACGACTTCCACTATCACTGTTCTATTGATAAAGAAACACACATAAACGAAAATTGATTAAGACAGCTCTAATCTTCATTTATCGGAGGAATTTAGAAAAGCAATCGTCGAAGTTATGCAACTTCGATCATACCTGGTTGGCGGAAAAGAAGTTGGGGTCGTTATCTTGTGTCGTTTTCGAGCCAGAAAAGTTCTCTGGGAAGTTTGCAGAATCGTTCCAAGAACCGTATTGGTATCCAGTTCCGAGTTTAGCATCATCGCCAACTTCGGAAATCTGTGACAAGATGCCCAAGGATGAAGGTAGTCTTGATGAGAAGCTAATCTGATTCTTCAATCTGTTTGAACTTGAAGATGGACTTAGCTCTCCATTTGTATAGCTTCCCAAGCCTGCAATTTCACTGAAGCCATTTTCAGTATATTTTAATTTGCAATAAGTTTAATGATTATCAGCTTGATAGATCTATAATCCAACACCATATCTATTCAGCACAATCAAAATGTCAACTTTAAAGGGTATAGGTCGCTATCCAATGTTAAACGATAAGAGAAAAACAAATATCTTCTTTTTTTTTTTTAGAGGGACTGGTCTGTAACAACTAATCAAAATGTTCCAAAGCATTCAAAACCTCAAGAAAAGAAGTTGGCAATCATAAATGGGGACAAAGAACAATACCAGTTTGGACAGATAAGTTGGTAAATAGCCCTGGGGGCGAGCTGCTTTGCCTCAATAGGCTGGACGTAACCGGTTTCCCACAACGTGGATCCATTCCCAATAAGAGATATGAGGTATCTATAGCAGAGGAGGTTTGTCTGGGATAATGAGGGGGTAATCCGGGAAAAGTCTGCCGGGAATTCGCGTGGTCAATAGTCGCCTCTGTCCCAGATTTATCCTGGCTTGGATTCATGAATCTGTATATCAATCTGTCGGAGTGGGGACCGCTTTTGCTAAGGCCGGTATCAAGGCTTTCGCTGAAAGTAGCGAGAAGAGAATTGGGAGCAGAAAGGAAACGCAACAACTCCGAATTGGGTTGGCTGTTTTGGTTTTGACAACTTGGAGGGGTACTTGAATCCATCGCCAACTTCCTCTAGTTTTGCCCCTGTTTTACTTGTGAGAAGTTTTAAGCTAGAGAGGCATTGTACGTAGCAGAAGTCAGTGTGGAAGGGGGAATTTAAGCATAAAAATTGCAGGAAGCAAAATTTGAGCTTGATTTGTAAGCAGAGTGGGATAAGATCTTGAAGAAGAAGCAAAGCTCAAGATAATAAGTTGACAAGGGAAGGAGAAAAAGGAAAATAGAAGAGCGTTCCAGGGAAAAAGTGGAACTTGAAAGTTATACAAAGGGATGGACTTTTTGGTTAAAGAAGGGATTTTGTGAGAAGAGAAAAAGGGAAAGAAGAAGAGGATGAGAGAGATATGGAGTATGAGGGCAAAAAAAAGCAAGGAAGATAGGGGGCGCTGAAAGTAGAAAAGCGAAACACTGAAACAAAGGAGAAGGAAGAAAGGCTGCGATATTTAGCTGCTTTGCTTTGGTTTTGTGTTGAAATGAAAGCAGTCAATGTCAAAGGGCAAAAGTACAAGGAGAGGGAGAGTCATCAATGTAATCCATGGCTTCATTTCATGTCTTCCCTTTTTTACACCTATGCCCTTTCTATTTTCTAAATCAATAAATATTACTCTTCTTCTTCCGATTACAGCACTTGCTTAACATTTCAATTGCACTCAAAACATTTGTTTTATTTTTTAAATTTTAATTTTATTTTTATTTTTTAAATTTTAAAATACACCTCTAATTTTTAAAAATGTTAAATTTATTAGTGTGACATTTTGAAATAATAAAAAAATTACTCACTTGGCTATAATTTAACTAAAAAAATAGCATTGTAATGAACATAAATTTAACAAAATAATTTTAATAGTATTAACAGTTGGACCTAAATTTTAAAATTTGTAAAGTAGAATGAGTAAATTCTAAATTTATGAAAAGTATAAGGACTTATAACTTATTTTAACCTAAGAAGTCAAAGTTATTCATCTTTTGATTTTTGCTTCATCCGGTTCAATTATTTTAAAAATTAAAACAAATAATTAAGAGAAAATATTTGATACACTGTTAGTGAAGTTTTTAAACTTCACAACTGGTGGAGTGATGACAAGTATTTTATAAAGAGTATGATAAAATATATAAAAAAATGAGACACATAATAAATTTTTAAATCTACTTGTGAAATTAAAAAAGAACATTATTGGTGTACCAAATAAATATGAACAAGAATATGATAAAATTCCAAAATTTTTGTTAAAAACTTTGAAATTCCATCTTTTTAATTCTCAAAATTTGGTTTTCTACCATTTAAAAAAAAGGTTATGAATATTATTTTGTTATACATCACCAATTCCACCGTCCGTTTTCAACCCAACCTAAGGTTTTTAAAATTGGGTAGGTGGTTAAATGAGTTAAATTACTGATTTTTGATCTAATTAGTTTTATTTAATGAATTATTAAAAATTATAAGAAATATTTAAAAATATAGAAAATCGGTTTAACATGTTCTTAGCTCAATTTGTAGGTCAATGATCCAACCCTTTATTTTGGACAAGTACATTAGACGGATGTCGATCTGTTTGGCTAATTTAATCCAATTTCCAAAAACAATGATTCAACCAACCAATCTAATCCACTTCTGTAACCGTGCTGCAAATATATGCATAAATTCTCTCTCAAATATATTTTGTGTTTAATCCCTACCATAGGCATTACCCAAATTTATTTATCTTAGTCAAAATATATTCAAATTTTCAATCCAATTATCCTTTACATTGATTTAATCCTAGTTCTAATTATTTAAAAAATATATTTGTGATTGTACTTATAAATTCTTAAAAAAGATTTTTAATTAAAAACTAATGAAAATAAAAATATATGTTTATATTAAGATTAAAAAAATTGTTAAGTATAGTTCTTAGCATAAGACAATACTTTTGCAATAAAATTAAAAAGTGAGAGAAAAAAATTATAATTGAATTTTTTTTATGCAAAATTAGAGGTGAAGATAAGGTAATTTAGTTTGAATTTATGTTAAATAGGTGTCTAATAAAAGTTTTAATCATCATATAAATCTAGAATTTTTTTTAATTGAGATTTATATTATGTTTTATTTTTTAAAAAATAAAAAATAAACTTTTTAAGTAAGTAGTTAATTTTTAAAATTAAAAGATGAAAAATAATAATTTTAGAATGATTAATTAAACGTTTAATTTTAATTTGTTTAAAAAAGTGTATAATGATATATTCCAAATCAGCAATTTTTTAAAGAACCAAATTAAGACACGCACTTTTTAAACTTACAACCAATTCTCAGTGTAATTCCCACCGTTTTGTCTAGGAAAATAAAAACCGTGTAATGACGTTTTCTTTAAATAATTCAGTGACGTATCATTTTCTCTTGTCGGCTAATTTATCAGCATATGCTGAAAAATAAATTAACAATATATGTTTTTTTTTTAAATTTATCTATTTACACTATTTTTTATAGAGAGAAAAAAATGTGTCTTACAAAGCACACTTTCAACTACATCAATTAAAAACGTATTTTATAATATAATTTTTCTTGAAAATTGACACATCGGTTTTTGTAGTTAGAGAGTTAAATGTTAGTAGTTTTCTCATTGATGACTCAATGATGAAATTACAATTATTTAACTAACCAAAAAAATTAATTTAAAAAAAAATTAAAACAACATGTTTTAATAAAAAAACACAAATGCTAGTAGGAAAGGAATCAAACTTAAGATTCAATGACAAAATCACTAATATTTAACCATTTAATCAAAAAAATTAATTTATCAATGTTCAATGAAAGCATACTCTATAGGACGTGTTTTCTTTTTTCCCCAAAAAAAATAAGGTAAATCAATAAATTTTAAAAAACATATTTTTAATTTTTTTTCCAGCATATATTGATAAATTAGCCTCTCTTTATCATACTTTTCAAATAATATATTATTAGATTAGATTTTCAAATTCATAATAAGGTAAAAAGGTTATTTTAAGTAAATTATTAAATTTTGTATAAAATTTTGATTGAAGTTTTAAAATTTTTATAGAGATTAGAGTCATAAGTTGAAATATCAATATATATGAATTTTTATTAATGTTATTTAAAAAATATATGAATAAATATCTTAATTAAATTAGTACTCGGAGAATTTAAAGTTATTAAAGAATCTACGGTATAAATGTTTGACATTATAATTAGGAAGTTACTCACGGGAGTAACTACTTATGCACTGCGAAGGCCACTGACTACAACAATAGTATCTCTAATATTTTGGGTAAAACTACGAAAATTAGTAGGTTGATATATTAAAAATCAATCTTCAAGCTCTATGTACTACATTCACCACATTGAAAATGAAATATCTGTGTTTCTAAGTTTTCATTTTTCCATCAACGTCCTTATCCATAAAGGCCATGTGCACAAATTTGACATTTTTTAAGTAGAGTTTGATTAAGGGTGATAGAAGAGTGGATAGATTATAAATATACGTCTCTAAAATTTGATCTTTCGCTTATATATATATAAAAAAAACATACAAAATATTTAATTTCAATATAAAACGAAAATATTTAAATTAGACTATATTAAATATATAAAAATTTCTTACCATTTGGAATTAATTGACCAAAATATGCTTGTCATTCAAACATATTAGAGATTGTGTCATTGTTAATTTCGAAAAACAATAAATAAATTGTAATAGAGAAAATAATTTACAAAAATCTTAAGACAATTTTAATAAATAAAAAGAAAAGAAAAGAGTTGACAGAGAAATAAAATTTGATTGAGAAATTAAGAAGGAATTGAGAGAAATTTGAGAACGTGAGAGAGTTGAGATTGAATTGAAAAAAAAAAAAGAAATGGGAGGGTTTATATAGAAAATAAAAAGTGATCGTTTGGGGGGATGTTGGTTCCCACGTAGTCCTGATCATGGGTCGGGCCACTCAGCCCAAAATGTAGGAGAATTTGGGTAAAAATATAGACTCGAAAAATAAATTTGGATAAAAAAATAAAGCCCGTTCAAAAAACAAGCCGAGCCTCTGGTAAGTTATTTTTGGCCCGAACTTGGCCCAACCCTAATTCACTAAAAGACAAAAAAAAAATTGTTTTTTTTTTAATGTTATTTTCTTGTTGTTTTCTTCTTATGTTACTACCATTTTACTATTATGTTGTTACTATTTTATTGTTATTGTTTGGATATTGTATAAAACTTATTTTATTGTTAATTTTATTATTATTTTAAAGGCATTTGTTAATTTTATTATTAATTTAGAGGTATTTGCTTGTTAAGTTGTATTTATCTTAGTGTTATTTAAATCTACATATTTTTTAAAATTTATTTTTAAATTGTTGAGAAATATTTATTTTGATGTATTATACATATTTAAAAATAATATAAAAAATTAATATGGACAGGCCAGGTCGAGCTCAGGTTTCAACATTTTTATTTGGGCCGAGCTTGGAATAAAATTTTAAGCCTATTTTTGGGCTGGGCTAGACTAGGACCTAATAAATGGGCCTAAAATTTTAGTTGAACCCAACCCATGAGCACCTCTACGACTGTTTAAGGGAGTGATGGTTGGGGAAAGCGTTTACGTTATTTTAACTTGATCCTGTCATTTTACAAAAAATCAACCTAATTCAATAAATATTTTTGAAAAAAAGGGCATTTTTTTATGTAATTCAATTTATTAATTCAATATAATTTATATTATGTAAAATATAAATTCTTGGATTAATACACTTTAAAGTTCATTTTTTTTTTTAAATTGTAAGAATTTATTTCGACTTAAAATAATTACAGTTAGATTAAAATATTTAAAAAAAAACTTGAATGATGTGAAAATAAAGAGAAATAGTGACATCCGTTTTAGGGAGTCAATCTGGAAACATGTATATTCTACTCAAATAAGCTTAAATTCTTACTTAAAATAATAATTGATGTTAAGAGTAATGAAAAATGAATGTCAACCATCTGTGACTCAATTAACCTTTTATAAAGAAAGAGAAGAAGGGGAATAATGAATAGTGGAACAGAAACCACGGGGATAAGGCGGAAACCACACGAAAATTGAAACTTATTGGGTCCGTGATTACGCCTCCACTCACGTCACCCGTGACATCACTTAATCTACCGCTTCTTTCCATTCATCTCATCTCCCACCCTTTTTTCTTTTATTATTACCTATTTTGTTTTTTTCTCTACTTCACCTACTTCTCCATTTCCTTTTTGAAGTTACTATAAATATAGTTTTTAATGTTTCTTCTTTTAGTTCTAAAAAGAGTTAAAATCAATTTTTTAAAAATATCTTACTAAGCATTATAAGAAGTAAGTGGGTTCATAGTTCAGTTTAAATTTAATTAACCCATGGTGCTTAAATTTAATTCAATTAAACATCTATTAATGGTTTTCTTTAATTTCAGCCATAGATTAATTCAGCTTGAAATTAAGTAATTAATCGAAATAAATAATATATATTATATCTAATTGTTAATTTTAATTATTAATGTATTTATTTCTTTAAATGTGTATAATTAAATCATAATTAAAATTTCAAGTATACATTTAAATCACAATTAAAATTTCACGCATATAATTACATCAAACTAAAGTGTATATGCATAATTACATATTAAATTATAATTCATGTATAGTTTTAAAATTTATCTAAAAAAAATATACATCAATTTAGTAGAAAGAACTGTCAAAATTTGCGCGAATTATAATTATAATTTACAAGTTGAATTTTCAATTTGAAGATAGGTAAGAAATCTGGATGTATATATTACGTTTAAAACCCATTCTCTTGAGCATCCGAGAATTCAAGAAGAAATTAGACTATAATTCTAATAAATAGAAAATTCAAACACTTTTGTCATAGATTTATTATAAAATTTCTTAAAATTAAGTAAACATCGTACCTGATCATCCAAGAAATTCTTGACCCAACTACATCGTGGATGCATCCATGCCGTAGTTCCATCACACTCCAATTTTCTCCAAATGTAAAGATTTATTTTCTTCATTTCTCTCATCTTTGTTACTTTGATATTTTTAAAATTTGATCATTTAATATAGTATAATGAATATAAAAGATGCGATTAGCTAAAATTTTAAATGTTAAATACTGTTAATAAAAATAATTAATACAGACTTTAAAAATAAATTTTCATTTTCAATCTCACCACTAATTTTAATATAATAACTAAATTATCCAATATCATTACAATAAGTAAGATCAATATCACTATTTTCAATCTCATCCTACGCCCATTTACATCTTCAAATAGAGCTCGACTCCCAACTGCTGCTGAGTCACCTAATTTGATTTTCTTATAGTCATTTTTAACCCCACGAGATGTACTATAATCGCATTTTACCCATCAATCACAAAACCAAAACCAAACAAACAAAATATCCCACAAACTGTTCACTATTTCTCACCTCACTATCCCTACATAAATGTCATTTTACATCTCTTTTCGTGATAACATGAATATAATGTGTGTATTAAACGAGTTTTATGCTCACATCATGTACAAGGTCAAATGAAAAAGTAATTTATTACGTCAATAAAAAAAATCATGAATAATCTTTAATTTGCATACAAATAGTTACACGTTATATGCCCTAGAAATTCAATGGTAATACTTATTAGCAGTCAGAATCTGAAGCTAAAGCTTTGATTTACCTGGTTTACTTCCAGGCATCTGCAGCGCATCATAATGACCAAAACCATGGTAGAGAACTCTGATTGGATTTTCAGTACCATATTCTTGGCCATACTCAGCAATGGCAATCAAGCCACCGGCATCCCTGTCATACATGTAGACCGTGATCGGCATCCTGCCAGATGCCATCATCAAGTTAACAGTACATTTATACATTATTTGATTTATAAAAGGAAAGAGGGAAAGAAGCCATGCTCAATATAATACACAAAACAAAGACTTACTGGAGAACATGTGAAGCCATGAACAGTTCAGGTTCACCTCCCCACACATGTGGCTTCCTTATATGTGATACATAGGTATCGAAATCTCCTTCAACAAACCTGTTGGCATTATTAATCAGATACATGTTTAAAAGAAATGTTTTTTAACCCAAATCATGCAATGTCTTCTTTAGAAAGGTGAATGTCGTATGTTTTTTTGCCCAAGGTGAATGACAAAGTATTTTTGTTTCCATGTAGAGAACGAATTCTTGCATCCTCTTTAGTGGAACCTGCTTGGATACTATATTTAAATTTGGTAGGAAAAGTTATATAACTGAAAAAGACAATCATTAAAACACTAGGGAGTTCTGACTTAAAAATGAACGAGTTGCCTACATGACTCCTCTCATCGAAGTCTTTCTTTCCTTTCATAGAATTTAACAATAGGTGGAACTTTGGAAGTTTCTTCAGGCAAAAAAATAGCAGCCAGAAAAAGTGACAAAGAAATGAGTCTAAAAGCTGACAAAACCAAACAGGCTTACCATTCCGTTTCTTTTCTTCTTTTGATGAATTCATCTGCAACCTGAAAAATTACACATTGCAGAGAAGATAACACTAGATTATGCATCAAACGAAATTGTCGGCTTAAAAAGATCAGGAATCTAACAGAATATCCATATATCAAACAAACCAGCATCGAATTTGATTCAGTAAAATATTTTATAAGAAGGTCAGGAAAATCTGCAAACTTAGCAATCTCAAGTTATAAAAAGGGATATGCATAGTATATAATCAAGAAACCAATCAGAAGGAAAGATGCCTTTTTAATAAAAACAACACTAAAAAAAAGAGTTTATGGAAGCAGAGATTAAGAATGTACTTTAGCTCTTAAGTCATCTGCCAGTTCTCTCTGAACTTGCTCACTTGGAGCTGATTTCCCAGATCTTAAACAAGCTCCATGAGCCACAGACCGAAACATACATCTTCCATCTCCAGGTATTCCTGCATGATTTAAGACTTAGGGAAGTGATTAAACTGATACCTCCAGTTGAAATTTGGTAACTGTGAGCAAGTACTTTCTGACCAGACTGCATAAGGACTAGGGTATAATCTGCCACTCACCAATAACAGAATAATCGGTATAGACCTTTTTCCCATAAGAGAATTGAGCATGAGAAGGATCATGCTCATCTTCCTTTCCCTGCTTTGCCCCACCAGCTTCTGCATGTACCGGTTCAGAATTCGAATAACAAATTAACAAACCAAAAGCTAAGCCAGCAGATACAGAACCTGGAGGCCAGGATTGAGATCCTCCAATGCATTTGAATTTTTGAAATGTTCCATGTTTGGGGAGCAAAAGCCTCATTTTCATACTTTGACCGGCCCAAGAAATTTCAAGCTGTCTTTTCAGTTTTTCTTTATTACTAATTGATTCGTTAATTGTTAGAGTCTGGAATTTGCCACTTCGCCTAGATGAGCGGAAGCAGCCTGCTTGGAAGTCTTGGCAGCCAACAGACGTTGTATTGGAAACAGAAAAACCAGTATATTTCACCTTGGTTCCAGAGTATAAACAATAGCAGCAGGAACTGGAAGGTCCGCAGGAAATGATGCCGCGGAGACTGCTGCTCATCCGTCCCCTCAAGTGGACGACATTCTTAACACATGTGCTGATGGGAGAACAAACCATCATGTTGGCGAAACCTGATACACAAGCACAGTACAGAGAGCTTAATGCACAATAACCCAAAGGAATAAATGTCAAAATTATGTAATCAAACAATTAGTCAACCTAAAAAACAATCATCAATTTGAAAAATCAAGTTGCATTTTTTTCCCATTGTGTATAATTCAATTTATAGAGATTATACGCAAGTATCAGCCAAATTATGGAATAACCATACTCAAAACATCATGCATGAGTATAAGTAGGTTAAATACTACATTTCAGTACCTTGACTTGCAAATTTTTTACTTTGCAGTTGGGCAAAATGGTTTTTTCAATATTAAATAGTATCATTGATATCCATTACTTTATGAAAAACAGTTTCTCAGAATTGGACCTATGGTGAGAAAGGCAATAGCATAATGCATGTCATACTACTCCAAATGGGGTCCCAAATGCTAATGTTTCCCACCTCGTACTTAACATATCACAAGAACATATATTCTTATGATGAAACAAATAAAGTCAGTATAAGAGTTATCTTGTTACATACAGACAAAAAAAATTCTCTTGAATAAAATAATAAGTTTCAGATTTAGGTTAGCTCAATTGTTGATTCCTGACCTCATAATCGGCCATATTTTTCATGACAACCTGATCGGTCCAAGCCAAAGAACAAACTAGGTTGACTGCTGAATTAGGAATGTTCAATTCTCAAATTGAAACTCTGAACAAGGTTAGCTTTAAATTTCATGTCAACCTGAGAACCCTGGCCAAAAATCAGATTAGGTTCATTGTTTGTCAACTCAAGATTCATTTTGCACCATTCAATTCCATGAAAAATTGAATAAAGAAAATTCCCCCCCCAACACACACACACACACAAAAAAAAAAAGATTACTTAGAAAAAGTTAAGATCTGAAGCAATTAGGAAAACATTAGAATGATCATGCCATTTTTTATCGAATCCCTAAACTTTGGAACCACTTCTGAATACTACTCATCCTTTTGCCATATTCATATACTAATCGGTTCCTTACTTAAAGCAATACTCTATAGCATCTTATTGAAACAAAAAGAAACTAGACCCTTATGATTCTATTATTATTATTACTAATGCTGATTCTGCATTGCAGATACAAAAGCAGTCATATCATCAGTTCATCACCAAACCAACTAACCCATCTGTTTTGGAAATTAGAACCCTCTTATCCAATGCTATAACTATAAAGCCAATGTTAAAACTCATAAAGTTAATTGTAACAACAATAAAGAGCATAAATGTTCAAAAAAAAAACAAAAAAAAAGGAAGACAAAATTAAATAAATAAAAAGTGCCCTAATAATAAAAAACGAAAGAAAATTCTGAAAGAGAGAGAGAGAGAGAGAGAGATGAATATGAAAAGAGAAAGGGAGAAAGCAAACCTGATGGGATGAGAAAATGGAAAATGATAGTTTAAGAAAAGGAAAGAAAATGGAAGAAAATAGGGGCGAAAAAGGGAAGGATTATAAGAGTAGATGAAAAGAAAGGGTTAAAGGGTTGGATTGTGGAAAGAGAAAAGAATCATCAGTAAAGAAAGAATTACCTGGAAATCACACCAAAAAGGTTCAGTTGAGAGGACAAGCAATGGATTTTAGTTTCCCCTCTTTCTAAAACTTGTTCTAATAATTCATTAACCCTTTTAGGCGTATCGGAGAAGTTAGCTTCTTGCTCCCTCTCCTCTTTCTCTCTTTGTGTTCTTACATAGAAAACAGTGTACTGTTTTTACTTCTGGAACAACCGTTTTCATAATGTTCCAAACCGGAGTCATCTGCACGGCGTCGTTCCGTAACGCTTTCGCTGCTTATTTTGAATAGAAACAGCTTGAAGTTATATGAGGGTTAAAATATGTCATAGGTCCCTATACTCTAAAATTTTATAATTTAGTCCCTATACTTTTATATCTAGAAATTTAGTCCCTCTACTTTTTAGATTTTAAAATTTAAGGTCAATTGTTAACATTGTTAATTCTTTTTTTAATTTATTGGTGTGACATTTTAAAATAAAAAAAAAAAACTCTTTTGACAGCAATGTAACTAGAAAATAACATTAATAAACTTAAATTAAACAAAATAATTTTAACAGGATTAACAGTTGGACCTGAATTTTGATATCTAAAAAGTAGAATGACTAAATTCCTAGAAATAAAAATATAATGGCTAAATTATAACTTTACGAAGAGTACAAGGACTTATGGCATATTTTAATCTTTTATTAATTGTTTAATTGTCGATGTATTTTCATAAATTTTAAATTTAGTCATTATACTTTAATTTAGTCAATTTTAATGTTTTTAATTTAAAATTCTTGAAGTTTCAAATTCGATAACATTAATAATTAAATTTATTAAGTTAAATTTTATTTTTTAAAATTTTTAAGTGATGTTTTTCACTTTAACTCCAATAGTTTCATGCCCTTTTTTGAAGTACTGGTTACTTCTAGGTGATGTTTTTCTGAATGGATTTGATTTTTTCATCCATGGGTAATTTTCATCTTTTGTCTGTCATAGCTTCATTGAAGTTTAGTAGCTCACTATCTAGAAAAGGCAAAACAAATCATTAATAGCTTTAGTAGCAATACAAATCATAGACACTTCTCATTTTTCAAGGTCTTTCCCTCGAGCTTTCTTCAACATGGATAGGAGAAGGTGAAGATGGCTGGATCAGGTCTTGCATTAATGTCATGGTCTCTTCTTCTTCTTCAAAATAAGTAAAGAAATTGTAATAATGTTTTTCTTATGGCTCTGAATTCCAACTTCCTCACTTCTCGAACTCAACATCTTGATATGCACTAATTTTTCTATTGTTTTGGTCAAGCTAACATCTTGTTACACTCTATTCTAGTTTATTCATTAATTTATTTGTCACTTAAGTTAATTATGAATAAAAATTTGAAAAATTAAGTTAGTTATGATTAGATCTATTCATGGCTAGACCACTTAGTTTGGCCCAAAGGTATGTCCAAAAAGTAATAAGTTTTTGGCAAAAATATAGGCACGAAAAATGGGTTTGGCAAAAAAACAAACGAATCGAGTCTCGTTTAAGGCTTTTTTGGCCCTAAACCCGGCCCAGCTCGAATTAGCAAAAAGAAAAAACATAGCATTTTATTATTTTTTTGTTGTTGTTTTGTTGCTGTTTTTTTTTTGTTTTCTCACAGTTTTGTTACAATTTCACTATTATATTATTATTATTTTGTTGTTATTGTTTGGATATTATATAATTCTTATTTTATTATTAATTTCGTTACTATTTTAAAATGATTTGTTTGTTAAATTACACCTATGTTGAGTGTTATTTAAATATAAATATTTTTTTAATTTATTTTCAATTTGTTAGGAAATATTTATTTTAATATTTTTAGTATTTTTGATATATTATATATTTTTAAAAAAATTATATATAAAAAAATTAATTCAGGCAAGTAAAACTGGACCCGAGCCTAACAAATAGGCTTAAAATTTTAATAATGTCTAACTCAAACTTAAGTCGACCCAGTCAATGGAGATATCTAATTATGATCTAAGCTCAATGAAGTTTGAAGTTTAACTAGAAGTTATGAATCCAACCTCGTAAGTATCACGCATGAAGATGAAAACTCCATTATATTTAGGGAGTTGTGATGTAGTTTTTGTTTTACAGTTATTCAACTGGATTTGAAGCATGGATTTTATTCACGTGTAGATAAGAAATGGTTGTTTATTCTAAATCTCGATTAACCTTTTGCTCATAATTTATATGGATACTCTATAGTTTATTTATGCATTTTGGATGTTATGACTGGAAAAGACCACTAGAGACAATGTTAGCGTCGGTACTAGCTAAGGTTATGAAAGGGAGAAATGAAAAAAAAAAAAAAGTGGAGGAGAAGAGGAGGAAAATAAGGGGATAAAAAAAATAGAAGGGAAAAAGAATTAAGACTAACTGTAAAATCAATATTAAAATTTTTATTTGAAATAATGACATTAACGTATCATATCAATTTAGGGTTATTTTATTAATCTAATTCAATTTTTTTTTTACATTTATAAAAATAATTCAGGTTTAAAAACAATCATTCAAATAACTTAAAATAAACAGTAAAATAGGGTTTTGGGAACCCAATGGCCAGTACTACCCAGTGTTTTGGTCCCATGACTGTATGATGATTGTATTAGACTTTAAAAAATTAATTTTTTTACTTTGGTACACTGATGATCAGCACCAGAGATGTAAAAAAAATTATTTTAGTGAAATTTAAAGGCCTACATCCTAAAGGCCTACTCCCTAGTATTTGACCCAATATTTCAAGCCTAAAAAAAACCTTAAAAAATTGAAATAAGAAAATTTTTTATTTAAGTGAAATTTAAAATTTTGTAATGGAATGATATTTAAATTGCAAAAAATTAAATAAAATATGAGAAATTATAAATAATCCTAATATTGAGACTACTTATAATCAGATATGAAAAAAAAATATGAAATGAATTTGAATTAAAAAAAGATAACTTGAATATGAATATGAAATGAAATGTAATTTGTAATGAATATGAAATGAAATGAAACGATAATTATATGGAATAAAAGTTTAAATGAAAATAAATTATAAATTTAAATGAAAAAATTGAAATGATAAATAAATAAATTAAAATAGAAAATATAAATTTAAACGAAATAAAATGTAAATAAAATTTGAAATTCAAATAGAAATGAAAAAAGAAAAAGAAAAGCTTAACATGTTAGGGCCTGTGCCTGTGTCAGGCTTGTATCAGTGCTCAAGGTCAAATTGCCTGCCATTAAAAGGTCAATTTGGCGTAGGCCTGACACAAACAGAAACCTTATCATGTCAAGCTTTTTTTTTAATTTCTATTTACATTTTATTTCATTTAAATTTATATTTTTCATTTTAATTTTTTATTTATCATTTTAATTTTTTTCATTTTGGTTTTTATTTTTATTTAAATTTATAATTTATTTTCATTTAAACTTTTATTCCATTTCATAATCATGATTTCATTTCAATTCATATTCATATTCAAGTTATCTTTTTTTCAATTCATTTCATATATTTTTTTATACTTAATTATAAATATCAGGGTCATTTATAATTTCTCATATTTTATCTAAAGTTTTTTCAATTTAAATAATATTCTATTACAGAATTTTAAATTTCACTTAAATAAAAAAAGTTCTTATTTAAATTTTTTTGGGTTTTTTTAATTTTTTAGGCCTGAAATATTGGGTCAAATAGCATGCCTTTAGGATGTAGTCCTATAAATTTCACTTAAATAAATTTTTTTTACATCAATTTGCATTGGGACACGAAAAAGGTACTTGGTATTGGCTAATTTTTTTTAACTATTAATATTTTTGTATACAAATATGATACGATTTAAAAAAAAATGGTGTCGACCATTGGGTTCTCAAAATCAAAAATAAAAATATTTTAAAGCCTGACACAAAATCCTATTTTACTATTTATTTCAGGTCATTTTAATGAATATTTTTAAACCTGAATCATTTTTATAAATATCAAAATTTTTTTTAACTAAATTGGTAAAATAGCCTCAATTTAGTTTTCAATTCTTAATGCCTACATCGTCAAACAGCTATAACATGGTAAATTGATAATATTAGTCAACTTATAATAAATTTTAAAAATTTAATTATCAAAATATAAATTTACTTAAACATAAATGATCTATTTTGCAATTTATAATATTATCTCATTTTGAGGAAGCCGAAAAAGGAAAGGCACGCTCCCACGCTGAAAAGTGAAAATAAAAGACCTTCCGTGTTCCATGATGCATTTATTCCCCTTTCACTCAGTTCAAATAAAGTAAAAAACCCTGTAAAACAAAGGCTTTTTTTTTTTTTTTTTCCCCTCTGAAGGAAATAGAAGAAGAATAAAAGGCAGCTAATCAGAGCTTTAACATTGTTGGGGGAAAATGGCTTGGGATTTAATTTTCTGGGTTGTCTGTTTCTTCATCAACATTGCTCTTCTTGCTTCATCCTTTTATCAGGTAATCATACTCTTCTCTCCTCTTTTCTTTCTTTCTTTGTTTTTTGATCTTCTCTAATTTTGTTTTGGCACAGTTGTTATCATTATCAGATCTTGAGGCTGATCATCTGAATCCTTTCGAAGCTTCGACTCGGATTAATTCGATTGTTCTCCCGGAGTTCCTTTTGCAAGGATTTCTCTGCATTTCTTTCCTGCTTACCTGGCATTGGTTCATGTTTCTTTTCACTCTTCCTGTTGCTGCTTATCATCTCATGTTGTAAGTTCCTTTACTTCCTCCCTAAATAAACTATGCATTTAAGTTTACTCTGATTATTCTACAATGGCATCCCCCCCCCCCACTTCTTTGCTCTGTTAGGTTTGAATCAGGTCATATATTTTAGACTTTATAGGTCGAGACCGATGATGATGTAGATATACAAGAACAAGATTTGAATCTTGCTAGGAGATTGGTTTTAAATTTTAATTTTGGACTTTGACTTGGATCTTTGCCCTGAGGTTTTCTGTGCTTTCAAAACTGTTAGTATTATATTTAGAAAGTTGTGAATTCATAAGATTCTATCACCATTTCAGAGAGACAGATGTGTATAGTTGTGTTAAAGGAAATTCTTCAAGCAAGAAATCTTTTAAGTTAAAAGTTTTGTTTCGAAATGCTAACTCTAGGCAATGCTTGCATCATGGATCCTTATAATCGATTGAAAAATGAAGTCGACAAGTGAATCAACTAACTTTCCTTTTAATATAGTTACGTTTTGAACTAATTTCTGCATTCAATTTGTGACTGCATAATGTTTTATTTATAATTGATGTTTCAGGTACTTGAATCGGAAGCATCTTCTTGATGTCACTGAGATTTTCAGAGATCTTAATACTGAGAAGAAATATCGTTTTATCAAGTTGGCCGTTTACTTATTGCTCTTCACTGTAGTTTTGTTCAGGTTATTTCGGAACTTAAGCAATATTTTGTTTTTGATTCACTCCTATATTTAGCACTATTATTTCTGCACTGCCATGTACTTATTGCATGATTCAGTCTTTCTAATTAAGCTTTTCCCTCTTTGTTGGGTGTAGACTCCTTTCTGCAAGCATATTCTTTTTCTTCGCATGGAAGTTTGAAGAATTAGACATTCGAACCTCTCTTTTCTACTAGTATTTTAGGAACCTTTTGGTTAGTCCTCTTGTCATAATTCAGCCCATGCATGTACCGTTTCCCTGTTGTTGAAGTAGATTGCTGCATTTACAGTTATATCCATGCTAATATTGCATGCATGCATAACCTGGCTAGTTTACTGTTGCATTATGCAAAATAGTTTCCAATGTGTCCAAATTTTAATATTAACTTGCGTATCAGATTTGTGATATTTGATTTATTTTTCTTCAACTTTTGACTGTTTAAGATTCAAGAATTTCATTTTCAAAAACTGAAACTCCCTTACCAGGGATATGTTATTAGTAAAGTTATGGCATACTTGCAAACAAATCTATTTCTAAATGTATTTAAAGATTCTATTTCCATTAATAGATTATGATTCTATATGTATGAAAGATTCAATTTCCATCAATAGGTGTTACGTGTCTTTGGACCCATACTGTCTTTGTTAGCTATACATGATGTATTTTGTGAGAACTGCAAAGTATTCAAAAGTAATGCAAGCTTCATTTGTTTATATTTTCTCCTAGCGGAATTATTGTATTTTCTAGTGTAAACTACTGGAATTAAGTAACTTCTTTCACTACCCTACAGCTAGGAGGATGTCATAATTAAGCAGTGATAAAAATGCTGGTGTGTCTTTCATTCAGAGATGTTCAGAGAGATGCATGCGTGTTCATAATGGAGACAAGTTTGCTCTTTCTTTAATTGATGTGAAGATTCTGTATTTCTGTTGTTTGCTGCCTTAGAATATACACATCCTGGAAATTATATTTCTCTCTGTCTATATAGCTTTCTTTCGTAATTAGATTCTTTTTGCCTTCTTGAAATTTCTATTCGATTTCTCTGTTTCCCTATGCATGTTATGCATGCTGAAAATAACCTCCAATTTGCAGGCTAGTGATATCTGCGTTCAACTCTTTACACGATGAAGTTGATGTGCATGCATTTTGATTACTTGGCAGTGTGGTAGTTGGTATTTGTAAGTCTGTGTTGAAAGTGAAACCTAGCTAACTGGAGTAGATGTATCAAAAGTTGATAGTTTGATTAGTTTACTGAATGGGTTTTTACTCGGGCTGATTGATGCAAAGGGGAGGTTCCCTAGACAAATTTTCCAAGTTTTGAAGAATCAAGTGAAAGGAGTGTTATCTTCCTAAAGAAATGATTGAATCAAGTATGCTTTTTTTCTTGAAGTTCCTTCTAACATATTGAACTGATTGATGATCCGTTTATATTTTTGCTGTCACGGGCACATGTATTCCCTTCCTCAACTTCTGTTTTTATTTTCTAGATTAGACCTTAGGCTTGAATTTTTACAGCGTTGTTACCTTCAATTTCATTCCATTTTGATATTTTCAGTAGCTTTTTAAAATATTCGTCTTTGAGCCAATTGAGCTTCTGTTGACACTGTTGTGGTTACAACGATAAGGAGGATGTAGGTACCGGCATACTGATTTTATGATAAATTATAAAAAAACAAAAATTATAAATTTCACAATTGAATTAAAAAAAAAATTATTAGCTAAATTTTTATCTCACCCTGGGTGAGTTGGAATCCGAACGAGGCCCTAGACAAATTCGCATGGTTTGGATCAGTACACTTGACCCTATTGAGTTTTAATAACAGATTTGGTTTAGAATTCGATTTAAATAATGATTTTTTAATTATAAAAATGTAAGTTAATATTTTTTTATATTTTATTAATATATTAAAAATAAAATAACTAATGTCAACTGTTCCTTACTGTTAAATTTTTATTATCGCTAAAGTGGTAATTAAGTTTTTCCCTTAAAAATGCACTTCGATGTGAAAATAAAAAGAAATGTTTTTTTATAATGTTTATTGGAATCAACTTGGAGAGATTCATTCATTTCAAAACTTAATTTTTTTTAAATTTATAAAAATATTAAATAAAATTAAAATTTTCAAAATAATAAAAACTATTTAGAAGTTAAATTCAAAATGAAACAGGACATATGATTGTCCACAGTCACTATGAATATGGACATATCGAAGATAAATTTTTTAAATTACATAAAGTTTAAAAAATATTAAAAGTTATTTTATTTAAAAATATGATATAAATTCTATTGATACATTTTAAGAAATATAAAAAATAAAAAATATATATAAATTTATTTTTCAATCTTTATATAAAGACATATGGTCATGAAAAATCCATCTCATGTTTAGATTGATCTTGATCATGTGCTTTGGTCCATCTCTTATTAATATATGAACAGTCAAGTTCATGAAAAATGACATGTAAAATTCACTTATTATTTTATTTAATTGATGGATTTATTGTCCAATAACGAAAATTCTTGCCAACTGTTAAATTCCCCTTCCTTTCCTTATTGAAGAATAAATTTATTTATTTTCCAAAATAAATTTTTATTTTTATATATCTAAAAAGGTATCAGAATTTAAATTTTTAAAAATTGATAGATATTTAAAAATATATATTTTAATATTTTAAAATTTTATATAATTTAGAAAAATTGTCTTCAATGAATCTAGACAGTCATTGATCAGGCTACTCATCCAAGCTAGAAAGCCCGCCTGAAAAGTGAAATGATTTGGATAAAAAATAGATTCGAAAAATGGGCTTTGACAAAAATAAGATCTATTTTCTAAACAAGCCAAACATTGGGTAATATTTTTTGGCCCAAACTTGGCTCGAATTTGCCTTCTTTTTTTCTTCTGTTGTTTTTTTATTATATTGCTACTATTTTGTTATTATTATTTGGATATTATATAACTCTTTTTTATTATTACCCTTACTACTGTTTTAGAAGCATTTGTTTGTTAAGTTACAACTATCTTAGTTTTATTTAAGTATAAAGATTTTTTAATGTATTTTTAATTTATTGAGAAACATTTATTTTAATGTTTTTAATGTATTTCATGTATTGTATTTATAAATTTGTTTTTTTATAAAAATAATATACAAATTTTAAATACTAGCCAGGCTGGGCTCATGTTTAACATTTTTTATCTAAGGCGAGCTTGAGCAAAATTTTAGGCCTATTTTTAGACTAAATCTGGGTCTAGAAAATATAATTAAATTTTGTATTAGTTTAGCCCGGTCCGGCCTATAATTAAATCTACATATTTATAAAAAAAATAAAAATATTAATTTTTAACTTTAAAAAAAATAAGTTTTGAAATGAATGAACTTGGACAACCATTAGTTCAAATTCATTCCAGTAAAACATAAAAAATATTCCTTTTAATTAAAAAATTATAATTTTTATTTTTTTACTAAAGAGCCAGCTGACTTGACACTGCCACATCAACAATTGTTACTGACACAAAACATTAGGTTAATGTTACAGCAGTCAAAGACAAAAAATGTTGATCTAAAAATTTAATTGATACAACTTAAAAGTTTAAAAGTTTAATTGAATATACTTTTGGTGAAGAGGGTTGATTGATTTTTTTATTTTTTATTTTGAGAAAGGAGGTTTATATACCCTCAAATCTGATTCAAACATAGATAATTATTCCCCTACTACGTGATGATAAAAAACACTAAAAACGATTCGGGCAACCGGATTGAGACGAAATCCAAATTCAGCCCCAATCTTGTAAATATTGGAAGCTTATGGTAGCTCGAACTGACCCAAAAATCTAACCCAACCCAGCGAACTTGTTTTCTCCTGATCTGAACCAACTGTACAAGTTTAGTGCGTTTTCCTCGTCGCTTTCTCTCTCTGCAGAAATAATAAAAATTTATAAAAGAAATTTCCTAATGTGTCTGCACTTTTCAGGGCGACAAACACTCTCTCCAACAACGTTTTACTCATTTTTCTAAGCTTGAGCTGACCGCCCTCCACGAATCTAACCCAACTTTCTCGCTTCACTTCTTTAACCTGTTAACACTGCAATTTGGGTTGAACTTACCAAGTGGCTGCTTTTTATTTTCCTCAATTTTGAACGTGGGTATTTTTCACACTTCCCAAATTGCCTAGTCCCCCCGCCCTCTAATGGAGTCGAAGGCAGGGACGACGGAAACCAGATCCAACATAACGGCGTCGGAAAGGGAGCAAGTTGCGGCACTCGAATCGCTACAATTTACAGACGAATTCCACCGTTTAATCTTGGCTCCGACATCTGACAATGCGACTTCTCTCACGGCTCTTCTTGAACTCCCGGCTTCACAAGCCCTTGAGCTTCTTCGCTCTCCGGCTTCGGCTAAGTTTATCGTTGCTCCGGCTCCCAGCTTTGAAGCTTTAAAAGGAAACTTTCTTTTTCCTTCTAATACCACTTTGATTGATCAAGCTGCGAGGTCCTCTGTGTTTTCTGGAGGGGTTAACAACACCAATAACAAGAGCAACGCGCCTGAAACGACGTCGAACAATTCAACCTTGAATCTTGAGAAAGCAGTGAAGAGTGAGCCGGCGGAGACCGAGTCATCTCAGCCGTTGGTTTCTGATCCAGCGGTGGAGAAGCGGAATTTCAAGAGAAAGGATCACGAAAAGAAGGTGGAAAACCGTACACAAAATAAAATTTTGAACTAGCGTTTCTGGGATTTTCCATTTTCGGCATAGTTTTAATTATTCAGCTTAATAATTCGTTTTTGAGGGTTTTTTTAGGCTAAAGGTTCAACGAAGAAAAGCAAAACTGCAGCGAATGATAGCTCAGTTGGCCCTGAAAAGCTGCCCTATGTTCACGTTAGAGCTCGCCGGGGAGAAGCAACGGATAGCCATAGCTTAGCAGAGAGAGTAGTTCACTAATATCCTATGAAATCACGATTAACTCCTTAATTAATTTTCTTATTAGTATTTGCTAATTTATGTTGAAGCTAAATTTGGTGTTTATTCGGGGAATTATAGGCAAGGAGAGAGAAGATTAATGCACGAATGAAGCTACTACAGGAGTTGGTACCTGGTTGCAATAAGGTGAGTTTCAATTGGATTAATCGGTTGGTTACTGATTTGATTCTTATTTTTTTGATCAAACTAGGATTATCTGTCTAAACGGGCAACAAGAAAGGTCTTTAGATTCTTTTTTGTTAGTAAATGTTGTCTTTGTCACCTTTTGCACAATACTTCCGTAACAATAAAAGTGATGATCTTGATGTCCTAATGGCAGTTTGGTGATTTTAATGTTTTAGCTACTTTTCTTTTGTGGGGAGAGTTTGTTCAAAGTCACTTTTCTTTTCTTTCTTTCTTTTTTTTTTTTTAATAAAAAAAGGGTTCATTTCATCTTTTTTCTAATAACAAGTCCGGTTTTGTTGTCCTTTTAGTGATGTTAGTATAAATCGGAAAGCTAGATTTTCTAAGATCTTTCTACTTGGTGTTTTGGACTTTGAATCATCTATGGAAAGTATAGTTTTGGTCATGCGCAAATGCTTGGGCTTGACATTACCAGGAAGAGCTCTGTAGACATGTCTAGTGGCTTGTTAGATTAGATGTCTTTATGGGGTCCCATTTCATTGATATAGAATGGTTGCTAACTTCTGTTATAGGTTCGGTATCTGTCCTGTACAGGATAAGTAGAAAAAGGATGACAAAAGAAAATGCTTTTTACATGCCAAATATCCTGCCTAACTACATGTGGACATAATGTGGTAGTTCTTAGCTAATTAGTTTTAATTGTTCAGGACATTATCTTGATTTATTCCTTAACATTTCATAATATCTTTTTAACAAATAAAAGGAGATCTGAGTCTTTTTCTGGTGCCTTTTCTTCATGAAGTGACCACAATTCAGCAGAGAGTAGATAAGCAAACCTGTGAATAACCTTCTTTTCCTGGACCACAAGTCATGATCTCCTTGAAATTTTAAAGGACAAGAGTTTTGGAGTTGTTGAAAAAAAATTGTTGATTTTAATTGCTTTCAGTCTGATGGCTTTCACATTACATTCTTCAGGAGATTGGAACTACAGGATTCCATCTAGCTTTAGATTTTTGGTTTGGAGGTAGTCAGGTTGGAACTTATTTTAGTATGAGGCCATGATTAAGCCATCTATCTGTGTGTCATGAAATTTTCAATTCTCTCATGTCTTTTAATGGTTCCTGGTACGCAGCCTAAGATTAGCTTGCATGGTTATTCCGAAAGTTGAAGCCATAATTTTCAAACAATCAAAATCTAGGTGGATTCTACTATACTAAACTGGGAACTTATCTGCTTCCGTTTGAGTTGACTTCCTGCTCTTTAGTCTGGTACTCAGGCCATTTATTTCCAATCTCTGAATCAGTGTTGTTAAACCGTGCACCTTAGCACCAGAAATCAAAGTGCACTTTTGATCAGGCGACACTTGTGTGCCTAAGCCCACTTTTCTGTAAGGCAATAAGCACCCAAAAATAAAAGTCTAGAAGTTATTTTTAATTAATTGTACTTTTACTAGTAAGAAATGGGATAATATTGAACTCGCTATTCTCAATATTTGAGTGTTCAACAACATATATGATACTAAGGAAATCATGCATATTGGCCAATAAAAGAAAAATGGAAAATTTGTTTTTTTGTAAGATAAATTGGATTCCGTACGTGAGACTATAAGGAAATGATGCATATTGTCTAAGAACGGGAAAAGAAAATCTTGCATGTTTTGCAAGTTAAATTGAATTTACAGTTTAGAGTTTAGTATTATTATGGGTGTGGGTATATAATATATACACATATTGGACCTTCACTCAGACAAATGTCTGTTTTGTGACATGCTTTCCAGCAGTATGTGGGTTCTAGCATGTAAGTGTGCCTTGTGCCTTTGACAACACTGACATTATTTTCAATTAATGCTTTCATGTAGACAAAGTATCTTTGTAGCCTATACAAATTGTTTCTGGTAGTTTCAAATAAGAACAATAAATTAAAGTTCAAATGGTAGTCCACCGTTCTTGTATGTTTATTATAAAAATATTCTCTGAGGATCAAATATCAAGAGCTTTGTCAGCTATGTTTTTGTTTCTTAAGGCATTAGGTTCAAGAAGTTGAATGTTGTCTGAAGTGCTTTTAGTTTGAATTTCTTTACAGAATGTCTAGAAGACTACAAATTTAAATATATTCAACAAGTTTGTAATCTGTTCTGCAGATTTCTGGTACAGCTTTGGTGTTGGATGAAATCATCAATCATGTGCAGTCCCTACAAAATCAAGTGGAGGTGAGAATTGTTCATCTCAAGCATCATTTTTGTGTTGCAGTTCTTATCAATGAGACTTGCAATATCTTCCATTCCCATGGTCTGATTCTGGTATCATGTTTCTTTGGTTGCAGTTCTTATCAATGAGACTTGCTGCTGTGAACCCGAGAATTGATTTCAATCTCAACAGTATATTCACAACAGAAGTAAGTATCTGGCACCTTGTCTTATATGCCTAGTTTAACATTTGGAGTTGAAAGCTCAGCTCCTTTGGTAATTCTCCTAGTTCATTTGACTGGTAGTTCTGCAAAGTTTTCAGCCTTCTTTAGGTTCAGTGGGAGCTAAGCTACGACTATATTCCTCCAGAGGACTTTAATGTCAGAGGTTTCTTGAAATTTTCTTATATTCATTCTAGAATTGTTGTTTATGAACTCAGACTATAGATTAGTAAAGCGTAAGTGGGTGTACGCTTCGTTCTATGGCTTCTTCCACCAGATTCCTAGCTGGTATTTTAAAGGACTGCTTCTCATCAATATTTGGAGGGCAGTTGGTCATGTCAAGACCACCATCGTCATCTGCTCTTTATGCTTTCAACCATTGGTTAATGTGTGACTGGGAAAAATGGTTGTCAGTCAGCTGATGGTAATGTAGATTTCGATGGAAAATCAGAATAGTGCCAACCATGATGGCCCATTGTTGCTGGAAAATATTGAAATTCATGGGTCTTCAAATGTTTTGTAATGCTGTTAGCAGAATGGTTTGAACGGAAAATGCTGAAATGCTGGTTCTATATTACCCTTTTGTGGTGAAATCTGGTTATATAAATTGGTAATTAGACGAAGCCATAGAACGAAGCGTACATATAAATTGGTGAAATCTGGTAATATAAATTGGTAATATAAACTGGCTTTATAATGGATTATGTCGGGTAGGAGCATATATATGATGCACGATTTACATGATATACCATCAAGTTTCTCTTAGTCAAGACAATAGCTATTGATTTAATTACCTGAAAATTTCCACTAACAGGTGTAATCATCGTTTAATACTTGTAGAGTGGATCTCTACCGGACAATAACTTCCCCAGTATGGTTATGCCTCTAATATGGCCTGAGGTTCAAGTCAATGGCAACAAACAACAGCATCAGCAGCAATGGCAATTTGATGCACTTCAGCATCCTGTTTGGGGGAGAGAAGTCTGCAATAATTACATCACTCCAGAGAACTCACTTTTAAGTTATGACTCCTCAGCAAATTCAGGTAGATAAGGAATGAGTTTAGTTGCTTTCTGAATTATCATAATTAGTAAATTTGCAAAACCACAACCTAACATTTTGAATCACTTCTAACTTTCAAGTTTCATCTTAAACAAGCAGTAGCAAAGCTTGAACTATTCTCTTCAAATGGTCAATGGACAACCAACAAGGTGGTTGTTGTCAAGTTTCCTCACAGATTGCATTGAATTTTGACATTTCCCTTTAATAAATTGAATAGAATTTTTGAGAAAGAACGGCGTAGGAGAGTCGGAGGAACTTTTTGAGGTTAAAAGTTTAAGGAGTCATGATTTAGTTATCCCTGTGGTTATCTGCACTGGCTATTATTGTACTACAATGCTGGATAAAACCAAGGGAAAAGCTAGGTGGGAAGGGTGTCAAATAATTGTATTTCTCAAGGTTTTAAAACTTATCCTACAATTACTTCATTCAGAGAACTTCATTTCTTTGTTGAAGAATTGATGAGAAAATGATGTCGTCAGCTTCCAGTTCCAGATGTTTGCTACTTAAAACTTTTATCAAGTTGATATTAGTCATACAATTTCGTTTCATACATGGGTTTTGTATGTTCCTTCTCATGCCAATGAGACAGATAATGAGACTAACATCTATTGCAACTTTGGTGCAGCAACGTTGCATGCAAATCAAACTGAAAATGGAGCTATGAAGTCTGAAGAAGTTCCAACGGTTAGACTTGTGGAAAGATTGTTGTAGTTGTAGCTAGTATTGTATATATATCAAATGTTAGAAAATAGCAGGAAGTAAAGGAGAGACACCTATCATTTATCTCTTGGTTTCCATGTCATATATTTACTCAGAGTTGGTTGGAAAGCTTGGGATTTCTCAGGACTAGAGACAAGAAAGTCTCAGTATGCTGTTACTATTATTATATACATATATATTAATTACTATATATACTAAACTCAAAAGTCCTTCAATTAATACTTCATTTGCGGTGTAGATTGATTCATATTGTAAAATCATAGAACGAACTATGGTTACTATAGTGTTATGAAAGATAGTTTCTTTTGTTCAATATTATATATTTGCTTTAGTCCTTGACAGACTGAATTTGTGTATGAACTATGAAAAGGGTTTCAGTGGCGCCTGTTTTGTCCAATTCTGTTTGGTTGTATTTGATCGGAATGACGAGGATGGCATTTACACATTTCATTCCCATGAATCAATTATGGTGACAATAACAAGACAGTCTGAAAAATGAAACCGATCCAGTGAAAAGCCCCCCAAAGAAAAACGTAGTAGATTACTCACGCCATAATTGTCCACTCTCCAATGGCCCAGATCTCTTGTTTGTTACGCAAATTCCCAATGATTGCTTTATATCGTATTTAATATTTCTCTGTCGATAAGAAGAAGGAACACTACTTCATAACAAGTTTCCGCTTTACTAAACGCCAATTTCTTGGCTTGGCTTGGCCATTTCCATTTCCTAATCAGTTGACCAGATCCAAAAGAAATGGGTGGTGGAGCAGCAGCAGCTCCAATTCCCCGTCTAACAGCGATCACTTTCCTATTCCTCCTCCCCATCGTCATCCAATCACATACTCCCACCATCTCCGTCAGAGACTTCGGAGCCACCGGAGACGGCAAACACTACGACACAGCCGCCATCCAGTCGGCCATCGACAGCTGCCGCACTAAACCATGCTACGTGACCTTCCCAGCAGGCACATACCTAACGGCCACCATCTTCCTCAAATCCAACGTGATTTTGGACATCCCGAAAGGCTCCACCATCTTGGGTGGGACCAAATTGGAAGACTACCCGAAAGAGTTCGATAGGTGGTATGTGATATTGGCAGAGAATGCAAGGGATGTAGGGATAACAGGTGGAGGGGTGGTGGATGGGCAGGGGTTGGAGTTCGTGGTGAAGTTCGACGAAAGAAAAAACGTGATGGTGAGCTGGAACCAGACAGGGGCTTGCTCCGGCGATGAGTGTAGGCCAAGGTTGGTGGGTTTTCTTGACTCTACCAACGTCAGAGTTTGGAATGTTACCTTCAGGCAACCGGCCTATTGGTGGTAAGTCCCTTTTCTTTTTCTCTCTCTATCACGTTGTGATTGCATATGTGTCAGAATCGTATTGGTTACGAACCTTATCCCTTTTCAGTTTGTCCCTCAGCATTATTTAGTCTTGCATCTGAGGGGAACCGATCTATTTTATTCAATTTCAATACACACTTGGCAGTCGTGGATGCCCCTATCCGTGGCTGACACATTGCATGTGAGGCTTTTACTGTTAAAGTTACATATTATTATAACTATAGTTTGATACTTCATGGTTTTTCAAGTAAGAGAGTGAGTTTTAGCATTCCATGCGTATGCATATTTTAGCTGGTTATCCTCGCAATGATGATTCTATTCTCTAAGGATACTTGGATATGAATATTGAGGTCTAATTTTCCCAAGATATGAAGTAAACTTAGAAAAGAATTAAATACCGCACTCTTTCTTGGGTTGGGATAACACAGCTGCTGTGAGGACAACCCCCTACTGGAGGATGGTCAATGCTGGCCAACTTCGTTTTAGACTCTCTCTTGACCCAAAGTTCCAATTTTGCTGGATGCCTCCTTACACAAGTTACACCCCTTTTTTTAGTATTACTTGTTTTGTTTTCTTTAAGTTGCTTTTGCTTCAAAGAATATAATATTATCTATCGGAATATAATTCATATAAGATTATTTAGTAATTAATTATTTAAATCATATTTCTTTTTCAATGGAAAGCATCTTGCAATTGAATATATGTTTCAGGGACAATTCCAAGGTATAAATTCAAGGGATACCATGTTTCTACAGTTACTTTGGTTTGTTGTGATTTATGGAAAGATTAGGATGGATGTAACACATTTGAATGTAAGGATGGATATAACGTAGGGAATATAAGATTTGATCATGTAGATTTGAAGTATAGAATGGTTTTCATTAATTGCTAGGTACAATTTCCTGTTACTTGATATTCTTCTATTTCAAGAGAAACAATTAGTAAAACCTGAAAATTGCTATTAGAAAAGGGCTTAGATGATATAAACAAGAGATTTGGGTTATTCCATGTATCCTGATGAACAATTTGGATAAATTGCAGCTTGCACATTGTTCGATGTGAAAACACATCTATCCATGATGTTTCAATCTATGGAGATTTCAATACACCTAACAATGATGGAATAGACATTGAGGATTCAAATAATACAGTGATTACAAGATGCCACATTGATACAGGAGATGATGCTATATGCCCCAAGACATACACTTCCCCTCTATATAACTTAACTGCAACCAACTCCTGGATTCGAACCAAATCTTCTGCAATTAAACTTGGAAGTGCTAGCTGGTTTGAGTTAAACAATTTGGTCTTTGACAACATTACTATTGTAGATTCTCATAGAGGGCTCGCATTGCAGATACGTGATGGAGGTAACGCTATCTGGTTTTCGATTTTTTTCTTCTTTGATTGTCAATATTACCCGGTTTTATGCTAGCTTAGTGAATAATTTTTGGTTTGTGCAGGAAATGTAAGAGACATTACTTTCTCAAACATAAACATCAGCACGAGATACTATGATCCGTCATGGTGGGGGAGGGCGGAACCGATTTATGTCACAACTTGCCCACGGCACTCAGATTCATCAGAGGGTTCAATCTCCAACTTGAACTTCGTAAACATCTCTGCAGTTTCCGAAAACGGTATCTTCTTATCAGGTTCTAAAGGTGGACTGCTAAGGAATTTGAGATTCATCAACATTAACTTAACATACAAACGATGGACGAAATACATGGGAGGGTTGGTTGACTATCGGCCAGGATGTCAGGGACTTGTGAACCACAGCACAGCAGGGATTATAATGGAACATATTGATGGTTTGGATCTTGAGAATGTAAATATGAGATGGTTCGATGGACGAACGGTGCAATGGGATAATCCTTTGGACTTCAGGCCTTCTACTGTGAATAACATTTCCTTGCTTAATTTCCATTCTGGTGTCTACAAACAGAGAAGGGGGTCATCGGAGCAGATTTCCCTTGTTGGCTCAAAATTGAATTCATCATTTTTACACGAATTGTAAGCGTGGACAAACCTTTGAAGGTGTAGTTTCACTTGTAAAACTCTTTATCAGCAAAGCAATTTAAAACAAGTGATTGATTCACTCTTTCACTTTTTAGGAGTAATTAATCATGTTTGCTTTTTTTCTTTTGGCCATGGATACTAGTGTTCACCAATTGCCACGAAGTCATATTTTGAGCCTTTGAGGAATAGAGATAGATGATGGGGAATTTTTATTTCAAATATTAACTTTTTTTTAAATGATGTATAAATTAATTAAATTTGAACCCCAAATCATTGATTAAGAGTATTTATCACATCTTGAAATTACAAGATTAATTTACAAGTTTTGTCATGTGTATAGTTGTATAAATTTAAAATTGTACTGTATAAAATTTAATTAAATTCTATTTAAAAATAATTTTAAATATGGCTTTTTTAAGATGGGTTCAACAAGAATAATCTTTTTTATATAATATGAATATGAACCCATAACAAAAAAGTTAATCTTTTCAGTTATTTCATTCACTGAGATAATACGTAGATTTTGTGACATTTTTTTTAGTGCCATAAAATATAAATGTCACTGAGTTTAGAAAGATATAGTTTTTGAAGATGAATTTACTTCGAAAGCTGAACTGCCTTTTCCATTACTATCCCGAAAGTGCACCATTTTCATCTTTAATCAGCTCCTTTACCACTCACCAGCTAACTCTCACTACCTTCCCGCCAGACCCACAAATTGTTTTAACTACCTTATGCTCCAATGGTCAACTGAAAGAAGCTTTGATAGAAATGGCGGCTTCAGGCCTTGAAATGAAGTTTGAAAGCTATGATATGCTATTAAATGCTTGTATAAAGAAAAGGGCATTTAGAGAGGGCCAAAGGGTCCATGCCCATATGATCAAAACAAGATATTTAGCGCCGGTTTACCTTCGAAACAGGCTGATCATTTTTTACAGTAAATGTGATCGTTTGAGGGAGGCAAGGAATGTGCTTGATGAAATGCCTGAGAAGAATGTGGTTTCTTGGACTGCCATGATTTCTGCTTATTCTCAAAGAGGGTTTGCCACTGAAGCGTTGGATCTTTTTCTAGAGATGTTAAGATCAGGTATTTATTGCTAGCATGATTCTATACAATTTTTGCTACATTTCTATGACAATTCTAGAGATGTTAACGTGGACTCAGTTTGCTACGTTTCGAGTTTTTTTTTATTTTAGAAAATGGGATGTTTATTGTGTAGACTTGGCTTCTAAATTTCAATACCGAGCTATCGCTCTATAATCAGTTAAAACAATATGAGCTAAAAGAGATTGGTAATGTCTAATGTAAAATCACATTTTCAGTCTTGTAAGTCTTGTTGTGGTAGTTTACTAAAATCCCGTATTGTCAACGTATGATATAACTTATTCTTTGTGGTTTATGAATCGCCTTTTATTAAAATGGATTGGCACCTTACTTATTTTGATTTGGTTTCTTGTTACCCGTGGTGACATGACCTTGCTGCAGTTACTGAACCGAATGAATTCACCTTTGCCACTGTACTATCTTCTTGTACGGGGACGTTTGGTTTTGAGCTGGGACGGCAAATCCACTCCCTTATAATCAAGAGAACTCTTGACACCCATATATTTGTTGGGAGCTCACTTCTTGACATGTATGCCAAAGCTGGTAGAATTCATGAAGCTAGAGAGGTTTTCGAAAGCCTGCCAGAAAGGGATGTTGTTTCATGCACTGCCATAATTTCAGGGTATGCTCAGTTAGGGTTAGATGCAGAGGCACTAGAATTATTCCGAAGATTGAATTTAGAAGGAATGAATTCAAATTATGTTACTTATGCAAGTGTTCTAACTGCATTATCTGGGCTTGCAGCATTAGATCTTGGTAAGCAAGTTCACAACCATGTACTGCGATGTAAACTTCCCTTCTATGTGGTACTTCAGAACTCTTTGATCGATATGTACTCAAAGTGTGGGAACCTCATTTACTCGAGAAGGATATTTGATAACATGCCTGAGAGAACTGTTATTTCATGGAATGCAATGCTTGTGGGGTACAGCAAACATGGAATGGGAAGAGAGGTAGTGGAGCTATACAAATTGATGAGAAATGAAAATAAAATAAAACCTGACAGTGTCACTCTGCTGGGTGTTTTATCTGGTTGCAGCCATGGAGGGATGGAAAATGTGGGATTGGAAATCTTTGAGGAAATGGTGAATGGGAAAGATGGGGTCGAGCCTGACATTGAGCACTACGGGTGCGTTGTAGATTTGCTTGGGCGTGCTGGTAGAGTAGAAGAGGCTTTTGAATTTATCAAAATGATGCCTTTTGAACCAACTGCTGCTTTGTGGGGTTCACTTCTAGGTGCTTGTAGGGTTCACTCAAACATCGACATTGGTGAATTTGTAGGGCATCGACTGCTAGAAATTGAGCCCGAGAATGCAGGGAACTATGTTATTCTATCAAATTTATATGCTTCTACAGGGAGATGGGAAGATGTAAGAATGGTGAGAGATTTGATGTTGAAGAAAGCTGTGAAGAAAGAGCCAGGAAGAAGTTGGATTGAGCTTGACCAAACCCTTCATTCCTTCCATGCAAGTGATCGTTCGCATCCAAGAAGGGAAGAGGTGTTTGCAAAGATGAAAGAGTTATCAATAAAATTCAAGGAAGCCGGATACGTTCCTGATTTAAGTTGTGTTTTACATGATGTGGATGAGGAGCAGAAGGAGAAGATACTCCTAGGCCACAGTGAGAAATTGGCATTGACTTTTGGGTTGATTTCAACCTCTGATAGAGCCCCACTCCGTGTGATTAAAAACCTCCGGATTTGCGTTGATTGCCATAACTTTGCTAAGTTTGTTTCTAAGATTTATATGAGAGAAGTGTACTTGAGGGACAAGAACCGGTTCCACCATATTTCCATGGGAGTTTGCTCCTGTGGAGACTACTGGTGATGTCTGAAGTTTCGAAACAGTTTTCTACAACTGATAGTTCAAACCTTGCCAATGAAAGAGGTCATCATAATCATATTCAAAATAAAAGCAGGAAATGACTGCTAACTTCGCGGCACCTGGATAGATACTGTTTCAGCTATGGTAGTCAAAGAGCAGGGAGTGACTATTGTATGGGATGAAGCAGAGAAGATTACAGGATTGGAAACACCCTTTGGCTAACTCAGGTAATGTGGAGATCATCTGTTCTATAAACGGGTTTGGGTGAAATTAAGAAGTCTTTGTTTGACTACACTACTAAAACTGATTTGGGTGAAATTAGAAGTGGTACCTTCTTTGGCTTTGGGCAGCGATGTGATCAAAAGAAAGGGAATGGTAAATTAGTATAATTCAAAGGTTACTTCAACTCATTTCATTCACTCTGTTGACCGTTGTTTTTTAAGATAGTTTTAGAGTGAAACAATGCTAAAACCAATTGTAAGAAATAGAATTTGTAGCTTTTCCATTTGGAAGATTTAACATTCTTTTTGTAATATTTATATTGGATATGCAATTTTTTATTTTATTTAAAAAAAAAAAAAACTTATTCCAAATATATAATATTGTATATTTGAATTTATGAAATTTCTCTTGGATAAATATGAGATGAAATACACAAAGTGCGACTATAGATGTCTTCGAAAGAAAGAAAACAAAATTGTGGACTACATAATTGCATTATTGGAGGTATTTCATACTATCATCTAAATTTGAATTATAATCTTATCTCTGATATTATATTACTTTGATGAAAACGAATTCTAAGATTCTCATCCCATTTTTTATGATTGATGTCTGCCTTTTACTTGTATGACCACTGATTGTGTAAAATCAACTTATTTCCCTAATTAATCTAAAACACAAACCCTTTTCTTCTTTTTTTCCCTTTTTTTTTTTTTAAATTTTTTTGACTAATTTTACCTTCACTTTATGCATAACTAGTTTAATAATAGTATAAAAAATATATATTTTTTAAATTACATTGGTATGAAAATTGGGTAACAAAGTTTTATGGTAAACTATGTGGGTGGTTACCCAATTTTTAGGTAATTACTATTTTGGTCAACTAATTTTAAAATTTTTTAATTTCATCACCAATATTTTTTAATTTTAAATTTTAATAGAAAGCTGAGCTAGGCCTTTTTTTTATTGATCTAGTAATAAATTTAGCCTCTCAATACTTGCATATTTTGACAATTTGATTCAAAATCTAAAAATTCAACAAATTTAGTTTTCAATTTTTACAAAATGTCATTTAATTCTACTTATAAAAAATTCAATAAATTTAGTTCGAATATTTACAAAATTTATCAATTTAATTCTAATTCTAAAAGTTAAAAAAATATTTTAAAAAATCATTTTTGGATAAAAAATGATAAAAATGGTTTAAAATTTTAAAAAGCATAAATAAATTATAAATAGAAAACCAAAACATATGTATTTAAAAATAGAAATGCAAAAAATACATATATAATAATTCAATAAGAAATGAACACAAAACATATGTATTTAGTGAGATAAAGTTAGATACTCCCATTGAATATTAAATCGACAAAATTACCTCTTTTAGTTTAAGTCAGTTCATATTTTCAATTCCTAAACTAGATTTTATGGGACTTTAATAGTTTGAGTGATGTATTTGAAGTCTTGGACTACCCAAATTTAAAAATTATTAATAACATATCCAAATAAATAAATAAATAAATAACCAGGCGAAATTTTGTTTTTTAAGGTTTTTCGTTTTGTGAAATATTTTTTTTATTCTCTCTATTCAAAGATGTATATTTTCAAAATATAAAAAATCAAAATAATTATTTTGTAATAATTTAAAAATTGTTAATTAAAAAACTGATTTTTAAAATATGAAAAAAACTGATTTTTTTTTTTTTTGTATAACTGAACATTTGTAATAAAATATATTTAATTATTTAATATTTAATTAACCCTTCCAAAGTCGAGTGTCAACATTCATGATTGAACCTAAAATTAAACTTGAAATTAATATTAGTAGAAAATTTGATCACAAATCACTCTCAGTATTTCAATCACTACTCATTTAAATTATTAATTATATACTCTTGAACGTAATAATAAATTGAATTTGATGCAATTTGTAACCCAATGTTTTAATTTAATTGTCAAATAAATTGGAAAAAAAATAAATGTGATTTTTTTATAAAAATAATATTAAAAATTAATTAATTATAAAAATGAGATAGAAAACAAATTAAGTGTGAAAATAAATATTACTGAACATATTGGTAGCAGAACAGAAAGTTAAAAAAGTGAAGAAAAAAAAAAATTGTGATGCCACCCAATATCGGCAATACTAATGAATTTAAAAAAGAAGTCTCGTAAAAAAAATTAAAAATGGTTTGTGCTTCGGGTCAATACTCTTTTCTCTACATACGTTTAATGCCTTAATGTCTTGTCCGTATATTAAACTTATTTTTCCTGCTTTTTAAAATTTAATTAAGAGAGTACGGCACTAATTAATAAAATATTTTTTTCGCTTTTTTAACTTTTTTTTGTTATATATTTTTTAAAGTTTATTTAAAAAATTATCGTGACAAACACACTATCTTTTAAATAATTTATTTTCTTTTTAATTAATACTATTTATAGGGGTATAAATGGTATTGTATGGTGACGCAGGACACGATGTGAGAGGGAGGTGGAATAAAGTCAAACGGATGAACGAATGATTGAGAGGAAAACGTGTAATTGTCGGTTGTGGAATAAGATATGAAAATAATTTTTAAGAATGAAAACCAAAATTGATGGTGGGCCCAATCATTGCAAATGTGACCTTTCCCATCCCATCATCAGCTGAAAAGACCAATTCATCCAATTTCATCATCTTTTTGTGCACCATTCATCATTGATCAAAAACAGTAAATCCAATTTCTAAGTGAACTACATTTAATTGCAATAATGCTATTTTAATCAACTATGTATGTCTATGAGTTTAGATAATTTTTTATTGTTTATTATATAATTGAATTTTTCGTTTTATATGTATTTACGGTAAATTCCTTAATTAGTCACTCAACTTTTCATGTGTTTCTATTTTGATCGCCGAATTATTAAAATTTTTAATTTGATTACTAAACTATCTGAATTCATTTTTTAAGCCTTGTGCAATTTGCAACTGAATGTTTTAATTTAATTGTGAAGTTAAGTTTGAAATGGTTGGGTAAAGTCGTTGTTATAAATTACATAAATGGTCACTTAATTATAAGAGTGTTTTTGTTTTAGTTACCCTAACTATAAATTTTTTAAAATTAGATTTTTTTAGTCACCATATAATTAAGTTGATAATAGAAGTTTGACAAAGTCTTTTTACTAGTTTAATAACAAATTTAGATCTTTAATATTTATACATTCTATCAGTTTAGTCCTAATTCTAAAAAATCTAATAAATTTATCCCTCAACATTTACAAAATTTGTCAATTTATTTCTAATTATTGGTCTTTTTTTTTTCCTCTCTGTCTACTATTTCATACTCTTAGTTGATGTTATTCAACGTAGGAAAACTTAAAGGTTTCCAATTTCCTATGCTAGAAAGATCATAAGTTGCCGGTAAATTATGGTGCTTCTCCAACAATAAAAAACTAAAAAGCTTTTAGTTTTTTATGCTAGAAAGATCATAAGTCGTTGATATTTTTATGTTAAAACAATAGTTCTCTAGTGCCAAAAAAACGCCCTCAAATCTTACAAGCATCAAATAAAAATTTATTTAAAAAACTTTCAAGCTCCGAATTCTATTAAGAATGTTTATAAATTTTTTTTTATATAGTTGGGTGACAAAATAAAAACATTCTCATAGTTGAGTGACAATTCATGTAGTTTATAATGGGTACGTCATCCAATTGTTTTAGACTTAACAACATAGTGGCTAAAAGAAACAAATTTAGATAGTTTATGATCAAATTAGATTTTTCATAGTTCGATGACCAAAATAGAAACATGTGAAAAAGTTCAGTTTAGTGGCTAATTAGGTAGTTTATCTATTTTTTTATTGTTTATAGGATCTATTACATTTATATATAAGACTTTTAATTTTACTAAAATAATTGGTTTAAAAAATTATTTAAAAATTAAAAATTTATATTTAAATCATTATGTTTCAATTAACCCAAAAAATATTACTTTTGTTTTAAATAGAAAATTTTAATTATTTATATGATAAATAAAATTATATTTCATATGTAAATTTTTATAAACAATGCATTTTATAATATAACATATTATATTAATATTAATTATATATTTTGAACAAATTATTATAGCTAATTTATTGGCTATTAAGAAAAAAATAAAAAATAAAAAGTTTAATTTACAATATATTATTTTTTATAGTTTTTACAAATGCTTTAAATTATATATACACGAAAAATATGGTATATAAGGAGTTCTTACCACAAAAAAAAAAAAAAGAAAACATATAAAGCATTTAATTTCTAATTAAAAATAAAAATATTATTAAATACATTTATATATAAATATGGATCTCTGGAATATATCACATATAATTTTTGTAACACTCCCTAACCCTAAACCGTCCTTGGAACAGGAATACGGAGCATTACCGGACCTATCAGACATTTACAATTAATATACACGTAAATACCAACACAACCAGATACACTCATAATTTGCCAAATTTAAACATTTACATATTATCCAATATTTAATTCTATTATATATCATAACCAAACCTAAATCTATTTATTACATCCTTACATTTAAAATTTCAAAATGACACACACATAAGACACCTTAGGTATATGCCATTACCAATAATTAATAGACTTTACCTTACTGAATTCGGGATCGGCCTGGGATGCTGATTCAACGTTCTATCTTTACTCAACCTGCGCACGGAAACAAACCTTACGCTGAGTATAGGTATACTCAGTGGTATTTCTATAATCCGAACATTTAATAATATAACAAATACTTACGATCATTGTAACAATTACAATTATTTAATTATTTATTTTATTGATAAATTTCAACTACTTACCATATAAATTCTATACAAATCATATAATAAACACAATAACATAATTGTTCAATTCTTAAATAAATCCATTATTATTTATTCCATTCTTTTCATTTACTAACCTAAATAGCTTTCCACAATTTATTCACAAGTCATTAAACAATTATAATATTCACTTTTATCCAATCCAGAGCTACATGATTTATTTGTCTCAATCATACTTTAATTCACTGTTTAATTTCAATAAACTATATTCAACTATTCACCTTTCAATCAATGTAATTGTACATATCCATTTCAATAATGATCATTACCATTCATATCAAATCGACTTGCTATCCCGGATAGCTTTCATCATATAATACGATTTGTGTGTTTCATCCATATTTCAATTCTTCATTTAGTAACAATCGATCATTGTTATATTTAATAACCCCTATTAACATGACTCGGACTCAGACGGATACACGGATCCAACCAAACACACCAGAATATCCAACCCAAACATACCCGGAATATTATAAATCCTCCATAACACACCAGTATAATATATCCTCCCAAACACACCAATAAGGCATTAAATGCCTCTTCGGACAAACCGAAGTATATAATAATGAAACATCTTCTCGGCCGAACTACAAATCTCCTCATCACATCACAAATCCAATGGCATGCCATTTATATCCAATCTAGTCCGACAAGTTAATAGGGCATTATTTTACTTTTCCAATTTCAATAATTTTTTCATCAATATACCATTCTAATAATCACGTATATTCACACATTTTCATAATTTCATACATTTTCATTCAATTCAACAAATATATTTCAATTATTCATATTAATTCATAATTCAACACAATTCAATTTACTTTTCAATATCAAATATTTAAATATCACAAATCTCATATATTCATATCAATTTCCTCATATTTCCAATCAATATTTTTTTTTTAATATAACATTCATTCAATATTCAAATTTTTACACAAATCATATTTATTATATAATTCAATCAAAATAAATTCAATCAATATATAATTCAATATTAATTTAATAAAATCATAACATACCAAATCAACCCTCTTCCATTATCAAACACAATAATTCTCACTTCAACATTCACTAAAAGCATTGAATAAAATATAACAAGTAATAACTAGGTTCGGATTATAGAAATACAAACCGTAGTTTCTGAGCTAACTCCCGTTGACTTTATCTTGTCCTTTCTTAGCCGAGATTTCCGGTACCACATTGACTACGAAAGTAATACAATTCATAATCATTAATACATTACTAATTTATATCTTGAGTTACAAAATTTTAAATTAAGATCCGCTAATTTCTCCTAAAACTAGACTCACAAATCTTCTTACCATAAAATTTTCAGAATTTTTCATTTAGCCATTATTATTTAAATTCACCCCTATTCTGCTGTCTGACAGTTTCGACCCTTCTTCACTAAAAATTAATTATCTTATAGTACAGAACTCGGATAATATTCCCGTTGATTTCTCCTGAAAATAGACACATTAGGGATTCTAAAAATATAACTTTAAGCCTCTAATTATTTTTCTCCAATTTTTGGTGATTTTCCAAAGTCAGAACAGGGGAACCCGAATTCATTCTGACATTGTCTCACAAAATTCATTATATCTCATAATTTACAATTCAATTGCTTATACCGTTTCTTCTATAAGAAACTAGACTCAATAAGCTTTAATTCCATATTTTATTCATTCTCTAATTCAATTTTTAAAATTTTTGGTGATTTTTCAAACTTAGACTACTGCTGCTGTCCAAAATAATCTTACTACAAAATGTTGATTTTCTACTTTTAATTTCAATTTAATCCTAACTAAATTCACTTACTTTTCTATCTTAATTCATACTTTCTTTCTACTCAATTTTTAACCAAAATTAGACATAATTATCTATTTTTCATCATAAAACTATAATTTCAAAATTCTTTCAATTTAGTCCTTAAAGCATAATACTTATGAATCACTTTACAATTCAATCCTTATTTAATTTCTAACTTGAATTTCTATCAATTTAGCCCTTAATTCATCTTCTTGTTCAACATGAACAATGTCTAATAATCTAATAACTTTCAAAATATCAACTTAACTTCATCAAAACCTTGTTCTAAAGTTTCTAAAACATCAAAATCAAGTAAAAAGGGCTAAATTGACATACCTATTTAACTTTCAAGCCTTGAAATTCCAATTTTTCCCCTTTTTTTTTTTGTTTCTTTCTTCCTCCCTTCTTTCTTTCCCCTGCTCTCTGTTTCGTTTCATTCTCTTTTTCTTTTTATTCCTTTAACTTTTTATATATATATATATATATATATATATATATATATATATTATAATAACTTAATAATAGCTATAAAATATCTATTTAATATCCAATATATATTTTACATTTGTATACGCATATATTTTTACATTTGTCTTTCTTTAATCTATTTATTATATAAATATCTTTTACTTAATATTAATATATAATTTAATAATATACTTATGTAATAAATAAATATACATGTATTTTACAAATGTACATATACTAATATTACACATGTCACTATACATACCATACACTTGTCAACTTTTTATTTATTTTTCACATAAAAATCTTATAATATAATTATTTAATTAATAAATACATTTTATAAATAATTAATATGTATTAATACTTAAATACAAGCATTACAAGTGTATGTATTTTTTTTAATACACTTGTACCCAATCATTACCACACATTTGTCTTACTTTTATTTATTTATCATATAATATCAATTTAATAATAATAAATACATTAATATTTACTTAAATAATAAGCAAATACATACATGTATTACAAATGTGTGTATTATATTTATTACACTTGTATTTTATTTTTGCCATACACTTAGCACTCTTTTTGGCTTATTTACTTATTTAGTCCTTTCAATTTTCTTTATTCTATAATTAAACTTTCACATTTCATTCAATTCAATCCTTTTAAACAATTATCCTTAATTTAAGCTAATTCACTTAATTAAACTCTAATTAATCACTCGATTAACTTCGTAAATATTTTTAATAAATATCTACGAATCTATTTTTCAGAAACGGAGACCCGAAAATTTACTTTCCTGATAACCGTAAAATTTGGGTCATTACAATTTTTTTAATATTACATATAATTTTTTTAATATTATACCATTACATTAATTATATTATTTATTTTAAAATTGTAAAGTAGTTATATAGGGTTAATACGTAGTTTTCAAATTAAATCTCACATATTTCCAAACTAGAAGAAGAAATAGGTTATAAAGTAAAATATTTAAGAAAATCTAAATGAAGCAAATTAAAATTAGATTTGCCCAAAATTAAGTCATATGCTTGGTTTGGGTGTTGGGTGTCTGGTTGGGCAAAATGATGAGCAGAAAATCTCATATTTTTGGAAGGAAAGTGGATTTGAATAAACATTCTACCTACATAAATCAACAAATTCACATGTACACTGTGACCATCTCTGTTTTATAATTAGCAAATTATCATCCCACCATGACTTCCTTAACACAACTTGCATTTAGTAGTTGGCAATGCCAGCCTGCATGCATCCTTCTTTAAATATTTCTTCTTCTTCTTCTTCTTCTTTTTTTTTTTTTTTTTTTTTTTTTTTTACTTTCTGTTTCTATTCATTTCTGTATATTCTTATCTGAATAAAATTAGTTTTAGATAGTAAAATAAAAAAAAATCCTAAGTTTAGATTAGACATGATTAGTTTGTTTAATTAATAAATTAATACCTAATTTGGCAAACTAACTATTGATTAGTGACATTTCAGATCTTGATTTTTTTAAAAAGGTAAAAAGGGGTGGAAATTGAGTTTCAATCTTTGGGGATGGATGAGAAATTGAGAAGGAAACTTCCAGAAACAACAGTTGAGTAAAGAAATTTTTCAAAAAGAGATGCTTGAGATATGATTTTTTTTAATTTGAATAGATTTTTATTTAAATTTACATCATTATTTAATAAATAAAAGTTTAAGGGGTAATATTTAATGTATTATTCGTATATAAGTTTTGTACATTATTAATGATTTATAGTATAATATTTCATCATTAAATTAAATAAAAATATATAAATTTTTAAATTTAAACATAATTAAATATAATTATAACTATTATAAGTAAATAAATATAAATAACTCTTGGGTTTAAAATCTTGCGGTTAGGGTATTGGATTTAAGGGTTTAGGGTATTGAATTTTGAGCATCGAGTTTAGAGTTAAAGATTTAAGGTTATTTATAATTAATTATTATTTAATCATGTTTAAATAAAGTTATTAGTATTTATTTATAAGTCCTCCACTATTTTTATGTTATTTAATAATGATGTATGATGTTATTATTCACTATGCATAAAAATTATATACCTTCAATACGTTAAATATTTTTCCGAAATTTAATTATAAAAATTATGAAAAATTGATTTATAATTAAATCTACATTAATAATAATAAATAAAATGCTAACTATAAAAATAGGTGAATCTCAATTTAAAAATAACTTTTAAATGTTTTAAGATTTTTATACAGTAAAGAAGATTTGTTGAGCCTTATGAATTAGGTTGTATTTTTTTTTTTCTTATTTAGAAAACTTAACTTGATTCTACCATTGTAAATCTAAGATTCATATATTATTAGTATAATTTTCATGTATGCTTCTTGGGTTAATTGTTTATTTATGGATTAAATTATATATTAAAAATTTAAATGTTATAATTTGTTTAAAGTTTTTTTTTATATATTTAGAATTTAATCTTTATAGTTTTATTTTTAAAAATTCAGTCTCTTTACTTTTTGGATTTAAAATTTTAGGTCCATTTGTTAACACTTTTAAAATTCTTTTGTTAAATTTGCTGGTGTGGCATTTTGAAAAAAAAGACTCACTTTATAACCATGTAACAAAAAATTAATGTTGTAACGGACTTGAATTTAATAAAAAATTTCAAGTGTGCTAACAATCCTTAAAAATTCACATCATCATTTTGATTAGAATAAAGTAGTTAGACTAATTAATGACATTATAAAAGTTGAGGTATCAAATTATGTCAAAGTTAAAGTATATAGATTAAATCTCAAATTTAAAGAAAATATAAAGATCAAATTGAAAATTAACTATTCTTATAATCTAAAAAATAGAGCAATTGAAATTGAAATTTACCCATAATATTCTCATATAAAAAAATAAGAGAAAAACAAGGGACAAGTGTGCATTATGAAAGGCCTTAGGTCGTCGTATAGACTAAATTTAATCGCTCAGGTCTTCTCAAAATTGTCTTGGATTTCAAAAGTTCTTTTCTCTTTCTTTTTTAATTTAAATTTTTTATACAATTCATACTATTACCTACAGTCTCTTTTAATTCGTAAATTAGAAGATAAATACATGCTTAAATGTGTTCAAATATACATCCTTTTTATTGTTGCGTACCAACTGAGATAAGGTATAATCGATTTTTTAATTTAGACTTTAATTCCTTAATATATGTGAAAGAGATGTGAATATTGAAAATCGAAGTTTTCCTTTAATTCATCTCAACCTTGGTTTTAAAAAATAAAAACATGATAGATATTAAAAATAATGCGGGGTGTATAGATATATAAATTCTATATAATAGAAACATATGTGAAAATTAATAGCCGAAAGTCCCATAATTTGGAGGTGTTAATACATGTCTATTTTCATGTCTCAAAAGTTTTACTAAAAATATATATATATATATATATATATATATAAATAAATAAACCATTATTTAATTAATTTTTGATCATGAGGTAAAAATTAGACAGAAGTATTCAATTGGATAATCTTAAAATTGGCAACAAGGGTGGCGAATTAGGTGCTACATTTACATCTTCCATTAGGTCAACCTCTATCCCTCAAAATCTAACCCTTTTCCTTTTTCAAGTATAAATATTTGCTTGTAAGGAACACAAATATAAAATTTATCAAAATTATCTAAACATTCTCTTTTTCTTTCAAAGTTTCATTCCAACCAATTTCTTTAAACAAATTATCCACACTTTTATTAAATTAACTTATTTTTCAAAATCTAAAATTTGTATTGAAATTATTATTTTCTCTATTTGGTCTCATATTGAAGAAGGGGTAAACTGGACTTTGTAAGATGAATTAGAAAAATAATTTATCCACTAAAATGGGTGCGGTTAAATGCTTATTTTAGTTTTTCTTTTATATATAAGAGATAATAATAAATCTACTCCTTCCCTAACTCCTTTAATTTAGAGTAAAGTGACCCTCAACTTTTTATCGCTAATATAATTTTATTTTATTTTATTTTACGATGTGAATAAATAATTTAAAAATTATAAAAAAATTAATTTTTTTAAAAAGTTCAAAAGTTATAAATTAAAATTATAATTTTAAAAAATATAAAAAAAATTCTTAAAAAAAACAATATGATTATTATTGCAAATTAAAAGTTACATATATCTTGATTGGTGGTTTGAATTTCTATATACACATTCTCTATGATTATTATTGTGTACAATATTAATGTTTCTCCCTTGAGCTCTTGCAATCAAATCGTGAACTATTCACGAATCTCTATTGAAATTGAATATAAAATTTCAACGCAATGACAATACTTTTAATTGCTTAACAAATATTATTTTAAAAATTTCTCTCAAAAAAATTAACCTACTCAACATTATTAGCATTGTGATTAAAAGAGAAACCTATTAAGTGATTTAAAAATTGGATTTGGATAAAAATGATTTTTCACCCCAAGTGTAATATTTTTGTTGTGACACATATTTTCTTCCTTTCACATCATATAAGCAAAAACAAAAGATTTTGATGTGAGTTGTCATCTACATATTTAAGGGTAAATAATTAATTTTGAGGTTGTATTCGTACAGAGTAATTATAAAAAAATATATAATTATTAAGTAGTAATCGCATTTTTTATAATTAAAATTTTTTAACTCTAGATGGTCAAGTGTATTTTTTTTTTATAATTATAGAAACATAAAGATTAAAATTTAAAAATCATCGTATGAAGTATGAATTATTAAATTTTAAGAACCATGTTATAAACATATAAAGTATGAAAAGACCTAATCGTAAACTTGAAAAATAAAGGTGATCTTAAAAAGAATTATTCCCAAAAATAAAAACATTCAATTTATACTTATGAAACATGACAAGATTGGATTCAACCTTATTTACTTCTTATTTTTTGTTATATTTTTATATTCAATAAAAAGTAAATACTATTTTATTTTGGATAAATTATACCATTAGTCATTAAATTATGAATAAGTTTTTATTTTGGCCATTTAACTAAAAAGTTACAATTTTGTCGTTGACTATTCGAAAGTTTTCATTTAAGTCACAAAGCTGTCAAAATCGTTGTTATTTGGCTTTTTCTGTCCGCACTGCCTGCACCAATCAAAAGCTCTCTTTCTCATTCTCTTCTACAATTCATATTTCTTTCATGAAATAACTTTGGACGGCACGAATCTGCAAACCAAAATTCAAATAATTTTTTTCGTCAATCTCCAACATTGATCATCAGATTGATTTGGATCTAAGGAATGTTCTTCTACTCATTGATGGGTATTAATCTACCGTATCAATCGTTAAATCGTCGCTTGGAACTCGCTAGCTTAACTTTTAAAAAAAAATTAACAAGACAATTACTTAAATAAAAACTTTTGGATAGTTCAGTGACCAAATTATAATTTTTTATAACTAAATTACCAAATTAAAAACTTACTTATAGTTTTTTTTAATGGGTTACTACATATTTTCCAAAATTTTATTTTACTTTTTGTTTCCAAAATCTAATGCGGTATGATATGCAGTGGAATGGGATTTTTTTTTTTAATTTTATTTCTAACTTAGATTATTTTTGGATATCATAGATCTCTTTACGAAAATGGTTAAATTAGTTAAAAAAGCTTCTTCTTTTTTTAAAATTAACGGAATAAGTTGATTTTTGTAATATTTACTGGAATAGGCCGATTTTGGACAGAGAATGTGAAAACGCATCCAGTTAAACGCGTTTTTACCCTGTCGAGGCCACAAAACGCCTCTCGTTGGACGCGTTTTTCCCCAACAACCATAAAAATGACTAGTTTTAGTGCTATATAAGCTCAAGTCTTTTCCTCATGTTTTCATTCAAATTCAATTCTCTCAAGATTTTAGTTCTAAATATTTAATTAAAATTCTCTCAAGTTCATCTTGATTTAATACTGTATGTCGATTTTTATTTGTTTTAATTGAATTTTGTGATGACAAATACTCTTATTCGTTTGGATGATAACCGTATTTTCGCGGTCCAATTGCAAATGGTAATAAAATATTTCTAAATTTAATATATATTTTTTATAATCAAGTTGAAGATCAGATTTTGGAGACATATATACACAATCTATCTTCGAGGCCATCACCTATTATTGAACCCTATCTGGAAGATGTGGGGTTATTATGTGTGTCATGTATGTTCGGGAGTGTAAATTAGACCCTACACTTATCAGCACGCTAGTCGAAAGATGGAGACCCGAGACACACATATTTCATCTCCCATGTGGTGAGTGTACAAAAACATTCGAATATGTTTAATTATAGCTCGATTTATTAGTGGATGAGCCCGTCATTATGGGATCAGCGGTTGTTGGCGATTGGAACAACATTTGCGAGCAACTGTTAGGCAATGTGCAAGACAAGTTTTTCAGTAGCCAGATAGAGATGAAATGGTTGCAAGAAAATTTCTAATATCTCCACGAGAGTTCAAGTCCCCTTAAAAGAGAACAACACACCCGAGCATACGTCCTGAGGTTAACCAGAGGTGTTCTAATGCCCAATAAATCTCAAACTCTTGTACATTTAAAGTGGTTGCTACAACTCGTCGACTTGAAAGAAGTTGGTTGACTTAGTTGGAGATCATTCATGTTGGCAACATTATACTGAGAGATGTGTCGGGCGACGCAACCACAAAACATTAAAATTGGTGGTTGCGTACTCCTTCTGCAGTCTTGAGCATTGTTTCGACTACCATTTTTACGTCCCAAGTCGACTACCCTTATACTTTCCCACTCATAATAAGGTAAAATTAATTCGATGATATAATTATCATAATATTATTTCATTTTTATGTCCCTGAGCCGGCATGGAAATATGTTTCTTTCACCATAGAGGTTACCGACAAATGACGTGTCCCTTCAATACGAAATTGATGCATTCTGCTAGGTTCGTTGTCATGTGTCCATATTGTAGACCCCCATTGTACAATTAAGTCCACTGATTTAAAGGTATGTTAGCGAGGTACGCTGCACCACGATCATTAATGACCCGTAATTTCTCTAACATTTCATGAAAACGATGTTGGACGAGCTTGTACCTTGTCGAAGAAAATAAACAATTTATCCATGAATGCAAACACTGTAAAGCAATTAAAGCATTATAGTTGAAATAGTGGTGAATACATACCCATGTTAATGACTTGTGTCCGCTAAGTATAGAATGGTGTTGCCCATGGTAGTTAGCAACTACATGTCTTATACAATGCCTATTGTCTGTGATCCCAAAAGCTTCCATGTCATTCAATTGCTGTCAATATCCGGGTCCCCTGTTGGAGATGACGCATATATCAGGTTACGGGACAACATGCCTTCTCAAGTTAAACAGAAAGAAATATCAATTATCTGCATTTTTCCCAACGTTACTGTAAAGGCTATTGGCAGAATTTTTTTATTACCATTCTGTGCAACAATCAACAATAATTGATGCTCATATCTCTCATATAAGAATGTGTCGTTGATTTGTACCAATAGCTTATAGTGCCAAAATGCTTCTTTGCATTGTTTAAAAGTCCAAAAGAAACAATGGAAAACTCTTTCCTCATGGACCAAATGATTGCGAAAGTATGCAGGCTCCGTTTATAGATCAGTTATGGAACCTGGTACATATTGATGTAGTACCTGATACCATTGCCACAAATCATTATATGATTTATCTCACCCGTTATGCATCTTCTCCATAGTCTTCTGTTTTACGATCAATACATTATGGTACAATGGTGTGTAATCAAATTGACTATAGATATTGGTAATTATAATCGGCATGTGAATCCTAAAACTTGTTTTCACCATAGGTAATATAATGTCTGAAATTATGTCCGAATCCAACTTTGAATGATCTTGTGCCATACTTGCAACAACATGAGTATTTCAAAATTAGGAGTTCAATATCATATATGAAGCCACCATACGTTTATATCGGACAATCTTATCACTTACCTGTGACAACACAACTATGCAGAACATTATATTTCTTGATTATCCTGAGCCCTATATTCTTTCTCACAAATGTTATGATTTTCCATTGACATCTGTTGTCACGAATTGCGCACTTGGCCTCGAATTTCTTCGATCGGGATTTAACAACATAGAAGTTTACCCCATGCCTTATGTCGTATTGCTTCATTGTAAGGACAAAAGTATCTTTCGAGAAAAACTCTATCCCCACTTGTAAATCGCCCAAATTTAACGAAGAACTCGTATGGTCCTGTTTTTTATGAGGGAGTTTTGAAAACTCTAACCCACCTTCAATTGAGAGGTCCACATTATGCACGTAGATCAGATGTGAGTATGCCTTGAAATACGTATCAATTTTGTCAACATTGTCCAGACCTTCATTGTTGGAACCATCATTTTTTGGTTCAGTTGGAATTAGCTCTGGTTTAGAAAATAATGCAATTTTTGAACCATCCGACTTGGACTCTCAGATTAGATTGTTGTCGAATTTAGTGCTCTATTTGATCTCAACCCTAGTTATATGTCCAAGGTTGGATGTCCCTTTGTTGATGCAAGTTGTAGGGAGTACATCATCCATTCTTATATATATGTTGTTACAACTAAAATCACTTGCAGATTGCCCATTGGTGTAACTTGATGGCATACTCATATAAATGTTTCCGACGTAAAACATTAGCATTTGGAAGTTGAAATTAAAAGCATTAATAGAATATCGTGTTAAAGTGTCGAAGCTTCGATTACCGAGAAACCTTGACTAGTGGATGTGTAGTGTGCCAAAATTGAAATATTGGGCTAAAACTGATGAATGTCTTCTCATTAATGATTCTGATATTTCATAATAGAAGCTTTGTAACAAAGCTGTGAACCCACCACACAACCATGTGGTTAGACTTTCAGCTTCTTATTTCATTGCGGCATTAACTGGAATAATTTTCGACTTCCGACAACCTTCATCAATGTTGACAAACTTGGCATATAACTCAAGTATAAGTGATCCAATATGTATCTAGGTCATCGCCTCGATCACCATTAGCATCTAACATTAAATATTTCATATTTCATGATGTTCTCTAATGCTAAACATCTATACTTCAAGAATGACATTTTTGTAGTTCGGATTGCCTAATTCTTCCTCGGAGCTCCGACAATTGAATGTTTGGGTTGAAAGCTAATTGCATTGTGTAAGCTGATGAAAAAACGATCCCAATATCGGTGTCACGAATTTCACCATTGTAATAAACAACAACATTAACCCGTCCACTCATTTTCAACCAGATAACCTGTTTCACATGTTTAAAACCAAAATATTATGTAGAAAAGTAAAGTACCAATTATCCATTAACAACAACAACGAAACTTGTTATAATTACGTGTATTTGGTCAATTTATGAAATTCAATTATTTCACGTAAACAACCTTATTCTTATGCAAATCTCCTCCTAGAGACAGTTTGCTCAAAATTTTAGGTTAGAACATCTCAGCTAGCCCGAAAAATATAGGCCCGAAAAATGGGCTAGGGCAAAAAAATAAGGCCCGTTTAAAAAACGGGACGAGCCTCTGATAAGGTATTTTTAGCTTGGGCCCGGCCCGAATTCACTAAATTAAAAAAAAATGTTTTTTAAAATATTATTTTCCTATTGTTTTCTCCCTATTTTGTTACTATTTTACTATTATGTTACTACTATTTTGTTGTTATTGTTTGGATATTGTACAAAACTTATTTTATTGTTAATTTTTTATTATTTTAAAGACATTTGTTAATTTTGTTATTATTTTAGAGGCATTTGCTTGTTAAGTTGCATCTATTTTAGTGTTATCTAAGTATACATATTTTTTAAAATTTATTTTCAATTTATTGAGAAATATATATTTTGATGTTTTTAATATTTCTGATGGTTTATATGTACTTTAAAATTATATAAAAAATAATATAAAAATTAATATAGGCGGGCCGGGTCGAGTCCGGGTTTTAACATTTTTATTCGGGCCGGGCTGGGGCAAAATTTTAGGACCATTTTTTGGGCCAAGCCGGGCTCGGGCACAGCAAACGGGCCTAATTTTTTTAATTAGGCCTGGCCCGAACTCGACCCTGCCCGGCCCATGCACACCTCTAATCTCAGCATAATGACCACTCGCTTTATAACAAATACTCGCTTTATATAGGCAACTGGGTGGGCAACAAGTGAAAAAGAAAATAAAAAATATGCCTCGATTAATCAAATAATACCTCGAGATTCCTGAGAAATCTGAAAAATGAGGATCGAGATTCTCCAGTTTTGGAAACTTTTCAAGAGGGTTGAAATTGGGAGGGGAAAATGCCTCGTTAGGCACACGCTTTCAGTGTATCTTTCTACCACATAACTGAAAACGTGCCATGGGTAGATCATTTTCCCTCTCCCATTTTTAACCCCTTGAAAAGTTTCTAGAACCTGAGAATCTTACATTAACATCCGTCAACTAGGAGCCCTAGTTATATTTCAATCGGTGACCATATAAGTACTATGAACTCGAAGCCTGAGTTACAATGCGATGAGCTTCTAAGGCAATGGTTCCATCCCGACACGATAGTAGAAATGTATAGGTCTCCCAGCGTTATCACATCACCGTCAACTAAAATATACCTTTAAGCTTCCACAATGTTTAACTTAAACACGAATACAATTAAATCGGTCTCCCCATATTTTCAACCCTAAACTCGACCGAGTTGAAAGAAGATGAAAATGCATCCAGCAATACGCATTTTCCTAAAAAGTCAATTCAAAATAGGCCCAGCTGGACGGTCTTCACCTTTTCTCTCCAAAATCAACTTATTTCATTAATTTTTTTAAACTAGCTTTTTTTTTTTTTTACTAATTTAACCTATGAAAACATCTCACCCAAAGTATTATGGTTCGTATATTAAAATAAAATTGTGTGGTACTATAATTTTCAAACACAAAGTAAATTTGACTGAACTGAAACTGCAAATAATGATGGCAGTTTTGGTATTAACAATTTTTTTTCAGAAAAAGCCTACTAAAAAATGGTAAATTTTGATTCGTTGAAAACCGTCAACCGGTGATTCTCGGTAACTGTCCCCTACCGACACCCAATTGGTCTCTTCTTTATCTTCTATTTCCATACAGTTGAGACAAAGCGGCCCCTCCTTCCTCACTCCATTTTAAATGCCCCTCTCTGTTTCCCGCACTTCAGCCTTTGCCCTCAGAGACTAAAAAAAGAAACTTCATTGCACGACACTCGAAGCCAAAGGGAAAAAGAAATACATTTAGAGAAGGTTAGGATCCACAAAGGTTATCGTTGTCTGAACTCTCTCTGGACCTTACTTTTTAACCCTTATTCCAACACAAAGCTTTGGTAAGTTCAAACAAACAAATGTCTGCACCGGCTTTGTTCTTTTTTCCTTTTGCATTACAGCTTTTCTTTGGTTGGCGTTTTTCTTTTTTCTTTTACGTTTGCTGTTTTGTTTTATTATCACTTCTTGTTCTTCCATATATATATTTCTGTTACTAGCTCGAGATAAAATTACTGCATTTTTCTTTGCATCGAGAAATGGTTTGAATACTTCCATTTCGATCTGCTCTTGCTCTGTTTTGATTTTTTCATCATCCAGTGATTTTGTCTTCTTTGATCTCTGATCTGCTGTGGGTTTTCAGTTTGCTCTCTTTGAGTTCCACTTTCAGGTTTGTTCTTCCTTGTATATATTTGAATTCTTTGTCCATCTTTAGATGCTTGAACCTTTTTCAAGTAGTGGCTAAATTCCTGTGATTATCATTTTCTTTCTCAAACGAATGAAAAGTATAAAAAGAAAAGTGGGAGGTGCTGAATTTCGATCGACATTCATGTGGTTTGGGTTCTATATTCGTTTATGATTAAGATCTGTAATGAGAGAAAACTATGTCATTTTCAATAATAAAACTTGGCGCTTCTGATTGGTAGGGGGCAAAAAACTTGAAAGCTCCGCCGTGGGTCAGAAAAGAGAGATTTTGGCTAAAAAAGTAAAGTTAGCTTAGTTTCTCCGCTGCATATATGGGAAAAAAACGGTGTAAAACTAAATAAATTTTATACACGTTTTAAAAGTTTTATGTATTCAAACTGTCCTTTTGTGATTCTTTCTGCAAGCTATATTTTCTTAGTTGATAATGCTATATATATATACCCAAGGAAATATCTTTTCTGTACTTCTTTTGGGTCATTTTCATTCGTGATTTTCATGATGAAAAGCATTTAACTTTGTTTCTAATACTGGAAATACATCTCTTGGCCTTTATTTTTACTTTGATCTGAGTTCTGGAAATGATTCGGCATTAGCTTTGAATAGAAAGTGCATATCAAAGTAAACAGGAACTTGAAAATGCACAATTCGGTCTAGAAACACTGATCTAAGCATTTTTTTAGTCGGAGCAGGGGATTTCACCTTTTTAGTGTATGAATTATGGACCAATGTTATTTATCCATTATTTTAACCCAATAGTTCTGCAGCGGTGAAATTTACTGTTAATTTTCTAGCTGCAGGTTTTTGTCATTGATATTAGCTACAAAAAACCACATTCTAGATAGGCTTAAAGGTTTTAAATAGAAGATTTAAACAAATTTCTGGTTGTTTCAGGTTGCCAAATTTTTTAGCTTAGAATTTTATTAGTTGTTTAATTGGAAGTTATTGGTTGCCTCAAATTTACTGGTTGTACTCTACCGCCATTGTTTTTTCTTGGTTGTGACTTTAAGAAGGTGAGTTATTCTAGTGAGATAAAAGTTTCTTTATTGCTATATTTGTTCCTGTCAATATTTTCAAGGTTCACAAGGTGCTTAATGTGTCTACGATTCAGGCCTGAGGTTTTTTTTAACCATATCCTTGTTGCATTTGAATGGCAACCTGTTGTTTGTATTTTACAGAACCTATAGATATAGACCTCATATTGTTGAATGAATTGCATGCTTCTGCCCTTGTTATTTGTCCTTTCTTTTCTTTTGCTCGTTCTTTTTCCCCAGCACTTACTTCCTATGTTCTTAGTATTATCCACTGCTTTCTGTATGCTCTCAGAGCATCGAGTTTTTGGTGTCCACTACCTTGATTAAATAAAGCTTGTATATGTTTTTTGTTCTTGGTGAGGTGTAGCTGAACTTGGCTAATATCAAGTGATAGATAATTTTATACTGATGATCCCACATTCTCTCTTGTGTAGAAGCACTGAAGTGATGAAAGGGCCCAAAGAAGATTGCCTTGTTGTCGAGTGGGGTGGTTTCTTCTAAATGGGTGCAGCTATGTGCCAATTTTCATCTGATGTTGACATTCAACTAATGGGTTTGGTAGGTCTCTCTCTCTTATCGTGGTTTCTTCCATAACCGTAGTTAAAAGGTGAATCAACATTAAATATGAAAGACACTGGGAACAAGAGGAGAAATTTAGCTAATGTCCAATCAAAGCACCCAGGAAGAACTGATAGGAGAAATAACAAACCTAATCAACAGAATGGTGGCAAAACTTTGAAGGCGAAAGAAGCTGAATCCAAAGCTTTAAAAGCTAGATCAGACCCTAATTCTAAAGTAAGTGATTCTAATGTGGGCTCTGAGCCCATTGAAGTTTACGAGAATGTGATTGTATATTATGTCGATGATGTTAACAAGTCTGAAGAAATATCTCCTGATCCAAATGGTAATAAAATGGTCACTAAATTAAAAAAGGCCAAAATTTTAGATGATTGCTCCAGTGATATAGAGGGAGAAACAACTCAGCAAAAGGAAAAAGAATCAGACTCTGAGACTATAAAAGATTCAACATCATCTTTGGGAGATTCCTTGACAGCTGAGGATGAGACAGAAGAGGGTGTTCTGAGAGCTTCTAATGGTGTTCACAATAACAACCTCAAAGATGGCTCTTCCCATGGTTCCAGAATGGGATCTGAACTTGAAACTAATAAATCACATTTAAAGGCATTGAATAATACTCCAAAGAAATCTGCAAAATCTAATGGAGCCCCCCTTAAGAATGCTACCAAAAGTTTTGTAGAAGAAACCTTGAAAGTTTCTCCTAAATCTTCATCTGAGTCTTCAGAAGGACCTAATGGCAAGCATGCTGAAGAGTTAAAAGAAGTTGATGTCTTGGATGAGACATCAAACGGTAATAAAAGTTTTGCAAGTGACAATGAGCCTGTTGATGCTGAAGACAAATTTCAAGTTGAAAATGAGGCAGCTTTAAATGAAAAGATTAATGAGATGGAAACAAGAATTGAGATACTTAAAGCAGAGCTAAGAGAAGTAGCTGCCCTGGAAATTTCTCTCTATTCTGTTGTTTCAGAGCATGGGAGCTCAGCACATAAGCTGCATACACCTACTCGGCATCTTTCTAGACTCTGTATACATGTTTGCAAGCATTGGGAACAAAACAAGCGAGCCACAATTGCTAAAAACACAGTGTCTGGGCTTATTTTGACTGCAAAATCTTGCGGTAATGATGTTTCAAGGTATGTATATTATAGTCAGATATTATTTCCGTGAGTGCTTTAGAATTTTCCCATTTACTGTTGACAGCTGAATAATGTTCTTTTGCATTTTAAGGTTAACCTTCTGGTTATCAAACACCATAGTGCTGAGAGAGATCATCTCTCAAGCATTTGGCAATTCACGCAACTCAAGCCCACTTGCACGGCTCCCCGAGTTAAATGGCAGTAACAAAAGGAGTGAAGTAAAGCCTTCAACTCTAAAATGGAAAGGTGGTGTTGGTAGTAAACAAGTAAACAGTTTTATGCCGCTTGTTGATGATTGGCAAGAGACTGGAACCTTCACTAATGCACTAGAAAAAGTGGAATCTTGGATTTTCTCTCGAATAGTTGAGTCAGTATGGTGGCAGGTAAATAGTTGAAGTTGTCGAATTTTTTTACATTAGGGGGACAGTGTTATTTAGAATATGTAGGTCATCTAATTGTTGCACTACAGTTTTGGGGCTCTAAATTACAAATAAGAAAAGGAATTTTATGCCTGGTCCTTATTTCAGGCTCTTACTCCATATATGCAAACTCCTCTTGAGGGTTCACCTGTCAGCAAAACAATTGGAAAGTTGTTGGGGCCAGCCTTAGGAGACCAGCAACAAGGAAGTTTCTGTATCAACTTATGGATAAATGCTTTCCAAGATGCTTTTCAACGACTTTGTCCTGTAAGAGCAGGTGGTCATGAGTGTGGTTGCTTGCCAGTTATAGCAAGACTGGTATGTACTTATAAATGTTTTCGTTCTGTAAATTTTAAGCAGTAATACGCTGTGTCTTTGTTTTGTTCTCATCTTTCTTTTATTTTCCTGGTGAACTAATTGTTATACCCCTTTTTTATTAGGTTATGGAGCAGTGTGTTGCAAGGCTAGATGTAGCAATGTTCAATGATATTTTGAGGGAGTCTGCCCATGAGATGCCAACAGATCCTATATCTAATCCTATTGTAGGTTCAAAGGTTCTGCCTATTCCCGCTGGAGATCTTAGCTTCAGGTCTGGTGCACAACTCAAAAATGCTGTACGTATTATATCAGCGGACTTCTGCTTTTGTTTTTTTTCCACTTTATATCTGTGGTATACTCAGTTGTGGCTAGTCCTTGCACTGTACTTCATCATAATAGGCAACTATTGTTCTGAATCTGAGTAAGTCTCGTGCTTGTTATATGAACTTATTCCGTAGTTCTCATGTTTTGATGGAACATTGCCTCTGAGGAATTTACATCACCCTATTGGTGGAGAAACTGTGATATACTGCTATTGGTTGAAAATAGTGGTTGTTGTGATGGAATATGCTTCATTATCTGGAAACTTATGATGCCGAAAATGTTAGATATTTTAGGTTGATATTTAACCGGTTTAATTTTGAACCAAAGATCATATGGAGAATGTTTTACCTATGGAATGATCTTAGCAGCTGAGAAAATATATAGTTCATTTATGTATATTGAATAATATATTGCTAATGGAAAGATCTTGTATGCTGCATGACATGAATTTTCATGTTCTTTATAGGAAGTCCTCAATTTGTGCTATCCATGATACTGCTTTAACTTTATTGTAAAGTGAGAATAGCTGTTGGAATGGTTTCCATCCGCTTCCTGATTGCCATATAGAGATGAATAAGATAATTGGGGGTTTCAATACCTTTCCCGTTCATAATACCTTTTACATGAAAAAACTATACGCAAGTTCTTAAGGAGGGACACTTATTTTTCAGGTTGGTAATTGGTGTAGATGGCTGACTGATATGATTGGCATGGCTAGTGATGATAATTTAAATGAAGATCAACGTTCCAATCAAGATATTTCCAGAAAAAATAGAGACGGAGAATCTAAATCTTTCTTTTTTCTTAATTCCCTGAGTGACCTTCTAATGCTTCCAAAGGACATGCTAATGGACCGTTCAATCAGAGAGGAGGTTGATTTCTAATGAAGACTGCATATTATGGACATACTAGTAGATTCATTCTCTGATGTCTTTGTTGGTTCCTCTCTAACTCTTTTTGACTATTTTATTTTTATGGCTTTAGCTGTGCCCATCAATAGGTCTTCCGTTGGTTAAACGCATTCTCTGTAACTTCACTCCAGATGAATTTTGTCCAGATCCTGTTCCAGGAGCTGTATTGGAAGCCTTGAATGCTGAGGTATGACTAGTTCGGCCTTTCTTTCTTCTACACATTTGTTTGTTGGTCTTTTTAATAACTCCTAATAAAATTCTTAAACTCCTCTTCCATATTTTATTTGTGTTTCATATTTCATTGGACTCAGTCTTGCCTTTAACCAGTATAAATGCAGAAAAAAGTTGTCTGGTTTTTGATTTATGGTTCTTTCATTTGTTAGACTATTGTTGAGCGGAGGTTATCAGGGGGCCCGGCCAGAAGTTTCCCTTATACAACTGCCCTCGTTGTCTATACTCCTCTATCCTCAGCAGATGTGGTTGAAAAAGTTACGGAGGCAGGAGGGAAGTCGCCACTGTCTAGGAATGCATCAGTGGTACAAAGGAAAGGGTATACTAATGACGAGGAACTAGAGGAATTGAATTCTCCACTTTCATCAATAATTGAGAAATTGCCATTGTCACCAACAATTGTTACCAATAGAGGAGTGAATGGAAACCATGAACATGCAGCCTATTGTGGTATAAATGCAAGATACGAACTCCTTCGCGAGGTATGGTCCGTGTGAGTGTTTATGTTAGATCGTTGTGTATATCTCTCATGTTTTGTAGCCATGGAAAAGTGAGGTGAAGGTAAAAAAACTCAAGGTGAAATGTTTAGATGATCAAAGTTACAGGAAATTCTCAAACATCGTTTATTGGCTTGATTGTACAGTTGGAAGAACTTGCTTTCTTTTTGTTCAATGCGGAGAGCTTGAAATCAACTGTAATTATGTCTTCGATATATAGAATAAATTCTTACTTTTTTTTTAAAGTGTGCTGAGTATACATTTTTTTTATGGCTAAGTAAATATATACAATTTTTAAGAAGAAATATTGAAAAAAGGGAATCATAAGAAGATTAAAATTTTAATAAGCATAATGAGTTGAAGTATCAGCCATATGTGCACTGCTATTGCTTAGGATGAAGTCTGTTATTTCGAGTTCATTATTAGATTTAGAATAAAACTTTATAATCAAAGCAAAGTCGCCATTGATTTTCAGTTTTTGGTCAACCATAAGCCTTATCACGCTTAGAAACTCATAGGTCCCAGTTCATTCAGTGCTTGCAAACAACTGGAAAGGTCTGGTTCAGTCTTTAAAGAATTTCACTCCATTTCCAGTTTTTCCAGGGAGTGGGTTTTCCATCATGGCTGCTCCTTGGCCTGACTCATCGTTACCTCCTGTAGAATAATTCTCATTCTCTTTTGTGCTTGGAACCTCTTTAAAAATCCCAAAACTTGAAGCTTCTGCATTGTAGCTGCCGCTCAATGGATAGATCGGTACCCGATTTGTTTGAAAATTAATGGGGTTTTGAGGGAGGTTCTGGGTGGTAACATCTTCAGGCTGGTCCAAGTATTTGAGAGAATCTTGTCCTTGTAGAGTTAACAGGCCCTGAAGGCTACCTGTAAACTCCCTGTTAGTCCCCACACAATTTCCCAAGCCATTGCTGGCAAGATTTTCTGGAAACTTAACAGGGTTTTGATGATAAGGATGTAGAAAGGGAAAGCTTGAAATTTGATGCAGCTTCTCCTCGGTTGAGAAGTTGTGTGAGAACTCAAAAGGCTGCATTTCACCAAAGTAATTTTCAGCAGCCCCTGAAATTGTAAAGTTCCCATCCGAATTCACATTAAAAGGATACTCCATGTTGAAATTAAAGCTTGGATTTCCATCAGTGCTCATATAATTTCCAAAGCTGTTGAAGCCTTGAATTGGAGTAAGACTATCCTGAAACTCATCAAGGTTCTGGAAGCCATAAAGAAGAGAGGAACTAATGATTCGGTTCATGTCCGGGTTGGAATTGGGGGCGCATGAATCATCTTCTTCATCATATACCAAGGAGTTTCTGTCACTGACAGATCTTTTCTTTCTAATAACATCTTCGATAGAAGATTTCTGCAATAGCTTAGAAGCACCCTTGCCAATTGGTAGCTTCGAACTTTGAAGAATGTCATTCAGATCATACTCATTTATATCAAAATTTGTAATTGCATTTGCACCTTTCAACCTAATGGCAGCAACATCGTAAGCCCTAGCTGCTTCCTCTTCAGTATCTGTTAATTGTTCCAGAAAAAAGGGTTTAACTCATATAAACCTTAAAAGTTGTAGCATTGTTTATCTTGTACACGTAATTTGATTCTAGAATTTAGGTTACCAGATCACATTTATACTAGAATAAGTTATAAAAGATTACTGGATTCTCAAGTTATCTTCAATGACAGTAACCATTGTATATTAATTTCATCAACTAATGAAATAAGTTAGGATGCGTAGTTACCAAATGTTCCTAGGTAAATTCCTTTGATATCTTTCCCTTTCCCAATCCTTGCTTGCCATTTCTTGAAATCTGAGTTCCTACCATGTGATTTTTCATTTCATGATAGAAGTCGCAGAGAAAAGGAAGAAGAGAACAGGCAGGGAGAAGGAAGTACTATTCAAATAAATTTAAGTTACCTAGAGACTCCACGATAAATGGATACACCTTTTGAGAATCCCTTACTTTTTCTGAAATTAGTGAAGTTTTCAGAATACAATGAATCAGTTCATTTGTATTAATGGATCATTGATTTAATCACTTGCAGTTGCAGGATTATAATGCAAATAAGTCAATTTATAAATTACCTTCTAATGTTGCAAAAATATTCATGTTTGGTATAGAGCTTCATCTCAACCAAATCTGACTCATAGTTACTAATCTGGTGATACACCAAGTCAATTTAGCTGCTAATTAGCCACTGAATCTGATTGATACAAATTTGTAATATGCAGAGATAGAAAACATACTGGGAAATTTAGCGGCGCAAGTTCACCCCATAGTTTCAGAGCAGCTAAATCGTAAGCCCTTGCTGCCGATACTTCATCATCATATCCACCTGCAAAATCACCAAGTTTTAAAAATTTGGTCTCTAAAATAATTTGTCCTCCACATGCATATAAGCCTTAGTGTTTGAGGAAAGGTGTAGATTGCTGCAATGTTACTTGGTTTGAGTGCAACTACGTGTCCAACACAGATAATGTGTTAGTTTCTTCTAAATTTTACCTCAAGAAAACTTCAACATAAGTAAATTGTACGCAGGATTAAAGAAATAGCATTGAATGAGATCACTGACCTATATAAACTGCAAAAATGCAGACAGAAGAAGAACAACAGGGTTAGTAATCAATAACAATGAAATTAATATATATAATAAAATGCAGAAAAGCAGAATAGAAAAAGTACAGACCAGTCTTTGGTTTTTGCGTTGGATCAGTGTTATCCCATAAAAACGCCTCGTATCGACCAATGTATCTGCATGTCATGTTATGCTTACAATTTCAATCCTAAAATACATTACTTGGAACATTATTATGTATGTATGTATGTATGTAAGGTGCCTGAAATTAACCTGCTAACTCCTCGGTAACTTGAGCTTCTCGCACCGAAAATCCGCAAGGGCTCCTGCCTTGGCTGACGCTGCCTCTTACTTGTATTTTCTTTATTATTATTGCCCTTATCACTGTCACATAAATTAAATTTGTTCAGTTGAGGGTCAAATACACAGATCCATAAATAATATATCTACAATCTTAACTGTGTTTCTTGTGCCTGTTTGTTCGTCCTTTGGACACTGCTGGACTCAATGTTATTGCTTCCGAGGATACTCATTTCCTCAACCTCAAGCTCCATAGGAAAGGGAGAACTTGTCATGTCTTGAGACAGCAAAGAACAAGTTTGATGGTGTGGCATTGGGAATAGGTCAGGGTTTTGGAGGAATTCTGTATTAGAATCGTCATCTGTTGCCAAAGGATAGGAGACTATTGGACTGAGGGAATTATACAGCTTTTCATCAATGTTTTGTGAACTCATGTTCATAGATGACAGAATTTATCCCTACAGGATTAAAATGAATGTGAAAATTCCATTAATCTAACAAAATTTGCATTTCTCTAAAAAGTAAATCAAAATTTAACTAATAACATATGCATGCTCAGTTAAGATATAAATATAAGAAATATATATTTGTTTCATCAAAAGTTTTGTTTCAATAATAAGATTATCACTATAAGCAATTCGATCAATTTTACACACATTCAATTTTAAAAATAAAATTATAGAATGAAAATAGCCCTTTAAATAAAAACACCACTCCAACTTAATAAAAAAAAAGTCATTTCTCTCCATTTAATTTTTCGCTTCTTTTAGTTCTTCGACTTATATTTTTTATCAAATCACCCCTAAATGGATAGAAAAATTAATGTTTGTTAACTTTACTAACGTGACATACACATGGGTTACCATGTAGATAAAATTAAATTAAAATTCTAACATTTTTCTAGGCCAAATTATAATTTACCACATATTAATTTAAAATTTTATAAATTTTTGGAGTTAAATAAATAATTTCCTATTTTAGAGGGCCAAGGCCTCACCAGTTCCTCCCTTCGCCCTTACTTCAGTGGATTTTAAGTTAATTGACATGAGGTTTAGAGTTGAAGCCCTATATTTTTAAACCTTTTTTTCATTATAATAGTACTTCTTCATTTGTATAAAAAAAATTTACTCGAGGTTTTGAATTTTATTTTTATTTCTTTGTAGAATTTATGATATTTCCATTTTCATTTAAACTAAGATCTTAATCATTGCTTTTATTCCATGGGATATTTTAAATACTTGCACATTATTATTTTCTAGTTGCAAGTGCACTTATTAGGAACACTTATACCTAGTATACGCTTTTTAATATTATAGCTAGTTTTCACACACCACATTGTGTATGCAAGGAAAAAAAGGGGGGGGGGGTTAAAGGAAATAGTTAGTTTTTTATTATTATTTTATATTAAGGTATTGAAATTTTTTTAAATACTTTTAAAAATTACTTAAAATATACCCTAGCTAATTTTATATTTCATTATTAATTTTTTTTTATAATTTCACTGATTATATTAAATTGTGATTTTAAGTTTAATTCATTACTTTATAATTAATGTAGAATATCTAAATATCATTATTAAATATGTCACAACTTTAATTTTACTATTTAAATAAAAAATATGTTAATTTTTTATAAATATAAAATTTACATAATATTTTTCATTTACATCTTAACATAATCTAATCCTGAGATGGTTATTTACATTAGTATTAGTTTTTGAGTAGAATCCTACACTACAGAAAGAGACCAAATTTTATTAAATATAACATACTATATATTTATCTTTGACATGAAATCAAGATTTGAAAATATATCTAAACCCCATCATCTCTCTTTAAATTATCAAATATTGGAAATGGTATGACTTCACATAACCTATCTCGTTTTTCCTTTGGCTAAAAATCTAATAAAATATTCATATAAAAAAATTAAAATTATATGAGAAAACTGGGCTTAAATATAAAAAAAAAAAAGAAGAAATATGAATAGAACGAGAAATTCTTAATTAAAACTGACCTGATTATAATCGTAATGGAATAACTTTAAATCCAAAAATGTAATTTTATTTTTCTTTTGAACATCATGTTGGTTCTTCAATATATATACTAGAGAAAAAGATAAAAGAAGGTAAAAATAGTAAATTTAATTGTGGGTGAAAATGGAAAATATATAAGTGATAAATAATTTAAGATTTTAGTAACTATATATAGGTGTATATAATAAATGGAGCAATCATGGGAACGTAGTCAGATGAATTTTAAGTGTGGGTTCCACGCTCTCTTTCAACATATATACGCTCTTTTCCTTTGAAAATTTTTATACAAAAAGAAAGCAATTGTTTTTGGGCGAATTAAAGCCCATGAATTTTGAGCGAATTTTTAAAAATAAATAAATGTAAATTGAGGTAGGCAATGGGGTATGGAATAATTTACTCCACCTACCCATTATAAAATTACCATTTACCCTTCTGTAAATATAATTAGTAGTAATTTTGTCTGGTTGCAATTGAATAAATACATGTAAGAAAAATTTAATGAATTTTTGATTGATATCAAAGTTAAGTGAAAATCCTATCATTAATATGCAATTGAGATGGAAGGTTTATCGATGTATGGACTCTTTATATTGGATGGAATAAACTATGTCTATTGGAAGGTAAGGATGATGGTTTTTATAAAGTCTATGGATGAAAAGTCATGACATTCAATCCTAACTAGATGAGAGTGTCCCTGAGAAGAAAAACAACCAAGTTGAAATTTGATCCGAACTGAGACATTTGGATGGTTTATGAAATACAAGTTAAAAAATTATAGTTACTCAAAATTAAACAGATTTTTTTTATTTTTTTATTTAATATATAATTGATTTTAAATTTTTATTCTATAAAAATAGTGAAAATAATTAAAAAGTTCTTGCAAGATTATTGTTTTTTAGAAATATTTATGAAAAAGATCTTAAAATTTGTCAAATAATATTCAAAAGTCATAAAATAAATTTTTTTTTATTAAAATAAGTCTAAAATATCAAAACAGAAAATTAATATGAAAAATTTGAGAACCAAACTAAATTATGATAGAAGTTCAAAAAAATCTAAAAAAATTGACCAAATCCAGTAATGTAATTTTTTGTGGAGTAAACCTTGAGGAATCAAAGTAGATCTCTAAATGCACCGTTACTGAAGAAGCTTGGACAATCATTGAATCTGCTCATATGTAAAAAAATAAATTCGATATATATATATATTTATAATTTAATGAAAAAAAAAAACTTAAAACATAATTCACTAAGTTGCATTTTATATTTTAAATAAGAAAAAAAGATGAGTTTGATATGAAGCCCAAAATGGTTTCTTACCCAATTAACAAAAAGCATAGTCGTGTTTTTATTTTGGTTTTTCTAAAGAGAAAACAAAGATCAGACATTAATTACTACTACTACTAGATAATGATTTAGTTCCTACTGCAATAGTGTTTAATAATGATTGTCAACTAACTCCAACAAGTATTTTGATCTCAATTTTTGCTTGATTTATTTTTTAATTTTTATTGGAATTAGTATATCTTTGTTATTTGATTGTTTTTCAAAAGATATAAAATTGGTTCTGAGCATTCCCAAACCAACAGTATTATCTTATTAGCAAAATGAAGATGAAGCACCTTTACAAGCAATACCAGATAAGTAGTAATACTCGCAATGCTGTGTGCACCAGTGATTAGAAATATACCTTGTAAAAACCTCATCATATTACTTTTAATGCACTTCCCAAACATCCCCTGGTAAAGCAATGGGCACACCATGCCCAAACAACAAGTCAGCAACGCATGATTTACATACAAAAACATGAACCAGATTGCATGGGGTCATCTTTTAATTTCAATTTTCAAACACCAACCGACTGCATTTGCTCCTCGGAGTCCAAAGTAGACGGAACACATGAACCTGAGTTAAGAGACTCAAGTGTTTTCACCACTTCAATCATCGATGGCCTTTTTTCTGGCATAACAGCGGTGCAGTGCAGGGCGGTTTCAAGAGCTCTTAGCATTTCCTTCTGGGAAGAACTTGATGATATCTTAGGGTCAAGAATTTGAAATGCTCCATTGGTAATATTAACTTTTCTTCGAACCCACTTCACGATATCGAGTGAGTCCAAGGATTCAATGTCTTCAGCTTGTCGACCAGTTATGAGCTCTAACAGCACCACCCCAAAGCTATAAACATCCATCTGTTCGGTAGCTTTTTTACTGTATCTACATTCTGCAATCAAACAACTAGCATAAGTTGGGAATTTTGACATTGATAGATGTATGAAAGCATCAATTTGGGCTAATCTTGGACGGATGTAGGATTCCTTACCTGGTGCATTATAGCAGGAGTGTGCAAATTCTGAAGTAATGGTAGACTGAAATGGAGCTTCTCCAACTATCCTATCAATTGCAAAATCCGTAAGCTTCGGTTCATAATCCGCATCGAGAAGAATGTTTGTTGACTTGAGATTTCTGTGAAGCAAATGTGGAACATAACCCTTGTGAAGGTATGCCAATCCTTGTGCCACCCCGGTTGCAATCCTCAATCTACCGCTCCATTGCAACTCAAAATCCGGTCTGCAAATCAAATCCCCTAAACTCCCCTTCTGCAGGAATTCATAAATGAGGAAAATCGATTCATCCGAATGGCAAAACCCCAGAATTTTAACAATGTTCTTATGCCTCATCTTGGCCAATACCTTCACTTGGGCCTTTAAAGCTTTGGAAGGTTGGGTCCCAAAATTGACCAGTTTCTTTATGGCAACTAGTTCACCACTGGGTAGACTTATGGTATAAACCCTACCAAAAGGACCACCATTTCCTAGAGCACTTTTCTCATCCATCCCCATTACTAAATCATGCTCGGTGAGTCTAAGAGGGTAGAAGAAAACTGATCTCCAAACGCCTGGCTGAGACTTCCTCTTGGAAAATCTATGAAACACAAACACGCCAGCAGCAACAATCACCATTGCCATGGCAAAAGCTATAGATATGAGGGCACATGTCAAGGTTGTCAAACCAGAAGAATGATGTTTCGGGTGTTCATCGGAGCAAGGATTTGGCAATCCAGGGCCGCAGAGTCCAGGATTTCCTTCCAAAAATGAAGCTGGTAGGCCTGATATTAGAGACGATGGGACCCTACCAGAGAGTTGGTTGAAGGATACGTTGAAGAGAGCCAGCTTTAAGTTCTGCAACCCTGGTGCAATGGAACCACTAAGTTGGTTATGAGATAGATCAAGGTAAGTTAGCACTGGTAGGTCAGCAAGGGAAGGTGGGATTTCTCCGGTAAGACTATTGTCTGCTAAAGACAAGGAAACCAGTTTCCTGCATTTCCTCAACTCTGGAATCTGACCTGACAGGGTATTGTGGGAAAGATTTATTATGCTCATAACAGGTGAATCACAAAAGTTTGGAGGTATTTCACCAGAGAAACCATTAAGAGAAGCTGAAAATCTGTATAAGCTCTTTACCAGGCCAAGACCCTGTGGTATTTTACCAGTAAAGTTGTTATTGTCTATCTGAACTTGCTCCAACTGAGCAGCCTTTGATATTGAATCTAACAATTCCCCAGAGAACCTATTGTTTTCTGCTCTGACCAGCATAACTTTTGGTAAGGACCATAATCCATTAGGGAAATCACCTGAGAATCCATTGTTTTGAACTTGAAAAATCTCAAGGTTCAAGCACTTAGAAATGGACTCAGATATTGAACCATTGAAGAAATTTGTATGGAGACTGAGGAATTTAAGGCCTTTTCCATCACAAATACCACTTGGAAATGACCCCAAGAGCTTGTTCTCTGAGACGTCAAAAGACACCAAGTTCTTTAGAGAAGAGCCTAGTGTTTGTGGAAGCTTACCAGTCAGATTGTTCTGAGAAAGATCCAAAGTGATCAAATAACTTAAACCAACAAAAGATTCAGGGATTTCACCAAGAAAACCAGATCTTTGCAAAAATAGCTGCTCAAGCTTCTCGAGCTTTCCGATATCAGTAGGAACCGCACTCGCCAAGTAAGCATTTTGGGACAAATCAAGTACAACAAGCTCAGTAAAATTCCCAAACACAAAAGGAACAGTACCTGAAAGCAAGTTGCTTCCCAAGTTGAGCACTTGAAGATGCACCAATGACCCAATACTCTCAGGAATCTTCCCTTCAATATGATTTTTGCTCAAGTCAAGAACTTTCAAGGCATCGAACTGTGAAATCTGATCGGGGATGGTACCCCAAATGAGATTTTTACTAAGATTCAAAGTCTCCAAGGAACTGCACTCAGAGAGGTGCAGTGGAATAGGCTGATTAAAAAGGTTATCAGCAAGGTTAAGATGAGACAAATAGGGTAGTTCACATATTGAAGATGGTATGTCACCAGAAAGATTCAAGCTTTGAAGGTCAATGGAGGATACATAGAGTGAAGGAGTAGGAATGCAGGTAATACCAGTCCAGTTACAGTGATGAACACCTGAATTATTAGACCAACTGGAAAGAGAGTGGTTAGGGTCATCAATGAAAGCCTTGAAATTAAGAAGGGCATCAGCTTCTTGAGTTGAAGCTGAGGAAAACATGAAGAATGTGAAGCAGAGGGAGAGAAGAAAAGGGTATTTGCAGAGTGTAGCCATTGGAAGGGACTGGAAGAAGAGCTTGGGTTTAGTTGTTTTCAGTGTTTCCTATAAAACTAAGGTGTGAAGTGAGAGAGTGTCACTCAGAGAAACGTATTTGCTAAGATGCTGATAGGCTGGTGGATGTATCTATGCTAAAGTTGAAAACAACTCTCCATCATAACCCATGGGATTTCTTGGTGTATATACAGTTGTTTCTTTTTCTTTTTGTTTTGATGTTACTGAAAAGGGAAAAATGAGACTTTCCTTTTCAAACTTTTCTCCTCTTTTTTTTAATAATGTTTCTGAAAATGTGTTAACTATATGGAATGAATTTTCTGAAAATCATGAATTTTAGGGTTTTTATTTTAGTCGTAGAGTAATTTTTTTTTCATGATGTAATTTAGTAAAATTATAATAAAACAAGTAATTTATCTCCTAGGGATTTTTTTTATACTTTACAAATTATTTTAAAGTGTGATAAATAAATTACTCATTAAATAATTTAGAACAACACTTGACATTATTCTAAATTTACTGTTAAAATATTTTTACTCTATTCACTATATATAAAATCATTATTACAATTGTCTTTAATTCAGAATTTTTTTAATATTTAATTTTACAAATTTTTTATTTGAATAAACCCAATAAACACAAAAGATACTCTTTCTTCGTTGAAATAAAAAAAAATAAAAAAATACTAACTGTTACCTGTAGTCTTTGTTACGTAGGATATTGTGCCATAAGTGTTGACCTATTGCCAAAGTAGAACCAATAATTAAAAGTATTAGATTTAACATATTGAGTGTGCGATACTTTTTTATTTTTATTTTTAAACAGTATATAGAGGAAATATATTTTTTTTTCTTCAAAGGAAACTCATATATTAATAAACAGAAAATCAAGAATAATTACCTTAAATATTCGAAAGTTTTTTAAAATCTCAAACCGATAAGTTTATACAAAGCGATGTGGGATGAGCTTCCCATATTTGACAATTATCATTGAACAAAGCTACCCAAGTAAATTCATGAGCCACCTTGTTGGCAAACCGTCTGTCTAGTCTACCAAATTCAGAAATATTCAAAGAAGACACATTAAGAGCCATAATGGTATCACTACAATCCAATTCAAACATTAAATTATCCACTCCTAAATAGCAAGAAGTTCGACCATGATCCCAACACTCCTCACACAAAGAAGCCGTCGTAATCCCAAAGAACGGCTGCAGAGGAGGACACATTCTGGTGGATATTCAAATATATAGTGAAATGTATAAAATTAAAATTAATATAAATATAAAATAATTAAAAAGAGTTTATCATTTTAGGGTTTTGGTTATTCTCACTAGTTGAAAATATAATGGATTTAAAGAAGTTTGAGGAAAAGTAGAGACGCTTTGTCTGACTACCAACAAAAATAAAACACCCTTTTTCCAGTTTTGCTTTCGTTTTTTACTTTGTAAATTGCCCCCTAAGATTAAGAAAGAGAAAACCAGAGTTAATAGGATTTGACCTTTCACCAACCTCATTCAACCCAAATGCCAAGTGCCATCCAAGTCTAATTTTTATTATTTTATGGTTGGTTCCGATTGCTTTAACACTTTGGGCTTAATATGTAGACTAGTCCTTCAACTTGGTTCTTAAATTTTTTTGGATCCAATTTGTTTCTAAAGTTGATATCCGTCGTACAAATTGGTCCCTACGTTAACACCCTTTTTTTTTAACAATGGGACGAAGTGGCCAAATATTGAGGTGACATGTGGACAAATGGGGGAGAATGACATGTGTCTTCTTATATAATTATTTTAAATTTTAAAAAACTTAAAAATAAAAAGTAAATAATTATAAAAATATAAATTTAAACAATTTTAAAAAATTAGTTTAAATCTTATAAAATTATAAAAATTAAAAATATATAAACAATTAAAATAATTTAAAATTTTAAAAGTATAAAAAAAAGTTTAAATTACAAAATTATAAAATTATAAGAATTCAAAAATGAGTGGGCATTAATCGGTGTTGGTTAATGTTGACCGGACAATTTTTTGCTTTTTTATTTCTAATATATTTTTTTGAATTTTTTATATTTTATTTTTTAAAAATTTTAACAATTTCATTTTTTTTTTGAATTTTTTTGAATTTTTCAAAAAAAATGTGATTTTTCATTTTTTAAAAAAATTCAAATTTTTGTAAATTTTGAAAATTTTAACTAAATTTTATTTTTTAGTTTTAGTTTTTGATACATTCAATTTTGTATTTTTTTTATAATAAATATATTTTGATCTGTACAAAGAGTATCAGAACGTTTCAATTGTCCACGTGTCACTTCCATATGTGGCCACATCACCCATAGTTTAAAAACTTAAATGGTTTTCTTTTAACTATAAAAATTTCGTAAACTTTAATGTAAATAATTATGTTTTGATACTCTTTCTCTCGTAGTAAATTAAAATAATAAATTTTAAGTTCTATTTCGATACAAATTTTGATTAGTGTCAGTTTTATTTTAAAATATAATTTAAGTTTAGTTTATATTTCTTTATTAATAATATTATTTAGAATGCTAGTTATGTTTAATATTTTATATTTGATGCTAATTAAATATTCAATATTTTATATGTTTCACATTTTATTTGCTACTTATGGTTTTCTTTTTTTGTTGTGATGTACAATATAATTATAAATAATGTTAATTGATATTAAGCATACGTGAATAAGTATTTTTTTTGCAAGTTTCGGATGCAAAATGAGTAACAATATTTTTTTCATGGATATTACAATGGATAAATTTATCAAACTAAAATTGGTATTGTATTTAAATCCATGCATCAAATAAGCATAAATTTTAATATAAGTGTCAATATTTATGAACTAAAGTCAAATATCAAATCAAAAATTGCAACTCAATGTGAGATGATATTATCAAGAATTTTCTATAGATTTTTAATGTCTTCCAATTAGCGCATGTATAACTCCTTTGATCTTGTTGATAATGAAAACAACACATTACTCGACAAGGAATGCTGCAGCGGAGTTATATGTTGAGCAAGAGTTTAGGGAAGTTGATATTCTAAGTTCATCTAAACTTGTCATATCTTTCTCTACCAACTTATTGTAGCATCCTATAATTTGGGTTTAGCGATCAGACTGGATAAGGGGTATTACAATGAAAGCTTTATTATATTACTTAAACTGATCTTTGTTGTTGACATCTTCTACTGGCAAATGTTCAAGCAAATGAACTTCACTCACCTCCTTCCCCCTTGATGTTACTCTTATCGACTAGATAATGCCCACTTAACCTCATTACTAGCTCAAAATCGTATTGAGCCACACTAATTACAACACTACCTTCAATTGGAAGGCCCATGATTAGGGCGATAACTTCCAAGGTGATTATTGTTGCACCAGAAAAAAAGTGAAAGATAAAGAGTCTTTTAAGTCTCCACATTTTCACCATTGCTAGAAGCAATGGCTCTACGTACATTGGAGTAAGAGGTAATCCAATGACCTTTAAAAAGCTCGCTACCTCTATACATGTTTTCAATCAAGGTTGCTCTTCATTCAGCATGAAAAAACATACATTTTGTCAAATTTGAAGATTGTGTTCCCCAGCAAGTAAACGAAAATAAAAATAATTAATATATTATGTTTAACATAATAAAAAATTAATACTAAGATTAAATAGTAACAATGAATAAATAGTAACTTAAAAAATTACAAAAATGATCATATTGATAACTATTAAAGCAATATGATTATTTTTTGAAAAATTGAAATTAAGATAATAAAACCCACTTTGAGGACTTAAAAACATAACAAAGCTTTACTCAACCAAGTCTGAAAGATAAAAACAGTAAAGTAGACAAGGAGTGAATGTCAAACCGTGAAAAGCAAAAATGAAATGAAAAATTAAAAAATAAAATAAAATCTTAGGATATATAAGTTCTCGTGAATAGCATAGAATAGAGTGAAGGCAACCGAAGACTGAGAAGACAACAGACAAAAGTCGTAGATTGGACTTCGATGTTTACATATATTGTTATTAATTAATTAATTATAATTAAAAACCATTTAAAAAAAGAAAGAAAGAGGAAAGTTCTAATGTGTTGTCACCGTCAATGAAGAACTTTGCATGCCATAAAAAAAACTTAATTTTGAAAGAAAATTAAATTAAAAAAAAAAATTGGTATTGAAGAGTGTAAGCAAGGTATCAAGATTAGAGCAATTGTTGAGGAAAGTGACACCCGGTTTTGCCGCTGACATATTCTTAATAGTTTACCATTTTATCAGATTCATTTCAGGGAATAATTTTTCTTTGGATTATTATATTTATGGATATATTTCTATCCTTTTTTAAATTTATTTATTAATTCTTCAATATCCCAATAATCTTCAGATTTTTAACTCACTCTCTCCAATCCATTTTTCTCTCTTTTTTTTTTTTTTTTTTTGGGTAAAATAATCTGTTGTCCCCTGCCTCTCAGCTGCACCCATATTTCTTATTGTTTATAAGATTATCTAATTTCAGTTTAAAAACATTTTATCACCATATTCATGAAAAATAAATATTTTAACTTTTAGATATAAAATAAGTACATAAATAATGAAAATAATTTTATTAATATATAATGATTAAATAATAAACAAATTTTAAATGAGCTTTAAATGATTTATTAAACAAACTTGTTCATTAACATAATGAACCAAACAAATTTTGATCTCTCAAAATTTTGTTCATATAAATCTATTTAACTTGATAAACAAATAAAAAACAAACTATTCATGACCTGTTCATTCTTTGGATAGAGTTTTGACTATCCATTATAGTTACTATTACAGTCATTCTTGTGTCTTTTTTTTTTTTTTAAGATGCATCAAGATTGATTTGATCTGAATCTTTTTTCTTTTCATATGTTGTTTGAAGCCTACACTGGTATTTTCATCGCCAGGACCTGGACTGAGACTCTTTCGCATTAAGGTTCCCATACTCGCCTTATAGTTTTGCAACCAAAGTAATCGGCACGAGTATCCCTTGATTCTATTTAGTCAACCGTAGAAGTCTGATTGAAGTGAAGAACGCTTACGCTTTTATTATCTTTTGGACTTTTAAGCTTTTATGTTGTACGAGATTGTAGTTGTTAATTGTTTGTAATCCTTTTTCTTTAATAAAAAACAACAAGCGTGTTTAAGTAATTAAACAAATAACGTGTTTTGTTTTATGTAAAGGGTGTTAAGATCTTTAATCATTTTTAGTCAAGTTTAAAATACTTTGCTTAGATTGTATTGCTAAGAAACCAGGTCTGTGTGTTGTCTGCATTGGAAATTTAGCAAGCCCCAGCCTGATTCTGTGGGAAGTGCTGCACAAGAGTCAATAACCTTAACCCATTCTATTGCCTACTCACACTTCCTCTAAAATAGTAAGCTATACATATTTGACAGGAAAGGAATTACAAGTTATACAAATGTCATAGGAAAAGATTGTATGAAATAGACATCTCTTATTAATTATTTAGAGTCATTTCAATATTTTTTTTCATATCATTGACACATTTGTAATTTTTTTAATTTAAATCTCTTACCCTAAACCGTAAACCCAAAATTCTAGATTTAAAATTTCAAGGTTATACAACGATAATCTCAATTGAGTGTTGCTACAACGATGCTCCAAGACATCCCTAATTATACTATTGACTTTATGTTACACTAACAATGTTTAGAGCTATATTGATTAAAGAAAAATGAACAATAATTCTAATATCTAAAATTATCTAATTCATACCAAAAATATCAAAATTCTTTAAGTAAAGTATCAATGCTTAACATTGGAAGGATATATATAAATAATTTTTTGTACATATTAAAAAAATAAATTTTAGGTTATATTCCTAATATTATATGTATATATATAGTAAGAAGGCAATTATTGGAGGGAGAGTTAATCGTTTTTCACAAATTAATATGCAAGTATGGTGTATGAGTGAGGAAAATGAACTTTTGTAGGGTGGCGAACACAATGTGGATACTCAAATTATTTTAATTGCGGTATGCAGTTGTTAATATATAAATTAATGAAAGAGTAGGTGAGACCAAATTGCCATATAATTTAATTATTCTATAGCTTTTCTCTTTTAAAAGTTGACTTTTGATTAAAAAAGTTTTGACTCTTTTAAGCAAAAGTGTAAAGTTAAAAAGGACAGTAATTATGGTGTCCCTAAGTCAGGTCAGCCCTAAAAGCATCCAAGATACTTGTTTACCAGCCTGGCACAAACTCAATTTTACTTCAAATTGAACTATTTGTACAATTCTATTTAGCTGTTTGAAAATAACAAATTTTAAAGATGTTGATATCACACAATTACTGTTTTTGTTAATATTCTTGATCGCAATTATTGTTAGGGGTTCATTGCTTATTCCACACTAAAAACATTTTATTTGGATTCAAAATATGTAAAAATTCATATAAAATAATATTTTTCTTTTATCAGAAAAAAATCTGTAATTTTCTTCTTAAAGGGTAAGGGTAAATAAATTGGGAAAGAAAAAGAGTAGTGTTTTTCCTTTTTAACCTCATCAAAAACCCATGTTATACAATAAATTCCAATCAATTGCAATGCTAACTTCTTCACGCATAATCATTTCTCAATATCAAAAATTAAAAATTTTAACAAAACCTTAAAAGTGTATATATATATATATATATATAAGATTATTATTTTGTCCCGAGTAAAAACATTTATCAATGAATTTAGGTTGATGTCATGTCTCTATAATGAATCTTAATGTTTAGCTTATTGATTATGAGTGTTTGCATTATTATCAATATTTGCAAATTCTGAATTGCATGAATTGTCTGTTCTTGGTATGCGCATAACAAAGAAATTAGAAAAATATAATATTTGGTAGCTACTCACTGCTCAATTGAGGAAAAAATTATATAAAACTTTTTGTGAATATAAACATTGATTATCAAATCCACGTCGTTTAGTTAAGACTTGACAATTCAGAAATGTGGATACCAATTGAAAGATGTTTTCACTCAACCTAATTTAAATTATTTATGCTCTCAAACTTCATGAGTCAAACCCTTTAAGTAGGAAACTGGGTGAATAAAAGAAAAAGACAAAGCATCCAAGACTGACTCCCAAACTGAGAATCCAATGGGAAAATTCTATTGTTTTTTTTTTTTTTGAATTTATAATAAATAAAAAAATGAGGAGGGAGATAGACATGGGTGTTTGTGCTTTGGTTGGGCTGCAAGCAATATTCCCTAGATAAAAGAGTCTTCCAAGTCCCAACAAAAGATTTTAAGTGAGCCCTTTTCTTTTGACTTTGATGGAAAACAAATCAAACACATTAATATTATTATTATTATTATTATGGTGGTGAGTGAAAGTTGGGGTATTATCAAATTTCACTTATTGCATTGAAGAAAGCTATGAGCACAATAATGTATACACTTTGAATGCCAACATTGCTTTCAGCTGAAGTTGGAGGCTAGTGTGTGTGGGTCATTCATTTCTTTTTTCCATCTTAATTTCTTTTCCCCTATCCATGCTTCATTTGTTTTATTTCCTTCATATCCTATTGCCTTGCATAATTTAGCTGCAAGAGTAAACCAGCCTCAACCAAGCTATGCATTTTTACATTGATAGAGAATTAATTTAATACGAGCGCCAACAGCATAATCTTCAAGCAAGCCATTTGACGTTTGACATCAAGATAGAAACTGAAAACCATTTGGTGTGCAATTAAAAGAATACTCAACTCCAGGAACATCAACTTCTTCTTTTCCCGAAAAAGAAAAAAAAATGGTTGCACTCATTTCAACCCATGATTACTGAGCAAGACTGCAATAGTGTGGGGCAGGGTGAGCATCCAATGAAACAATTGTTTAGGGCTTACTTTAGTTATTCAACCTAATTTAATCCAACAAAAATAGAGTTCCAATAATCCCAAGTAATTTACATTTTATAAAGTATACAACCTCGATTGATTGGCATTTTGGTAATACAATCAAAACTGTGAATAATTTTGTAGCTAAAAGTAAATTGAGGGATGAATGACTAGCATGTGAAATCATTTTAAATTTGGTTTTGTGCTTATTTTATATAAATTTCTATTCATTCATTTATGTTCATATTACACTATTTTATTTCTTATTATTTTGTATTTTCGGGTTTTCTTTTTTTGAATAAAGAAAATTTCATTCCAACAAAGATGGATTATTACAAACAATATGATAATGAAATTGAAAGAGATCCAGTACAGACTACCAAAGAAGGCACATAGGCCGAGTGCCACCTCTGAAGATAAACTGGCATGCCCACCTTCCACCAGGACAGGCCGAGCCATCACAAAGGCCTCAAAGGCAAGCACCAGCAGCCACCACAAGGTGTTCGACAGAAACGGGCACCAATCTCACAAGAGAAGTTAGCATCTAGATCTTGGGGTTATCACTACCATGCCGCTGAATGTATTATCTTTGTTTTAACATTTGAACAAATCAATATTAATGTGTTTTAGTGTACCGTTTCGAATTTATTAATATTTTTTTAAAATATTTTCATATATTATGTATACGTGGAAACACATCTCAAATCATATATTATCATATATATTACAAGGTTTAAAATGTAAAGTTGACGTGAACAATTTACTTAATTGACATGTGAATATTATTATTTATAAAAATTTTAAATAAATAAAATTTAAAATCTCGAGTAAATTTTAAAATAACACCAACTAGTACAGGTTAGTATGCACCAATACAAATTGAAATGGATCAAAACGCACCAATATGACCGGTATCCACTGAAATTTACATTGAGATTAAAATTAAAATATGTTATTCTAGTTTACTAATGGAACATGATGTTTGGCTAGTAAGGGTGGTAGTGGTTCAAAATTGACTTTCTTGGTGTTAACACTAGGGGTAAGTATTCGACCGAGTCAAGTCAAATCAAGTAAAAACATTTTGAGTTAGTCGAGTTAACCAATCCTATTTTAGCAACCGAACTCAAATTGAATTTTTTTCGAATCGGATCGAATCGAGTAAAAAAATTTCGAGTCAAGTCGAGTCAATTAACGAATCCTATTATTTATACTTAATGTTGCGTTTACATGAACTGATTATTTAACTAGTAAACGAAGTATAAAATTATTTAACTACATAAACAATATAATGGTTTTACCTTTTTAACTTAATGAGTAAACATTTATCAAAACAACGTAGTTTTACCTTTTAACTTAATGATTTTGACTTTTAACTTTAGAAAAGGTAAACATTTATTAAAATGACATAATTTTGTCTTTTCTTATTCGAATTTTTGAATTAATTCGAATTGTGTAATTCATATTCGAGTTAAACCGAAAAACTTAATTTTTTATTCGAGTTGATCCAAATAACTTGATTAATTCAAATAACTTGAACTATTTAATTCAAAATTTTAAAAATTTTATCAAATTTTTTGAATCGAATCGGATTTTACGCACCCCTAGTTAACACTAACTCCTTTCAGTTTTTTTTTTTTTTTCTATACAGCAGCAACCAAAGAGACAATGGAGCCCTAAATAGCATGAAACAAACCAGGAGGCCCTTCTAGTGCTTCCCTAACTAAAGAAACCTCTCTATCAACCACCAACCCAAAGCAGCGAACCTTGAACGAACCACCAAAATCAGCCACTCACATCAATTCTCGAGATCTAGAGCACACTATCCATAGAGAAGCAACATGAGTCTAAAATTGCTCAAGCAAAACCCTTGATCAGGAGGGGCTGGGGGGTGGGAGGGAGGGAGGGAGGATATTGTGAATATTGATAAAAAAGAAATATAGTTAATGAATATTAAAATTCACTATACGACCTCATTTAAATAGCTCCTTTTAATATTTTCATTCTTTTTGCAATTCAATCCCTCAGTTTTCTATCAAACATAGATCAACATGATATTAGTGACTGGGCTAATTCATTTCAGTACCTTAATAACTTATGAAGGTAAAAAGAAAATGAAATGTTTGGCAAATTAAAAAAAAAAAAAAATCTAAAATGGAAAGCATTTTCAGAGTAAAGTTTAGACAAGGAGACTCAAGTAACAAAACACACTTCACATGATATAGCCGAGCTACTAGTATAAAGAAATGTGTATACCACAAAGAAGCATTACCATGGTGTTCAATCGTATCGTTGTCCATCAAACCAGCACATACAAAGTCTTACAAACATGAGCCATTGTAATGCCAACCGATTGACATGGAATATAAGACTTACACTGCAACCATGTCTTCCCTAACATGGGAAGACAAGCACCCAACTTTATAAACCTTCACTATAATGGGCCCAATACACAAGGAATAGAGGGAGAATCATCATATTTGACTACACAAATCTTCACCTTCATCCAGGACTCTTAGATTTTATCCAGTTTCTCAGCTCTGACTACAGGGTTGGCTTTAGAAATAGCATTACGAGCAGCGGCCTGGTAATCGAAAGGGCACTCGTGTTTGTCTGAGTAACGATGAGCTGCACAGAAGAGGTTTCCACACCTGCAGTTAAATCCTGTCAAACCAACACGCTTATGGCATGTTGAGCACCTATTAGGACCCTTTCTTGTCTCCAACTCACTGACGGTTGTTCCAGAAGGATCAATGGATGGCTCTGCTGACACAATCTTTGACTCAATATTTACAGGTTGTACATCCAAAGCAGCAGCCACAGCTGGTTCCTTACTGCTACCACTAGAGCAGCCATTAACAATGCTTCCAATGGATGCTGCTGCAAGTTGCACCTGTTCCTGCTTCAGAATCATTGCCTTGTGACACTTGGAGCACATATTCATGGTAGCCGCGCTTCCAAAGAAGCCACAGTTGTTGACGCACAGGATGGGACCTTCTGGAGCTTGGCACCCAGTTTCATCATGAGACTCCATCTTCTCTGATCGCCTAAGAAACCACCATACTATCAATAACCCAAAACGAAGGAGGCCCAAACAAATAAAAGATAAAAACTGGCAGGACCTCTACCAGTGATTTGGACTCCTTCATAACCAAAGTATTTTTCCTTAAAAGCAATCTTGAGAACTTATTAAACTAACTTTATTGAAGTCCAGATTATTAGATATAATACAAAAAATTTTCTTATATATTACTTGGATGAGGTGAGCACTTTTATTCCACCTTACACTTAAGGTGATATCGGCTTTCTAGCATCTAGATTTCACCTTGGCACTTGCCAACATCGGCCAATACAAATAACAGGTACATATATCTAATATCAACACCATCCTTAAGTACATCAGTTTAGCATGATAACATGGTGGTGTTGCTTGGTACACAGGCCTCCTATTGACTCCACAACCCACATGCCCAACGACACTGGATTAATCTTAATTCACACTAAAACTTCTTAACAAGCCAAAAGCAGCAGCACCCAAAATTCAGAATCATCCTTAAAATTTTTTAAACAAAAGAAAAATAATGCCTTCATACTATTTAATAAAGACCCTAAACACCCAAAAAGACTTTCATAGCACAAATCAAATTACAGACTGAATGAAAGTTAAGAAACCTATACTAACAAAATAGGAAGAAAGTTATCGAAGAAATTAATTTCAAAATAGAGACAGAGAGAAAGAATAGTGAGAAAATCCTTTCTCAAGAAAACCCCCCTTAGCTCTTACCTGAAATTTTAATTTGGCCGATCTTGATGACAAAATCGAACCCCAGCAGTTCCTGTCTCATGCAAATTAAGTACACATAAAATTCAAATTTAATAGAATACTTAATTAAGAAAAAAATAGTACCCTTTCTTCATATTAATTTCAACCAAAAAAGTATGAAAAATTAATATATCATCAAAAGAGACAAAAACTGTAAGAAGCAAAACGCAGAGACAATTACCTAAACCGAAGAGATTTATGTAAACCGAGAAGAGAAGAGAAGAGAGAAAATTTTGGGTGGTATGATTTATTTTTTTGGGATTTAAAAAAATTACCGTTTTTCTTTTTCCTGTTATTTAAAAGACGACTCCTTTTCCGCTACAAAAGGAGCGCTTTCCACAGACTCGATAAAGCTTGATTCATTGCACTTGGGAAAGCTTATATTTACGCTTCTACCATTCACAGTATGTTACGTGGCTAATGCTTATAGGTTTAGGAAGCAAGAGACGTAATGGGAGTTTTTAAGATTACTTCGGATGTTGGGCCTATCTTAGCCCAGATGGCAGATAGCTGTTGGGCCTATTTTTCGTTTAAGTCTCTTTTTTCACTTTTCTTCACATTATATCTCACTAGTGTTAATTCCCCGTTGATTAAATGATTATTAATTTTAAATTAAAAATATTATTACTTTAAGTATTTATTTATTTATTTTGTAATTATATTATTAATATATCATGATTTTCTTAATTATATATATAAAATAATTTAAATTTTATTTTTATAAGGATTTATATCTTTTTTTTTAAAATTTTACTTGTGGAGTTTAAAAGTTTAAGTGGATATTAATAGGATAATAATTCTATAAATAAATAAAATCATTTTTAAATAAATCAAAATATAAACTTAAATTGACTCAGAAGTAGTTGTACGGATAAAATCATTTAAATACATAATTCAAAATAAATTTTAAAATAATTATTTAAATAATTTTTTTTTTTATTTTAAACATTTTATCGTGTAGTAATCTTAAATCAATCCATAAGTCAACACTCAAGCTAATCACTTTAAAAATATTAATTAACAATAAAAAATAAGTTTTATATAAATTTATAATAAATATATAACATTTTAGAAAAAAAAAAAACCACGAATATACAAAATTCTCTTTTAAAACATTTTTCTTTCTTAATTATGTCCCCGATCTCTGCACTCTTCAAATTTTAGTAATTCAATCTCTTTATTTGACTAACTAAAAATTAAAATTCAATTGGTCTATGGCATTTAATATTCAAATATTTTATTTAAAAAGTTAAAAAAATATAAGGGTTAAGAGACAATTACAACTTCCCACCCAAATTAAAAAAATGGGTAAACGTGTCATGAGATAAAACCCAATCTTCTACAGTACTTATTATGTAAGGTTTTTTTTATTATATATAGTTTGTACATTTGCTATTTAATCTAAATATATACCTTCTTTTTTATGTTTAAATTGATTTTTTTTCAAGAATACTGCTTAAACAAAATTGAAATATTTCATTTTACCCAAATCACAATACTGATTAATAAAAACTTGACACACATGGGATGCTTCATACTTTTTAAATAAAATAAGAAAAATTGATAATTTAGGTATTGTTTTTAATAAATAAATAAATAAACTTTAAATACTTGAGAGTAGAAAAATGAGTATAGTTTGTGGACCAATTTTCTATAAAAGTATTATCTATTCTATTTATTGAATATATTTAATTGAGTTGTTCTCACCGATCAATTGAATTCCAACTTAATTGAAAAATAATTAAAATATTTTATAATTTTTATTTACAAAAGAAGAAATTTTGAGATTTTTTTGGTGAAAAAAACTTAAAGGACGAATCTAAATAGGACCAATTTATTAATACAGCAATTTAAATTTAATTAAATTCGCATTAGCTGCTGACATTGTTTTTTTAAGTGATTACATAATCTTATCATTATCTTTACTCAACTCAAAATTGAAATTAGTGGAACATATATATATATATATTAATTTGCATTGAAGTTTTACGTCCTTCGTTGAATCGAAATTGAAATTTGATGCATAATTACATGAAATTGTTATTAAATTAATGATGGAGAGTGCAAGACTAGAATTGCTAACAGATGATGACAAATATTTTTCCTGAATGTTGAACAGTTAAAATTCATCACTGTCATTTTTTGGTCTGGAGATTCAGTTTTAGGTTGATGGCGAGTTACTTACATAGCATATATATATATATATAAATCAGTGCAGAAGTGAGGAGGAAAGACCGGTCTTATTCCATGTTTTCGTCAGTGGTAATGCGGATTCTGAAACCCACTGTTAGAGAGGATAGTTGAAACCCCAAAGGCTCACGAGAAATCAAAACCATGACATTGGGTCTTACCTAGATTCTTTTCTAGGATTCTTTTTTTTTTTAATGTAAAAATTAAAGCATCTAAAGTTGCCATTGTTCTAATTACTTAAAACATGAAACTGTTTTAGATTTTTCTTTTTGTCTTGAATTATCCACTTTTTGATGAAATGTTTTGGAAGCAATCATAAATATTATGCCTGCTTAGACTATAAAAACACAGCTCAGTTGTTAAGTAACCTAACTGCTATCCAAAATGCCTATTCCCTACCATCAACATCAACATCATCATGCCCAATGACTGGTTGGGTGGTAATGCTTAATAAGTAGCAATTTGAAGAAAGCAAGTGGTTAGGAAATGTCTTTTTGCAGGATGATGCAGCTTGAGCTTATCAAACGGAAAGGATATGTTTATATCACCTTCAATTTTGCTTAGTTTCATTCTGTTAATCTTAAAATACAACAAATTGTTAGAACATTGCGTCCAGACATGGGCACCATGATCTGCCTGCTGCCCCAAGTTGAATAGGTTTTGAAAAAGGGCTTCAAAATTGGTCCAAACTTGGTTTAAAGGAGCATGGAATGGGGCTTATGGCAATGTTGATTGATGCATATAGTAAGACAAAAGTTTTTTGAATGATAGCATAGGGTGCTTGGGAAAGTGCTTAGCTTAGAATGGCAAATATGCTTCATTGGAAGTAGCAGAGAGATGGGTCATTTTGTCTCCTCTTTCCCCAAAGATTTTGTAGGTTTCCAGGAGTGGATTAAGTGACCACTTTAGAGTCCTTTTCATGCATCTCAAATTTAGGGTCCTAATCCCAAATTTTGCATTTGGTGCTCAATTTGGATCTCTGGACAGTACAGTGTTTGAGCTCATTTGATCAAATGTTTATTATTCTATTGGAACTTTCAAGCATATATTTTTACCAGGACAAGATACCTTACTGTTTCTACAGAAAAGCTAAGTTAAGCATAGGCATTTGTTTATTTGGGTGTGTGCTGTCTCTTAAATGAAAGCAACAAAATAACTGCTTTGTAAGCTCCAAACAAGGAGAAGCTTTTACTAGATTGATGAATCCATTGGCACCCAAACTCTTTTGGCTTTTAAATTTTTTTTTTATTGTGCTACCATCAAAAGATTCATAAACAAAATGATTACACCCCATTAGTGACTAATACTTCATTTTGTTAAAGGTGCACATTATGAAAATCTTTTTAAAAACATTTTTAAAAGAAAGTTTAAGCTAATCCATCAATGTACCTAAAGCCAACCAAACAAACCAAAAATCAAGTGGTGCATGTCACACATACACAAAAACCCAAAAAAACCCCACGGCATATTAAAAAATTCTAAATAGGATTTTGCTTCTTTTTTTTTTTTCAAATGGGGGGGGGGGGTTTATATATTTTTTCTAAAGATAGTGACATCACAACTACAAGCTAGGATACATTCTTCTGGCTTTATTATTGTATGTATGTATATGTAAGTGATCTCCCATGAATCTGCAAATGCAAGCAAAGGCTTTGCTTTTTTTACTTTGGTTTTTCCTGCACCTCACCCTGTCTATTTCAACTTACTATTCTTTTTCTATGTTCTTTTGTTTTGGTTTACTTCTAATTAATTAACTTTCCAATTATGTTATTACAAGTATTATTTGGTTACCTGTATTAGCTGCTTGACTTTGTCCTTCCACTTTTTTTTTGGGCGGAGGGGGGGGGGGGGTTCATTGTCCTTCCATCTCTTTAGGCTTTTTCTTCCCCACTTATATTAATTAATTTGGTATGTTAGTCATCAACTATTAATTTCTTTTAATTATCTTGTAACTGTTGGATGTTGCTTTTACTTGAGTTTGTCCATCCACTTCTTTCTTTTTCTCTTTCCCCTTATTTTCCACTGTAATATCATCATTGTCAAATTTAGCTTTACTCAACTTTCTATGTTTCTCTTTTACCTATAAGATCATCACATTTTTTCAGAGAGCTTCAATAATCATCAAAGGTTTAAGCTTTTTCAATAATTTGGTTCTGTATTTAGCTTCTCACACCCTCAATTTTGTCTTTTTTCTTCAAATATTCCTTCCTCTCCCTTCTTTGCGTTTGCATCAAATTTTGGAACTTGGGGGAGGGGGTTTCTTTCTTATGAACTTGTTTTGGCTGAGATTCCTGAAATGGGTTTTTATTTTTGTTGATGAATAATAGATTGAATCTTTATGTTTGGTGTTTTCAAGGTCTCCATGGAGAGTGATAATGGTGATGGCAAGTCCAAAATGGACTATGAAGTTATAGAACAGATTGGAAGAGGAGCTTTCGGAGCTGCTTATCTTGTTCTTCATAAACTTGAGAAAAAGAAGTAAGTATGTTCTCCTTATTCTCTTCCCTCTCCATAAACTCTGATATAATCAAAAGCTATAAATTTCATGCGATTGTTAATGTTTTGTTATATTAGTAATGAATTTCTGTGATTGGTTAAGCAACAAAGACTCTATTCTCAACATGTGGCCTTGAATTCATTACTGTGGTAGCTGTCGGCACGGTTCTTCGTCCTTTAGCAATTATTGACTTTAGCCTATAACTTTGTATGATTTTCTTTAATTTTTTCATATTATGTTAGGTATGTGTTGAAGAAGATTCGCCTGGCCAAACAAACAGAGAAGTTCAAACGTACAGCTCACCAAGAGGTCACTTTCCTATAACCAAAATTCCATTTCCTGGTGCTTGCTTTAATAAATTTACTTTTGAATTGTGACTTGTGAAAATTGCATAGTCAATTAGGATGTCTATGTTTTCTTCAATAATCAAACCTTTTATTTATGATGGCTGCTAGGTTTCACATCTTTTTCTACCCCAGGGCTGCTTTTGCCTTTTTTGCCATTTTCCATCCTTCATTGCCTATCTGGAAGCTGTGATTTTTATTTATTTTTACTACAGGCTATTCTTTTTTTTTACTAAAACTATATAGATATATTTTGCATATTCTAGTGTTAGATGTAATATTTTTGGCATTTCTGGTAACAAATAATGCTCGCATACATCGCCAGACCTGCTTACATCACACTTGAAAACTGAATACTTGGAAACAGTTTGAAAGGATGTACATTATGCTATTTATGTTACCTGGACTACTTATTTTTCCTAAAGTACTAATTTTCGATCGACAGATATTTTGTTGAGTATGAGGTATGATTCTCCAAATAGATGAAAAAGCTATTAAAAAAATGAGTATACCCGTGTTGGGCACATAGCCTTATCCAACATTCACCACGAGTTCAGATAACATAGTCTGCTATGATCATCCATTTGTGCCATTTCATTGAGTATCTTCTACGGTAATATCATATATATAAAATTGATGGCAAATAAGATATAAAAGTTGTCTAGATAGCTTTTTCTTTGATACCTACCAAGTCTTCATATCTCAAACCAAGAATACATGATAATTCATCTATAGTCAATGCATGTTTGAGAATGTGTCTCATTTGTGCTTTTGCTGTATTGCAGATGGAATTGATTGCAAAACTAAATAATCCGTATATTGTTGAGTACAAAGATGCTTGGGTTGATAAGGTGAAAGGGTTTTACCACTATTTTGGATTTACATTCGAGCTGCTGTGCAATATTATGAATTTAGGTTGTTAAGACCATGACTGACTCTTCAGTAATTTGTTACTTCATGCTTTGAAGGGAAACAGCATTTGCATTGTAACCAGCTACTGTGAAGGAGGGGACATGTAAGTTACCACAAAAAGAGTTGTTGATCTTTTTATTCTGATTACAATGAAATACTCAAGTTCTTTAATTGTCTTAAGCACATTCTGGGGAATTTTTACACTTGTAGATTGTTTTAGTAAAGTTCTGATATGAGTAGAAAACCTTCCATAATTTCACGTAGCTAAAGTTAATTTATAGGATTTTATGGTCAGATTATATATGAAAGTAACATAATTTATCTTACCTGATTGGTTAGAAGTTATAAAGAAAAACAACATATTCTTATCATCCACATTTTTATAATTTCAATGCAAACAGTCGATGATGAAAAGAATAAATTTCTCACCAATAAAGTTAATGAGTGGGACTCTATGGTGAGCTATATTGTATGCATTACTAGTCATTAGCTTGAATTGGATTACAATGTAACTAAATAGTGATTTCTCGATAAAAGAAGATAGTAGATGCTTTCTGATTCTTAGGATACATTAATGAGTAATTGGGGCACTTACAATTTTTGTTGGTATTAGGGCTGAGCTTATTAAGAAGGCCCGAGGTATGCACTTCCCTGAGGAGGTAATGCAATATTTTCGCAATTGAACTACTTATATGCACATGCTAGAGATGATATTTATCCTCTTGTTGTTCTCTTTTGGCTCCCTAGAAAATCTGCAAATGGATGACTCAATTACTGTTAGCCGTGGACTACCTACACTCGAACCGCGTTCTTCATAGGGATCTGAAAGTACTGCTTCTATCTTTGTCACTTTTGTGGAGAAAAGCTCTTAAATGAGGATGCTATGTTCTAACTTGTACCTTGATCTCAGTGTTCAAATATATTCCTTACAAAGGACAATGACATCCGGCTTGGTATGAAGGGAAAAGGATTATTGTAAAAGAACCCCTGTTCTTTGTCAGGTTTGTCTCCCTTTTTGATGTCGTCTAAGATATGTATGTCTTATATGGACTGTACAGGTGACTTTGGACTTGCGAAATTACTTAACACGGAAGACCTAGCTTCCTCGGTATGTTGTTGGTCTTATCTTTTATTTTGTTAAGAAAAAAACTTGGACTGTCTTAGAATTCCTTCAATGCAACAGGCTTTTCTCTGCAAGTTCTTCTAATGTATCTTTGGTTGGAATAAAAACATTTTCTTGTTAATTACTTCTGGTTATGGAATTTGTCAAAACCAGTTTTTAAGGGATTCACTTGAATTCTTTTCTACACTTTGCATATTCTCAATAGGTTGTTGGCACACCCAACTATATGTGTCCAGAGCTGCTGGCAGATATACCTTATGGATATAAATCTGATATATGGTCACTTGGTAAGAAGTTCAAAGCATAATTCTGAGATGCAATATACGCTATCCTTTTAACTAGTATTTACATAAACTTATTATTCCAGGTTGCTGTATGTTTGAGATTGCTGCACATCACCCAGCATTTCGAGCTCCTGTGAGTTTTTTTTAACATGAGCAATTTGACATTGCCTTAGTATTGTTTAACTACTATCAAGTTATCCTTAATCTTCTTTGCCATAAATTCTATCTTGAACTAAAGTCATAAACTCTACAGGATATGGCCGGACTCATTAACAAGATCAACAGATCCTCCATTTCTCCTCTCCCAATTTTGTATTCTTCCTCAGTGTAAGCAACTTTTTCCAACTCATTATAAATATCATCTGTTTGTTGGTGACCAGTCTAATCCACTTAATTGTTCTCGTATGTATTTACTTAATATCGACAATGTTATTTCATTTCTTTTTATGAACTCTTAAATGACTACATGTTTCAGGAAACAAATAATCAAGAGTATGCTAAGGAAGAACCCGGAACACAGACCAAATGTGAGTGCAATTCATCCTGTCTTTAGCTTTCTAATTTTAATCGCTAATATTGATACTGATCCAAGCATTGTGATATTTTAGGCTGCTGAACTCTTGAGGCACCCCCACTTGCAGCCGCATCTCCTTCGCTGCAGAAACCTATCTTCTGTCTATCTTCCTATCAAGCCCACAAACAGTCCAAAGGAGAAGACACCTAAAAAATCATTGTCCAGAAAACATGGCATTGGAAAAGATAGGGAGGTTAAAGATGTGGGGGTATCAAATGGACAAGAAAATACACATACATTTCGGAGAATGGCTGATGTGCTCTTAAGCAGTTCTAGTTGTGAGCAGCCAGCATCCACAGCTAGTATGGAAGACAACCTTGTCACTAAGAGGGTAGATCCTACTAGCTGTGCTGTTGAAATGTTGAACTCTATTAGTGATTCCAAAGAAATGTCCACTGATTCTGAAGTAAGTGTTAGCAATGTCGACAAACAGGCTGAGTTTAACAGCATTCCTCAAAAGGATGCTCATGTGGTGTCAACTTCAGAGATGGCATTTGATTCTCATCGTGATGACCAAGAAGAGCCCACTTCTGAGCCCACTCGAAAACTACCAGAAGCTGATATGATGACTGTAAGTAAAAAAGATGCGGAGACACTTTGTGACATGCAGGTTCTTGAAGCAGCAAAAGATGTTCTGGATCTGCCGGTTCTTGGCAGATCAGAGGATTCCAGTAAATTGACAATTTCCAGCATAAGCTATGATGATAAAAATGGGTTCCTGGATGATGGAAGTTCATCAACTGTTTATGAGACTGATGTGGAGCAAAGATGCTCTTCAAATAAAACCAGTAGTCCTAATGCAAAAACAGAAGGAGCTGACATGAGTTACTTGTCATCGGAAAGCAATGCTGCACCTCCGTGTAAAGATGAAGTAGGAGCAACATCAGAGACGAACACTTGCTCCATTCTAACAGAGAAAGATGGTGGCCGACCAGTTCAGTTGACAGCAAGTGATGTGTCACTGCTGAGTAGACTAACAGCGTTGAGTAGTGATGAAATTAAGAGTGCGTGGGAGAATCCAAGTCAGAAGAGAGCCGATGCATTGGAATCTCTGCTTGAGCTATGTGCCCGGCTTCTTAAGCAAGACAAAATAGATGAGCTTGCTGGTATTCTACGACCGTTTGGGGATGAAGTTGCCTCATCTAGAGAAACAGCAATTTGGTTAACAAAGAGCCTCATGTCTGCCCAAAAACTCAACGGAGGAACCTGATTCAAATGATGCAAGTGGCCTTAATTTATTCATTAATGTGTTTTTTTTTTTTTCATTTTTGGTTACAAAATGTGTTGATATGAAGTGTTTATTTTGAGTGATATGCTTTGCTTGAACAGAAGAAGCTCTGGAAACAGAACATATATTGCAGCTTGTTAGACTAACGGGTGGTTTTGATGGAAATAATGAAAGACGTATTTCTTAATAATTGTCAGTGTTCCATGTCGACTATTTTTTTTTTTTGGTTACGTTTAAAGCTGCCTGTCAAATTTCCTTGATTGATATGAACAAAGGAAGACCCAGTAGGAGTGTAGCAGCTCATGAAAATTGGAAAGCTCAAAGGTCCCATAAAAGATGCAAATTTCACAGCTCAAGAGTACATATGGTAATTGGTCACATAGGAGTTCTAATGAAATACAACCAAAGGATGATCACAATAAGACTTCTCCATGGCCAGCTATTTAGTTGTAATTTAGGAATGAAGTATTTTTATTGTATTGTATACATTATTTCTTAATTCTTATGGGTAAGAATGTATTACTTTGGATGCTTCAAGTTTTCTATTGTTTAGCAATGGTTATAATTAGATTTTTATTAGATAAATATTAAGAGCATATTTTTAATTTAGATGTAAATTGTCTATAAATATGTATCTTTGCCTCCCACTTCAATCACTTCAATGAAAAGTGTTGAGGCAAAATGTGGAGAATGAAGTTGAGTAGCACTCGGTAATGTTCATTGTAGATTGTCACTGAGGCAATTTATTAGTTGTCTTATTTGGTTTGACAATTTAATGAAGAAAATCTTTAGACATGTTAATTTGTTGTTATATTGAATATGCTATGGTCTATCTATAGAAACCAATCATTGACTTTTGAAGATTAGATTGGATTCAAGTATAGTGTTGCTGATTTTGGAAAACATTTCTTTGATTGATTGTGCTTTAAATGTTTATGATGTAATAACTATTTGTAGGGAGTTACTTTGTATTCACCTAAAATCTATGTTAAAAAGTCAAAATAGATATATGATTTGAGGTTTGTCTAGGTTTTGTATGAGAGTTCATTAAGAGCATTTTAATTCGTTCATTGAAGAATTGTTTTTGTGAAAAAGTGCAAAGCTGAATTGCAAACATTGTTGAGTGTTTATTGCTCAAGTTCTCAGGGGAAGGATTTGGAGGTGAGTGTTCTAGTCTTTAGCTACAAATGTGAGATCTTTGTACTTAGGAAATGATCGAGTGTGAATCACTTGTTGTATTTGTAAACAAAGGTGGTGAAATTACTCACTGAGTTAGGCTCCGCAAACATAGGGAAACGAATTACATAAACAAATCATTGGTGTTATTTAGTTTTGTTTGCATAGTTTTTCACAATGTCAAGTCGTAGTTGCCGTTGCAATCTAACACTTCCCTTATTGTTTTCATATTAAGCAAACAAAAAACTTCTCTTCTTATTTGCCATTGTGCAATTTCGTGAGAATTTGGAGTGATTCCATTATTGTTGTTTTGGGGTTTTGTTTATTTTTTTCGTTTTTTTCCAGACATTTTTCGTGGTTATTCTACTAAGCGTTTTGTAGTGAGATTTTGCTTGATCATTAACTTTTTTTTAATACAAGTTATCTAAGAGTTTTACTGAACTATTTCATCCTTAAACAATGGATAGTTTGAAAAGTTATTTAGGTAAATCCTTGTTAACTCTGTTGTTAGCTTTAATTTTCAAATGTTTTTATATAAAAAAATAATTATTAAAATCCCCTTGATCAAATTTGCAAAAATTAATTTGACCACGCTTGAATTATTTTTAAGTGTCACAAAACTCAAAAACATGACTCTAAATGCCTTAGACAAATTACAAAAGTTTTTGAGTACTCACAAGACCTTTAAAGAGCGTTTCCAAGCTTATTCAAATAATTTTCATGCTAAGTCTCGATACCTAGGACTGTAAGTCTCGAGAGTTGCAAGACAATAGCTAAACTTCTATTTAAATGAGCTTGGTCTTGAGACCTGGCATCCAAGTCTTGAGATCGAAAAGTTAGTAGCCAAAGTTTCATTCAGGGGAGTAAGGTATCAAGACTTGTTCATTAAGTCTCAAGACATGTTCTAGATGTCTCAATACTAGCCTCCAAGTATCGATATTACCTTTAACGTGCAAAATAAATGCTCCCAAGTACCCCCAAATGGTGACAAGAAGCAAGCTTACAAATTTTATTGAGAAAAAATACAAACCTTTTCATTGTCATACTCATTTTATTGTATAAACGCTTGTTGTAATGCCCTCAACCCGACCCGAATCGTTGGGTCCAGATTTCAGGTATTACCACTCACAATACTTAATAATTTAACAAAATATATTACAATTTCTCATTTCTTTAAATATCTTATTTATTAATTTAAGTGAAAATCTTAACATCTAAAAACAAATGAAGTATTTAAAATAATTCATTACATCATTCTTGATACAGATAATTACAATATAAAAGTTTATTTTAAATTAGACACATAGGGCGTAAGCTTAACTACGCCGATTTCCACTAAATTCGTAATACTCCACTTCGTCGCCACCTTGGTGTACTCCTGGCATCGTTCCTCCTAGTGTTACGGGGCTAGATCTTTCGTCTTGTGATCTATGCGGCCCTAGGCGAACTGTTCATCCAAACTCGCCTAAGTTAGCCTTTACTGAAATGAGGATTCCTTTAGAAGTCCTCCAAGGCACTAATTTGTATAGCGGAAGCGATTTATGCCAAAATAAGCAACAAAAGAACAACAAGAAGAACATACACAAGATGTTTGAGTAAATGCTCTCAATGTTCTCTTATTCACAAAGAATAATAAAACAATAAATGGAGTGAGTACAAATGAGGGGAGGCTCTCTATTTATAATTGAGCTCCCCCAAAACTGACGGTCAAGATACATTTACATCGACGGACAGGATTAACTATATCCATTGATTTTAGGTATTTACAAGATATGCTTTATCAAACCTAATCTAATCTTTACAAGATATGATTCTATCAATATTTTAAGATTATTTACCAAAATAGCTTAAGTTGCCAAATCTTCGTTATCGGGTCAACTAGGCTTCAATCTGACAGGCTTCTCTAACAGCTTTCCGAATTGGGCCAGTTCTTGTAGGGCAAATAATCCTTGTCTACACAATAGACCTCAATTAGATAGATTTGGTGCGATGGTCACGGGCTTTAAACTGCTGCCCGTGACATTCTCCCCTACCCATTCTCGCAACGTTCTCGTTGCGACTTCCGAATGACACTGACTTGATTTGCCTCGGTTTTGTCTCGATGCCTTAGGTTTTCCCTTTTTTCAGGACTTTTGCCTCAGCTTACGTCGCTTCTTAACTCGAACTGTCCTACTTGTTGCATTTACTCTGGTCAACTGTCCAACTTGCATCACTTCTTTTTCCTTGAAGTCTGATGCACCACCCACCTCTCCCATAGGTGGAAGCCTTGTCGACGACTCGGCCAACTCTGACGCTTCACTCGAATTGAGCCTCATTGGTCCCAGCTTCACTATTTTCATCGTAACTTTTTCCCCTAAGTTTGATGACTCACCTTTTCCTTTGACTACGACTTACTTTGGACAGTTTCACAACTCATACGGACCATGACACAAGAAGCACTTTACTCACATCTTTTTGCTTCTCTTTCCCCTATTGGCTTCAACTTTTCCCTTGCTCGAACCAAGCTTCTTAGGCTCATTGTCTGGTCCGTCGTCCCCTTCGATGACAGACTTTTTCGGACACTTCCACAACCTATTTGGACCATGACATAAGAAGTTCTCCATTGGCTTCTTTTCACTTTCGGCCTCTTTGGCTTCGACATCCCTTGCGCTTGGACCAAGTACCAAGGCCTTACCTATCGCCTTCTCCTTAAGCACGAATTTCTTTAGACATTTCTTCAACATGTGTAGATCGTCGCAGAGAAAGCATTTCACCTTGTCCCTTTTCCTGTTGGGTTTCTTCTTCTCAACTCGTGGTTTCTCATTACCATCGTTGTCGCTGTTTCCATTGTCGTTAACAACATATTCCTTGTGATCCTTTTCACATACGCCATGTTCTTCGGACTTGGAAGACCCAAGCTTGTCTTTCGCTAGACCAAACTTGACCACGGACTCTGCTACCGTCATGGCTTCCGACAGTTTTTGGACATTTCTTTGTTCCACCTTTTGTCTGACTCACAGCTTCAATCCATTCTAAAAAACAGGTAATGCTTCTTTCTCGGTCACCTTTGAAACTTCAAGCATGAGTTCCTTGAACTCTCGAACATACTCCCCCACTCTGCCCTGTTGCGTTATCCCTTGCAACTTTTCCCAAGCTTTTTCCTCAGTAAATTCTGGGTAAAACTATCTATTCAACTTACATAGGAACTTTTACCACGTCCTAATCTCACCTTACCTTTTATCTGTGGTTCTGCCTCACCACCATAAAAGCGCAATATCAGTAAGAAACATTGAAATAGTGTTTACCTTAACCGCATCATCCACGATGCCTTTGACACGGAAGTAGTTTTCCATCCTCTACAAGAAATTATCCACATCGTATACAAATTTTGTCCCCACAAACTCTTTCCGTTTCGGGACATCCTCGTAACTAAGTGCTGCACTTGACATTCCTTCCCTCACGACTGCCCAACACAAGGCCAGCTTTACCTCGAGCTCCTCTATTCTTGTACTCAAATCCATCGTTGTGGCTATTATTTCCTCCTTCAAAGCCATCACTATGGCCTCGAAAGCATCGCTCCTCTCCAACAGCTTATCCTTGTGTGAATTAAACATCTCGTTTACCTTATCCATGGTGGAATCAAGAGGCATATTTACATAGTCTCTGGACTGCTCCTTCCAATTGTCTATGCAATTCTTGACCCCAACGAATGACTCCTTTACATCCTCCATGAATCCCTCGAGTTTACCCACATGATCCTCTATTGCCGACAGCGTCTCCCTCAAAGACTTTCTGGTCCACATTTGTTTAAACTCTTCTTTCGACATCCTAACAGTGTCTTTGAACTAATAATTCGGATACTACTTGTCACGAGACTAGATCTTTCGTCTCACGATTCATGTGGCCCTAAGCGATCCGTTCGTCCAAACTTGCCTAAGTCAGCCTTTACTCAAGTGATGATTCCTTTAGAAGTCCTCCAAGGCACCAATTTGCATAGCGGAAGCGATTTATGCTAAAATAAGCAACAAAAGAACAACAAAAAGAACGTACACAAGATGTTTGAGTAAATGCTCTTAATATTATTTTATTCACAAAGAATAATGAAACAATAAATGGAGTGAGTACAAATGAGGAAGAGGCTCTCTATTTATAGTTAAGCTCCTCCAAAATCGACAGTCAAGATACATTTACATCGATGGATGAGATTAACTATATCCCTTAATTTTAGGGATTTGCAAGATATGTCTTATCAAAGTTAATATAATCTTTACAATATATGACTTTATCAATCTTTTAAGATTAGTTAACAAAATAGCCGAAGTTGCCAAATCTTCATTATCGGGCCAACCAGGTTTCAATCTGACAGGCTTCTCCAACAACTTACCAAATTGGGCCATATACATAATATACCTTTATCGAATGCATTTGGTGCGATGGTCACAGGTTTTAAACTACAACCCGTGATACTAGTGCAACCTTAACCCAAATACCTGAAAACAAATAACAAACCTTATAAGTATGAGAGTACTTAGTGATCTTTATTTCATTGAACATTGGCGGATATTTTACATTATTTGATTAACATGTATGTGCCAACCAACCTTATGAACCACTTATATTGGGTAGATAACACTACAGTTTTGATACACACATACACGCCATATCATACTCTTAATATACCAATTCTTTCTTATCTGACTAATTGAAGATTCTTTCAGATATTTCTAAATTCTCTTTGTCACATATGTACTTCTCAGTAGAACATACTTTTAGAATCCGTTTCACACAGACCATATATATCCTAATACTTGCACTTATCTCAAAACAATTATTCACAAACATTATCACGGATAGATACATTCACATTTGGCGAATACTTATAAAGATACGAGTACCATCAAACTATTAAACAAACCATACATAGATTCGATACCACACAGCTTATACTGATAATGTGCTACGTAAAAAATTATTATCCGTAAGGTAGAAGCTTAGATGTCGCAGTTAAGGAATTTAATAAATTGACTAATAAGTTCAAAGTTGTTTTTGAACCTAAAGTGAATGTGGTTTATACTTCAATTAGTGACATTAATAATTTTGAGCATAATGATATTTTGTCACATCCCAAAAATCGGGTTAGTTAGACCAAGAGTGGTCACGTCCTGTTTTTGAGTTAAGATTGTGAAAATTTTGACAAGTAATTTGATTTAGTGTAGTGGTTAAGTGTTCTGATTGAGTGTAAGAGGTATTGTGTTCGAATCTATTCCCTTGAATTTTTGTTATTTTTGCTAACCCTTATATTTGAACATCTGATTTATAAATTATTTTTTCCTAATTTGTTAGTAAGAATGAGCTTGTTGGTTCGGTGGTAAGGTCTTAGCTTGGTATTGTGTTTGAATCATGTGTGTGCAAAGTGAAGTTTATTTTGTTTCTTTGTTACTTTTTCTTCTGTTGCAAGTGATAACTTTAGTTCTTTACTATTCCTTTTTCCTATTTTATTTAAGTGATTTCATATTCTTTTGTTAATAGTGTCATTGTTGCTCTTTTCTGTTTCAAGAAAGGTATGTGAGTACTTATTGTTTTGGTTTTTGATAGAAGAATAACGTGAAGGGTGCAACAATTCTCTAATGGTTTAATTATGATTTAGAGCTCGTGGTGGTGTAAGGGTAAGTAATTATTAGCTATGGTAGGGGTTGGTTTTTAGTAATTAGGTTCGTTTGATGATAATTATGTCATATTAGTGAGTCAGATTTGGTAAAACCGTGCTAATTAGTCTATTCTGAACGACGATTCTAGGTTTTAGAATTGCGAGTGTTGAATCAGCATAAAAAACTGATCAGGTGTGTGACTCTAATTCGTAAAAACAACGAATGGCAGAAAGCCAAAAAACTCACTGTTGACGTCACACGACCGTGTGACAGACCGTGTGTGTTACACAGGCTAGGTCAATTGGGTTGTGTGGACCACAAGACCCATTTCTGGAAATTTTCACCTCGACCATTTGACTCTGAAATTTGTAATTAGACCTTCTGTGGGGCCCGTTTGGCTTAAATAAGACTTGAAATGTGACATCTGTTGATATGTGTTTGTATGTGATACATATAAGGTATGTGAAAAATATATGTACGATTTGTGTTCTGATAACTCCAAAAGCATGATTACGTATGAAAAGTATGCATGACATTTGTTTATAGAATACATGTGTTAGTTTATTTATGCATGTGCATCGAGATGGGTTTGATATGTGATGGAGGAAGTGTGTTCTGGCAGTTTTACTGCAATTTTGGCAGTTAAACCGCAATATTTGTCTGGTAGCTCAGCTACACCTTTATGAGTGGCATACCACCACGACTTGGTGCAATTGGATGGATGGGCTCATATAGTCCTAATTGGTGTGATTGGTTGGACGGAGTTGGTGTGTAGCGGATGGAGGTAAGATCTGCGTCTGCATTTGTATCTAAATCTGTGTCTGCATTTGTATCTGAATTTGAACATATATTTGTATTTGACTATGAAAATACATCTGATTTTGTATATGAGAATATGTTTGAGTATGTATCTGAAAATGTATTTGTTTATTTATGTATATCAGATTTGTTGCTTGGGATGTGTTACACACTGAGCTTGTAAGCTTAATCTTTGTTTGTTTTTTCCTTTTAGGTAATCAACATGTTTACGACCGGACTGCGTGCTAGAGCTCAGATTGGCTTCTCACTTAAGATGGTTTGAATTATCATTAATTAAATTTTTTTGACTTTTGATTTTTGGACTAAGTTTTCAGATTTAATTTTGGTTTTGGGTTTTGTTCATTGGCTTAAGTTTTTTGCATGTTTCCTATTAAGTGGAAGGAATGTATAGTTTTGTAAAATTAAACAAAGTATGGATTTTCTGCTGCAAATTTGAAATCAGTTTTATGTAAGATAACAATGGAAGTTTTAGAATATGCATAGATAGTAAACATACATTTTCTCAAATCTAATTCACAGTTTTCGACTTTTGCTACTCCGGAATTTTCGTTGCAAGAAATTAAGTAATCATTTAAGTGTTTTTTCTTTAAATAAATAAATAGTTTATAGCAAATGTTTGCCTTAGAATGGAAATGATTTGTCAAAATTAATACTTTCAAAACACACTATTTTGAATTCAAATTCCGGGTTTAAAATAAGTGTTTCTGGACTTAAGTTTTTCTAAACATTTGTGAGAATTTTGCCAAATTTCATACTTTCGAAACGCCTACTGAGTTTGATTAAAAATTTTTTTTAAAACAATTTAATGTAATTCCTCAAAATCTAGTCATAACGTTTAAGTTGGGTTTAGGGTGTTACATACTTACTAACAATAAGAATGCATTTCATAAGATATAGACAATGAAACCTATACTCTCATACTTATAACCCTAGGTGGAGGAATAACCCAAACCTTAGTTAAGGAGGGATTCAAAGTTATAATTTTAGTCAATCACTTTATAACTTTTCAAATAATAAATTAATACAATGACAAAGTTATAATTTGAGCCTTTTAAAAATTTATAATTAAATTTATTCCAAAATAAATTTTAAGCTTCGTCCCTCAACATACAAAACTCTTTACTATATGAAGTTCAAATAGAAGAAATGAAGAGAAAATGATTTTTGCTTCTAAAATTTTTGTGTTTTCCATTAAAATGTAAAATTAATTTTAAAATAATAAATTAAAATTTAGAAAAGGGTTTTTTTAATATAATAAAAAATAAAGGATTTTAACAGTAACTTAATCCCTTGAGGAAATAGTTATAAAAGTTTTCATTGAAGAAGTCAAAGAAGTAATGCAAGGGGACATATTAACCTCTCTTGAATTAGTTAATAAATCAAAATCCACAACTAGGTAGCTTAAGCATAGCTACGGGTTGGTACTTCTCTAAAATGGAAAATGTTGATTTAGTTTTTTTCTTAAATTTTTTTAAAAATTTAAATTATTAAAGATAAAATTTATTTTAATCTTTCTAAAAATGATAAAATTTTAATTTAATTATTTAAAAATTATAAAAATATAGGCTATTTAAATAATAAAATTATATTTTTACTATTGTAAAAATTAAAATTTAATTCCAACTCTCAAAAAAAAAAAATTCTATCTTCACCCCTATTTAACCAGCTAGTAATGTTTTAGCTTACTTTTAAACAGGAACACAAATAATAATAATAATAATAATAATAATAATTTGACTAAATATACTTTATTATAATCTGTGTCACCGTAAATAGCTGTATTTTTTTAATTGTAAACATATGCTTATAAAATCTGTGAAAAAAATGAGTTGCTAATTTCATCATAATCTTAAAAGTATAAGAAAAGTAAAAAATAAAAATAAAAAATCGTTGACAATTAGTGGATGGCCATGTTTCCTTTGAATAGTAGCTCATCAAGCTTGGGCAAGAAAAATGAAGAATAAATACTACATGGTCCACAAAAACTTACAGCTTTTCTAACTTGGAAGCAAAGCGGAGGGAACTCAACGTCTAATCTTCCCAACCCATTAATTGCTCTTCAACAATGGCAGCTCACCTTCTTTTTTCTTGGGTACACATACAGACACACACACACACACACACACACAAACACACCTAATTTCATAATTATTAACCCAATTAAAGCAAAGACATCCCACCTTATTAATTATTTGCCAACAATTGTTAATCACTATTATCATTGGATGCGTGTGATTATTATGAATTGAAGGCACCATTATGAACACAACATGTTATATTGATGTGATCTAAAGGAAACTTAACTCACCTTTTCTCATTACTTTATTTAAGGATCTGTTTGTAGTATTTATTATTTGAGGTTTAATAATTATTTTTCACAAATTTTATCATTCTACAAGTACCGGATTTTTTTTAAATATTTTTAATTATTATATAGGTTAAATAAAAACATTATAAACTAATTTCATAGTATTATCATAAAGTAGTTTAATATTATAGAAATATAAATATTAGATAAATGCTTAAAGTTAAATTAAATATAGTTTTTTTTTCAAATTGAACACATGTAATTAAATGTTAATATAAAAATTTATAAATAAAATTATTAGAAAGAAAAAGAAATGGTATGCTTAAGTAATAGAAAAAGTAGAGGTGACTCTAAAAACCTAATTTTGTTCTTTCTTACAAATAATAGAGTCATTTATATAAAATTCAAAGGTGTAACAGTAAGACATTCAAACCTATAATTATCAATACATTTAAAATATTAAAATACTTTGATAACAAACATCAATTCCCCCATAACCCCTAAATTAATAAATTTACTTGTAACATTTATGTAATTAGAAACCACCAATTCTAATTTAAAAAAAAAATAAAACGTAAAGGAAAAAAAAATGTTTAGACGATGAAAACATTAGAATATGTATGTGTGTGTCCAAATATCAAAATAGGACTATAAACCATGAGAATTTTTCAAAGTTAAAACTCTAGTTATTCTAAGAAAAAATATATAAAAATAATATTTAAATTGATTCTAACCTCAAACTTTAATTACATGCATGTTATGGAGAGTAATTGAGACATTAATGATATTAAGTAGTGATTTAATATTAATTCAAAAGTAAAATATAACAATAAAAGGTCAATTTTCTTGATATTTATTTCATAATTCTTCCTAAAAGTTAGAAATAATATAGATAATGTTGTGAGTTAGAAATTAAGAAAAAATAAATAAATAAATAATGGTAAAACATTTACAAATATTTAACAACATTTAATTGGATATAATGGATAGAATAGAATAACAAAACATAAATTTCATCTAAGAAATTTATTAATTATCATTATTATAATATAATAATGTTAAATTTGTCCATCAAAGTTTAATATAAAATTAATATTGTAAACACTTAAATATTAATTGAATTCTAATTCTAAATAATTCAATAAATTTAACCTTTTTATTTATAAATTTTATCAATTTCATCCTTAAATTTCCTGACCAAAGCTTTTAACTTTTAAAATAGAATATCCATAAATTTGTAAAATTCAAAAAAAAAAGAGAAAAGAAAAGAAAAGAAGAAGATAGAATTTGTAAATAAGAAGGGTTAAATTTATTGAACTATTTAGAATTAAGATCAAATTGATAGAATATGTAAGTATTGAAGACTAAATAGAACTACACTTCTTCTATTTGACATTGATTAAAATAGAGTTTTTCATTATTTAAATAGATATAGTATTATATTATTCAGTTTTTAACATTAGTAAATTTCTCTTCTCCTACTCATAGTTTTTTCCCGAATAGTTTTCCATATAAAAATATGTGTGTTTTTATTACCATTATCAACGTCTATTATAACAATTATATCTATAAATTATTCAAAATATAAATTAAATGCTAAATTTTAAATAAAAATTGAAATTCAATCAAAACAAAAATAATGTAAATTTACCTTTAATAATTAAGTACGCATAATATAGTGATAAATTTACCCTTTAATCCTATGTTTAAGTCATTGAAATATTATTTACATGTGATTCTAAATTTGAAATCGACACAATGCAATTGATCTTTTAGATATAAAAGTGGAATTCGATTTAGCAAAACTTTATTTGATATTATTTTAATTTCCCATAAATATTGTCTTCAGAATCGATTAGATTTATTAGATTATACTGATCTGAAATAAAGAGTTGGACGGATGAATTATTTTTAACTATTTTTAAATTTTTTATTTAATAAAATAAAAAGAATATTAAATTAAAAATTACTAATCTAATTGATCCGACCAAAAGGAAAAAAGAAATCCAAAAACCTGAATTGTGGCCCACGTATCAAAGGGAAAGCTCAGCAAATTTTATCACCCCACGTCCTCGACAAATTTAGCTGGCTAACAGGGAATTCTTACCAGTAATAAAAGAAAAACATATACAAAAAAAAGAGTGCCCAAGGCACACACTACAATCCTGTATTCCTCTCCGTCAAGTCTAAAAAAGTTGAAGCAGGGAAGGGTCCAATATTAAAATGGATTAAGTTGAAGAGTCAAATGAAAGGTAATGTGGGTGTCCACAAACCGTAACCCAGAAGGCATGGAAATGGAAAATTGCTACTCTAACTAAGTTTTCACATCACAACTTTGAAAGCAAACCCAACTCACCTATAAATTCTAACATTGCACCATTCATACAACAAACAACCTTTCTATTCTCAATTTCCCCATCTCTCTCGTCTCTGGGTCTCGTAAGTTGGTGAATAGTGTTGTAATTAGTGCCAATGGCTCGGATTGGGACCTCTGCAGCTCACATTGTGTTGGCAATATTTGCTGTGGCCATGTTTGTTGTGTCCGGGACCATGGCACAGGATATTGCTCCATCTCCTGCAATGGCTACCGGAGCAGGCTCTGCTTTGCCGGTTTCCGCTGTCTTCTTATGCTCTTCCATGTTGGTCTCTTTAATTGCTCTCTTGGTGCATTGAATTCAAAGCTTTTCAGGACAATATGACATTGGCTACCCTTAATTTCATTCTCACTGGTGATGAGGGGAGTAGCCTCTAATCTTCTCCGAGATAATATTTGGGTGTTATCAATTTTCAATTTCTCTATTCCTAAAGTTTTAGATATCTCTATAAATGTCGTGTTACATTAGTGACATAAATTTGATTTTGTAATGTAATTGGTGTGATTTTCTTATATATCATAGATATATAAGGGTATTGATCCTATTTCTTTTGTATTCATATTATGCAGTTTGCTTTGCTTTGCTTTTTGTAATAATAATATTTTTTTTTGGGTGGTTGAATAAGTTGGTTGAGATTAAAGGTGGTAATATTGTTACGCCATTGTTTAAGTTTTTTTAAAAGTAATATTAGAATTACGAGCTATATATACATTTGACTAAATTATAATTAGAATTAAATAATATAAAACACAATTAAATTAATAACGGGAATATATGGAACTAATATAGCTATGGAGAGAGCATATATAAGGTGGGATTTGAGCAAAAATAAATTTAGAGATAATTCGCATACGATTTAAATAGGATAAGAATTGGTCACTTCAAAGGACTCTCTCATTTTTTGGGAGCATCTCTCGTCTCTCTCTCTCTCTGGAGAGGTTCTTTCTCATTTTTATTGGAGAATTGGTTTTGAGTAAAAAATGTGGTTTAGAGTCTTTTTTTTTTTATTTTTCTTTTGGATTTCTTGATTTGTTTAAGTTTTTAAGTCTTTTATAATAATAAAAGAGTCTGGTCTTTTGGTTTTGAGTCATAGGGCACCCTATAGGTGTCGATTGAGTCTTGATTGAGTTATTGTTGTTGTTTTTTTAGGGCTTGCTTTGGTGTTTCTTCTTTTGTATGATTTGATTGTGGGGATTTCCATTAACATGGGATAGAATACTGTCACTCTTTAATCTGGTTGATTTCTTTGTATTGAACAGGGGGTTTATTATGATGGAAAATAAGAGGGGCTTTGGTGAATTGAGATACAGTTGGAATCAGTTAAAGGGGATCTGAATAGGGCTACTAGATTTACACTGGTTGGGAAAATTCATGCGAATAAAACTCTTAATAGGAAAGGGTTAAAGGGGTTTTGCAGAGTATCTGGTCAAAGGCAGAACTAGAAGAGGTGTAGGAGCTTGAAAGTAATATGTAAGCTCTTTCATTTGCTAATCTTAATGTGATGGAGGCGATTTTGGAGAATGGCCCATGGATGGTGATGGGTTTTTGCTTGAACTTGAATAGGTGGGTAGTGGATCGAATGATCCATGAGTTGGACTTTACTAAGGTGAGTATCTAGATCCAAATATCTAATTTACCCTTATAAATGATGACAATTAGGAATGTTGAATTGATAGGTAGTAGTTTAGGTAAGCTGATGAAGGTGGATAATAAAGTTTGGGAGAGAAGATGGAGTAGAAGTTATCTGAGGGTTAGAATTGAGATTGATTTGAAAAAACCTTTAATCCCTAGATTTTGGGTAACAAGGGAAGGTAAGGACAATGTGTGGTTCGAGATAAAATATGATAAGATTGTGGATTTTTGTTTTGGATGTGGTAGGGTGGGTCACTTAGTAAGAACGTGTAGATTTGAGAAGGTGGGGTGGGGTGATGAAGGTTAAGTTAGGAGGTATGGTGGATGGATGAAATCTGTTGGGGATAGGGATAATATTGTGCTGGGGATAAATGAGGGGAGGGATGTGGGGTTGGGTAAGAATTATGGATAATGAAAGGGGAATGGAGGAGAAGGGTCTGAGCGAAATGTGCAAAGGGTAGGATACTTGAAGGAAGGGGTAAGAGTAAGGGAGAAAGGGAGATGGGTTCACGGTAGGTAAGTTTGGAGGAATTGTGGAAGATATAGGTGGGAGTGGGGAAAGTAAGAAAGGAGAGGGCAAAAAGTGTGTGAAAGAAGGGATAGTGGATGTTGGAGTTAAGGGATTTAATAGGGAAGATATTTCTTTGCATAAGGGAAAGAAGCGTCAAGTGGGGAGGAGATTGAGGGTGTTAAATCTTATTTGTGTCTTGAAGAAAGGTTTTTTGGTAAGATGGGGGAAAGGTAGTAAGAGCTGGATGGAGTCCTTATTTTGTTGAGCTTTCTTTTGATAAAGGTGAGAAATGTGAGAAGGAGAGTGTAGAAACAAGTTTGCATAGGGATAAATAAATTATTGTTGCTGAAGAGTTTTTGGTTGAAAGGGTACAATGCATGTCTTTGAAAAGAAGCTTAAAGGATGAAGCTCAGGAAAATAATTGGGGAAGAAAGAAACATAAAATTGAGTATTGGTTAATAAGGAAAGGTGGGAATAAAGTAGGAAGGAATATGGTGGTACTAGGAGGCTGCAGAGAAGAGTAAGGGTAAAGAAGTATAAAGATATTGGAAGGCGTAAAAGGAAAATAGGGGGTGAAGGAAATACTAAGGTGGATTTTTTTGGAGTATTGGTTGAGGTCCCTATTCAAAGGTGGGTTGATGCTAAAGGCTACGATGGTTGTCCTACAACAGCCACTTAAGGGCCATGAGGTTTTTATCTTGGAATTGTCAAGGAGTGGGGTCTTTCTTGACAATTCAGAGTTTGAAAGAGCTTTGAAGGAGCTATGACCTCATGTGTATCTTCTTGATGGAAACAAAAAATAAAAAAAATAAGTTGGAGGGTTCTAGAAGGAAGTGCAGGACGAAGGGGTTATTTATGTGGATCCGAAAAGTTTAAATGGGGGTTTGACAGTATGGTGGCAAGAGGAGTTAAAGTGGTTGTACTGGATAAAAATAAAAGTTTAATTGATACTAATATGGAGGATAATGATAGTGGGCATTATGTTAGGGTTTTTGGGGTGTATGGACCTACTGATTTTGAAAAAAGAAAGGTGGTTTGGGAAAGCATTAAAAAGAAGGCTTGATTTATTAAAAGGCATTGGCTATGTGTTGGAGATTTCAATGCTATCTTGTATCATTATGAGAAAGAAGGTGGTAAGCTTAAGGATGAAAGGAAAATTCAATGTTTTAGGAGTATGATAGAGGAAACTGAGCTTATTGATTTGCATTTTAAAGGGGCTAAAATTTACTTTGAATGATTATTATAAGACAATATAAGAAAGAAAGCCTAAAAGAAAAGAATCCTTATTATGTTATGCCTTGCATATGTCTAGGTATCTGTTTTGCAATTGAAATGGTGAGTCAATATCAAGTGAATCTTGGATTTGGAAATTAGTAAGCGATAAAACATATACTTGAGTATTTACGGAGAAAGTATTTACGGAGAACAAGAGATTATGTACCAGTATATTCTAGTAGGAACCTAACACTCCTTGGATATATTGACTTAGACTTCTAGACTTTTAAGTATCTGAAAAAATCAACATTAAGTTGTATATTTATTCTAAGTAGTAGGGCTATAGTTTAAAAGAGTGTCAAGTAGTCTTGTAGTGCTAACTCCGCCATGGAGGTTGAATATGTGGTTGCTTCTGAAGCAACTAAAGAAGCTATTTGTCTTGAGAAGTTCTTAATTGGCCTCAAAGTAATTCCTACTGTGGAAAAATAACTATGACAATTTATTTGCGATAACAGTGTGACTATATCTAATAATAGGGAGACCATGCATCATAAAAAGGACAAATCATATTGATCATAGATATCATACCATAAGTGAGGTAGTAGTTGATGGAATAGTAGGTGTAGTCAAAATCACATATGAGGATAACCTTGCAGATCCATTTACCAAGACCCCGATGTCTAGGAGTTTTGAGAAACATGTTAAGGGTATCGGAACTCAAAATATGACTCATTTACTTTACTAAAGAAAGTGGAAGGTTGTTAGGATTGTGCCCTTTGTGCAATGATTTTTTCATAGTCTACTTGTAATGTTTTGAACTAATTGAATAAATAAATATTTCTACATGATTATTTAACATTCTTTGTATGATTGTCCTGAATTTTTTTTTTTGCATGTAAAGTAGAATGTATAAGAAAATATTGGCTAATTGGTTACCTAGGCTTTACCTAATATTAAGTTGCATTACATAGTCGGATTGTAATGTGAAAGAAAACTTATATTAATATGTAATCTAAAATGTCCATATATCATGGGATCATATTAAGGCAAATGAATCATGTTAAGGATATTATGTCGTCTATAAATACAATTAGAGACATAGTTTATCTTGACTATCAGGGCAGGATTGACTTTAAAAATTAATATAGACACAGATGTGACTGTTTAGACTAACAATTCATTGGATAAGACCCTAGTTGAATTAGTCATAGTTTCATTTATGGCTTAATTTACTTGTGATGTTTATAGTGTGACATACCTAAATCTTAAGTAAGTGAAAGATTGTATGTATTGATCTATCATAATTTGATATATCAAATTAGGCTCTCATTAACACTTGAAGAGCTTATTCTTAAGTAATTTACGAGTCTTTTACATACTTTTGTTAACTTTTAGTTTTCATAATTAATAAATATTATTTTTAGTTTTACTCCTTTTGAGACCCAAATTGGCAAAATGGTGCCATAGAGAACCTACAGATGTATTTGAGTTGGTGTAAGGATACGACAAGGGCTCGACCTTGAGGAAAACAACATTCAAGGTGGATGTTGTGACATTGATACTATGGAAGTCGCAACATTAAATCCTTTTGCCTCGAGGGTGGAAGACTTCATCAAGAAACCAAACTGGAGCCATCTGTCGAGAGAGTTGCGATATTGAGGGTATGGTGTTGTGACATTGAACCCAAAGTCACAACACCAAACTTCCAAGTTGCGATATCACTGAAGGTGTTGAAGTAGAGAAATTATGGGCACCAATGGGGATGTCGTGACACTGACCAATGGATGTTGTGATATTGATAACCCCTAGAGCGACACTTATGCTATTGTCTAAGGTGTCACAACACTGAAGCTTGGATGTTGCGACACTGCTACCTGACGAGGGAAAATTGTTTCAGGGGTAGTCTTTTGTTCAACACCAACCCAAGTCAACACACACATTTTAAGGACAATTTTTTCAATGTTAGGGTTGATTTTCTCAGTTGTTTAAAGACTCTTTTTAGTTGACGTTGTCAACTAAAGGAGCCAACTTTTTTTTTCATCTTTTTAGCTTAGTTGTTAATTGTCTTCTCCATTGTTAGGTCTAGGTCATTAACTTTTTTGAGCTTAGTTGGTTTAGTTGGTAGTTTAGTTAGTTTTTACTATAGTTTTTTCCTTGCCTTTGCAAATTAGTACTCAAACTTAGTGAGAGTTAATACATAATACCTTGATTGATATGTTTATAATATTGAAAGAGCCAGTTACCATTCTTAACATCTTATTTCTATTTCGGCAAATGCTTTCAAAATTTTCAGGCTTACTCTTACACGTCAACTACCATACTCTTAGCATACCAGTTCTCTGTTATCTACTTGACTGATTTAATATTCTTTCAGACATTATATTAATCTCCTCTTCCTCTTAAAACCATAAAAGTATATTTCAAAAGAATACACCTTCAGAGTCCAGTTCATATAGACCATCCCATCACATACAATTATTCCAGAATGGTTGTTCACAAATACTATTTACTGGTGGATTCTTACACATTTGACGGATTCCTACAATGAGTTGGATGCCATCAGTTTACTAAATCAGATTATTTTATAGTTCAATTAATACATGCTTATACTGATAATGAATTATCCAGATCATTCAAAATAATTACCCACCTCTTTGTTACAAAACACAAATCTACCCAAGATAACAAACATCTCAAACTCCATAAGACTCCAGAGTAAGACATTATACTATTAAGATATGATAGATACTGGATACTCAGAGTTTAACAGTATATAACGCATACGAATTCAATTTGACAATTACTTATGTCTCTCATAACTACTAATACGCCTATATTCACAACTAACAGGTTATTATGACGTATACCCTTTTTGAATATACAGATACACACTTCTTTTTAAGAACTTTCCTTAAAACTAAATTCGATCACACCATAGATCTAATTCAACCAAATTAACCTCGGACGTATCATAACATTATCATAGCAATATCTATCACAGAACACTTAGAACTTATCCAAATTTTACCACAAGGGCAGATCATCACATTTTACCATACAGATTTAGCAGAGAATGCCATAAGGGCCAAATAGAATACACCACAAGGGTATCATACAGAATCACGTGTTTATTATCACAACAGACTTTCACAGAATGTGCCATAAGTTTCTCCCTCATAGACTTACGCATAAATTTCATGTATCGTGATCTACCAGTTCAATCTGCACACTATCGAAGGCTACACCATGTACATTCATACAGTCATATCTTGCCATGGGATCTCAGCCACATGAACTTACACACTTTCATGTATTGTGATCTGCCAGTCTAGTTTTTATCTTTCTAGAGGCTACACCATGAGTGTTTTCATATCATACGATGCCATGGGTCTTAACCTCATGGTTTTACCCTTATTTTCATATCGTGATATGTCAATCTGATTAGCAATGTAACTGCCCTACTAGAGGCATCACAAAGGGATATTTACTCAACATTCACTTACCCAAATTTGTTCGTATTCCTGATTGATTCATACGTTTCATATAAGACTTTACCTGCTTACTTATTACCAATATTCTATTCAAATAGAACCTCGCATATAACATCATAATCTGTATATCGTTTTTACTAAGCTTTACACACTTACCTTTTATTTGAGATGTTATCATTATGTATATCTCTTTGCCTGAACCATTAACATGTAAGAGTCAGAATAGAAGCTTACCTAAATTATAACTCAAAGTTCCAGACTCGAACATCTATCTCTACCCAACAGCAACCATTACTTAAAAAACACAAATTCACCATTAAAAACCATTTTCATAAAATTTGCTAACATCTCATTCATATATAACCTCCATGCAAGACCTTGTATTCATAAACTATTGTTTATAAGCTTCTTAACAATTTTATTCTTTCAAAAACTTAACATGTAGAGCTCTTAAACTTATCAGGAGATAAAACAACCACTGATTAAATCAAAAACCTTAATGAGAAAAAGATAACATCTAAAATTAAGAAAAACGAAGCAGAGAGTAATACTGAAGAAAGAAGAAAACTTCCTCACAAACACTTCTCACCCATATATATAACCAGCTTCTCTTATTGGAACTTAATAACTGTCGCTTGAATCCAAAATTTATCCTTCTTAATGGCCTACAAGTTCTGAGAGAAACATAAATAGGCACACTATATAATTGATATTTGACTAGTCAATCTAGTCGACTCTTAACCAGATCTCATTACAAAACCCAACTGACACAGTGCTCAGACAAACTAGATGCACCATGCACATGACGGTAACTCAATCGGCTTATATTTCACTTGATATACCCTCCTTTAATAAAACAAGAATAACATAAAATAATTATTCACATCTACGGCGATTACTATGCCAAACAAATAACTTCATAGCTCTACGTCTTAGACTCAAATCCGCCATATTTGGGGTGCGACAATTCTTTCTCAATTTTCACCCATGCTTCTTTAATGCACTATTTTTCTTCTTCAGTTTTTGAAACCTAGATAAATAAGTTATTACCTAAAAACTTAAATCTAATAATGAGTCTATTGAGTTGAAATTTTCTTATGTTCTTGGTTCGAGAATTTTAACATTGGTTTTTATAGATCTTTTGGAGGCATTGTTGATAAATAAGTCCATCACTTTTAATTTGTTATTTCCTTATAAGCCAACACTTCTTTTGGGGAGCCCATTTCATTATCAAGCCACCATTTGTAGCTTCTATATCCAATTTTAATTAACTATCAAAAGCAATTGGAACAATAGCATAGTCCATGGAGAAGGCCTATAGAAAGACATGAACTATCCATTGGTGTTGTAATTGTGCCAATGATAACCATTTAAGGCAGGCTAGTATGCTGCAAACCAAAAGATTTGCTTAAGGATCACAAAAGCAAACATATTTTCAGTTGTAGTGGAAATCATATCAAAGAACTTAAATTAATCAAATTCGGTATAACACTGCAAGAGCTAAAAGAAAGATGAAAAAAGCCAACAAGAATCAAAGATATTTTTTTTTCAACAAGAATAAAAAATATTGACAAAATTAGTAACTAAATCCCAAAATCAATCAAATTGTGTGATCCAATTAAAGAATTGAAAGAGTGATAGATTAACCAAGCAAGAATCAAAGAAATTCCAATTAAAGAATAAAAAATTTAATTAAACAACCAAAAAATCTAAAAAAATCAATGTTAAAATTCCTAGACCAAGAACACATTTGTCTAGGTTTCAAAAACTGAAAGAAAAAAACAGTGCATTAAAGAAGCATAGGCAAAAATTGAGGAAGAATGAAGGAAGTATGAGTTGGAATGGAGGCTAATAGTGAGGTGGAAAAATTTTTAATCACATGTAAATATATTTTTACTTGAATTTTTTATTTATTAATTAATGTGGTAGGAAGGACCTATTTAATTATTTCTCCAATTTTGTTGTTGAAAAAATAAAATTGAATAAAAAATTTATAGTTTTCTCCAATTTAAAATATATCATTCAACTAATAATCTATTAAATCTATTTAAGAACCTAATAAATTGATAAAAAAATCTATTAAAAATGAAAAAGAAAACATTGGAAAATAGGTTTTAAAACAATTTTTATGACAAAGTAATTAAAGATGATGAGATTTAACCCCTTAAATATATATTAAAATTTATCTAATTTAGTAAAAATACATATTTTTATTGAATATTTGAACACGTACTTTTATTAAATATTTGGTTCACATTTATTCGATATTCTGTTTAAATTACTTTTTTAATACGGTAATCAAGGAATTCATCTGTTCGATTATAAAAAAAATCTAAGCAGTTTGAGCTCCAACTGATTTTTAATTACGTTGGCGAATCTTAGGTGGCACACGGCAGAGGGGAGACTGGTTGGCCAAACTTTCTCATTTTTGAAAGTTTCTTACAAGAGAACGTGCCAAATTGGCCATTGCTAAACCGACCAGAGCAACAACTTGAAAGAACAGCCAACGTTCGCAACGCGCGTGCTGCCCCAACCATTAGTGGACCAATCCAACACCAACCCATACTTCAATTTGAACTGTTCAAAGCTGTTCCACTTCATTGTAAGGTCCACATATACCCTGCCCTATATAAAACACTCCAACCTCCTATCATCTTCACTATTCGGACTTCAGTTCTTCCACAGGGTTTCACTTTCCTTTCCTTTCCAAAGTTTGTACTACTTGACATTCATTATGGCACAAGTTTGCATCTCCATTTTTGTTGTCTTTGTCCTTTCGATATTTGTGACTGTGTCAGCCCAGGGTGGTGCCATGGCGCCGGCCCCGTCGATGGACACTGGAGCGTCTTTCTCTTTGCCTATTTCAGCGGTGGTCGTTGCATTCTCTCTTATCGTTTCGTGTCTTGCCTACTACACATGGATCGTATTGAAAATCATTATTTTGTATTCTTTGCTTCAATTTATGGTAAATAAAAGTTATTCATATCATATGTACATTTACTTGTTAAATGCCTTGAAAACAAACTTATTCTCTTTTCCTGCTATACAACAGTTTTAAATCCCAGAACACCAATTACTTTTATCCATTAAATAATATCTCAAATTATTAGGCCAAAACACCAAACCCTCCCCATTCTATCATTAAAGCAAAATATTTTAAATATTGTTATTACAGTTGAGTTTTTTTAACTTTATAATTACAATCCTTAATTAGAAAGATTTGGGTAAAAATATTAGACTCAAAAAATGGGTTTTGGCAAAAAATTAAGTCCATTTAAAATTTAGATTAGACTTAGGCTTAAATATTTAAGGCTCGAGCCCGGTATGGTGTCTTTTTTCTAAGTTTGTAATGTTTTATAGTATATTATTTTTATATATCTTATATAATTTATAACACATAAAAATTACATCTATAATAATATATAATAGTACTACAAGGTAAACATTAAAAAATTAAAGACGATTATATATAAAATTAGGAAAAATATTTCCACAAGCTAAGTTGGGTTGATAACAAGTGTAAATAGGGCATAGTAAAAAAAATTAAAAGAAGAGAGAAATATTAAATATATAAGAGAAATAGGACACATGGCAAATTTATAACTCTACTTGTGGACTTAAAAAATTACATTGTCAGTGTACCAAATACTTACATATAAAATCATAATAAATACAAAATTATATAAAATTATTAAATATTAAATTAAAATAAATATACATATATTTTTTTTTAAATATGGGCGGGCCTAAAATGGGTTTAAGTTAACCATTTACAAATATAGACGAGTTTAGGTAAAATTTTAGATCCATATTTTGAGACCGGTTGAACTTGGGAAAGCCTAAAATTTGTTAATATCATACTTAGGCCCTCCATGAATATCTTTATTGATGATAAAAAATTGAATTGTTTCACTTTCTTGAGAGATGGTCATTTCGATGGGAATGACAAACACAAAAAATAATGATCATAAATTTAAGTTGTGTTTGATAAACCATTGAAAATAGAAATTTTCTAACATTTAATATTTTAAATGTGTTTGATAATTATTTTAATCTTTTACTTTATATAATTTTTTTAATAAAAAAGTGTTGAATAAGATAAGTAGGTAAGTAATTACTTACCACTTAATGTAAAAATTATTAAGTTGGTTTTGTTTTATTAAAAAAATGAAATAAATTATCCATTTTTTTAATTTTTAAAAAAAAGCGAGATATTCAAATTACCATATCTATTTTTCATCCAAAACTATCTAAAATAATATAAAAATATATACTAATAAGATGAAAATTAAAAATAAATATTCTTTTCAAAATCAATATTTACTTTTATAAAAAAAAAACATAATTATATTCTATACTTGTATTTACAAACTTACCAAACAATTTTCTAATATAAATTCAACACTTGTAAAATTTAGCAGTAAAAATTTAATACTTAAAATTTCAGTTTATCAAACATACCTTAGTACAATAAAATATGGAATAATATTTGATGCACGATAAGTGTATGAATCTTATGCACCATCAATACACCATAATTCGTCAAGACATTAATGAGCAAAATATTAAAAAATTAAATGGCATTTTAGTAAATACTTAAAATTTTATTTAAATGTAACTAAAATCAATTATAATTTCTCATATTCATCTCTTAATAACAATATTAAACTTTTAATTTAGGGTTCTAAAAATATTGAGAAAAACCTATATCGAACAAAAACGGTTGTTTTTCTTGTTCTTAATGGTGCAATTCAATTTTATTGGAAGAATAAATTTAAAGTTATGATTTTATTATACTATTTCAAACTCATGATTATGGATTTTTAAAAATTTGTAAGTTAATGGGTTACTTTAAACAAATAATATTTTATCATATACACATGTGATGAGGGCTAAGTAGTATTCTTTGAAAGTGTTATAATTAATTTTAATTATTTTTTAAAATATATATTAAATATATTATTTTTTTCTAATATTTTATTCATTAATAGTGTGATGAATTATGGTGTATTGATGATGCATAAGGCATAATACATCAAGTATTATCACGTAATATATATATATATATATATATATTGTCAATAATTTCAACTTTTTTTTTAAATCAAAAATTTAAATTGTTCGTGTTGATTCGTGATAAGTTTTAATAAATTTATATTTGACCGTTCTTGAAGACTAACTATTATCACGACAAAGGCAAGTGTACCTATCGAACAGTAGTATAGTTTTAGCAAGACTGGGATATCGAACCCAAAGGAACTAAAAGTACTAGTATTAACTTTTTTCTTATTATCTAGCTTAAAAATAAAGAGGTTTGTTTATCTAATTAACTAACTAAGAATTCACAGAAAGAAAATTGGGGAAAATACTTTTGGGAAATTCGATTGATTAAGACAATACCTAAGGGAAAATTCACCTAGACTTCACTTGTTATTTGACTCTGAATCAGACGATTTATTCATTCGACTTGTTCCGTAAAAATCCCTAAATTATATTATTATCTCTCTCGAGACTAACAGCGTCTAACCTTAGGTTGATTAATTGAAATCTCTTTCTAATTAACACCCCTAGTGTTGCATTAACTCGATCTATGGATTCCCTTATTAGGTTTCACCCTAATCCGGCAAAATCTTGTCACCCTATCTCTAGGCGTGCAATCAACTCCGCTTAATTATGACAAATTTACTCTTAAACAGGGACTTTTGCTCCTCTGAATAAGTGCATCAACTTAAATCAATATCTTGAAATATTGAAGCAAGAATTAAGAACAAGTCAAATATTTATCATACAATTCAGAAAATAATAACAAGATTCGTCTTAGGTTTCATTCCCCTTAAGTATTTAGGGGGTTTAGTTCATAATTATAAAAGACAACATCTTAGAAGAATATTGAATACAAAACATAAAGAAAACCCAAACTCCTGAAGGGAAATTGAAGGGAGATCTTCAGTCTTGAAGGAGAATCTGGCTTCTAAGATGGGTCAATCGGCTTTCTTCGAGTAAATTCCTGCTTCCCACTCCGTGTCCCTTTTCATCCTCCTCTCTGGTGTTTAAATAGGTTTTAGAATGCCTTAGAACCCTCAAGAGTGGCCTTTTCCGAATAGAACTCAACTTGAGCTCGACAGGGACACGCCCGTGTGACACACTCGTGTTCGATTGCTCCAAACCGTGTTAGAGTTTGTTGAATAGACACGGCCGTGTGGTTTACCCGTGTAAGTCGTGCTCAATTCTGCTAGAAGGGCACGGGCGTGTGGTCTACCTGTGTGAGGAAGTCCAGGCCATGTTGAATTTCCCACGTTGGCCCATTTTCTCCGTTTTTGGCCCGTTTCTTGCTCTTTTTACTCTCCTATACTCACCTAAGTATAAAACATGAAATTAAAAGATTAGGAGTATCAAATTCACCAATTCTAAAGAGAATTCATCCATAAATGTGCTAAACATAGGATAAAAATATGTATAAATTACGGTTTATCATAAATACTAAACTGTACGCCTCCAAATTTTAATAACTGAACCAAATTTTTTAAATAAATAAATGAATGGTGGAAAATTTTATGTGATTCCTTTATGGAATCAGGGACTATTACATTCTAGTGTTCCATAAATGAACTAATGCTATTCGTATGCTGTTACATGGACATTTTCTAAGTCCTGGCATTTTTTCTATGAAATGGCTAATGAATTCAATCATAATTATATTTTAAAATAATTTGAAGAAGTAATGTTTAGAATCAATCATTGATCCCTGTAATTTTTTTTTTTTTTTTAGGATTTATCAACACTAAAAAAGTATCAAGTATTTAGATTTTTTGAAATATTAGTTATATATCTCTTAAAAGACATAGTTATTATATTTACTTTTTTTTTAAAAAAATTGGATTTATTTTTTAATGATATTATATTTGCTTTGACCATATACAACTTTGTATATGGAATATAAAATTGCACATGGGGAAGGGGGTTGGCTAAACTTTCCCATTCTTACGTTTCTTACATGAGAACATTGATTACAAAAAGATTCAAACCTTTGAAAGAAGAGCCAAACATTGGCAACGTGTGGACCCATCCAACACCAACCCATACGAGCTGTTCAAAGCTGTTCCAATTCATTGCAAGGTTCACACCACATGTTTACATGTATGATCTACCTATATAAACATACAAACCTGACATCTTGTCTCACCATTTTCATTATCAGGGTTTCAATTCTTGGACAGGTTCATTTTTTTCCCGACATTATTGTAGTACTTCACAGTTATGGCTCAAGCGTGCATCTCCAACCCCATCATCGCCAGTTTCGTTGCATTGGTCCTATCGATAGCTGCAACAGTTTCAGCCCAGGGTGGTGCCATGGCACCTGCCCCTTCCTTGGACACTGGAGCCGCCTTCTCTTTGCCGGCTTCAGGGATGGTGGTTGCATTCTCTGTTATCATTTCTCTTCTTGTTTTTAACAAGCATTGATGTTTTGAAGCAATTTACGCGTTGTTTCATTGTTTTGAGGGTGACTACATTTATGGATCATATTGAAAATACCATTCGTTTGTATTGATTGTTGGATTTATGATAAATAAAACTATTCATAATTCATGTATTGATGTATACTTGCTAAAGTTCTTCTTTCCATTTCGTGAATATATATAGGAAGGTTAATGGCATTCAAATATGAATGGAAGTAGTTCTTCCCCGGGAAGTAAAATAATGTATTAAAAATCTTAGTATTTCATCCTCTAGTAAAATATTTTAAATATTACCATAAGTCAATTTTTTTAATATACTTAAACTTTTTTATAACACTTTAAATAAAACACATATCACCCTTTAAATAATATTTTTGAAATTTAAAAACTCCATACATCAAATAATTAAAAAACATTTTTTTTACAATTAAAACTTATTATAAATAGTCTAGCTTTATATAATTATGTTGATCAAATATAAATGAAAATATTTACATTAAGTTTTATATTTTTAAATTCCTTTTTATATTTAATTGGGCAAATGATTGGGCCAGAGTCAAATTATCAAAAAGAGGTGAGTGAAGTATGAGAAAGGGATAATTAATTTTTTATTAATGATTATTCAATTTTCACGTACGACTAACCTATATTGTAGATACAATATTTGATTGAGTTGATGCATGAGTTAACTTGACATCAACTCGCTTTAGTTTAGTTGTGTAATAATAAAAATACTTTAACTTTACTAACTAAATTGTATTATTTTGAAGATTTTTTTATCCTTTAATATATTTTATTTAGAAAAATACATGCACATAATAATAGGATTTGAACTTTAAGTCTTTATAGTTTTCAACATTTATACTTTATCATTTAGCCAAAGCATCATTTGCTATTTATATCAAAATTTTAAAATATATTTGTTACTTATATCGTGAATGTGTAATAATTTTTTAACTTAATATTAGGGGTAAGAATAAAGATAACAAAAATTGAACCTATGTCAAACAAGTGTTTAACAAAAACTTAACCGTTACTCTATACAAGTTAAAATTGAACGTGTCTTACTTTTATTACTATGCATAAAGAAAAATAGGTTAAATAATATATAGATACTCACCTAACTATAAAAAAAAAAAATCCATTTTAATTACTCAAAATAAAAACTTTTGTAATTTAGGCATTCACCTTAAAATTTGACATAACCTTTTATTTTAATATTTGATTTTCCACCACTATATTATTTTTGTTCTTTTATTCTTTTTCTTTCTTTCTTTCCGATTTTCCTTTTTTCTTTTTCTTTTTTTTTTCTCTCTACTTCCTTTTTCTTCTCCTTCTTCTTTTAAATCTAGAGCTCTTCAAACTATTTCTCCCCAACCATAGACTTGGTGGGAACCAATTCCCATCTTCACCATCCTTGCATCACCATTTTTCAAGAACTTAGACGGCTTCTCTTGTTGATGAATAAGGCCAAGTAAAAATAAAAACAAAGAAAAAATTACAGAAAAAAAATATTCTCATCTTCTTCAAGATGGGAGATCAAATTAAAAGAGTGAGAGAGAACTCTCATCTTGAGAACAAACTTTAATCCGTTTTCAAGAAATTTAAACGAAATGCCATGTCATAACGCGTTAAATAATTAACAGTACAATGGCTAGAAATCAGTTTCTTCAAGGTTGGTGATTAAATTGAAAATTTTCATCATCTGGTGACCAAAATAGAAACACATTAAAAGTTTAGCGACTAATAGATAGTTTACCATTTTATTTTCTATTTTTACAACCCAGCATAAGCCATTGAAGAAATGTATAACATCTGTAATACAGTTGGAGTGAGGTGGACAGTAATGATTGAGGTCCAATTCGATTGATAAAGCTTACGGCCTACTTTCATTTAGCCCATCCACAACCTTCTTTTCATTTAAAAGAAATTCCAACTTTCAGACCAACTTCAACTTCGCAGTTTAGAAATGGAAAAATAAATATAAATCATAAGATTACTATAAGTGGTATAGATGGATGTTTGAAGATTTTCTTTCAAGTGGAGGTCCTTACGGAATTATGGTGGGTACAGTAATTTTTGGAATTTTGTTGTGGGGTTCTACCTTATTTGGTGATTCTGATTTGGCCGAGCAGCAATTCAGCTGGTATGGCATGGCATGTTTTTATATTTGTAGAATTTTTTTAGGAGTTATGATAGGTTTTGGTGATTAATTATGTGAAGCCATATATATTTTCGTTTGTTAGATGTCCAAAGGTGTCTTATTAGCTTATGCTAATTTTGTAACCTTTAATTTGATCATGCAACCTGATCGTTTCTTAACGTTGATGCTACAAATGCTAAGTTGATAGTAAACTGGTTTTCTTAATGTTTTTACCTCTATTGTGCTCTTGGAAAATATGAGTATTTTCTCAACTCTAAGCTTATATCTTTTGTTTTCCTCAATTGGAGTTCTAACTGGCATTTACATATAATAGGTTTGCTGAAGCTATTGACCTGAACATGTAGGATCTTGTTGCTCAGAAACATATATCGTTAGTTGTCATCCTTGTGAAGATCGCCGATGAGTGGAAGACAAGCCATGGAGGTACTCTACCATCTACTAGGGAAGGAAAAAAGAATTCAAGGTTCACAAATTTCTGTATATTTAATCTGTTAGATCTTATTTCTTCTGGTTTATGTCTGTGAGATTAAGTTTAGTTGTTGGACACATTTTAGGAACTTCTCAAAGCCAGGATGGCTGCAATGGATGAAAACATCTATAAAGAAGCTATTGATGCCTCCTTTAATTGAGGATTAATCAATAAGTTTGTTTTAGCAATGAATATTTGAGGCACCTTGCCCTTCGTTCAGGGTAATTCATTACTTCCTACATATTTGGCAAAGAACTTTGATTGATGTGAAACGAAGAGTTGGGAAAGTATCCTTTGAATGATTTGGTAGACAGATGTTTTATATTGTAGTTAACATAAGTTACTTATGTAAGTTATTTATATAATCTCGGTGCATGGAGGTCTGGCTGTCTATAACTAAAGCTAGCACTGTTTGAGAGTGACTTCTAAAAACATCTTCTGCAAATTTTTATTGTATATTTTAGTAGAATGTAAATTGTATATTTTATTGATTTTATCTTATGTTTATTGCTTCTATTTTAATGCATATTATTAGATTTAAATTTATAATGATACATTAATTAAAAAAAAATTAATATTTTGGGACGAAATGTGACTATAAAGAATGCTCATTTAGAGATTTAAAGACAAAAACATCATTAAAGATAACTATTGATTTTTGTTATAAATTTTGTGACGATATTCGTCTCCAAAATTTTGAGGATGAAATTCGTCCCTAAATATTTCCGAATATTTCATGAATTTGGGGACAATATTCGTCCTTAAAGTTTTGGGGACCAAAAACGTCCTTGACTATGAGGACAATTTTTCATAATCGTAATTAAAACTTTTCGGAAACATGTTTTTAAAGAATGCATGTTGGGATGACTTAAGTGGTCTTTAAATCATTTGGGGACAATTTTCATACTTTTAAAAATGTCTCTAAAGCCTCTAAATATATCATACAAAAATAACTATTTTATATTCTAGTTTAAAAATTAAAAGGTATATATTTAAGCTTAAAATAAATAAATAAATAATAATAATAGAAGATTAAATAAAAATAACGTACGAATCTGAACAGAATTTAAAGTAAAATTTTCATAATGAATTTCAACAAATATATAATACCAATACAGCTGATTTGTTCAATAATAATGTAATACTAGGAAATTTTCCATTTCCAGAAACTGCAAACATCTCCGTTTTTCACCATATGTAAATGACGTGTTTCCCTACATTTCATATGACACTCACTAATCAAAATTCAGCTGAAATTTAGGCTATAATTGGCACAAAGGATGAAAAAAAAGTGAGGATGAAAAATTTTTGAACTTGATGGTTAAGGTTTAAGCTAGGATGTTGGAGTATTCTCATTTGAAAGAGTCATGTCTTCCACACTCTTTTCTATCCTCCATACTAAAAAAAAAAAAAAAAATAGCAAGGATAAAAGTCATGTAATTCACAGCCACCGCATCAAATTTGTTGATGTTCAAATGAGTTAAAAGAATTTAAATGACGGTTCACGTACGAAAAAGAATGTGCAAAGAATTGTCTAAAGAGAGGTTGTTGAAGGGTGAAAGGTAGAATATGAGTAGAACTTATCATGGATCGGATCATCCATCTAAGTTTAAAGGTTTGTCCCAAAAGTAAGAGAGTTTGTGCAAAAATATAAGCTCAAAATATGAGTTTAGACAAAAAAAAAATAAGGCCCATTCTCTAAACAAGGCAAGCAATGGGTAAGTTTTTTGGTCCAAACCCTGTTCAATCCTAATTTGTCTAATTTTTCTTCTTTGCTGTCATTTTGTTGTTGTTTTGCTACCATTTTACTATTATATTACTATTATATTAGTGTTTTTATTTGGATATTATATAATTCTTATTTTATTGTTAATTTTGTTACTATTTTATAGATATTTACTGGCTAAGTTGGAACTATCTTAATATAAAGACTATTTTTAATATATTTTCAATCAGTTAAGAAATAATTATTTAATGTTTTAGTGTATTTACTTTATTATATATTTTTAATTTGTTTTTATATAAAAAAATTAATAAGGTTAGGTTAAGCTTAAATTTAATATTTTTTTATCTGAGCTAAGTTTAGACAAAAATAAATCTATTTTTTAGGACGAGCTAAATCCAAACCTTAAAAAATAAACGTAAAATGTTGCATCGATCTGAATCTAGCCCATGATCTAATTTAAACATGAGCCTCTACTATATTCTAGAATTAAAAATGAGTATTTATAGATAAGACTACCTTTTTCAAACATGTGAGTTGTAAAATTAAAATTGAGTATTTATAGATGAGAATAAAATTTTCGGACTGTATAAATTTCGGTAAGTCATTTATAAGCTATTTTAACCCTTAAATAAGTTGCGATGTGACATGAGTAATACCTGGAGTGATACGCGTGTCATGAAAAGAGGGGTCATGTGACTCCATCTAGTCAAGTATCGACCACAATGTAGGAAGGTGAGGTAATGGTAACGAGGTAGTGGTTGTAAATACTATTGTACTGAGGTACCTATTACAAATATAGTATACTAGGATCCTCTATGCAACTAAACCCTTTAATTTTTTTGTTTTTTACAATTAGACCCTTTGCTTTACTTATCTGATAAAAATAGTACTTTTTAGTTTTCAAGTTAAAACCCTGATTTCATTTTCATTTTGGTTTGAATGGCATGAACCAACGTTAACCTTACATTTGATCTTCAGACCTTGGTTAGCAGAAATGGAGAGCCTTGATAGGCCTTTTTCTTTCTCTTTCTTGCTTTGTATACTATTAAACGTATAGCTACCTTAATGCAAATTACCTACAACTTGGAGAATCTCTCCCAGCACACCCAAAGCACCACAAAATATATGGGATCAAATAAAGCAATTTGGTCATGGATAATGATCATGGCAACAAGAAATCCGATATATCTAGCTTTTATTATAGTCCATAAAAAGGACTTTTCAAAGGTGTTCTTCCTCTTATCCTAAGGTTTGTTTTCCCATTTTATAATTTTATCTCATCTTATTTTGCCTTTTTTCAAAGGTAAATGTGATTACGAGTCATGATCATTTCTACCTTTTTTTTCCTCTTTTCTTTTTGCTTTTTGGGCCTCTCAAACAAAGTTGCCTCAAATACTTTTGAGGGTCAGGCCTACCTCAAAGTTCCTTTTTTTTTTTGCAATTTAGTCCATATATTTTTTAGGGTCATGTCGTTTTATTTTATGGGGTACCTTGCTTATCATTTCACTTGAAAGCAAGTGAATTTAAGCTCTTTGGTGTCTAATAAATTATAATAATTAACATGTGTCACCTTTCATGATTCGCCCTGATTTATACTGGCACTAGATTAGAATAATAATTGTAAAAAAGAAAAAGGACCTTGGTTTTGTTTATATCCCTTTCAAGATTTTGTTTTATGTTAAAAGTAGTGATAAAATAATCATATCTGTGCTTTAATTCAGTAATAGTATTGATATTAAATGTCTTTTATGATAACAAACGAATTAATGCATTTTTAACTTTAAACAAAATAATGCCGCTTAAAAATGTAGATCTATAAATTATGAAAATTTTACTCGACTTCAATAATATAAGAAAACATGGTACATCTTTCTAAGATATTGGGAGGAGATTGATGCTCCTATTAAATTAGAATTTGCAGGGGAAAATGTAGTGTGATTGGAGCTCAAGGGACACAAAGCTGTCTCATTTGTGTATTGGAATATCAATACAAGCAAAATATAAAAAATATTTTATACATACATATCTTACGTAATTGTAGGATGCTTGGTCTCCTTGACAAGCTCACGGGAAAATGTGCCGTATAAATTACAAAAGTGATGTTGAAAAGACAATATAAATAATGGGAAAATATCAAAATAAAAATATAAAATAAAGTGGGCCGCCTAGGGATTTTAAGCAGTAAAGGCTGAGTTAAACTTTTAGGGAAAGCAAAACAAATAATAATAAGCTTCTGTTAGCTTGCAGGTTGCATTGCATGTGATGTGTGTAACATTTATAAGCATAATCCCCTATCTTTATTAAAGAAATTCAAATATCTTGAAGAATTATCTTGGGGATTAGAATATAAAACTTTAGATTTTGAAATTAAGAGGATTCTTGACAATTCCTGCACGTACATGCATGCATGAGTTAACACGTATGCAAGTGCTTAGGTGCTTTATTTGCTTAAAAGATAATCCTTTGCAAATAAGAACGGATATGTAGAGAGATAGCCAAAAAAACTAGTTGGCCAATGGGGAGAAGAATGGTTCCAAGGGGAGGGAGCTGTCAATTTTTGATATGGGACTGGCCTTCCCGGCAAAAGGGTGAGTCATTAAACGTGAATAAAGGCGAACTGCAATCTGATATTCGTATTAAGTTAATACTGCTGGTGGATCTAGAGAGTGATCTAGAACAGTAGAGTGAGGAATTTTTAAGCCAACTTTGTGCTGTTTCTTCCTTGGAGGGGTTATTGTGTAGAGATCAGAAAAGGAAAATCACTAAATCTTGTCCCCCCCCCCCCTCTCATGTTCTTTTTTTGTCATTATTGCTATTGGGGACACTTGCAAATATTTGCATATACATTCATTCATCTGAATTCGTGAAGACCTATTTTTGTGAGAGGAGAATGAGAGAGATGGTCAATCACTGATTGAAATGTCGTTTCATGCTACAGTTCATCCATCAGAGATGAGGGGCTGTGTATGCACTGTAGGTGGCATCAGTGTGTGCTGCAGATTTCCCCTACCGACGCTGCTTGGACTCCACCCTGTCCCTGGCTTAACCCTTTCTCTCTCCAAAGAAAGCTGCAACTAGATCCATTCCCAACTACTTTTTCCCTTTAGTACGAGTAACCCTAGTCACATTTATTTTTGTAGATAATCGATCGAACCCGATTTTAAACGAGAAGAAAATTCTCCCAAGAAGACTTTAAACTTCTTCTTATTTGATCCATCACTCTTATAATTAGCATCTTGTATAAATTAGTTGTATTACTATTATTCCTCTATACCTATATATCTTTTCTACTGCAGCATACATCCCATTCCCATATCCTTACCATCTTATATGAACTAGTTGTAGTACTATTGTTGTCCCATACCTATCTTTCCTGTAGGAACAATCATCCCATTCCCACAATCATAATTTTAGTTTGCTTTTTTTACCCTTTTATCTCCTTCCTCTGATGAAAGTTAATAATTTGCTTTGAATTTTCAAAGTAATACTGAATTTCTTCATATGACATGTTCCATCCATCGACAAACACCTCTCTACTCACCAAAGCAAAAGGGCATCATAAATATGCACCCCAAAAACTTATTTGTTTGCAGGATGAAAAGCCTATCTCATTATCAACTACATTTAGAACATCTGGCAAAAAAACATTACAATTGGAATAAAATAAACCCACCGGTTTTGTTATCCAGTGATGATCAGCTTCCTTTATGTTCATCATTATATATTAAAAGAACATAGATTTTCCATTCCTTCTTTTCAAAGAGTAAGTCATAATTATCGTCTAATGCATCAATATACAATAAAGGTTTATAAGTAGAGGATTAATTGGCCACCCCTTCATTAACCTTTTAATTATTTTATTTCCCCAATTATTCATCATTGCATGTAGCCATTATCTTGTTCGACTTCAGATGCGGGGTCATCATCTTCCTCCAAGCCGCTGATAGTGATGTCATAAGCCGCATGGCCATTCCCAAAAGCCTTAATGTGGTCTTTAAGAGATCTCTTGTGTTTGAAATCGGAGCCGCAAGTGCAGTACCACAACTTCCCACAGTTCTTCTCATGGGTTCTCCAGTCGCCTCTCACAGCAAATGCCTTGCCACATTTTCTGCACATAAATGGCTTGATCCCATGCTTCCTCTTGTAATGCGTTTGCAAAGTTCTGAAATCTTTGAGCGGCTTTGCTCTTGGGTGATCAATATTGTTCCTACAACCTGGTGCACAACAATAGCAAGGAAGCCTCAGCATGCCTGTTGGTTGGCTTCCCTTCAGTGATTCAGGCCCTTTCCTATACTCAGATCCATGCCCCCACATATGCATCTGCCACATTTCAGTCAAAAAAGGCAGCAGTCTTGAAAATTGTTTTTTAGTGTAGAAAAAGCTTAATTATAACATAAATATTTGCTGAAATTAAGTTATTGCTAGAAAAATAATATTACTACCAAACAAAATGTTCTATATCAACGTTTAAGACAAAATCATTTTAATGAGAAAAATATACCCCTGAACTGAAATAATCAGAAATTGCACCTAATGAAAACAAATTGAAGTTTAGAACCCTAATATAAGTTTTTGGTGTATTTGGAAGAGTGTTTTTCCCCCATTATATGAATGATATTTTAATTTTTTCAGCAAAAATCAAAATCGCATAAAATGGAATAAGTTTTGTTCATGAAGAATCAAAAGTCTTCACTTCAATTGTGAGATACATTGCTATGTTGAGAAGCGAAATTGAGTTGGGCTGAGTTAGCCGATTGAATGCTAATTAACTACTAGATATATATATTTTTATTTTTAGAACAACTCGATATGGGTAATAATGCAAATTCAAACGAATTGATAGACCCCTTATATAAAGCAATAAGAACTCTCTTCTCAAAAGAATAAAAAAAAAAAAAAACCTGACCTGGACTCAATTATCTAAAATGAAAAAATAATTGGATCGTGGTTCATCCAATTACCACTTAGTTTGTATACACCAAAACAGGGTTATAATTTCTTTTATATATTTATTTTTTTAATGTTTTACTAATCTTTCTTTAAATAATGTAATAAATATTTCTAAAAGTTGTATAATAGTACAAAATTGGGAAGAAAATACGAAGCCGTTCTTCGGTTAGGAGAGTCAATATATCCTAGGATTGGATTTTGACAAAGCAAGCCTGTAATATGCTTTCTTATAAGTTTGAAAAGCAGTTGCTTTGTTAAGAACATCCAAGTTCCCAAAAAGAAACTGACTTGTACACTGCCTTCCAACGAGTAAAGCACAAAATTCGAAGTACCAAACACACGAGGAAGATTTCTTGTGTTGTTCAATCAAATAAACAAAACAGAAGGAACTCATCTCTGACTCAGTTTGCTTCAGACAATTTATTCAAACCACAAATCCTACAACCCATGCAAACCACACGACGCAACAAGGCAAAATAAAAAACACAGAAGATATCAACAAAAAAATATATCCATTGGAAAGATCTGCTGCTATTTCTTCTTCAAAATTCAAGCACGAGAAAAAAAATATTAAGATCCCCAGCAGGCAAGAAATCATAACATGAAAAGACTGAATGTTTTCGGGGTTTTTTTATTATTTAATTTTTATGTTGTACTAATTTAAAAAAAAAAAAAAAGAAAAGAAAGAAAGGAGACAAAAGGAAAGAGATGGGCGAACTTGAAGGAGACATTCCAATAATTCAAGTAATAGAAAATTGCTTACTTGCATGTTGTTGTATCTATTGAAGGTCTTGCAACAAACAGGACAAGAGAACTGTGTAGGGCCAATAAGGATCTGAGAAGGGGTAGGGATCCAATATTGTCCCTTGTTGAGAGTGTTAACAGGGTACTCATCCCCATCTTTGTCTCTCATCTCCGAGAATGATGATGATGATAAAACTGAAGCCAACTCTGAAGCGGTAGGGCTTGGTAACCCTATATGCAGTGCAACCGTAACAGTTTCATCTTCATCCTCATCCTCCGCTGCACCACTACTCAAAACCGGCCCCCCTCCCTCTTTCCCTTTGCTCATCCCATTGCAAATATACAGATCCTGATCGTGGTCTTCAACACCGTCATCATGTTCCTCCTCTTCTTTCTCACACCTTGTGGGAGTGGGAGTCAAGCTTAATAGTGGCAACTCTTTTCTAACAGGTGGGGAGGGAGGTGATGAGGAGCAGCTAGTTTGGTAGTGAAAAAATGAGTTAGTATTGGTGGGGTCATTTCTCATGAAGATGGTGGTGTTGTTATACAAGTTTTGGGTGAAGAAATTAGGGTTGTGTTGAGGGGGTGGGTTTGGAGATGGGTAATTTTGAAGAGGGTTGAACTTGTACCAACCTGAGAAGAAACTGGAATAAGGGTGGTCTGCCATGGCTCTAAAAAAAGAGTGTTTGAAGGAATGGAAATTAACAACTGTTTGGAGGCTTAATTGATTTGCTTCTATAGATTTTAGATCGAAACAGAAAAGATGAGAGAGAAGCGAAGAGAGTACGATATACCTGAAGGGAGCAACCGGTGGAGGATAGATGCATTGCTTATTAAAATTAAAAGAAAATTAATATTTAACATTGATATAAATAGTGCAAATGCTCCTACCGACCTGCGTTTGAATAACATGTAATAATTATACTCTTTTTATCATTATAAAAAAATTTAATATTTTTAAAATATTTGACTTATAAGTATAATTATTTGGTGATTTTTAATCTCTTTCTTGGTATTATAATTATAATGTTTTATTCAAGATTTATATAAAATAAATGTTGTAATTAAAATTCTTCTCGAACACTTAGATAATATAAGTTCAAACTCTATTATCTTCTTTCCTTTCTCAATTTTGTAATGATAAAAATATATATACACTTATATGGTTTTTTACTAATATAGTATAAAAAAAATACTTAAATAATATAAGGTAAAAATTAATGACGAAAATGGTATGGCTAGAGTAGTGCTATCTATGGCAGTGGCGTGACCACTCTGAAAACTGACAAAAACAGTAAAAAAAACATAAACAGTAAAAATTCAGGGTTATTTAAAAAATAATAAAATAATACATTTGAAACATTATGTACTAAAATAAGATAAAAAATAAAATACGAAAATAGTATATTTGAAAAAATAAAATCTGAAAATTTAAAAAATACAAACAAATGGCCAAAATCAGGGTTATTTACTAAATTAATATAAAAAACTAAAATAATACATTTGAAACATTATGTACTAAAATAATATAAAAAAATAAATACGAAAATAGTATATTTTAAAAAATAAGATTCGAAAATTTTAAAAATTAAAAAAAATGAAAAATTTTTATTTCCCAATGAATTTAATTAATTACATATTATAATATATTTTAAAATAATATTGAACAACTTATCATGTGTTTTTTAATTATTATTGCATCACTCAAATTATTATTAAATAAAAAATAAATTAAATTAAATTATATTGAACTACATGTCGGGTGTATTAAATATATTATATTTTAAACCAAAATATTTTACTTATTAAATATTATAAATTATAATAAAAATATTTGTATTTGAGTTGGATATATTTATTTTTTTAATGTAGTTAGCAAAAAATATGTAGTCGAAAAAATTGTTTGCTATTTTTTTGTAATTAAAAGCAATATATAAAATTTAGTTATTCTAATAAATATTTAAAATCCATCAAACATTAAAATTAATAACCGAAATTTATTTTGAAATTGCAGGCATCGCAATGGCTTCATTGATCAAGAAGGATCTTCCTCACATATGTGACACAGTAAATAATATGGTAAAATATTGTTATTTGTTAATCACGGGTTCCATTTAAAAAAGATATATGTAATTTAAGGAAATAAATTATGTTATTATAACTATTTTCTGTAATTTAACACTGTCAGGACTCGTACCGCGTATTAAGGGGTCGGATGAATGGTTTAGGATATTCCTCGAATGCACGACTGATGCCCTACTTGGAGTTAGCTGGATTCGGGTCAGCAACATTGACCCGGACGTTCGATTTGCGGTACGATTTAATATTCGCATTGGTCGAGCGTTGACGCCCGGAGACCCACACTTTTCATTTGCCGTGTGGGGAGTGCACTGTCACTCTGGAGGATGTTGCATTGCACTTTGGGCTCCCAATCGACGGGAATGCCGTCACGGGCGTAAATACGATAGTTGAACCGGCTGCACTTTGTTATAGCCTACTAGGAGCCTCGCCCGGTGATAATGAGTCTAATTTTTCGAAGTTGAAATTTACATGGCTGAAAGCAAATTTTGAGCATTTATCAGTTAATGCCACTAAAGAAGAGTTGATGTGCGCAGCTCGAGTGTACATTATGCACATTATAGGGGGTGTACTGATGCCCAATTCGAACAACAACAAGGTTCATCTCCAGTATTTACCTCTATTAGCTTATTTGCATAATGTTCGTTCGTATAGTTGGGGTTTCGCAGTTTTGGCTATGTTGTATCGTGAGCTTTGTCAGACGACAAAGCTTGATGCCGTAGACATAGGCGAATGCCTTGTATTGTTGCAGTCATGGGCTCTTTATCAGATGCCATTCTTGGCATCGGTTAGTCACCAACTATACGTATTTTCACTAGTTAACAGGTGATAAAATTTAACTTGTTATTAATTGACAATTTCTTTATAATGATACTATTCTAACGATACTATATTTACTTGAAAATTGTTTTCATAGATAGAGTATTTATCCGGGTATCGGGAGGTCGTATACTGTCCCAATATATCGTCTGATGATTGAACAACATGCCGGGGAAGGGGTAAGCTATTCAAATATTCGTGACATGTAATTACTTTATATGTCTTACGCGAACCGTGTTAAATTTTAGCCATGGTATTAATCGTGCAGTTTATATGGATGCCATATCATAGACCAGAAATTGCGACTATTATGCCCTCGTCTGCCTACGTTCATTTTCAATTGTGGTGCACTAACACACCAATTATCAGTTTCAATGTAGTCGAGTGGTACCACAGGGATCGAGTATTACGACAGTTTGGTTGCATCCAGTATATCCCGGATCCGCCAATGCAGGTGGGGAAGGTTCACGGCATCAACAAGAGAGGAAAACATGAAATACATTGGGGGGTTGTGCACCGAAAATTTGTTGCAGTGTAGGATAATCGGATAGGTCGAAGACCTCAGATGGATGTCTTCCTATTCGCAACCATCGTTAGAGTACATACAATGGTACTCTAGTATGGGGAAGCCATATTTACTTGGTGGGCAGTCGACTGTAGTCCCCCCGCACGTGCAGCGACATGAGGCATACAAGCTAGTGGCCGATATTGAGCCCGATCCACAGCCAGATCTCAAGTCTGAGTCCAAACGATCTCATTCACATTCAGCTGATACTTCTTATCATCCGAATTTGCCGACTCATGGCTATTTCTTGGGCTCGTCAAGGGGCGGATACCATTACAGGTTTGATATCTTTGGATCGTATCCATCGCAGCACAACACTTCTCCCGGATCATATCCATCACAATATAGCACTAACCCCGGCCCGTATCCACTGTAGTACTCCACTCCCCTTGGGTTATATCCACCGCAGCATGGCACTCCTCTCGACTCAAGTTCATCGATGCCATTCGAGCCATATGATTTTTCTTCCATGTATCAGACACCCTCACCTGCGACTAAAGAGGAAATTGGTGGTCGCAATCACCCACAACGTGAACGTCGACCTCCGTAGAAATATACCCCGAGGACCACACCATCAAACCATCAATTTTAGGGTTTTCTTGGGTTTTGATATTAAAAAGTTTATATTTTTTTAGTATATATTTAATTAGATTAATTGGAACTTTGAAAAGTGGAACAAAATTTGGCCATAATGTAAATTAGATTAATTTGGACATTTTGAATATTAAAACATTAAAACTTGTAACAAACTTAGTCTTGTAATATAAATTAAATACATTACAACATTAATCTAATTGGAACAAACTTTGCAATATAATTTATTTATATAAATTAAATACATTACAACATAAACTCAATTCCTACCCGATCGTGACGATTGGCTAACATGATAGTTTCGCTGCGGGCATTTACTCCTATTATGACTAGGTAACCTGCATAATCCACAATGCGACCTCTCAGATTTCTCCCTAATGTCCATTTCATTATGGATTCTAGATGATTACGAACGACCTTTTGGATTCCTGCGTAGCCCTCTGTCTGGGACAAGCTCGAAAGTTGTCAGAGGCACCTCCTACGTAGACAGGTCAGGTAGGACGGGGAACTTATTTTTGCACACACGTAACCTGCGCTCGAGTGTGTACACATCTTCGACGAATTGTTCAACATTAAGGTTCACTTTAGTACACACTGCAACGACATGCGCACATGGATAATGAAGTATTTGGAACCTCCTGCAATCGCACCGTCTGTTCCGAAAATCAACTCCATAGGACCTAGGTGGTATGCCAAGTCGACGACCAATGCTCTCCGTAACATGAAACATTTCAAGGTGTCGTGAATATATTTCTACATTCACCGACCTCGCCATCCAACGATTTGCAACCATTGCATCCCTGACATCTTCGACAAACACGTATCTCGCCTCCATCTGGTTGACTTGTTGCTGACCCATTCTTGGCATCAAGGTAGCCAACCTGCAGAATGTAGCCGAGAAGACAGATGAAATCGGAAGATGTCGTGTTTTTAACAATACAGCGTTGACCCCCTCCACTAAGTTTGTGGTCATCTGACCATAACGAAAGCCCTCGTCAAAACTTTGAGCCCATTGCCACGGCTCTATAGTACCCAACCACTATCGAAAAGATGTATTTGTTTGACCTTCTATGTCACTCTCAAGTTGAGCTATTCTTTGGCGGAAAATGTGTGGCTCTAGCTCATGCGTTGTATATGTATTAGGAAAAGATAAGTTACAGTACTGCCCTAAAATATTAAAACTTATATTTAGATGATAAGATAATCATTTACCCATTTTCACAACTTGTCTCTTCTAGTCTGCATTCTTATAATCTCGATAGAAGTTAGCCGCAATATGTCGGATGTAGTAAACAAATCTCCATGATACACCGGAACGCCTAATGACAGCAATTAATCCTTTCTCTCTATTGGAGATGATGCAAATATTATCGTTGCTAATAACATACCTCCGCAAGTTAGTAAGGAAGAATTTCAACGATTCCATGTTCTCCTTATCTTCGATGGCAAATGCTATCGGGAGTATGTTCCTGTTGCCGTCTTGAGCAACCGCAAGAAGTAAGATCTGTGTATATTTTTCATATAGCCAGGTCCCATCCACTTGCACACTATAACAGCCTGTTTTCAGGGTTAATCTAAACAGTGGCTTCGGGGCCACCAAATTCGATGAGTAGGTTTGTAAATATTATATTTAATATTTACGATTTAATTGTGATTTTAAAAATGTTTTTGATATTGTGATTTTTGTTTTATAAGCGATTTATTAAGTTTAAGTGGTATGACCCTAAGGTCAAGTGGGTTTAGAAAATGAGGTATCGGGACTTTGTTTCTATAAACCAAGTCGTAAATATATTTATAAATATTTAGGGAGTGGCAATAAGATGGTATTAAAGTTTCGTTGAAAAATTTTATCGTTTCGATAGTTAATTAAGCAAAAAGGACTAAATCGCGTAAAGTGCAAAAGTTGTGTTCTATAAGCTAAAGATATTAAATAGCTATAGAACTTTAAATTTGAAGTCCTTATTTGGTAATTATCCCATTAAAGAGATAGTGGGATATGATGGCTTGGCATTTGGTGTAATAAATAAAGTGTATAAAGGTTAATATTGTAAATTGGTTAAAAATAATAATAAAATGAATAAAATAAAAGAATCAAGGTCTCATCTTTTTCATTCTCTTTTTACCAGCCGAATATGAAGGCTTGAGAAGCCATGGGAGAAGCTTCCAACTTTCGGCTAATGCATGGTAGGCATTTCTAGTCCCGTTTTTAATTATTTTTATATTTTCGGGATCATTGTTGCTTAATCTATCTAATGAGGGGGCTATTTTGCAAAACCATTGAAGATTTTGATATTTTCCATTGATGAGTATAATAGGGTTTTGAAGTTTAATGGAAGAATATGAGTCATTGTTGATAGTTAAACACTTTTTGTTAAGTGATTTTTTGTGAAATTGACAATTAAGGGCTAAATTGATAAATGTGAAAACTTTGTTGTTAAAATGTGAAATAAATGAAATTTTTGGGCTGCTAGAGACACTAGTGATATTCGGCTATAGTTGAATTTTACTCATTTACATGAATTTGCATTTTTATGATATAGGGACTAAATTGTAAAGAAGTTAAAATATTAGGAGAAAAATTGTAATTTTTCTATAAAGTGGATTATGGACTTTTTCGATACCATGAACATTCGGGTAAGCTTAATTATGGTTAAAAATGATTAATTTGCATGTTTTGAGCTCAGGGACTAAAATGAATAAAAGTAAAACTTTAGGGGTAATTTTGTAAAAATAAAAAAACCAAATTGTATGAAATGAAGTGTTTTACTGTCTAAATTAATATATTGAATGAAATTAATAATTTAGATCAAGATCGGGTGGAAAATCGAGGAAAATGAGAAAATTACCAAAATGCCCCTGAACTTTGGTATCTCTACAATTTAGCCAGGTAAGTTCGTATGCAATAATCATTGTTAAATTTATGCTTCTAATGCTTTAATATCGTATAAATTGTATATACGTGAATATTTTAATGTCTGACGACATATCGACTAAATGTGGCACTTAGTGTGCGGGGCAATCAAATATGGCACTCAGTGTACCAAATATTGAGAATGGCACTCAGTGTGCGAGATATTGAAAATGAAACTTAGTGTGCGAAATATCGAATGATTCAAAAGGCAATTATAAATTGTGATTGAATGATTAAATTGAGCAAAGTGAACATGTATACATGCTATATTATATGAATTGTTTACGAGACGACTTTATAATGGTGATATTCGGGCTTTGAGCCTAGCAAGCCTTGTGCTGGTGAATTAAATCGGGCTTATGCCTAACAGGCTTATTCTCGGTGTATAAAATCAAACTTTGAGTCTAGCATGCCTTGTGCCGGTGTGAGATACAGGCTTAGGCCTAGTAGACTTTATGCCGGTGAATTATTATAAGTTTATGCCTAAAAGATTTATTGCTGATATGGTAGTTGAATACGTTAAACGAGCTAAAACGATCAGGTATGTGATAATTGATTACCTTTTTGAAAATAAGGTAAGTGTATGTGCAAAGAATGTATTATGATGTATGTGGAAATGAAATATGATTATGTGCTAATGAAACATAAATGAATGAATAAGATGTGATTTGTAAAGTTGCATATGTGAAATTTGTCAGATGCTATATGAATGAAAAGTGAATTTGATTATAAATGATCATACGAGATTCATATGAGAAAGATATATAATTAAATGTGTTATTTCCCATAATGTGTTCATTTGGCTATATGAAAGTGTGAAAGGGTTGATGTATGAAAATTTAATTGAATAAGTTTATGAAAGTTAAAGTTGGTTAAGTGAGTAAGTATAATATTTAATGATGATAATTTGATATGAGAACATGTTATGAAATTTAGAAAGGTTGTGTGAGATAGCATATTATGTTTACGGCATTGTAATGAAAGTATTTGTTATGTTAAGTTTATTAAGATACGAGCTTACTAAGCTTAAAAGCTTACTCTGTGTTTTCTTTTTCTTATGTTTATAGATTTTCAGAGATTTGTTCGGGTTGGAAGTCGATGGAGATGACATCACACTATCCTATTATCATTTCAGTAAATAATATTTTGAGACTCGGTTATGTGGCATGTATAGGCTAGTCTTGGAGTTAATTATTTCGAATGAGTATGTATTTAAAGCCATGCGAAAATGACTTGCTTATTATGCTTAAGTTTGGTTTTACATGTTCTTAATTAAAATGTTTAATGAGTTTGGTTTTGGTAGTCATTTTAATAGTTAGCTCATTTTGGAAATATGAAATATGGTATAATTAGAGTGGTGGATGATGGTATATTAACTTAACAGGTTCGGTTACTAAGTGGTAAGTAATGAATATGTTTTATGATTGTTTTGGTTGATTGTATTGGTATGGGTTCAAATGGTTAATGATGGTAATGATTAAGTATGTTTTCGGTTAGTTAATAGGATAAAAATATGAAGTTTAGGCATATCAATATAGATATGAATTAGATGCACGCTGGAGTGTTATTTGTGTTCAAGTGTTAAGTATCGCTTTTATTTTTAGGATGAATTGCGCACTTGTATATATATGCATCATTAGTATGTTCGGCCATGTTATAATGTATTTAAATTTCATATGTGATTGCATAATAATTCATGTAATATGATTCAATAGGTTTTATTATGAACTTGTGCATAAGTTATCAAATGATATGTTTGATATACGATTAATAAGATAGAAATTGACATATATTCGAAGAATGAAGTGTAATGATATATAATGGAATATGATTTTAATTATGAAAATGGCATTAATATGATGGATATAAGGAACTGAATATTGGAAGTATTAAATATGTGAACATGTCTTTGATATATACAAGTTTGGTTCGAATTTAGTAATTATGGAACATAATCAGTTGGGTTTTGATATATGTTCGTACTGAATTAGTTGGAATTTTTGTAATGTGCTTATTTGTGATATATGTTCAGTAAGGTTTGATTATTTCTGAATTGGAATTATGACCCATGTATTCGAATTTATAATAAGTGAATTGTGGATATTTGAAATTGATAAGTTTTAAATGTTTATTAATTCTTGGTGTATGAAAGGTGAGGAATGAGTATGCTGAACTGTGTTTTATACAGTAATGTCTCATAACCCTAATTCGGTAACGGATACAGGTTAGGGGTGTTACACACATGGCTTGCAGTAGGGAAATGCACGCACACATGGATCAAACGTCCAGAACATTCGATGGAAAATTTTTTTTCCTGGCTGTAGTTGGTCATTTGGGCCGTAATAAGGTCTTGTCTGTAACTCAATAACAGTCCCCGGTACGTACTCCCGCATAATGGCTATCCATCCATGTAGCTCGTTATACGACGCATCGAAATCCCCATACAATTGCTTTATTGCCATTTGTTTAGCGATCCATGCCTTTCGATATGATACTCGATACTAAAATCGTGCTTGCATTTTGGCTATCAGTACCGAAACTTTAATGGTTGGCATGTCCTTCACCATTGGCATGATATACGCACAGATAGTTTTGGAATCAAGTATTCGATGATCATCTGTCATACGTGTTGATGTGCATGTGTGAGGCCCAACAAATTTGCGTATCTCCCACATCTGTGAATTTTGAATAAATGCAGCTCGTACCCGCCAATTGTAGCCTTTCGCCGACTTCCAATATTCCCCAATGTATAATGTCAGTTTAGACACTGCAACTTTGTAATTCGCTGATATATTCATGCTATACCGCTTAATAGCAAATATGCACTCTTCTTTACTTTCAAATCTCTGGCCTGCGAATAACTTCTCAGGATCAAAATTTACAGCCAGCCGGTGAGTAGGAAGTATTTCAGGGTACTCAGGGAATTCAGCTGCATTCGCTGCGTCGGGGTCTATGAGTGACATGTGTGGTCCAGGATTATTGTGTATCACAATACGTCGCATCTGGTTCCCGACCGAAGACCCGTTAATGTTTCCATCGTCATTCATGTCTTCATCGTCAATATCATCGGGCACATCGTCCACATTGAGATCAATATCATTATCGACCTCTTGATCATAAGGATCACTACTATCGTATCCATCATCACTAATCACATCAATATCGGGTGTAACATTAAGATCGATATCGATCCCATGTATAGTTGATTCACTATCAACATACGATATTAGAGCCACCATGTACGGTTCTTAAGCTTCGTGTTCTTCATCATATGTAGTGAGATCTTCATTTTGTTCCATACCGGCTAACTCAGCAAATAAGTGAATCGGTGCATTTTTATCACTCTCATTCCCACAGTAAAGAGCGATCATTGTCTCCACGTCTTCGTCGTCTATAAGTTCCATTTTGGTGAATTTTATGGGATCTGTCGAAATTGGAAACTTGTAGAAAAGTTTTGAGATTCTCCTCCCACAACGTCTAACAATTTTTGCGTTAATCCTTCCCTTCATATCATCCAACGAGACATTTCTATTAAATCTCATTCCTATTTGTTGCCGACATTCAAATATGCACCCAACAGTTGTAGTCAATATGATTCCATCGAAATAAATGTATATGAAAAACTGATTATCCATCTTCAATACTCAATCTGTTAAAAAATATGCAAAATTTCTCAAAACAATTTCGAACAACAAATAAATTACTTAAATAAAAAAATAATTAATCAATATGTAATTTTTTTTATTCATAAGGTCAGACTCTTTCAGTTCCCATTTTGTACATGAACAATATTTATCTTTACATTTAACCACTTAAATTCAGTTTTACGTTTTCTTCCATCTCCGATCTTGTTTTTTCGTCTGGGAAATTCTCTACAATCCAATTTAGAAATTCTTGATTCTCTTCATATTCATCTTCTACAATCCAATTTGAAAATTCCTCGGGATCTTCTGGCTCTTCAATCTTTATAACGGGTATTGAATATACAAGTTCTCTTGCTAATTTCCTAACAACTAATTTATCCATCCATGGTTTGTCAAACAAATTTTGCTTCCCAGTCAACTTTCGTGAACCTATACTTTGTCTCGCTATTTTCCTTGCTCCATAAGAGATTATAAGCTTCGCGAAGTTTATAACTAGATTTCAATAGGTTCGTGCCATAAGAGATTATAAGCTTCGCGAAGTTTATAACTAGATTTCAATAGGTTCGTGGTACCGATGTCATTCAAAGTTCGTCTAAAATGATTTGATGCTTCCGTTCTATTAATGTCCCTCTAAGGGTTAAGTATTGCACTTTATTATTTCTAATAATTTCATGACCCTTCTACAACACTTTTTGCATCTTTCGATTTACGGTAATAAGGTGTTGAACAATGTCTTCTTCTGGTTTCATTCTGTAATCTTGCACTTCTCTCATCATCTTATCAACTTTCTCCCTTTGTGTTAAAGTTATTATCTCATCAGGCAATACCAAATATGTTGCCATTTCTAACAATATGTATAACATAATTATTTTCAGTTGTTATCACTAATTAACAATTACTTTATAATAGTTTTATTAACATAAAAACTTTCAAATATATTAAAATAAAATATAACATTCACAATAAACAGATAATTAATCTAAATACAAAACTTACTAAAAAATCACAATAAACAAAATAACTTTTAAAACAAAACATAAAAATAACACTAAACAAACTATATAATACTAACAAAATAATTTTTTTCTTATCATAATCTATTCTATTTAAAAATAACAAAAAAAGAAGATGTCTTTTATTTCTTCTCTTCTCCCTCTCTTCTTCTGTAATCTTTTCTTTTTACTAGAAATTTTCTTTCTTTCTTTCTTCTCTTCTCTTCTCCCTCTCTTCTTTTGTAATTTTTTTTACTGCTGTGTGGCTTTGTTTTAACACTAAGCGTTTAAATAGGGGTTAGAGGGTTGGGTGCCACCTGTGCCATGTCAGCAACTGGTGCCGCTTTTGACAAAGGCTTCACCAATATTTTTATATTTTTTCTGCTTCAGCTTTTTTTTAGCTTTTTACTGTTTTTGTTTTTTATAACTGTATTTGGCAGATTCCAGGGTGGTCACGCACTACAGGAAAATAGGGCTTTAGCGGCGTTTTATAAAAAAAACGGTAAAAATTGTAAAACATAGAGCAATAGCAGCGTTTTACCAAAAACGCCGCTAAAAACAAAGCAATAGCGGCGTTTTACTAAAAACCAGAGCATTAGCGACGCTTTCGATAAAACGCCGCGAAAAGTCATATAACCCCTAAAACTTTAAATCCTAAAAAATCATAAACACTAATCTATAACCCTTAAAACACTAAACCCCTAAACACTAAACTATAACCTTTAAAACCCTAAACCCCAAAAAACATCACGTGGATGTTGATGTATATCATATGTTAAATATTTTCTTATATAATTGTAAAAGAGATAGTATTAATTTTAAAATATTGAATTAATTATCATTATAGTTTAGGGTTTTACAATTTAGGGCATATGGTTAAGGGTTTAAGGTTTATGAGTTATTATTTTAAGTTTTATGGATTATGGGTTTAGGGATTATAGTTTAAGGGTTGGGGTTTAAGGTTTAGGGGTTAGGGTTAGGGGTCTAGGATTAAGAGTTTATATTTCAATATTTAGGGTTTATGGGTTAGGGGTTAAGGGTTAGGAGTTTAGGGTTTAGTTAATTAGTGTTTTTAATTTATATGATAAATATTTTCTTATATAATTGTAAAAGAGATAATATTAATTTAAAAATATTGAATCAATTAATCATTATAGTTTAGGGTTTACAATTTAGGGTATATGGTTAACGGTTTAAGGTTTATGAATTACTATTTTAAGGTTTATGTATTATGGTTTAAGGGTTGGGATTTAAGGTTTAAGGGTTATGGGTTATGAGTTCAGGGTTAATGATTTATATTTTAAGATTTTAGGGTTTAGAGTTTAGGGATTAAGGGTTTAGATTAATTAGTGATTTTTAATTTATATATTAAATAATTTCTTATATAATTGTAAAAGAGATAATTTTAATTTTAATATCTTAAAATTATGATTATAGTTTAAATTATTTAAGAGATAATAGATAAACTTTATATATATTAAATGGTTTACTTGATATTTGTTAAATGATGAAATTTTATACAACCAATTAATGCTTTTATTTTAAAAAATATTTAATCTAAACCATTTGATATATTTAAATATTAGATTTAAAAAAACATTGATAAATAAATAAAAACATTGATAATAAATAAAAACATTGATAACAAATAAAAATGAAATACAAAAATAAAAATGAAATATGGGTTTATGGATTATGGGTTTAAGGATTATGATTTATGGTTTAAGGGTTAGGGTTTAAGGTTTAGGGGTAGGGGTTAAGTGTTAGGTTTTTAGGGTTTATAGATTATGCTTATGATTTAGGGTTTAGATTAATTAGTGTTTTTTTAATTTATATATTAAATAATTTTTTTATATAATTGTCAAAGATATAATATTAATTTTAATATATTAAAATTATGACTATCGTTTAAATTATTTAAGAGATAATAGATAAATTTTATATATATTAAATGATTTAGGATTTAAGGTTTACTTAAGATTAATTTGTTAAATGATGAAATTTAGACAATCAATTAATGCTTTTATATTTAAAAATATTTAATCTAAACCATTTCATATATTGGGTATATGATTGATTATTTTGAATTTTAAAAATATTTAATCAATTAAAATACTATTATTTAAAATAATTTTAAAGTTTTTATTATTTAAAATTTAAAATTTTATCTAATTCTTTTAAATATTACTTAAATTATTAAAAAATATTTATTTAAAATTGATATGAAAGAGATAATAATTTAATATAAAAATTATAAAAAAGTCAAATATTAGTGACGTTTATAGTAAAAAGCATGCATAAAAAGTAAGCAATAGTGGCGTTTATAATAAAAAGCATACAAAAATAATTTATTATAAAGAAAAGCAGCGCCGTTTTGATATAAACGCCACTCATTTTTAGTTTTGATTGAAACGACACTGTTTTATTTCTCTCTCTCTCCTCCCCCCTCCCAATTTTCTCTTCTTTCCTGATTCCCTTTCTTTCTCAACCATTCTCAGTTCCTCTATTTCTCTCCCCCGATTCCTTTTTCTTTCCCAATTTCCTTTTTTTTTCTCAGTCTTTCTCAATATTTTATACGCGAAAATCCTCTCAACTTGTTATTTTATTTTATTTCTCAGTCTGTTCTTTAATTTCCCGAAACCCTAAACACCGAGTTTCCCGATGCGTAGCCACTCTACCCAGCAGCGAACTCAGTCTTAGTAAGTATGTGAGGTTTTTGATTTTTTTTGTTTGGGTTTGTTGAAATTTACTTCCTTTAATTTTCAATCGTCTTAAAATTTTAGAAATTTTAATTTGGGTTTCTTATTTTCTATTATATTAGTTTTCAATTGTCTTAGAAATTTTTGATTTTTTTTGTTTGGGTTTCTTATTTCTATTATATTAGTTTTCTAGTTTCCTGCTATAGCTTCAATTTGTTGGTGCAGTTCTATGTGATGCGGTCAGTTGTTTATGTTTCTTTTTTCTTTTTTGTCTTGTATGTTCTATGCCTAAAGTAATATCAACTGTTTTCCTGTGAAATGTCTTAATTATTCTAATTTTACCTTTGTTCTATCTTTCCTGAATCTCTAGGTTTAAAAAAAACAACAAAAACAAAATTCTTTCCCTAGTTTATTTAATTGCTCAGTGATACTTACAGCAACCAGTCTTTTTTTTTCATTGAAGCCATTGTCCTATTCTTTTTTTTTTCATTGAAGGTTCCCATCTCAGGGTTTTATGCTGCTTATTGTTGCCTGCTGTACAACTTCTTGTTGGAATTAGTCATCCCTCTTGGGCATCTTTACCATTTTTATTTGTAGTAGTATTGGACTTGTTGATTGGTCTTTAACAAGCAACTTTCTTGGCCTTTTCAGGCAAGCATCTTATAATTCCTATGGCTAGAGATGAGATTACAATTACTGGTTTGTTAGCATTTAATGTTATCAGTTTCTTGGTTGATTTATATTTTTGGTCTGGTTTTAAAGATCTTGGCGGTACCTTTTGTTGTATCTTTGGCTTGAACATTGTCTTACTCTACATATACCAACTCCTGTCGAGTATTCAGGATCTTTAAGTGGCGAGCTGATTTTATTGGACTCTATAAGATATCTGCTAAATCGAAGTGGTCAGAAATTTGTTCTGGTCTTTCTCTTATAGTCTTTTACATCATTGTGAGTATAACTTACTGCTAAACTTCAAAGCTGTTGTTTCCTTCATTTTTTTATTATTGCTAACCTTTCTGTAACTCTTAATTCTTTTTCAGCTATCTTGGATTAGATGTGATCTTATGGAAATGGATTTCATCATGTCGGCAAGAGCAAGCAGCTTGACTAGACAACTTCTTCCTTCAAAGAATTCATTCTTTATTCGTGAATCAAGGTATTTAATTGGGGAGGTTTTCCAAATTGACTAACTTACAGTTTATTTTGATTTTTTCAGCACATTTTAGTTGGTTTTGGTATTGAAAATATAATGGAACAGCAAAACATGGAACTATGCACACCTTGTATTTATAAGTTTGGTATTCAACATGATATAAGGTTGTTTTTATATTTATCATTGCATAACATGATAGGATTTGCATTGATATCTACAATTTTAACATCTCTCTCTCTCTCTCCCTGTGGAAAATGCTTTGTAGATCTGGTGTTAGGCACACTAATATTTTGTAAGAGGACCAATCTTACGGACTTTCGGCATTAACTATTTAACTTATGGTTTTCTGGTAAGTATACTACATTTCTTTTACTTTATAGAATACATTTCTTTTACTTTATAGAACTTCCATCCCTTGTGTATTGATTGTGTTTACAATCATAATGTCTCTGGAACTACATACAGATGTGAACTAATGCAAATTCTATACCATAAAATAGTAGTAATAAGAGTAATAAAACCTTAAAAAAATTATAGATATGTCCCATGAGAACTATTTTTTTTTTCAATCATTACTGGCTATAGTAGGGACATCAATGGATGACAGGGTCAGTAGTCATGTTTTCCTTTTAATCTATCTTGTATGTCCAACAGGAACCAAAGGGTTGGAGTGAACCTTTAGGTAATTTCATTTCTTCAGACATATGGATCGAATTTGTCTTACCTTCACAGAAGTTGTTTTGTGTTCTTAATATTATTTCCTGTTGAATATGTCAGATTTCCTTGATTGCTCTTTCCTTTTGGAGTTTCCACTTTGCGAGTCTCTATGCATTTGGACTTCTTGCGTATGTTCGCTATATTCTGTATGTCTTTCCCTCAATGTATCACTTGCATCGATTGAATGGCTTGCTTCTCATTTTAATTGCTCAATGTATCTCAATGTATCACCTGCATCGATTGAACTTGCTCAGGTGACAATTGAGCTAATTGCTGTAAGTATTCTTACCTGCTACTTGAGACTGGTTGCATTTTGCAATTTGTTAAAGGGTATTTTCTTCTACTGCAATGTCATGCCCGTTGCCTAGATGATTAGAATAACATATTTTAAATGCTGTTCTTATCATCTTTCGCTCGATTCTGTAAATGTGAGTGGTAGTGCTGAGTTCTTTGGTTTACAACCTGGTTTACTTCAATAGGAGGTTAAAACTTAACGAAAGGATTGCTAAATTGCTCGGGTTTCTTTGCAATACATTAAGTAATATTTTCTTTCTTGGAACTGAATTTGATTCTTAGATAATAGTATGTTTCTTCTTAATAAATATTAGAAACCATCCCCTAAGAACTATTTTTCCTTTAATTTGTCTTGATATGGAGATGAAGACAGGATGTTTGGCCCTAGTTTTATGTTTAAATATTAGTGTTGATCCACCTGATGTAATAAAAATATCTCCTTGTGCAAGAATGGAGTGCTGGACTGGTATGTTTTTTGAGTCAATTCTCTCTTATTTTTTGCATTTTTGTTGTTTAATGGTTATTGAAGCTTTAATGCTCATGATTATTCCTCAAGAAATCTTTAATAAGTTTTGTGTTATTTTAATATGTAACTGAACTAAATGCTTGTTGATTTGTTGAGCATGCATGAAATAGTTTGTACTTATATTTTGTTTAAAGTGTTGAATTCTAAAATAGTTCATGTATAATATATATACAGTTTAAGTATTGGTCTCAGGTCAGGATCTTTGCTTTGTTTTTAATTCATTTTTTACCCTGTAGTGTCACTTGGTTGGTTTTGCTAGTTTACAGATTTTCTTCAGGGAAACTATTAGGGATTGAAACATAGTGTTTCAAGCCTTTCTTGGTCTTTGTCACATAAAATGCTAGTGTGAGGATCTCGGTACTTTGAACAGATTTTTTGGTGAGCTTTTCGTGGTCTTTGTCACATAAAATGCTCAATTCTTGGTGGTTTAATCTTGTTGTTTCAGGTTGGAAGAACTGTATGAAAGAAATCAGTTAAATTGTTGCTGTTAATGAGGTCCGGAAGTGAGTAAATTGATGTTTGAAATATCTTTGTGTAGTGGATTGAATTCTGCTATATATTGTTGCTCATTACCGAATTAATGCTGAAACTAAGCTAATTAAATGGTGGATAATTTACTGTCGATTATGATGGAAATGGCTATTAAATGTTTAAAATTCCTCTTATTTAATTGATGGTTGCTGCTGTTTAAATGCTGTAAATTGAAGTGTTTAAATGTTGTAAACTGAAGTATTTAAATGCTATAAATGAAGTGTTTAAATGTTCTTTGTGTAACATTTTAAGAACTTCAAAGCTCACAGATGATTTGTTATACTCTATATGAGTTCATTAATTCTATGTTTTTGCAATTTTAGGTATGATCATGGGTGCAGCAGCTTCAACTGATAAGACTTGTGCAGGTTGGAGCAGGTCAATCAAGAAGCTCTGCTGGAATTAAACTGACAAGTAATTGTAGGATGCTTATAGTTGAAGTTTCTTATAGTGAACATCATGTTGTTTATTCGGCAGAAGTTTCAAAGATTTTACTTTTTAGAAGAAAGTGTATTGTAGTCATTAGATTGGGTTTTCAAAGATTGATTATGTTAACATTTTGATCAAATGAAAAGTTCTCTTATTAATGTTTTTGAACTTAAAAACAATTTAAAATGTTTCCACTGTTAGGTTATTTAAATTTTATATGATCATTTAAGGTAAGAATGTAAATGAGATGATTAAAAAGGAAGTTGAAATATATATGGTCTTTAGCGGCGTTTTTGGGGAAAGCGTCACTAAAGGTCACGATCTTTAGCGGCAAAATTGTTTGAGTTTGGAATAGCCAATAGATTGAACTATCATGTCTCGACAAAACTTAATGTTCCCAACTCTTAATGATCATGTCAAGAAATGCTTGAATGATGTCGGTTTGTCTGAGGCATCTAAAATGGAGAAGTTTAATATCATTCATGAATCAGTTGATGCCTTAGTTGAAAGGTGGAGACTAGAAACTTTTACCTTTCATTTGCCTTACAAAGAAGCAACTATCACTTTGGAAGATGTCACATTAATAATTGAGCTTATGATCAATGAAATGGCAATGATCGAACCTAGTGCCATTGACACAAAACAATATTGTGGGATGTTGCTAGGTGTCGTGTCCTCGAGGGAGAATCTGAAAGAATCAGATGAGGAACTGTCACAGTGCATGTGGTTAAAACACCTTATCAGGCTGATCCCTTCACTGCATGTCACTGATTTGGAGTTGGATCGATATGCTAGAGCTTGGATGCTCTGGATGATTAGAGGAATCTTCTTCCTAGACATGTTTGAGAATAAGGTCCATATGATGTTTATTCCGCTATTGACAAATTTTAAAGAGGTAAAGTTGAGAGTCTGCAACTCTAACGTATCTCTATTGAGTGATGACCAAGACTGTTTGAAAAGCAACCGACCAGGTCAACGATTGCATGCTCCTATAGAATGGGGATGGATACGCATGTTGAGGCTAGCACTCATCACTTTCCAAGCATAATTCCCTCTTAATCAAAGATAAGAATATTACCTCTTTTAATACATCATTACATGTCTTTAAGGTCTATCACTTAATAATATGGGTAAATTACACTAGTAGTCATCTAACTTTTAGTAAATTTCTTTTTTGTCATCCAACTATGAAAAGTTACAAAATGGTCACCGAACTATTCAATTTTATCTTTTTTGTCACCAACTAGCTAACAGTGATTGTCACACCAAGATTTCTTTAAGGACTTTAATTTAAAAGAACTTTGGGAGCTAATTGAGCAAAATAGTGAGTTGGCAGACTCTACTAGGAATTTTTGTAACACCTTATACCTAATTCGATCACCGGACTCAGGTACCAGATGATATAAGACACAACAACCTTAATTATATTCCTCAATCAAATCTTACTACATTCTCAAGCATTTAGATTACACATTAAACTAATTATCATACACATATTCCAAAAGTCATTATCTTACAACTTATTTAAAAATTTGAAGTTAAACCCTTAAAATTTCGTAGCTTTGACTAAACCCCTGAGGCATAACTTTTAGGAGTTCCCTCTATATGCATGTTACGACTACTGTTCCCATTTTTCCTTTAAATTGACGAAGTTTGGCTCAACCCTCCACTCGATTCTCTGGTGAAAATTTTATCCTACAATTAGGCAAACCATTTGTAAGTTCAATAGAACTTAGTGAGATTCTGCATAACGTCCATATAACAAAATTCAAAACTTTAAGGAACAAAATTTAAAAAAGAAATTTCAACTCCCTAGTCATTCTTGGCCATTAACAGATTTTACCGATAAGATCTATGTCTCCCTATTTTTCTTGCAGCTCATTGTTGACTGATTTATTCTCTATCTAAAGTATACACGTATTTCTTTAGGGTAAGTGTTACCCTCCAAACCCGTCTCCGTCGCTAGATTAAGGTTACGTAGTGTTATTACATAAAACAGAACCTTTAAATTCAAAACAAAACAAATAATTCAACTTAAGCATAAACTCCGATATTTTAATTCAATCATAGAAAACATATATATTTGGGCCTTAAATCGAGCTTTCGGGACCTTAAAAACAATGTAGGGACCAAATCAAAACAAATCAAAAAGTTCAGCCAAAACATGAAGAGTGGTGAAACAGGGGTTACACGGTCGTGTGGTCAGGCCGTGTGACATTACCTAGACCGTGTAGATATTCGAAGTAGGGACACACGGTTGTGTCCCATCCCATGTGTCTACCCATGTGTGCATTTGAAATAAGGTCATACGGCCGTGTTGCAGACCATGTGCTAGCTTGTGTGCTGGCCCGTGTGCCTATTCGAAGTTGGATCACACGGCTGTGTCGCCAAGTCGTGTAACTCTCTAACGCCATGTGGTTCAACTTGCACTTAAAATTTAAAAGACACACAGGCGTGTGGGTTGGTCGTGTGACAGCCCATGCCCTAAGCCCTGTGTAGCATAATTTACCCCTAAAACAAGCCATTTCAAACACCATTTGTTAACTTTCAAGCCATACCATCTATGTAATGACCCGAAATTCACGGGCACTGGAAAAGTGAGTTATAGGGCCTCCGTCTTAGTGAAATAAGTTCGAAAATAATTATTAAAAATATTTATGAGCCTAGTGGTGTGTCTAATTAGGATCTAATTAGGTGAATTTAGCTTAATTTAGAGTAAGTAATAAAAAGGATTAAATTGAATAAAGGGTAAAAGTTTAATTATAAAGCAATAGAAAATAAAAAGGATTAAAATGGCAATTAAGCCATTGACTACAAATGAGGCGGCATATTGGTGAAATAAAATCAAAGATTTTTTTTAGGTTTTATATATTATAATAATTATTATTATGGTTTTATATTAAATTATTATAATTATTAATTAACATTATGATTTTATATTAGATTATTATTATTAGCATTATTATTAAATAAATTAAATAGTAGATAATTGTATGGTAATAAAAATATACATGTGTAAAAATTACACTGGTACATTTGTAATTTAAATACTTAATTACTTATAATTTAAGTAAAAAGATATTTGTTAATTAAATAATTAAATTATTAAATTATGAGATTTTTGTTTGAGAAACAAATTAAATAGTGACAAATGTAATAAAATTATTGGTACAAATGTAGAATTAAATATGTGTACAATTGTAAAATATGTAAATGATGTTAAAATAGATATTTAAAATAAATATATTATAATATATGCTAATTAAATAAGTAAAGCAAATAAATATAAAAGAGAAATAAAGAAACAAAAGGGAATAGAAACAGAATTGAAAACGAGAAGCAGGGGAGAAAAAGAGAAAGAAAAAGGGAAAGAAAAATAAAAGAGAAAACTAAGGATTTGAAGCTTGGAGTTAATTTGGTAAGTCAATTAAGTCCTTTTTAGTTAATCTTGATGTTTTAGAAGCTTTGAAACAAGATTTTGATGAAATTAAGTTGTTAATTCAAGAGTTCATATGTTTCCAAGTAGGGTTCATGTTGGAAAAATTATGGAATTAGGGATTTAATTGAATAAATTCTAAGTTAGAATTGATTAAGGGATTAAATTGTAAACTAGGTTATAAGTTTTATATTGTAGGGACTAAATTGAAGAAATTTCGAAATTAGGGAAATATGCTGGAAATTTTATAGTTAAATATAAGTTTAGACAAAATTTGAATAGAAAAAGAGAGTGAATTGGATTAAGAAAATAATTAAGTTTACTTAGGATTAAATTGGGAACAAGATAGGAATTGTTTAGAAATTTAATTATTTATTATAATTAATGCTGTAAATAATAATGTAAATTACTATTATTTTCGTAGCCAACAAAGAACCTGAAGCATCAGCATCGAAAGGAAAGGAGAAAGTCATCGAGGACTAAAACGGGAGAATTACGGTGTGTATTACTATAATTCGAATTTTAATTATTATTGATTGCTGAAATTTTAATTGTTATGTATGGTAAGTAAGACTTGAGATAAGTATGTGAAATTGATATGAATATTGAGTGAAAATGAAAGTGATGCAAATTGAGTCAAATTGAATTGAATAAGTGAATTATGGAATATGTGATTATTTGAAAAGTGTATTGATTTAAAAATGAATGGTGATTTGAATTGTGAATTGAATACCCTATTAACTAGTCGGGCTGAGTCGGATATAGTTGGCATGCCATAGGATTGGAAGTGTTCAGTCGATGAGACACTGGGTGTCACTATATTTCTTCGGATAGATTCGATGAGGTATTGGGTACCAACTTTACTTCGGCTAGGCCGATGAGACACTGGGTGTCAACTATTACTTCGAACTATCCGATGAGGCACTAGGTGTCATATTGGTGTGTTTGGTTGGATCCGTGTATCCGCCAAAGTCCGAGTTACGTTAATAGGGTGAAAAATTGAAATGTGAATTTAAGGCATTGAAAAAAAAAATTGAATTATGAATAGAAATTGGAATTGTGATAGAAAGAGAAAAGTATGAGCTAAATGTTCATAAGTGGTTTAAATTCAAGTTTGTGAAAAATACATTGATTGATGAATAATTAAATTTAATTGTTATTATGAAATGATGAAAATAAAAATAAAAATAAAGCATGAATTAGTATTTAAGAAATTAATTGTTATGAATTTTAATATTTTTATTTTTATTATTGATGATGTATTTTGAATTATGGTAATACCACTGAGTATATCCATACTCAGCGTACGGTTGTTTCCGTGCGCAGGTTAGTAGAAGTCAATTGTCTTGGCTCAGCATCCAGAACATTCCCGACTCCAATACAAATTTGGTGATGTATATTTTCTTTTGGGTAAAGGTGGCATGTACATAAGTGTTGTTAGTCACTTAAATATGTATATTACTTTGGGTAGTGAAAGAAGAATTATAAGATTTAGATGGTTAAATGAAATGGTAAGGAAAGTACATGATATTTTGATACATGAACATTAAGTTGTTAAATGAATGAAGTTTTTAACCAATTTTGAATGATGCTATGATAGTTATTAAGTTAAAATTATGTTAATGATATAAATATTAGTTATATGAATGTGAAACATTGGTGTTGGTTGTTTTGGTTTGAATTTGCAGGAGGTTTAGGTAAAAATAAGCAGAAATGCTGCCGAAATTTTTATAAAAAAAAAATTTCGGAATACTCGAACAAGTCCCGTTCTACTTTTAATACGTGTTTGAACTTCGAGAGTCTAAGATAGGGACTTAATTATTATATTATACTATGAAAGTTATATTAATTGTAAATTATTCGTAAGTTGTCTGATATGTCCGGTAATGCCTCATAACTTCGTTCCGGCGACGGTTTGGGGTTAGGGAGTGTTACAATCTATACCTACTTTGACATGCTTAAAATCACATTCAGAACACCAACAACATGCTAAACATTCATCCATCCTAAGTTTAGCCAATATGCCATTCAAAGGCACCACATTTCACACACCAACTTAGTCCCATTCACCATTTCAAAGTCCTAATTTGACCCTATGCCAACCATACCAAATAACCATTCCAAAACATGTCATCATCTATCATCATTAACCACAAAAAGCTTGGCATGTAACGCCCCGTACCCGAGACCGTCGCTGGAGTCGAATACGAGGTGTTAACAGACTTAATTCATTGCTTAAACAGCTCAAACAATTTAATTTTAGAAATTTCAGACAAGCTGGCTAACTGCATCACAGTCTCTTAAAAATTCATATCTCGAGTTCTGAAACTCAAAATCCAATTCCGTAAATTTTCTCTGAAACTAGACTCATATATATATTTACTAATTTTTTTCTAGAATTTTTGGCTAGGCCAATTAGTACAGTTTATTAGTTAAAGTCTCCCCTGTTTTAGGGTTTAACTGCTCTGACCTCTGTGTATTATGAATCAGATATCTCTTTGTATAGAATTTCAATGACTATGAAGTTTACTTCTCTTAAAACTGGACTCAATAAGAAATCTGTACATATAAATTATGACTTCTAATTATTTTTATACAATTTATGGTGAATTTCTAAAGTCATAATAGGGGATCCAGAAATCGCTTTGGCCCTGTTTCACAAAAATTTAAACATCTCATAAAATATAACTCATATACCTATTTTGTTGAATCCATATAAAAATACACTCATTAAGCTTAAATTTCATAACTTACCCATCATTTAATTCCATTTCTACTATTTTTAGTGATTTTTTAAATTTACATCACTGCTGCTGTCTGAATCTATTTTATGGTAAATTTTAACTATTTCATGGTTTCCATGGATTAACTAGCAATTTGACATACATAACACCAAAAATGATCATAATTAGTCATTCCAATGGCTAATCATTACCAAGCATTTTTATACTACTCAATAACCATATCATAAGACCATATATACAAAATGATTATAATGCTATACATGCCATACTCAAAATTTACAAGCCATTATGCCAAGATAGTATACGGATAGTGTGAGCTTGCCTCCGACCGTTCCCGATTTCCGAGCTGGCTTGTCAACACTACAAGGAATGAAAAGGAGGGAGTAAGCATAAATGCTTAGTAAGTTCACATGCAAATAGCAAGTAACATAACCATATAAGCAAACATAAAACATCATTTGCATAATCATCACCAAGACATTCATATTACATTTGCATTTAATATCATGCTACGATTTCATCATACCAAGTTCTCAACCCGAAGATTTAAGCACATACCTGACAAATTTTCTCATTTACCACACTTACCAACATGTCACCTTCGTTTTAGGCATTCTCCTTATTTTCTTAAGATCCACCCGTTGAACACATCGGAATATAATTCGAATACACGGAAAGTTTGATAAGTGCCACATATGTAGCCAAGCTACTATGTAACCCGCCCATAAGCGAACTCGGACTCAACTCAACGAGCTCGGATGCCTAGTTACATTTCACGAACTCGGACTCAACTCAACGAGTTCGGACATTCGCATCCATAAGTGAACTCGGACTCAACTCAACGAGTTCGGATGCTCAAATATCCCAGTGACATGTCATTTGTATCCTAATCCATTCCTAAGGTTCAACGGGACCTTTTCCCCAATCATGTGTCTCAACCATCTTCTACGGAATGCCGATACCGATACTCGGTAGTATTTCACATTTTCCAAGTATATCACATAATTTGAAATATTATCAAACAATTATCACGAGTATAATATTTCATAATAATTATCGTATCATTTAAATAATATAAAAACATTTAAAATAATAACTATGTTACCAACATTTACATATGAACTTACCTCGTATGCGAAAATTGCTACTTTTACCATTTCGTCCACAACTTGGTATTTTTCCCATTTTAGCTCGAATTTCAGTTTTCCTTGCTAATCGAGCTTGGAAGCTTGAAAAACCCTAGCCATGGTTTCTCCTTGCTATATTCGGCCATGGGGTTGAAGATGAGCAAAATTGGCTTTTAATTTTGTATTTTAATTCATTTTACCCCTAAATGACCAAAATGCCCTTACTACTAAACTTTCAAAAATTCCTTCCATGTCCTAATTTTGTCCATGAACTTAAAATTGGTCAAATTTCTATTTAAGACCTCCTAATTAATATTTCAAAGCAATTTCATACTAAAAACTTCTAGAATGCAAGTTTTGCAACTTATTCGATTTAGTCCCTAATTTCAAATTTAGCACTTTATGCATAGAATTTCGTCACGAAATTTTCACAAAATCATGCAATCATATCATAAACCTAAAAATAATTATAAAATAATTATTTTTATCTCGGATTTGTGGTCACGAAACCATTATTCCGATTAGGCCCTAATTCGGGATATTACATGGCATCACTCAAAACAAGCCAAATCACTTGAATAACTTTTAACCTATTATATGCCATTTTTAATCATTACTAATTTAACCAAAGACTACCAAAAGGATTGAGGGATAGTGTGATTGTGCTTTGACACAATTCCAACCGATTGAGCTTTCCGATGACCTACAAAACATAGAAAACAACTGCATAAGCAACTAGTACCTTAGTATTCTCGTATTTGGAACTAAAACTTACTGAACATAAATGATTAAACATTAAAACATTGTTCATTTAAAATTATGCATACTTTTCCTTCCAATTCACAACACGTCACAAGGTTAGTAGGTGTATTAAAAAGCATATCCAATCAATTAAACATGATACTTACCAATATAAAGTTCAATACATAATTCATCAATCTTTTACTCAATTTGTTCCCTTTTAATTTCATATTCATATACCATCATTTTCCATTCCATGTTTCCATAACACAGTTCTTTCGTATACGCATCCATTTATTAAAACTTAAATCGTTCGTTGAATCAAATGAAATAAGACCAAATACTTGGAAAATACTCATATAACCATTTAATTCTTTAAACACCACAAACATCATTAGTTAACATATTTATAGACAAATGAAACATATAATCACACCAAGGCATAATATTCATTTCAAACTATACTAGTTTAAACATTCATCTATCAAAATATATCACAAATCCCATATTGTGAGTGTTAATCCCTTTCTTATTCTCATCAACTTCCTCGCATTTCATAACATTTACGTTTCTTACTATCATAATGCATAATCTTCTTAACATATTATGATAATACAACATTTACCTCTTTTACACATATATACTATTACGAACCATTTACCGTTTTACACATCACATTTAGATCCTCATTTGTTTCCATCCGATAAACATTGTAAAAATGATTGAAAAGCCAGTACATGTTTCATATTGTGCCATAATCCAACTATGGTCTTACACATGTTTCATATTGTGCCATAATCCAACTATAGTCTTACATGTTTATTGCCATGGCCTTGCCATGGTCTTACGTTCATAGTGTCAAAACTCGATTATGGTATTATCATCAGAATGCCATAGCCCAGCTATGGTCTTGCATATATATACGCTGACTTGGTCTAACCATAGTCTTATGTGTGAACAACTGCCATAGCCTCGCTATGGTCTTACGTAAACATTGTCATGGTCCAACCATGGTTTTGTACATTTTTACGTCGAGTTGCTATAGTGTCTTTCAACCATAGTCTTATTCGTTTCCTTCAAGCTAACAAATTTGATTCACATATATACACAAATAGAAAATAATTTATCGAAATAGTAATTAATTGAATTAACCAAGTTACGATCTTACCTGAACTCATAAATGACTTCTAACACGAACCGACCATTATTCTGCTACTTTGACTTTTTCGCGATTTATGTCTTTTCAAGTTGTTTCTTGATCTAGATAAATATTTTTATTCAATTAATCTCGTTCCAATATTTAAAATAATCAATTTAGCTTATAACCCTTAATAATGGAAATTTACAAAATTGTCCTTAAAGTTTACCTTTTATTCAATTTAGTCCCTAAACTTACAATTTCGTCATTTTTAACCATAAATCATGCTAAAAATTTTTAATTAATCTTATAAAAGCTCATATTTATAAAAAATTTATAATATCTTCTCTTGAATTTTATAATTTTCATAAATAAGTTCCCAAACCTTAAAATCATCAAAAATTACTTAACAAAATATGTCTATTTAACAACCAAGCTTAATAATATATCAATTAAATTCACAAACACACTTAAACCATTCATGGTAAGTCCCTAAAATTTTAACATTTTTACAAATTGACCCTAGGTTAGCTAGATTAAGCTAAAACAACTTTAAAAACATAAAAATATTAAAAACAGGATCAAAATCGCTTACCATGCATGGGAATTGGCTTAGCCGAACCTTGAGGAATTGAAGCTTTTATTTCTCTTAAAAATGGTGGAAAGTTCGGTGGAAGAAGATAAGTGAATAAGTGATAACATTTTTTTTCTTTTGTTTTATTATATTTTACTTAACATTTTAACATTAAAAATATTATAATTTAACTTAAAAGTCATACCAAACCGTCCACTTACATTAACTATGACATATTTGCCATTTAAAACCCCTCAAATAATCCATGAACACATTTATTCCATATAAACTCATAGTGATTAACTTTTGTAACTTTTACAATTTAGTCCTTTTTACTTAATTAGCTATTTAAATGTCAAAATTTCTTAATCAAATTTTAATGACCCTAATAACACTCCGTAAATATTTTATTATATTTACGGGCTCGATTTATAGAAACGAGGTCTCGATACCTCATTTTCTAAAACTATTTGACTAGGGATATACCACTTGAACCTAATTATTCGTTCAAATAACATAGATTATCAGCTCAAAATTTATTATAATACTTTACTTGACTCATAAATATTAAATAATAATATTTACGAACTCCCTCGTCGGATTTGTGGCCCCGAAACCACTATTTTTGACAACACTGAAAAACGGGTTGTTATAGTAAGGGTCCTCTAAGAATACATACTTGATTACACCTCAACCTAACTTTCATTTCTCTCGCAACATTGAATGTGAAGCCCAATGTCTACCATTAGTTATCTTACATTTACTACATTGGGTTTCAAGTTATTATCCTTCCTTGTTACTAGTGGACTACCCATCCCAAGTTAGTCCTGGTAGACTCCTTCTTCTGTTAACCCGAGTAACTTAGCCTTCATGTAGGCCTCAATGATCTAAACCACCTCTAACTATCCCTTATCCGTAGACCCTTAGGTTCTGCTCAATTATCTAGTTAACCTTCGTCATAGGGTTATTCGCCAAAAATCTGTAACCTCATACCCGCGAGTTCTTCATAACTTGACATGGTAAATCCTCTTAAAAATATTTACTTTGTTCTATCAGCCTTTAAGTTTATCCCATTTGGTGATCTTTACCTATAACCATCGTTGAACTATGATCTTACTCAGTATAGTCTCTTATTAAATGTCTTGGTGGACTATAACGGTTTCTATAGCCAAGCTAGGGTCTTACACCTTATAATTTTCCTGTTCACTGTACCAACGAATTCTTTATGACGCCATAGTCGAGCTATGGTTCCACACTCTTTCACTCCATATTAAATGACCTGGCAGACTACCCTGTGTTTATTGTCCCGACGAACTACCCCTTATTGGTCACCATAGCCGAGCTAAGGTCTTACATGTTAGACCTCTTTTGAGGTGTCGCCCTATAGAACCTTACCACCATCGCGGTGTCACCTAATAGAGTCTGCTGACCACTGTCACGATGTTGCTCTATAGAACCTAATAATCGTCATCACGGTGTTTCCTCAAATGACCTGTTGCACATTCCACCTTGATGCTCAAACACCAAAGTGTCCTCCCCCGGTAAGGTCCAAAGCTTCGCACATCACAATTTGCACTTAGCAACATCATATAGTGGTATATAATAGGAAATCCATTTTCCCTATTCCTCCGCCCATTCCTCTATTTTACCATTCTTAACCTTGATGCTAGAACACCGTAGTGTCCCCTCGTAAGGCCTAGAGTTTCGCACATCACGGTTTGCACACAACAACACCATATAGCGATATATAATAGAATCACCTTTTTTCCATCCTAGCTTCATCTATCTTGTCAATAATTTTCTCTCCACAATGCACATATATTACTCAAACATTTCACATGATTTATCATTATACATACATCACGCCAGTTAACCAAACACTTATTGTCTACCATTAAACAATCAGTACATAACTAGCAAGTCCACATAGAACTATACACATATACAACCTTAGGCAATCATTGTACATAGACAACATGATAAATACAACTCATAAGACATCATCTATCATCTAGAAGGCATGGTATAGAGACTTACATTGCTACCTTATTATTAACAGCTTACCTTGTCCCACTATGAATTTCGATGTATGGGATCTCACTAAATTCCCCCAAACTTATAAATTTACTACTTGTATGAAGGGTAGGTGAAGACTCGAGGACCGAGTGGTGGGACCAAGCCAGACACTGCCAGATTCTAGAGATGGCATGGTAGTTTTTTCATGTATATAGAGGGGTACCCTTAGAGGTCACGCCTCGGGGATTAAGTTGGGTATATATATTTGTGTCAAAGTCTTAATTTAAAATTTTGTTATTTACTGCTAGGTTAATCAAGGTATTAAAGTTGTAAGAATTTATCACTCGTTTGATAAGAGGTTTAGTGGTGTTTTAAATTTTGAATTTGAGATTTGTCCAAGTTATGCTAATAATACTAATTCAAATTCAAATTATAAACTTGTTAAGATATTCAGGTTGATTGTGACATTCCGTACTCGGACCTGGCGATCAGATCGGGTATGGGATGTTACAGTGGTAGTTTATAATTTGGCATAATAACAAATTTAACCCTCAACATTTATAAATTATTCTCAATTTAGTCTTGAATCTAAAAAATTTTAACCCTCAACATTTACACATTGTCTAATTTAGTCTTTTTTCAGAGTTTTGCTTTTCATTATGACATTGAGGGTTAGTTTTAAAAGAATGAGAAAATATCAAAATTATTATCTTGGATTTTTAGGTGTTTCTATTTTTGTATATTTTCAATATAATTTAGCTAATAAATTTGTTCTTTTAGCTTTTTAGATGAAATGGCACAAAGAGAAGCAAAACTGCGAAAAAAGGCCAAATTACTTAATGTGTAAATGTTGAGTTTTAGATTTATTAGAATCAATATTAAATTGACACAATATACAAATGTTGAGGGTTAAAGTTATTGTTTTGTTAATTTTAAAATTTGTCGTCGTTAGCCAATTGGCGACCAAAAAAAGACAAAATTGAATAGTTGGTTGATTATTTTGTAACTTTTTATAGTTTAGTGACCAAAAAAAAATATTAATAGTTGAGTGACTATAATTAATATAGTTTACGCTAATAATTCTAATTTGAATTGAACTTTGCAATAGATTTAGAGGTCGGTTAGACCATACATGCTATATGAGGGACTTCACTTAAATGCGTTGAGAGATCAATTGACGAGCGATATAGAGGCAAGTTTAAGTTTGATTAATGCTCAATAAGATTGATTGTTTATGTGAATTAATATAAAAATAATTTTCTATTTGTGCAGTCTCGATGGATGCCGTACTTAAAGGAAGATTCATTTGCATATATCCTGGAGAATGTGTTTGAAGAGTATCAGTTATTTAGGGCATTGGTGCCCGTTATATGCTTTCACATCGTGGAGTACCAACAAACTGATCGAGTGACACGATAGTTCGGGTTCATGCAAGAAATCCCGAGGGAGATCCAAGACCTTGGTCGTATGTAGGGTATAGATCTAAGGGGCCAACATGATAGGTTTTGGCCGACTGAGCATGCACAGTGGGTTAAAATATGGAACATATGAGCTCAATGGAGCATATTTGGGGAAGTTATCAAAAATGGTCATTTCCAAGGCTCAAAGTCCTCTATGCAATTGTTTAGTGGACGATTCTATCCAACAGAGTAGTATCTGATAGTATGAGAACGGCACAGACCATCAAGCCAGCGACGATCACATCAGCAACGTCGTTCCTGTGCATCCCAACCAGTCGAAACGTATGTGGAGCCACCTATGCGGCATTTCAGCGCTTCTGCCTCATCTAGGTATCATCCTGCTACATCATTGTAACACATAGGTGATGGAGCAGGTCATGCATACGTCCCTTTGTCATCGATTGTGACTCTAGCGATGGAAATGACTTTGACAAATCCAAAGTTTCACATAGCTTTTCGATCAAATTAGTCTGAGCATAACTCAGCCCCTAATCCCTTATCATTTCTCTCCATTAGGGTAGCTGAGTGTGCAGATAGATTACTTTCGATTGACGATTAAATTCAATAACGGGGGAAAATTATGCATAGAACCAAGGTCAAATGCATAGTAATCCACCTCAAAATATGCATCCATCGCATCAGCGTCACTGATTATGGGGGTTTTTTTCATTATTAAAAATTTTAGTTAGTTTTATATGTGTATACTTGCCGACTATCGAAATTGTTAAATTTTTTTTGTCACGTTTAAGTTTTGCAACTCAAAACACAGATTATGATATTGAGAAAGCAAATAAGGACGCAAAACCGGTATGAATACAGTTCCAAAAAAATTATAAGAGTTTAGGGTTATATATATGCATTTAAGAACTATCCAATACATACCGCCACATAAGTGTACTCTTATCCATTTTCAAAGTAGAATTAGGGTTCTTATAACTACATGGTTATACATTGCAATTAAGGATGCAATACAGACATCTTAATGAAGTCAATTGAAGATGAAAATGACTAATACATTATGCACAAAATACCTCAACCTTAATCAAGGGACATATTTGCAGAATAGATGGACATACATTGTGCATACCATCTATTCTTGATACGACAATCTGGTAGAGTCCATGAAGCAATCAATGATATTGTAATTTGAAAATAATAGTGGATGCAATATATAAACATAAAATGATACTATATCGGTAATTATTTTCATAATTTGTGAGAATTAGATAAAATCAAATTTTAATGTATAAAATTGCACAAAATCAAAAAAAAAAAAAATCTTACATAAAATTGCACATTAAACTGAAGTTCATATGTAGTTTTGAGATTTATCTCTAAAAATTTTGATAAATTATTTATCATATTGTATTGATTTTTTTTGATAAATTTTGATAAATTTTGATAAATTATTTATCATGTAGTTAAAAAAATTTTAAAAAGTTTTAAAAATGCATGCAAAAATTTTATTTTAATCATTTTTAAAACAATTTAGATTTAATATTATTGATAAAGTGATTTGTCTATTTTAATTTTTTTAAAATATTTTTCAACATTTTAGATTTAAAAATATTATATGTTTGCAAATGCGTTTTAAAATTAAGTACACGTTCATGTAAAATTTTGGGAAAAAAAAACTTCAAAATTGTTTGAAAATAATGAATAATGGGAAAAAAAAGTTACATTTCAAGATTTATAGTAAATGTGGAGAGAAAGGGAGTTATTGGGCAAATAATCAAGCCATGATTTCAAAATTCTAAAGCATTTAAAACCTTGGAGGACTAAACTTATAGATTTAAAAAAGAAAACCCTTGAAAATTATCTTAAAAAACATGAAGAGGCAAATGTTCTAATTAATTATGCTGAAATTTTGTAATTTCAAATAAAGATAAAATAAGAGGGACCTAAGACAGGCGGAAGGCCTTACAAAAATAATAAGAAAACATGTAGGGACTTATATTGCAATTTATCCATTAAGTCCAATTACAAAAGCCAAACTTTCATTCCTTTGATCATTTTCACCATTTATCTTCTTTTTTTTTTTTTTTTAAATTTCTTCTTCTTTTCTCTATTTTTGTCGTGAGATCAAACAGATAACCTTTATGCCATAAAAATTATATTTTTTTTTCGATTTCCAGCATCAAATAGTTCAAGCTTTACTAGAATATAAAAAAAAAAATTCAAATTTTATTTTATTTTATAAAAATATTTGAAGAACTTCATTATTGCTTTTAAGAATAAAATTATTGGTGATTAAGGTTAATAGATCTGACCACTGGAAATCTTACCAACCACTTCTCCCTGTTTCGAAATGATTTTTATCACACATCAAAACTTCAATAAGAAAATATCTTAAAAGTTGAAAAAATGTTGAATGATTAATATTTTTCGTGTCCCTATATTTCAAAGTTTTTAAATCAAATAAAGCTTCTAAAATTATCTATATATTTAGCCTTTTAAGAATTATTAGGAATAATTTCAAAAAAAAAAAAACATAAAATTAGGAATACTTATCTTGTATATTTCATTATTTTATTTTGTGTGAATAATATCCTGACATTTGTCTCTGATTGTTCATATCTCCCATTTGGATCTGTTAAAATAATTTCTTGTTCGCAATAACAATTACGCACAAAAGCCTCTACTTTTTATTATGCCATCCAATCATCTTTTTTCTTATTTAAATATATATAATTACTATAATCAAAATTAATTCCTAAACTATATAAAAAAAATTCACAGTTTTTTATAATTATAATATATATATATATATATCTGAATATGATTCATATATTTTCGCACTTAAAACTAAAATACATCTAGATAATATATAAAGTAAGACTCGAATTTAAATTTTCCAACTTTATTATCAACTCAATATCCCACTTGATTTCTTCTTTAACTTTAAAGTTTTGATGCTAAACTTATTGTTTTAAGAGATAATAGTATTAAATTTAAGATTTATTGATTTGTATTTTTTTTTCCTTTTTACAAAGCTTTAATTTTGTCTCCTTTTTTATTTAAGACTACGAATTAAATTACAATTACAATAATAAATAATACAAGTTTAAATAACTATAATTAAAATTATGAGTTACTGAATATCTTCGAATTTAGACAAAATTGATATATAATAAAATTTAAGTGAGAATAAATTTGAAGAAAACTTAACACATAATTTACCTAAAGCGATATTTAAACTTGAGGGAAAATGCACAGTGCTAGGAGCTTCAACTTTATGATTAAATAAAATCTTGATGGGTGGTTTGGTTTTAATATTAAGGATGCAGCCATTGGATTAGTTAAAATCTGAGTGTTTTTTGTACATAACAAAATACACCATACAATATGCTTATAATCTGAGTTTCATGGTTATTCAGATGAAAAGCAAGTATACGATCTCTAATCCATTCTTTAATAGCAGGATTTCAGATTAGATGAGAGGTGCAAAAATCAGAGTTAAGAAAAAAGATGATCATAATCCTCCTGCCTTGATTTACAAAATAACCAATCCATTCTCTTTTTAACAACATGACATGTAGGGAAGGGAGTGAAGATATCATATGTTTAAAAGCCGTTGGAATCTTCCAAAGCTCATCAATTCTATTACTAATACGAAAGCATGACATATAGAATAGGAGGATAAGCTAGAATGAGTAAATTTCAAAAGATTTAGAGTCAATTTAGTATTGTTTGTTAGAAGCATTTTTGGGTCAAAAAGTATTTTTGAGTAGAAGCTAAAATCTTAATCTTCTGCTTCTACTTTTGACCAAAAAAGAAAATACTTTTAAGAATCTCAAAAGCATTTTATTTAACTACTTTTATCTCAATAGTACCTTTTCTCCTAAAATTACTTCTCTGATAAATAATGTTAAACTAACCCTTAATCTATCTCCCGATCACACACACTTCTTCTACCCCATAATTTACAAGAGATTTCTTCTTTTTCAACATCAAGGATAGTACGTTCTGACATAATAGATCAACTTTTTTTAGCTTTCCTTTTTCTTTTTTCTTTTTTTGTCAAGTTTTGAACATTGAAAAGCTTATATAGCATATTTGACTATTTAATCCAGGCTGACTCAATATTTTGGAGCATTTAAGCAAAAATATAACTCTTAAAAGCTTGACCAAAATACAAAATCGTTTAAAATGATTCTTGCCACCCTTTTTTCAATTATCAATATACTGTATAAATATTATAACATATTTTATCTTCAATCATATAAAATTTTCTCCCTTTTTTGAAAGTAATATTTTCTTATTTTTATGTATTATGTACTTATAGTTTATAAAACTTACATATGTTTATCATAATGTATCCATGTTTAAGAACTTAATAAGGAACATTATAAATTGCTAAAGTTGAAATAAGAAACAAATTTCTGAAGAAATAAGAAAATGTAATTAAGCAAACCCTGAATTATCCATGTATTGCATAAAGAAAACGATTTTAAAATATGAAATTGCAAACTCATTTCATAATCTGTGTCCAACGAAGGAAAAGTTGAAAAAAAAAAACTTAAATGTCTTTTACAAATAGCATTTAAAAAACCATTCTATGAAAATAAAAAAGAAATTTCCAGGACAGAACAGTAGCCTAAGCCCCTACACTGTAGCCATTTTAACTTCGAAACACTGTCGAGGCAAACAAACCCCCCATTTACCATAAAAACAAAAAAAAAAAAACAAAAACAACAACAAAGAATTGATAATATGCATACAAGCTAGTTCCACTTGAATCCTTGATGATGCCCAAAAGGCATGCAGATAGGATTGAAACCTGATAGTATGTCTAAAACGAAAACATACTGATTGCTAAGTGATACAGACAGTACACATTTTAGGGTTATGAAAATATGGCTGCAGACCAACTTTCCTGTGAGGAAAAGCTCGACCTACTGCTGCTTGTCTCGTCTTGCCTCTGAACTCTCACTGTTGTTTTTGGGCTTCCCAGGTGCAACCTTAGCAGGAGTTGAACGCTCAGACTGTGAGAAGAGGATCATGATTTGCATGAGTATGGTAACAATAGCCAACCCAACTGCTGACAATGCAAGCCCTTTCCATGATGATAAAAGTGAAGACCATTGCAGAAAATTATAAGCTCCATAAGCCACAAGACATGCCCAAGAAGCAACAACCTGATTCATAAATAAGAATATTATTATCATATGTAGTTCCAGAACCAAAAACCAAGAGAAATACCACAGCAGCAGATTGGTTAATTTTGCATCAACAATCTCACCAGAAGAGATTTAATAGGCCGACCGATATCCTGCAATGGTTGGTCACTGAAAGTGTCCTCAGCTATATGCTTGTCCAACAACTTGTCCTACGTTAGAAATCAAATAGAAACAAAACCATTAGTAGGAAATTTATGCATGCACAAGAACAAACCTTGTTAAACATTAAGCCAAGAAATAAATAAAAGACAAAGATACACAACTGTTTCAAGGTTAATCCTTCTTTTCATTTTCAATCATAAGATCATCTGACATGCAAACCAGAACATCTAGAGTAGCACCATCCTACAGCACTAGATGAATAATACTCACTTTCTCCACAAAAAGATCTTTACACCATTGTGCAACAGCCTCATCCGTTTCAGGAAGTTCCTTCATAAGACGCCGCTTGACATGCACATGCACCTGCAAGCAACCGTTTATTTTCATCAATAGAATGAACCTAAGAGAACAATGAGTCATTAAGTTATCAACCAAGATAGATGAGATTAATGGCATATAAAGGTTTAATCCTCACAACTTCAAAATGACATGTTCCAACCATGGGAAAAGAAAAGGGAAAAACAAATACTTTTTCAGAATGAACCTAAGACTATATCCTCAGTTGCTTCACATAAACCTAGCAACTTCTGGAGTCAAAAGACACAAACTTCTGGTTTTCACTCCATGGATTCTGAAGATCAGACAAAAGACAAATTATGAAGCCGTTGAGCAAATTCTCCTAGGACATATCAATATGAAACAAAGCAAAAGCAATTTTCACATTCATATTGACGCATAATCATGCAAAGATGATTAACTTGCTTCACACAGTTAACTTGAAATCCGACTTACCACAGAAGATTGTCCCTTGAAAAGTCTAAGCATTGTAGGTGAAGGTGAGCTTTTAGGAATGGCCACTGTCATATCATAAATGGCTGGAACAAATGAACGCATATGACTTACGGCTGAAACAAAACCCTGAAGCAACAGAGATAATGTTTTTATTTTCCATATAGAATTACAGTTAGTAAGGCAGGTGAGATGAGTGGTCATGACTCGAGCAAAAAAATAAACTTCGGCATTACATGTGAGAATAGTAACACATAGTCTAACATGATTGACTCTCGAGTATAAGACTGAGTAAGATGAGAAAGTGCACAGATTTATCATGGTTCAGGCTGGCTAGCATTGAATAAGTGTGCCGAAACAGCAAAAAACTTGCATTGGAAAATACCGTTGGCATAGGGTTGCAACACAATCTACCTAGCTTAAACAGAATACTATTAGGTGATAGAAATATTGCAACTCTTGCACAAAAAGAAAGCTACAAACTTGAATACCAAAATCTAAATTCAGAAACCTATGTATCCCTAAAAAAGGCGACTAGAAAAACGGGTAAGAAGGAATTCAAGAAAACAGACGCGGCAAGAATCAGACCTTTGTACGAGGAATAAAACATTTCTAGGAATAGGCAATCCTTGAGAGGTTGCATATTCTTGAGCTAAGAAGGAATTCAAGAAAATAGGTGCAGCAATAATCTGACCTTAGTACGAGGAATTAAAACATTTCTAGGTACAGGCAACCCTTGTGAGGTTGCATATTCTTGAGCTGCTAGAAGCTTTGCTTGTGTAAACCGAGTTCCTTCTACAAAAAGTGCCAACCAAAATGGCCGTGGGAAGTCCTTTAAACGTTGAAGACCTGCCTGCAAATACAATTTCCACAAGATTTGAAATTGAGAACAGTATGGGTAGATTAAAAACAAGCACGCACAAATACACAAGTAATAAAGCAAAAGTTATGGTCATGTATATGTGTATAGATATGTGATTGTGACACATGTGCACCCAAAACTGAAAGCAAACTTTTACCTTTAATGTGTTTTCATCCTTGGCCCAGCTTCGTTCCAAAAACAGATACTCAGAAAACCACATTGACCAACCTATGACCTGCACATATCCATCATGAGTTTATTCTTCATAAGTACACAAAAACATAACCCAATTTGCTTCTCTATTAAAAAATTTTAAAAGATAAAAATTGACAATCACAAGTATGCAATAAAAACACAACATAGTGGGTTGCCCAAAGGGTAAAGCAAAAAAACTAGACCTCAATTACCATACTGCAAACCCTACTCCAAATTTAAAAGTAGAAGCTATTCTAACACAAGATAGAACTGATGAGGTTTGACCAAAATTTTCTTTTTACATTCAGAAAATAATAGCACTTATGTTTGCTTCCTGCAGATTAATATAATTACTGCCTTATCACACCTCACACATGAACAAGCATGAACTTGTGCACCGGAGGTCTGCAGCATATGCAAATGTGCACGGTAAGGCCTCAAAGAACAAGCTTAAATATCAGCTGAAACAAAAAGAATTTGTCATAAATTCAAATCTTAAACTTCAAAAGTATAACACCAACACATACCGGCAGGAATTTTGATGATTTCTTCATTACAGCTAATGTACTGCCAAGACAACCTGACCTCTGCAAAAGAAAATTCAATTGTATCTTAGCCATACAGCATTTTAAGAGACAAAGAACATGAAGTTAGAACCCAAAATAGCAAATTTCCGACCAGTGCAAAGGAAAAAAAACAATTTAATGTGTATCTCAGATAAACAGTATGCAAAATATTCTGAATTGGAATACAACAATTACAGACCTGTGCTAAAACCCATCCAACTAACCAATCAATATCACTTCTGTGATTGCATATGACAAGGGCATGTTCCTTACCTGAAAATTTTTAAAATATTAGATGATAAATACACCACTACAAGAAAAGTTTAAAATCCAACAATGCCAATTCTCCACTTAGCTTGAATATTGAGAATAAGTTTCCTAGAAAAAAAAAAGACTGACATACCCATTAAATTGAAGCTTTCATGATCTGCAAACACTTCAATCTGCAAATAAAATGTCGCAAAGATCAAAAGCTCATTTTTAGGAGATCACTTTAGGTATAACATCCATGATACCAATATTTGGACATTTATAGAAGTTGGCTCGCTAACAGCCCATAATTAACACCTCAACCAATGTCCAGAAACACCTATCACTCCTTAGAGAAGACAAAAGTTACAAAACTTCACAATAATAGTTCAACTCATATTTGCATAATTATCTAGACGAACTGAAACTGCCCAATCTTCAAGCCTATAGACATCAAAGATACTAGTCGAACAAAAGACTTCAACCAACTAAAGTCTAACAGTAAATAGAATTATCAATCACCGGAGGCATGAACATCTGAACACTGCACAAAAATCTCATTTCTAACACCTTTGTCTAAGTAACATACTATTTCAAGTTGAGATGGCAAACTCTTTAGTCATACTTATTGAACATTCAGAGTCCAAGGATGCAGCGAAAACCTTAGCGGCTTCTATGTGTTAGTGCTTACCAATAAGATCATTTTTTTAGACAAGCTTCTTACTAGTATAGTTGAAAATGGAAGCACAAAGCATTTAGGCATTTGATCATCATAAACTGCCATATCAGAAATGGTTTCAGCATCTATAACATCTCAGAAAGAATTTCAGAATTAGATTATACTAGCTTCAAAAATGCCAAAAAATGCAATATCCAGTTCATTAAAACGAATGATTTAAATAACGAAATAAAGGAGCTCATTAGCACCTTAACGCCTGCCCACCAATCAACCAGCCAAACCAGTTGCAGCCACAACAACTCTGCCAATACCCTATTGATCTTTCTATATGTGTTCTTGGACAGTGGTCGAATAAGAACAAAGCATACTGCCTGAGAGAAAAAAAATCACATTGCGTAACATTAAAAATGGTCATTGACAAAGAGATGGAAAGAAAGGAAGGAAGAAGGATTTAAAGGAAGGAAGAAGGATTTACACATCGGCCAACTAATAAAATTGAACCAACTTTGTCTAACAAAGTGGGTTATGGTTTCTTAAAAAAAGAACCAACAAAAAAATGGACTTTTTTTATCTCATTTTTAGCATTAAATGGTATCGTGAGAAAAGGTAAGTACGCATGGTAAAAAAAAAAATTTAAAAGCCGAAGGTTTCATCAAGCTGAAACCTAAAGGTTCTGATTTAATTTTCTTTTTAGTAAATTTTATTAGCTAAGAAGTAAAGTAGATTCAAAATCCAGATTACTAGATTACATGCAAGCTCATTAATAATCTCAGCTCAAGAAATATCGAATAAAAAAGAAACAGAGAAAACCATTTACTGCCATTTTCTTTAATGCAACCACAGCTAATATGAAAAGAAAAAAAATAGAAAAATCCACTCAATCAAATCAAAATATGAGGCAGATTCCCTAAGAAGTTAGAACAAAAGCAAATATACCAAATTAAAAAAAAAAAAAACCCTAATAAGAACCTGAATTAGATTCACAGCGAGGCCGGAGATGAAGAAAAGAAGGCCCAATGGGACGATAACAGCTGCCGCTGCAATCGCCATGGACAGAACAGCCAAAGGAGCGACCGAGATTCGCAGAAAAGGAAGGGTTAGCAGTGAAATTTTAGATTTAATTTACAAATAAAAGATAGGATTATGGTAAATATTACCCCATTTTTATATTGTGAGAATAGATTCCACAATACTGTTTTATGTATTTAAATATAGAAAATTAAAAAATGGAGTAATAACAATATTTGTGAAAGTGTGTGAAGAGATAGAATAATAGAAAATGACGTACTGAAATGAAGATAGAAAAATGCTTTAAAGGCGTTGTTCCCGTTTCAAGGAAAAAATTAATTTGGGAGGTTGGGAGACCTTTTTGCAATCATTTTTTTTTTCACATTTCTTATATATTAGGAATTTGAGATTTTGATTTTTTTTTAATACTCTTAATTAAGAAAAAGAAAACAAAAAGGAGGATAATAATGTAAATTTAATTTATCATTAAATATTTTTATATTATATATTTTTGTTTAATGATTGTAACATTATTTAAAGGCATATTGAGTTGAGTTATTTTAATTCGAATTCAACTCAATTGAAATTAAATTTTTAGCTAAATTTTAAATTAATTAAGTAAGTATCAAAAAAATTTATAAAATAATAAATATTATTAGGGGATATTTTTGTGACATCCAGAAACATTGTTTGATAGGATTCGAATTCAAAACACCTTGATTTTCAATTTAATATTTCAATTATCGTCATCTTTAAATCAATTTTTAATAAAAGAAATATATTTGATAGAGTGTTAATAGTAGGGGGTTGACAAGTATCATATAAGCTATAGTAAATTATTTTAAAATATATATATTTAAATAAAAACACATGTCAATTTTTTAATACTGCTTGTTAAATAAAAAATACACTAACAGCGTACCAAATATTCACCCTTTAATAAATACAATTGTTATATATTTTTTTCAACCACATCGTAATTTATTAAACACTTGACTGAGTTGGTGCGAATCAACTCTGCACCAACTCAATAGGTTAAATACGAAATAGTTTTACTTTACAAAGCAAATTGTGTTTTTGCCATTTTATATTTTTTATATGGTAAATATACATACATAATAAAATTTGAACTTGTGTAACTTTTAACATCTATATTTTACCATTCAAACAAAATCTCATTGGTTAAAATGGCAAATGCTAAGATTGAGATACACTGAAAACTTTTGACATAATGATTTATTTGGCCTCTACATTGTAAGCTCGAAATTATTCCCTAACTTGAACCCCTAACTTTTCTCCTCATTCTAGTATGTAGCTCACGCAATTGAATGGTACGGTTGAAAGCCAATTCCACAAACTGAGCCCCTACAAATACGACTCTGATTTCTGTACTGAAAATTTGATCGTCGTAGTAAATGATGGATTTCCCTCGTCAACTCATTTCAATTAAAACGAATTAAATCGTTAGAACAAAAAAAAAACCTTTAGATGGTTATACAAAGAAATGCAAACGACACTCGTAGTGCATCTCTTCAATATTTGATATGAATTTGCTCCGTGTCTAAGTTCTGAATACTTCGACCCTTTAATAGCAAAATAGAACAAGGAGAGAACGAAGGCTTGCTTCAAAATGCGCTTCAGAAGATGCGCTTTCATCGAATAATAATAATAATAATAATAATAATAATAATAATAATAATAATAATAATAATAATAATGAAATGATCTTCTGTACTCAAAAATACGTTTCAAAAATCAATTAATTTCATTAGACGTGTGCTTAAAAAGGTATCCAATGCTTCAAAGTGTGCTTCAAATCTTACTTGGGATTCCCTAGGTCAAGGCACTTTTAGTGCTTCAAATCTTTCCACTAAAAGTCTGTCAAAAGTGCCCTAACCTCGGGAATCCCAAGTAATATCTGAAGCACGTTTTTTCAAATATTCGATGAAAACGCCTCTCATGCGACGTGTTTTCAACCACAAGGTTTTTTTCCTTTGCAATCTCACCCCCCTCCCACGCCTATAAAAGGAGGGCTCTCCCTCAATACTCTATCATTCCTAAAACCATCATCTCTCCTAGTCTCTATCCCTTCACTTTATAATATTTCTCTCTCGGTTTTCTTCCCTGCTTCAGTGTTAAAAAAATTTGTCGCTAATATAATTTTCGGTTTGAAGTATTTTTAAGTCATCGATGATGTGATATCTCTCCAAGATCTATACATTTCATATATCCTGCCGAGATTGGACCATTACCTCAAAAACCTATCCTGTGAAAGTCAAGTTCCGGGGTGATTTTACTTTATACTGTTACGGGTGGAAGTCTACGTAGAGGCCTCAATTGATGACCATTATAATTTCATAGATCAAAGTATAATGAGGGAGCTAGTTGATGGTCGTTATGTAGGCACGAGCTCAAACTTTTCGAATACTCGAAAATGTTGCCTTATAAATACCATACAGAAGTTTGAGGGCATAATCATAGGGAAAAACTATGGGGCTTCCTACTATAATCGGCGTAATTTTTTTCTCCGTTTTCACACAACAATATCTTTAACCTTCCTTCTTATTCGAAGGTCAACATCGTCGTGGACGCAGGAGGACTCTCAGGCGAGCAGCGCCTGTTGCAGTGTAGTAAGGTGATGCTCCTTTCGGGGTGACAATGATTGTCGTTATTAAACCACTCATTAATAACTACAATCGTTGTCGCGCCAATTCGAATTTGACCTCTACTGTGCCAGAACATCCGCTTTCCGCTTAGGAGCGCTCTTGTGTCCACCTCGATGTCAGCCTACGGATAAAATAAAAGGCTAAAGATACCAGCTACTTGAAAATTGAGAAAAAAATTATGTTGATTACACCGGAAAGCCCTTTATTTTTCCCTATGATTATGACCTCAATCTTATGTATGGTATATATAAGGCATCATTTGCGGGTATCAAAAAATCTTGAACCCGTGACTGCATAATGATCGTCAACTGACCCCAGTTATACTCAAACCCGTGACTGCATCACGATCGTTGACTAGGACCTCCACTTAGACTTCAACCCATGGTTGTATCAAGCATTGTCACCCTAAAACCTAACTTCCATAGGATGGATTTATGAGGCAATGGTCCTATCCCAACATGACATATGGAATGTATGTATTCTGAGATGCGTTATCGCATCCCCTACCCCTCAAATCTACCTATAAACTTTCACGATTTCACTCTTAAAACCCTAAACCTAATTCCTAATTTTAAAACCTTAACCCTAACCCTAACCCTAACAAAAAGTCGAGACTGGAAGCATTTTCATATCCTCTCTTCAAAATCGGTCTATTTCCCTAAATTAAAAAAAACTGCTTAGACTAATTTAGCCCAACTTTTGAACCTTGACGAGGTTAGTGTGTAAAAACAACTTAAGTAACAAATTAACATTTAAGGTTAGGTATTCATTTTTAAAGACTAATCTTGTTACTAGTCAATATTGTAAGAAACTTAACACCACATCCTTTCTGCTGCTATAAATTGATGAATTTTATAACTCCAAAACTTTACGATCAAATGTTTAATTTCGATTGTAAATTGTCTATTTTTAATATATTTGATGTAATTATATTTTTTAAATATAAAAAATAATCTAAAAATAATATAAGTGGGCAGGTCGAGTTTAAATTTAACATTTTTAATTTAGGTTAGACTTTGATAGAATTTTAAACTTATTTTTCAGATCAAATCAAGTATAAACCTAATAAATGAACTTAAATTTCAGCTTGAACCTAACTAGATCGATAATCAAGATAGCATAAATTGGATAATGATTATTTATACAACAATTTATTCAATTTAAAAATAAAAATAAAATCAATATCCACATCATGGGCTTAATCATTGTAACAAGTTTCTCTTCAACATCGACAACGGCAATGCCGTGAAGGAACTGAACAATTTGTTGGCAAATATAAAAGTGAATATATTTAATAATTGGGATAACTTAGATTAAAATATCCTAAAATATAAAGACAAATAATATTATTATATATTCTTTAATTTAATTTTACTTTAACCAATCTATTTAAAAAAAAAAAAAAGCAAACATGTTGAAAGTTGAAACTATATGCAGGTAAAAACATAATAAAAAAAATGAAATTTGGAAATCCAGAAATCAAAATTAAAAATTTTAAAAAATCATAAGCCAACAACTAAAAAATTGAAAAACTGAAATCAATAATTAGAAATTTAAAAATCTAAAGCAACCATTAGCATAAAATTGAAAATAAAGAAATTACAATCACCATTTGATTACAAATTAAAATTAGAAATAGAAAAATTAACAGAATTTAAAAAATTACTACAATAAAAGATAATTAAAATTTAAAAAGTAAAAATGATATAAAATAAGAAATAAGAAAATATCTTTTTTTTAAATTAATTAAAATTAAATTAGAAGGTATTAAATATAGACATGTTTAGTGCCCAAAAACTAAAAATTTTAAGAAATAATTTATGTAAGTTTATAATTTCCTTTTTTTTTTTTTTTTTTTACATAAATCTATAGTTATAAACCATGTGTTAATATACATACAATATAATGTATTAAATATGTAGTGTTAATCATATCACATTATATTTATATATTACTTTTGGTATTATTTATCATTTTATAAATAAAAATCAGTATGATCATAAATTACAGTGGAATTTAACATTTGTCTTTTTCTTCTTGTGGTTCTTGTTTTTCTTTTTCATGTCAATTGGTTGGTGACCATATCCTCTGTAAGAATCAATTATTTGTTCTATCAAACAAAGTCGCTTGCATTATGTTGAGTTTTCCAATTCGAATTAATTTGATTTTGTTTAATTTAATATTTTATTAATAAAATGTTTTTATTTGAATTTAATAAATAAATATAAATTTTTAACATATCTATAATATATAAACACAAATTTAAGAAAAACTTCTATAATTTAATTTTTAATTATTAAATTAACATTTAAAAGCATTTATAATTTATTTTATAATTATTAATTAAATAATTGACATAAAATAGAAATTACGATAATTCTACATTTAATTTAGAAACCAAGCACATCCATTTCTCATAAAAAAAAAATTCATACACTTATAATCATACAATCATACTTTCATATACATATAAAATTACACATAGAATTTATTAGACAAAACACTCGTTAGCAAACATATAATTAAATATAAATAAACACATATGAAATAAAATATAAATAGAATGATTTATAAATAATTTATCAAATACGAAAATCAAGTAAAATCATAATAAAAAATTGAAATAAAGAAGAATCGAGATTTTACAAAACGTTGAGGCCTGTGAAACACAGTTTCCTTAAGATAGATTCGACCACTCCTACAGTACTTGGATAAACGTTGGTTGAATGTCTCCCAAGATACAATAACAACAGTAATCAAAGTAGTAGCACCTCTATAACAATCAATGAACGAACGTTGCATTTTTCTATCACCAGAATATTATGAAAACACGGAGAGGCAAAAGCAAAATTTTGAAATGAACAGAATTTCAGTATAAGAAATTAATCGAATGTGTGTCTCATCCTATAGAATACGTAGGATGGCGCATTTGGGCTCGACCGATTCGGGCATTTCACGTCGCCTTCACCCTATCAAGTTTGGAACTACACCCCTTACACACAAAATAAAGTTATAAGCTTAGTCATTCAATTACTTTTTAAGAGAGTTCATATATATAAACATATCTCACACTTGGTATTTAAACAACGTGAGATCTAAGCTTTTACTTTTCTTAAACAATATTTCCAAGTAGCTTACTTTGAGTATCAATTTCTTATTCATCACTCAACCATTTTGAGCACATGATATACCATTGTAAAGGTCTCATGGAGTAGAATATGAAACCATAATTTTATGATTCAACTCTCCACCTTTACCTATTAAGAATATGCCTCAAAGTTTCCATAAAAATATAACACATAAAAAATAAAATAAAATTTATGAAAAATATGCATAATAATGTAAATAAAATTATCCATAAAATACACATGGAAATATCCACAAGAAAATACATAATTTTTTTACATGAATTTATCTATAAAAAATTGCCCATAAAAATATACATGAAAATACACATAAAATTTCATAAAATCCTACATAAAAATATACATAACTTTATTATGCTTATTATTCTAAAAAGCAATTATCATAATCATAAATAATTGTTCATGCGCATTACATAAATAAAAGTCATACATATCAAATATAATTCCAATATATCATGTTTATTTCATGCATATAAATAAACCATGCTTATATTTTACGTATTAATTATACAAATCATACATCAATTATAAAAATAATATACTTCTAATCAATGAAAAATAAAATAAAATTGACTTTATCAAGATAATAAAAAATAATGTTTAAACCATGGGAAAGTCTATATGTAAATTTTAAATTTTTATTCAAAAAAAAATCATAGATTTTTATTCTCTATTTTCCTTTTTTATACAGGCATGTCTCATCGTCGAAGAATCCAAAACACTTGGATTGCCGGTAACAAAAATTTTAAAAGATTATCGAATAATAATGAAAACTTCCCAACAAACAAAACCAGCATAAAACCATTTAATTGAATATCCTAAAGCATGAGTAATTGTTAATCTAATAAGTTAATCTCACATGAATATCAATTCATAAAACATTCAATCAAGACTAAATTTAATGTAAGCCGACAGACACCAACTTTGAAGTAATTGAAATCAACAAGAAGACGGATGGGTAGCAATTATAGCATCAAATGGTGTTGTAATTCTTTAAAGGGTAACCTATAAAAATAGTCCCTTTTGTTTGCTTCATGTTACATCTTAGTCACTTATGTTTGAAATGTTATGTTTTAGTTACTTATGTTATTATTGCGTTACGAAGTGATCACTTTACCGTTAAGTTCCGTGGCAGTCTAACTAGATTTTAGGTGCCAACTTGGATTTCTAAATGGGATGAAAATAGATTTTTAATTAAAAAAATTTAATTAATTAAAATTTTTAAACCTAAACCTTAACTAAAAAAACTATTCATCTCCTCTTTTTAATTTTTCTTCCGTCTCTTCTTTTGTTCAATGAGTTTTTTTTTTTCATTTGACTGGAAAAACTATTATTAAGATCAAAATAGTTGAAATCAAATTGATTGCTTCATAAATATGAATTCAATGGAGGGATCAAAAGAGATAGAGGAATGCAAAGAAGACATACCTGAACCCTCCATTGAATCTATCTTTATGAAGCAGTCAATTTGATTTCAACTATTTTGATCTTAATAATAGTTTTTCCAGTAAAAAAAAAAAAAGAACCATTGAATAAAAGAAGAGACGAAAGAAAAATTAAAAAGAGGAGATGAACGGTTTTTTTAGTTAAGGTTTAGATTTAAAATTTTTAATTAATTAAAAATCTATTTTCATCCCATTTAGAAATCCAAGTTGGCACCTAAAATCTAGTTGGACTGCTACGTAGGATTACCGTTAGAGAGATAACGGAACTTAATGGTAGAGTGATTACTTCGTAACAAAATAATAACATAAGTGACTAAAACGTAACATTTCAAACATAAGTGACTAAAATGTAACTTGAGGCAAACAAAAAAGACTAATTTTGTAGATTACCCTTCTTTAAAACTATGTGAACTTAACCCTAAGTATTAAACCGTTTGGATTTGAATTTTTTGAGAAGGAGTTGTTGTTGAGAAGGACAATCGTGTTTTAGAGATAAATTTCTTTAAACTTTCAATTTGTCTTTGTAGTTATTTTAGGTTTAGTTGGGTACGATAGTTAAGTCGAGAGGAGGTGGTCGTAACGGTTAGGGTAACCGCGGTGATACAGGAAGCGAGCCTTCACAACACTATGAAGTAAATGCTCCTGTGGAAGCGAAAGCGTATGCTTGCACCACTAAACATGAAGAAATGAGTTGTCATTTGGTTGCTCGAGGGATTCAACTACCCAACTTTGCCTATGACTTCTCTATTGTTGAAGGGTTGAGGTGGTTGAGTGACACCACTGATGGAAGTTTCCTACTTCCCTTACACGTACTAGAAGTAAGTTTTCATCTTCCACTCCACTCCTTCTTTTGCCATCTTCTGGACGAGTATGGAATAGTTTTGGGGCAACTATCCGGCTTCTCATGGTGGGTCGCAGTGGCTTATTTCATTGAATGTGATTGGTGAGAAGAGACGCCATTGATTTTTATTTTTCAGAATCTATACCAACTTAAGGCTTGTAATCAAGGAGGTTCTTTAGGCCTGTTTTATTTTACTCATTGAGAGGGATTGGAATCGATTGTCTCCAACTAATCTTTGACTGAATCGATGTAAATACATATGGGTAAAGAATAAATTTGGAGCCAATTTTGATTTTCCAATTGAGTGGTCCATACCTAGTAAGAGTGTATGCTTGCGAAGACAAGAAATTTCATTGGAAGTGGAGTGAGCTTAATTTTATAGGCCTCGTCGAGGTCGTGTATTAAAATTGGAGAGGTGTTAACTGTCAGAAATGTGTTTCACCACTGCCTCATAAATTTGAGCCCTAATGGTTGGCAGCCAATTGATGATAACAATGGTGCGGTCACTATGTCAGTTTTACTTATATTTTTTTTACAATCCAAACCAATCAATAGCTAATAGCAATGCAATCATTCATCTTTACTAGAAATAATGATTATTTAATTAAGAAAATATAAAATGCTATATATATCTAGTAAAATAATTAAGAAATACTTTTGGCTTTACAAATCAAAATATTTAAAGAATACCTTGAATTTCTTCTTCTTCTTTGGTGATAATATCTTCTTCTTTTTCTTATAATTTGTTAATTGCTTTCTTCTACTATTCCTCTTTTTCTTTTTGTTTGTTTGTTTGTTGTAGGCTGTTTTTTTTTCTAAATTTATGGGTAAAAGTTTTTTTTCTTTAATTATTATATATTTTTTTAAAATTGATGATTTATTTATTTTATTGTAGCTTCCTTTGAAAGCTTTAAAAAATTAAAACTTCTAAAAGAAGTTATTTATAAGAGATAAATATATATTTATATATTTTTTAAAATTTTAAAAGGGGTTGGTGTTTTTTTTTGGGTTTGAGGGTAGAATTTAAATTATTAAGGAGTTCAATGTAATCAAATTTATCTTAAAGGGGATGCTATGTAAATTTTTAAAAAGCTAAGCCCCTCTTATACCCGCCAATGGCTACGTATCTTTTTTCTCTTTTATAGTCCTTCAAAAATCACAGCCATAAAATTTTCCCTTTTAATTACTCCGCTCTAGTAAACAATAGTTTGTTGGAGTAGAAAGTTGGCTGGTAAAATGCTTACTTCAGGCGCACTCTTCAGCGAAGGTAAGATCCACTAGAGTGGAAAAACACTTTCTTTGTACAAATTAAGCTTTCCTTTTTCAATGCTTTGTCAGACCTATAATGGATAAAAGAACACTTGAAAATGAGTTCAAACTAACACAAATAATACATAAAATAATCAAAATATAAATTACTCATGTATTAGGAGTTGAATAGTATTTTTTTCCTTCTATTATAAAAATGATAAATTAGTCGTTGGACCAAAGAGCAAACTGGTCCTTTTGTTAAAAAATTCATCCATTTTTGTTGTTAGAAATTGGTTATATACGTTAGCATGAGGTACAAATGGCATGTTACATGTCACTCTTTAGTTATTCTATCAGTTATGCCAATTCCTAAGAGTACAAAAAAATGATCAATTTACTCTTTGATTTAATGTAGAGAGATTAATATGCCTAGCTATTTTTTTTAGTAAATGGGCCACAATACAATTTGGCTCTTAGTACAAGGGCCTCAATGATAATTTTATCAAAAAATAAATATTATGTAATTTACTAAAAACTAAACTTAAAATCTTAAAATCTAATAAAATAAAATATAATAAATTTTAAGTTATTAGAGTTATTACTTTGTTGAAAATTTAAAAATTTCATGGAGGATTTAAATTTAACAACACCTTTCATATATGCATAACTATATAGGTTATGAAATTTGTAATCTAGTGCGGAGTAGTTTTTTCTATATAAGTGAACAATATTATAGTGGGAGAAGTAGAAAATACATGGATCGAATTTTGGACCTCATCCTAATCAACTTAAAACTCACATAAAATTGTTATTGGGTCAATGACATGATTCATTATTGTGAAGTAGTTGTCACAATAGTTTATAAATTTATAATAATTCAATAGTTAGACTAGAAAATAAAGTATTTTTTTTTTAAATTAAAGTGATATATAGCGGTGAAAGTATCACAAAATCTTTTTACTATATTTTGAATTGCATTTTAGTCTCTCTATTAAAAAAAAATGGACAAATTAACTTCGGCATGTTAGATAAGTGAGTAAAATAAAAGATAAAAATTTAGCTCAGTAACAAATTAAAAAAAAAACAAATTAAGCGCTTTTAAAATTTTAAAAATTATTAAAAATCATAAAAAAAAGTTATAAAAATTTTAAAATTAAAAAAATATCAATACCGATCCAATAAAAGAGTAAGGGTTAAATTTTATTTTATTTTTATAAATCTTATAACCATTAAATTTTAAAGAATTATTATTGTTCTTGTTAATAAAAATTTTATAACCTTTTAAATAACTTTTGTTATAATTTTTAAAATTTAAAAGGACTTAATTGATTTGTTATTTGTTACTAAGATTGTTTTGACTCTTTAGTCTTATTAGTTTCAAAAAAAATTCTAATTTACTTCCAATAAAAGAGCATGTATTAAATTGAATAAATTTATAAACATTGAGGGGTATTATACCTTATATATAAACATCAATTTTTAATGAATGAACTATTTTACTATAACGTATATAAAATAATTTATTCATTTTTAAAAAAAAAATTAAAATATGAGGTAGTTGATATGAAATGATGTATAGGTTGGTGTATTATTTTAGTGGAGTGATGCATCGCCCTATAACGTTTAGGGAGCAAGCAATATAAGTGGGAGTATTGCCAAGTAATAGCCTGACATGGCATGTGATATTAAAGCCTAATTTTGGTTGCTGATGTCTTTGTTCATTTGCTTCATCTCATAAGAGAGCATTGGGAATGATTAATTTTCAGTTTTATAGATTCAAAGAATTAATTACTTGATTCTTTAAATTATTATAATATATAGTTACGAAACCTAATGTTTTCTAAGTTGAATTCCAACCGACCTTACTTCAATTCCTTTGTCCTTTTCATCACTACAAGACAGCCTTTTGATTTTCATTGCAATTTCATTGTTATTATTATTAGATAGTTTTTAAGGAAATACACAACAGAGTTTATATCAAATAATTATGAAATGCACAAATTCATTTTTTTAATTAATTAAATTTTAATTCGGTTAGTATTGATATTATTGTCAATATAGAAAAATGTAAGTTTGAGTGCATTAAAATATATTATCCTCCTATAATAAAAATTAATATTTTAACTTGTTAGAATATCTTTTAATACAAATCCTGATAATTTATTTTTAACCTTTTTATTGTGACTTGTTTTATTTATTTATTTATTTATTTATTCATCGAGAGCCTTTTATTATGACTTCAAAAAAGTAAAAAACTAGAACGTGCGGGTCAGCAAATTGCTATGTTTCCAGCTGTTGCCCCATCTATTTAAAGGTAGAAAGAATAAAAAACTTTACTAAATTAATATATTAGGTTATGAAAATGATGACAAATTATGAATTTTTTGTATCTCTAATTTAATACCAAGATCCAAAATATTGTTTTCTTTTTGTAGTTAACTGTCTCACATTTCACACCATGTGCTTTCCTTCGTTTACAACCCATAAATTTCAGAAGCTTTCTCTATAGTGAAAAAAAAAGTAATTTTGAAAAATTGTTTTTGAAAAAGTTTAATTTAAGATTTGACTCTTTGGTTTTAAAAAAAATATTTATTTTAAATATTGTGGTATAAAGTAATAAAAATATATTTAAATTAGTTAATATTATAATATTTTAGTCAAAGTATAAAATATAATTTATTGTTAATATTTTAATATATAAAATATAAATTTTAAATATTTTTAAATAATTATAATAATTATTTATAAAATTTAATTCAAATATATAATTAAAATATAACAATAAAAATTTAAATATATAATAATATATATTTAAAATAAATTTTAATAGAAAAATAATTATATACTCAAAATAAATATTATATTAAATACCGGTTAAAATTGTCTTTTTCTTAAATGTATTTTTGTCCAAAGCAGAAACTAAAAAATTTGCTTTTACTTTAAGGTTTAAAAGCGCTTTTCAAAAGCGGGTGAAATGACAAATTTGGGCTTGAGTTGCTACCGGCTTTCTGTTCCGAGTAACCCGTCATTGCATGAGGACTGGGTATTTACAGCAATTTTAACTGTCAGCATTTTCCAACGTCTTCGACCAAAGTGGCTTTTGTAATAAGAGCATCGACTCTTCCCACGTCAGCTGCAAAATTATTATTTCCTTTTAATTATTCTTTTAAAATATATGTATATATATATACACTCCGGCTTTGCTTGGAATCTGCAGAACAAGCGCCAAATGGTGAGCACTGTTTTAAATAATCATTAATTTATAAATACAATTAACTATTGCAGTATTCCATTCTCGTTCTCATGTGTTTTTACCATTTCCTGTTAAGTTATTGGTTTTTGGTCAAACTTCGCAAACCCAGATCTGTTTAAAGGTTAGGCATTGCTTTTTGATAATCAAAATTCAATCTTTTATTGAAAAGAATTTAACTTTTCTCTATCCTATCTATTATAGTGAATTTATTGCCCTGACTTTTCTCCTATCCTATCTATTATAGTGAATTTATTGCCCTGTTCTCAGTTAAGGTGAGAAGTTAAATGGTTTTAATTCCATAAATTGTGTTAATCACTGCTTGTTTTGAGTTTTAGATTTTAAGGTGTTCTTTTTGGAGGTTGTCTGATTTATAAATTGCTGCTTGCTTTTATCATTAAACATTGCAGTAGGGTTTTGGGGGTTTTAAACTTTAATTTTGAAAATATTTTAAGGTTGCCGTTGAGAACTTATTTCCAAAGGATTTGGATGTCAACTGCAGTATGAACTTTATGGTAATACTCCTTCAATATTGGATGTTTATGATTTCTTTCTAATTCATGGCGTTTTTGCATTTCTATTGAGCAGTGAATTGGTAAATGAAAAAGTGAATTCCTATACATTTGAGAATACAATCATCCTCATGATCTGTAAAATGATCAAATCTAAATCTACTCTCTAAAATTTGTTTCCAACGAAGAATATGCTTGTTGCGCTTATTTTCTAAAACTGCTTTCTGATTGATGTTATAGATGCTTGGAAAGAGTGAGGCGTGAGGATAGAGCAGATTTTTCATGTGAAAATCAAGGTTTTTTTATTTGGTTCTCGCCTGTAGTTAGAAGAGGTACTTGAGATAATGTTTTCTGTTCAGAAGTGGAAATGCTCATGGTCTATGGTGGCTACAGTTGCTTCTATTATAGTGCTAGTTTCAGTAGTTCATCTATTCCTGTTTCCTGTCGTCCCATCTCTTGATTACTTCAGTGCTCGGCAAGTCCAGTACAAATGTGTTCCAATTAATTCATCACTTGAACAGAGTACTGATCATGTTTGGGAAAATAAACCACAAGGTCTTAATTTAGATCACAGGTTTCCTACCGACTTGCATAATGGAGTTGTTTATCGTAATGCACCGTGGAAGGCAGAGATAGGCCGCTGGCTTTCTGGTTGTGATGCTATTGCTACAGAAGTCAACATTGTTGAGGTAATTATATTGATTTTTAATCTTCATTCATCCTTCTTGTCTTCTTGAGCAGCCCCTTACTCCATCCTGGATCACTCTCTCTTCTGTGTGAGTGACAACTTTAATTCCAGCCTGCTCCTCTTAGGAAGTTTATATTTGTTATGCACGGTCAAGTGGATGTATGTTGCTTAATTTCATGGACCTAGACTTATTAATGTTACATCAGCATCATCTTGACTTGCACATCATAAATATGTTCTTTTGGGCAGACGCTAGGTGGTAGGCGCTGCAAATCTGATTGCAGTGGTCAAGGTGTTTGCAATCATGAGTTGGGCCAATGTAGATGCTTTCATGGATTTAGTGGTCAGTACTTCTTTCATTGACTTCGTTTCAATTGAAGTTCTATAAGAACCGTCATTGGAAGCAAAGCCTTATCCATTGCAAACATTTTTTGCATATAAACTTGAAAAATATTCAATCAACTATTACAGACTTGATAAAAATGCAGTTGACTATTAGTTAACAGCTTACCGCTCCTAGCTTCTACAAAATTGGACATAAGACACTGTCTAATACTTGGACAAGTTGAGCTGTATGTTTTGTCCATCTCTAGGATGGTCAATTAAAGACGATGAAATTTGAAATATAACCAATTTAAATGGTAATAGCAAATTAAGATTGATTATGGAGCAATAAAGAATGTAATTGTTGTTACAAATTGACGGCAGTTTACTCTTTAAGTCTTAAAATTGAAATCCTAAAATAATATGATATTTTAATCATGACACTGGCTAAATGACATATCTGATGGAACAGGAGAAGCATGCTCCGAGAGGCTAAATTTGAGTTGCAATTACCCTGGAACACCAGAGCTACCATATGGGAGATGGGTTGTCTCGATATGTTCTGCTCATTGTGACACTACTCGAGCTATGTGCTTTTGTGGAGAAGGCACAAAATATCCAAATCGTCCTGTGGCTGAGGCATGTGGGTTTCAAATAAAGTAAGTTATAGTCAGTCTCCTAATCCATGCTTCTCAGTATTTCTTTTCTATCATGAACTTCACAAGCCACACTTGTCGTGTTGTCTCTATTTCAGCTTACCTTCTGAACCTGAAGGTGCCAAACTGACTGATTGGGCAAAAGCCGACCCAGATCATATTTTTACAACAAATGGGAGCAAACCAGGATGGTGTAACGTAGACCCAGCTGCTGCATATGATTCAAAAGTGCTGTTTAAAGAGGAATGTGATTGCAAATATGATGGACTTTGGGGGCGTTTCTGTGAAGTGCCTGTTGAAAGTGTTTGTATCAATCAATGTTCTGGAAATGGCCATTGCCGTGGTGGGTTTTGTCAGGTAATGGCTTTATCCTTCTGCATGTTTATATTAACTGTGGAACTTTATTTTCTTTTGAAAGGAAAATTTCTCTCAACAGTCTTCTTTCTACCTAGATTCATTATAGGCAAGGATATACACATATGTGTGTGTGTGTGTATGATGAGCAGTAATTGATAAGGATAAAAGAATCACTGCCAACTTTTGGGGTAGCAAAAAATTAATGGACTACTTGATTTGGAAGGATAAAAGCTTATAATAACAACAATTTTCGTAAGTGTCCTTTGAATGATGTGCAAACTCTAGGAGCAGATTAAATGGTAAATTATGTTGGAACCTTTTCAAAACATTACTAATTTGATTTTAAAAATCTTTATCATTCGTGTTCCTTCAAATATTTGATTTGTGTTAATCACCCTTTACACTGGTGAATGTTTGCTTAACTTGTGCCTTTCTTGGATTTATTCAAAACTAAATCATGGTTTCTTTCTTTCTTTTTTTTTTCTTTTTCCAGTGCTATAATGGATGGTATGGGACAGACTGCAGTATTCCTTCAGTTGTATCTTCAATTGGAGAGTGGCCTAAGTGGCTCAAACCTGCTCATCTTGATATTCCTAGTAATGAAGTCACAGGCAGACTTGTCAATCTCAATGCTGCAGTTGAAAAGAAAAGGCCCCTTATATATGTATATGATTTACCTCCTGAGTTCAATAGCTTGCTTCTTGAGGTAAGAATGAGCAGTATTTTTGTACCCAATACCATCAAGAGCAATATTCTTATATTTTTGCTTGATTGACAACTCTAGGGACGGCATTTTAAGTTCGAGTGTGTGAACAGAATCTATGATGAAAGGAATGCAACATTGTGGACAGAGCAGTTGTATGGCTCCCAGGTATTTTTCAAAGCTCAAACTAGTATTAACATTTAACGCAAAGCACCTTATAACCTGAAGTATTGCTTAGAATTTGCTTTGATTCTATATATTTCCAGATGGCAATGTATGAGAGTATTCTAGCGAGTCCACATCGAACATTAAATGGTGAAGAAGCAGATTTTTTCTTTGTTCCTGTTCTGGATGCTTGCATCATAACACGTGCTGATGATGCACCCCATTTGAGCTTGGAGGTAAACTTCATAAGTAGTTATATTTTAGTCTCTGTCTACTGTGTTAAAGTTAAGTTATTGGATTGTGGATAAGTATAATGTCCATTGCTTTCTATTTTGGGGGCTTTATTCAATGTCTTTCACAATTAAAACCATAGACTATGATGTGATTGCTCTTGTGAGGAACTCTCCAGATATAACAATAGCATATTAGCAAGTTCACTTTTTTTAATGAATGAACCTTTACGAATTGAGACAGAACTTTCTTAGTCTATCAGGCAGCACTGCTGATGATTTGTAGCTTTTATTTTATTCTAACAAAAATGTTGCCTCATTGATAGATGGTAATTCTTATTATGCTTTAATTTTTCCTATTTTGTCCTCCCTTGCAGTGACCATCAACAAGGCTATATTAACTTTTCATTTGAGCCCAGGTTCCATGTATTTATGTCCTTATTACTCTGTGATTTCAGAACCATACTGGCTTGAGGAGCTCTCTCACTCTGGAATTTTATAAGAAGGCATATGAGCATATTATTGAGAAATATCCGTACTGGAACCGCTCAGCAGGAAAAGACCATATTTGGGTATGATATGAAATGTTTCATTTGATGATAATATAGAAATTTGAAGAGAATGGTAGCTGATTCTCTGTGTGTGCATGTTTATTTCTATCTATATGTCGGCATTTTCTGTTTAGAACTTTGCTCTATGTATGCTAATCATATCACCTCTACATTTGAAGGCAGTTCTTTTCATGGGATGAAGGTGCTTGCTATGCCCCCAAGGAGATATGGAATAGCATGATGTTGGTTCACTGGGGTAATACAAATTCTAAGCACAACCACTCAACGACAGCCTACTGGGCTGACAACTGGGACAAGATTCCATCTGATAGAAGAGGCAACCATTCTTGTTTTGATCCTGCAAAAGATCTTGTGCTTCCTGCTTGGAAACGCCCTGATGTTACTTCTTTAAGTGCAAAACTATGGTCTAGGTACTCGTCCTGTTGATTGCAGTAATACATGTCCTATTGTTTGTCTTTATATAAAATACTTATGTTTCTCAATTTCAGGCCTCGTGAGAACAGGAAGACACTTTTTTACTTCAATGGAAATCTAGGACCAGCTTACACAAGTGGAAGACCAGAAGCTACGTAAGTAGACTACATGTTAATACGGAAAATTTTGATTAAGGAAGTTATATTTAAAGGAAATATAGACGAAATGCTCAGAGGATCCCAAAATCAGCGCCTTCCTTTTCATTTCTTTGCCATGCTTTCTTCCATTTCATAAATTTTCATTATCTAAAATGGGCTATTTTCTGATTTTTAAGAATCGTGTTTAATAAAGTTATGAGCCATCACTTTTGAACCTTTGGTGACATATTTATCTGGAAGCCGCATCATTTAATGGTTCGATTTTACTTATTACATGGCATCTACATGCATTTAATAAATTTAAAATCTTGGAAATTATCTGAAGATGGTTCTTTGGTGTTCATGCAGGTATAGCATGGGGATCAGACAGAAACTGGCTGATGAATTTGGATCAACCCCTAACAAGGAAGGAAAACTAGGGAAACAGTATGCGGAAGATGTGGTTGTGACTCCACTTCGTTCTGAAAACTATCACGAGGATATAGCCAATTCTACATTCTGTGGGGTGCTGCCTGGAGATGGCTGGAGTGGTCGTATGGAAGATAGTATTTTGCAAGGATGCATTCCTGTGGTTATTCAGGTACAGTATTAATTCATGTTTTGTACCTTATGAAACCATGATCTGTTTAGAGGCAATTTATAGCTTCAAGCATTTAGCTTATTGGTATCTCAATTAGACTTGGATTACTTCCTATGTCGAGTGGAAAATGACATTCTGCATTCGTTTGAAGCGGTTGTCATGTTTCGGTGAATTATGGCTTGTCCTCTTTGCATTGCACCTCAAGCTATTTGGCAATAAAAAAGATAAAACTTTGAAGAATTTGCCCTGGCAAACTAAGGTGTTCTATGGAGGACAGTAAGCACTTTTAGCTCCCTTAATATTTAGAGAACAGAACTTTATTCTAAATGAGTTTTATTAGATTTTGGGCTGTCTAGTTCTTTTTGAAGGCAGCAAAAATGAAGTATTTTCAGATTTTAGTGGTTAGCTTGTTCACCAAAAAGCTGCTCAAATGCTTTTAGTAGATGTCCTGTCAATCGAACAGACAAAATATGCAACATGAAAACTCATGAATAAACAAATTAATGTGCTGGGATCAATGATTTTACGGTTTGATTGACTATGGTAATTAAAAATTGACATTAATTATCAAGAAACAATAATTTGCATAATCCACATGTGCATCTGGTAGGCTTCCTTCTCCCCAGCCTAATTTCAAATGTGAAAAGTGCATGGTGCTGAAAAAATTGGCCATGATTTGCTATGAGCTAAATTGCTCAAGTTGTCGAGAGGAAATTTTCATTCTTTCCCCCTGAATTCTTATAGCATATCTTACTATTGCTCTTCAAGTACGCACCAACTATGAGTTCCTGGAATATGCTCTATTGATCATTGTTGCAAATACACATAAATGGTTCTCCTCAAGCCCTAGGGTTCTTCTACATCTCGGATGTCTAACTTCTATATTTTCATGCATGTTTCATCAACCTTTTTCTGCCTTTTCCCTTATTTGACTTGTTATCTGCTCATGTATAGGATGGTATATTCCTACCTTACGAGAATATGCTCAACTATGAAAGCTTTGCTGTTAGAATACGTGAAGATGAAATTCCAAATTTGATAAAGATTCTTCGGGTATTGTGTCTCTTTAGGCTTTTCTTATAAACTGAAAAAGAGAGAGTTGAAACTTTGCTTTTAGCTGATCACTTGGCGGCCTTTACATTCGCTGCAGAACATAAATGAAACAGAAATAGAGTTCAAGTTGACCAATGTACAGAAAATATGGCAGCGGTTCCTTTATCGCGATTCTATTTTGCTAGAAGCTGAGAGGCAACAAACTGGTTTTGACCGAGTGGAGGATTGGGCAGTTGAATTCTTGCAACAATCTGACGATGATGTCTTCACAACATTTTTACAGGTATTCATCGTTCGGTAATACATATAAAGCTCTTGTATCTATTACTTTTTCATACAGTAGAATGTTCTAGCAGTTTTCCAACATATAAAGCTTAAACATGCAATTGGACCACCAAAGAACCAATGAAGCAATTTTTGTTTTTCATGCATGTTTTGAAGTGTTAAATATGCTCCCAATTTGCACATCATGACCTCAGTTCTAAACAGCTTTCAGATTATACGATCTATACCCTTCATGTTTTCTTGTGTATGCATGTTAACCTTTTTTTTTTCTTTTGGTCTGTAAACAGGTTTTGCACTACAAGTTACATAATGACCTTTGGAGGCTGGAACTTGCTCACCTTAAAAAAGACTACGGATTACCACCAGAATGTTTGATAAGAATCAAGTGAAGAGCTTTTAAATTGAAGTAATATAACGATGCGGCAATCCAAAGTGACCAAAACCCAACATTCATTCTTAGCTGTATACCAAAGATTTGGAAAGCGGCCAATATCTAAAAGTGTCAAATTGATGCAAGATTCAGTGACCCAACAAATGTAGCACAAGAATACAGGCTTAGTTACTTCTTTTCCATTTTTTTATGGATTTCACAATTTTTCTAAGTGTTCAAAGGAAGAGGAAAATAAATAGAAATTGTTTGGGGGAAGTGAGGGTGGAATAAGCAAAGTGCAGTTTAGCAGAAGAGTCAATGTGTGGAAGTTGAAACCCTCTTTTTTGTTTGTTTTTTTATTCTTTTCTATGTTGTTTGTAAGTCTACTTCTTCATCATTGCCCTCACAAATACGAATTGCGTTATATTACAGTGCCAACAAATTTATACAAAAAGCATAGATCTTCTGTCAGTTTTGTTATCCTTTGAGCTTAGGGATATTTTATCTGGCAATTTTTTTATGAGTAATTTGGAACCTTAAAATCTTATAACCGATAAACTGTACTTATAGTCACTCAATCATTAGTCATTTAATTATAAAAAGTTATAAAATAGTTACTAATTATTCTATTTTATTTTTTTTAGCCATCAACTATTGATTGGTTAATGAGAAGATGATAGTACTTTTAACCTCAATATTTATACATTTTATCAATTTAGCCTTAATTTTAAATTTTTTTATCTTTTTTATTGTTTTAAAATTAACCCTTAAAATTCATAAAGAAAAATAATATATAAAAAATATTATATTTCACAATATATAAATATTGATGCCTAAAATTTTAAAATTAAGACTAAATTAATATAATATATGAGTATTAAAATTATTATTATACCAAAAAATTTACTAACGTCACTCCTGAAGTAGATTACCCTATTTTCTAAAATGAACGAGTTTTTAAAATTATAAGACTGAATTCACTGATGATAAATTACATTGAACTCTGAAGAGTGTAAACGACCTTAGCAAGCATCTCCACTCAAGGAACGTTCATAGTTGTCCCTTAACGGTGCTCGTAGCAGTGAGAGAAGTGGGGATGGCGATGGAGGGAGAAAAGAAGAAAAAATCATCTCCAGTTTCTCTTCAACAATTCATCTCCAATATCACCCCTTTAATTGATTTGGAAAAGGTTCTTCCTTTTATCTCTCCCTCTCTCTCTGTATATTTGATTATTACTTTTTAATTATCAAATAGCACCAAACTGGAGAAATATGTATATATTGTTCCAGCATTCTTGAATTCTGAAACTTTAGTGATGATTTGATGTAAATGATACTATTCTTCTATGTCTTTATTGATTGGTTTTCTGTTTTTACAAAGTTTTGAAAAGAAAAAAAAAATCTGTGTTTCAGGAAGCTGAGATATCAGCTTCAATAAATTCAGGAACAACAAGAAATTTGGATACTGCTCAAAAGAGGGGCTCCACGATTCTAAATTTGAAGTGTGTTGACGCTCAGGTTATATTATTTTCTTAGCTTTTTGTTTGTTGTTGTGCTACTTTTAGTTTGCTTCCTTTGGTGGCTCTAAAAAATAGAAGGCAAGGGAAAAATGGGGATAATACGTTTTCAGTTTTGTTAAATGGAACATGCTCCAAATTTTGTATCAGAAATGGCTTGGGTTTCTTATTGTTTATTCTTTTTTTTTTCTTTTTGCAAACAGACAGGGCTTATGGGGAAAACTCTACTTGAGTTCCAATCGACCAAAGGAGATGTTCTTCCTGCTCACAAGGTGAGGATTCTTAAGTGGTGGAGCGGGAAAGTTTTGGGGATTTTTTGTGCTTTTTCCATGATATTGATATACTATAGAATCATTTTAAATTGTAGTGAAGAAAGCATATTTCGCATTTAATTATTCTTTTGCTTTTGGTGAATTATTTTTTAGTCTTTTCTATAATTGCAACAACTGCTAATTTTTTTATTATTTTTTTAAATGAACATTTCTATTAGTTCTAGTTGAAAACAGGTTTTTTATTTGTATATGACACTTTGTATTTTCTTTCAATGTGATGCAATGCTGGATTTCAACAGTTATCAGACTTACTTTGGGATTGGAACGATATTGCTTGAAGACATGATTTGGGGTCAAAATGTTCTAATTTAGTTTCTTTGAAACAATGAATAACTGATTGATGTAATAGGAAATGGCATTGGTTCACTTGCATTTGGTAATAATTGATTAATCTTCCAGCAGAAAGTAGAAATATAAATTAATTTCTTGTTCCAGTATGAGAAACCTGCATAAATTATCTGTTAACTACTGTTACTGCAAAATGAGTAGTAATATGTCCCATCCAATGGCAATGAATGGAATTTTTTCTTTTTTCTTTTGTTTTGAAATGCATCTTCCCTTCCTTTTATCAGCTTATGTTTTCCTCTGCTTGCAATGCAGTTTGGAACCCATGATGTAGTTGTCCTAAAACCGAACAAGGCTGATTTAGGTTCTCCTGCTCTTGGACAAGGTGTAGTTTACCGGTTGAAGGTAATTTTGACTTTATTACAGGAGCATTGGTGTTGGGTTATTTCTTTATTGGTTTTGTTGCTTCATATCATGCATGGTCTTTCTCTGAAATTCTTATGCCACTGATCCATGTGCAATATTGAACAGGATTCCTCAATCACAGTTGCTTTTGATGATGTACCTGAAGATGGTTTAAATAATCCTTTGCGTCTTGAAAAAGTGGCAAATGAGGTCTGCTATTCGGACTTTGTTTTGCTTCCAGGTTTTTCATATTGGCTTCTTCAGTTACACTGTGTCATGATAGTTTTCTTTTATTTTAAGTATTCATGTGGACTTAAACTTTCCCCAGTGCATTTCAAAATAAAATTTCAGTTATTTATTTTATGTTTGTTGAAAATTTTGTTCTGGTTGACCTGGGAATCATATGAGAAATCAAATGTAATAGTGTAGTGTTCATTTTTCCTATTAACATCTAATCATCTATACAAAGTTAAAACTAGATTGGAAACCGTGGAATTAATATTAAGTACTTGGTTTATAAATTTGGAGTTGGTACTGTCAATGTTTTGTAGGCTTAAAGTTATAAGAAAAAGCACATAAAATATTTAATGACCTTTGCAGGTGACATATCGTAGGATGAAGGATGCCCTGATACAACTGAGTAAAGGTGTGCTGAAGGGTCCAGCTGCAGATCTAGTTCCTGTATTGTTTGGAGAGAGACAGCCAACAGTCTCAAAGAAGGGCACTGTCTCATTCACCCCATTTAACAAAAACCTTGATCACTCTCAGGTGCATTGTATGGATTCTGGTTTTTACCTTTGCAAATATTTTTCATTTTTCTTTTCACTGTGTTTCTTTTGTTTTCTTCTATTCTTCTCACTCAGAGCGGTGATGATATTATGGTTAAAAACTATATTCTATTTGCACGATGAACATGTTGGCCTCAAAACATATTTACAATGTGAAATATTTGATGCTATCTTTGTTTCCTCTCTCATGCCCTTTTCTCCATTATTTTTGGGTAATTGATATTTTATTCTAGGTCAGATACTCAGATTGCAATAAGATGAATTGAGTGAAGTAAAGAAATGGTTATTGCCTTGGTTTTCTGAATAGTAACTTTGATTCCTTTGCTGTTGATCTAAAATTTTAATTGACTGGCTACTATATGTGTTATGGTCATCAGTCATCACTGCTTGTTGATTCATGCACTAATATTCTTATTCAATTTGTCTAGTAGTATATCCAATTTATAGGCTTTATGTGTGCTACATATTTTACAAATTAAGGATCCTCCTCCCTGGCCTAATTTATTCATTAACCTTCTTTTTTGGGTCAAGAGAGATGCCATTTTAAAGGCACTGTCATCAAAGGATGTGTTTTTGCTGCATGGACCTCCTGGAACCGGAAAAACTACAACAGTCGTGGAAATTGTACTACAAGAAGCGAAGCGAGGATCAAAGATACTTGCTTGTGCTGCTTCAAATATTGCTGTTGACAACATTGTTGAGCGACTTGCCACTCACAGGTACAATGGCCCAATAATTGGGAAATATTCTTCAGCCTTAGCTAGTAAAGAAATCTTTCCTGATTTACTTTTGTCTCTGATCCTCACAGTTTCTATTTTGGGAACCTTACGCATGCGAAAGGACTAATGATTTTTTGAGCAGATAAGAGCCAAAGGCTTTAAACTACTGACTTTTTAATGCTTCCTGTGATTCTGTTGAAGTTTGCAGTTTTTAGCATCTTTCTTTTTCGATAAAATTTTCAGTTATCTTTTATTATTCATTGTTGAGGCACTACCCCTTAGTAATTTCCTCTGTTAAATGTTCCTTTCATATGATTGCTACTGAGACTTGAAAGGTTAGAAGTATTTTTAGAATTAAGACAACGTATAATTACTCAATTTTATCTTTGTTGCTTTCATCAGAGTAAAGATGGTCAGATTGGGGCATCCTGCTCGATTATTACCTCAAGTTTTGGACAGTGCTCTTGATGCAAAGGTAAACCTTTGTTTTCAAAAGGAAATAATTGACAATGAAATTTTAAAATAGAAAGACAAGAAAATTTTTGTTTTCATGATGTTGGTTTCTGTTTCAGGCACATACTTGATGGTTACCCCAGTCAAGTGTTTCACATATTCTCTTAATGCTCTTATTATGCTTATATGCCTTTGCTTGTCTTTTATCATTTTGTTATCCATAGTTTTCCTAGGAAAGATATACATCTCCTACCCATGTTCTCTTTACAGAGAAATTAACAACTGATCTTGTATTTTCACTTTCTTTTACGAAGTGCATAAACTTTCCTTTTATGTCATCTATTTGTGAATATAGTAGCAAGAACGACCGTTTCCTATGCTTTCTTCTGAAGTAGATGCAACTTTTGTTTTCTTGTCTGTGTTCTTATATTAAGTTTATCTCTTGTCTAAATCTTAGTGTGCTTATATATTTGGTTCTTTTGCTGTTAGGTACTACGAGGGGATAATAGCTCTCTTGCAAATGACATTAGAAAGGAAATGAAGGTATATGCTTATGCTATAATTTAATGTCTCAGTTGTACAGTACCCAAAAGAACATAGAGTGAGAGTGAAGTTTCAGTTTTCAATATTGAAGCTACTATACTAAAGCATGATCTATTCTTGTAACCTTAGCTTAGATATTAAGCCTCCATTTGGTTTCAAGAAACAAAGACCAATTTTGTTTTAATTTCCTTGAAAAATGGAAAACAATAAAGAAAATGTATTTGGTTGAAAATTTTAAAAATGATTTCTGGAAAACTAAAATGAAAATTAGAAACCAACAAAAAGTTCTTTTCATTGTTCCGAAAATGTTTTGTAAAACTGAAAAAATTGGAAACAAGGGATTCTAACTTTAAATGAATCGACCTTGGTTCAAACCCATATAAATGTAAAAGTATTTGTTTCAACAATTTTTGAATATTAATATCTTACCCTCCAAATCCATATAATTGTAGCATTTAAAAAATATATATATTTCTAATGTTTCTGTTATAGAAAAATAGATAGCAAACATGTTTTTTATATTTTCCTTATTGAAAGCAATTAACTTTTATTTACCAAACGTTTTTTTTTCAATTTTTAAATAGAAAATGTAAATTAATTTTTTAAAAATGAAAATAGAAAATAAAAACAGGAAATATTTCTTAGAGCCAACTGGAGCCTAACTTCATCCTGAAATGGTCTCTAGTGAAATATTTGAGTCAGTGACCAAGTATTAACATTGGCATTCTTTTATAAAAAAAAATATATTTGCATGCTGAATTCATTTATACATTTTGTATATAGAGAGGAATTTTAGTTTTGCCTGTTCTTCAGCGTACTCTACTTCATTGCTTCAGGCACTAAATGGGAAATTATTGAAAACCAAAGACAGAAATACAAGGAGAGAGATCCAGAAGGAGCTTAGAACTCTTTCAAAAGAAGAGCGTAAAAGGCAGCAGCTTGCTGTTACTGATGTAATTAAGGATGCAGATGTCATATTGACAACTTTGACTGGTGCATTTTCTCGCAAACTGGACAACACTACATTTGATTTGATTATTATCGATGAAGCTGCACAGGCTCTTGAAATAGCATGCTGGATGGCTCTACTAAAGGTAATTTTGTGGTGAATGTAGATGCGTGCATTAATAAAAAAGGGATAACAAATATGAAGTAACTTTTTGTACAGTCTAGAGACAAAATTGTTTTTAGGAATTGGATCACCCAACCCCCTCTCATTTACATAGTTATTCTGATATCTAGTAGGTATGGTTCTTCAAGATTTATGAATGTCAAACCTGCCTTTTTCTAGGTTTATGGTGCATGCTTATTCTTTAATATATGTAAAATGTAAATTGATATTTTACTTGTAAGATTCTTTGGCTGAGCATAAACCTAGCATGTAACAGTGCAATCCCACCTAATCATCCACTGTCATTATTTCAGGGCTCAAGATGTATACTTGCGGGGGACCATCTGCAGCTTCCTCCGACTATCCAGAGTGTTGAAGCTGAGAGGAAAGGGTTAGGAAGAACCCTTTTTGAACGCCTTGCAGATCTGTATGGAGATGAGGTCATGTCCATGCTCACTGTCCAGTACCGCATGCATGAGCTTATTATGAACTGGTCATCTAAAGAGCTTTACAGCAGCAAGGTACTGAGATTTGAGCGTGTATGCTTGCTTACATATTTAGATTGCAGGTTAAAAGAACATTTTGTTTTGCTACGTTGTGCTCATGGCAGTTATATCATATTGCAGATCAAAGCGCATTCTAGTGTTGCTACGCACATGCTTTTTGATCTCGAGAATGTTAAGAAGTCAACTTCAACAGAACCAACCCTTCTTATCATAGACACAACTGGGTAAGCTCTTATTATTGAATTTTGATAACCAGCATGCATGTTTTTTAATTTGGCCTCTATTCTTAGCTGCTTTGGAGGGAACGCATGAAATGGATTTCACTCCCTTTTATTTTTATTGTTATTTAACTTAGCTTTGCTTTCAAAGAAAAAAAAAACTTAACATTTAGTGAAATACTTTGACTATATGGTTTCTTAAAAGGAAAATTGATACCAATGTTGGTAGAAGTTGGAAGATAAATGTGTGAAAATGAAGATCCAATTTGAATCTACCACAAGAAAGATCTCAAATGTGATAGGAGGCACATATGACTTTGATTTTAATTTGCTATAGGTGTGATATGGAAGAGAAGAAGGATGAGGAAGAGAGCACATTGAATGAAGGTGAAGCTGAGGTAGCTATTTCACATGCAAAGAGACTTATTCATGCTGGAGTCCATGCTTCTGATATTGGAATTATTACCCCTTATGCTGCACAGGTAAGAAGATTTTATTAAGGACTGGTTGATCTCTCATTTCTATGAATTTTCACAACTTTGATTAAAACATTGCAAGACTGAAATACTCTATTGAACCTATACCCTTTGTTTATATGCATAAACTCATAGATCCATGGATGATTTTGCAGGTGGTCTTATTGAAGATGTTGAAAAGCAATGAAGATAAGCTAAAGAGTGTTGAAATCTCAACTGTTGATGGTTTCCAAGGTCGAGAGAAGGAAGCGATTATCATTTCAATGGTTCGGTCAAACTCAAAGAAAGAGGTATTAGCATCTCTTCTGTTGTTACTGGATTCCTTAGAATATATTGTACAATTCCTGGTGTTAAATTATGATCAACTACATTCTTGGGCTTATGATTCTCAAACCATTCAGGTTGGGTTTTTAAGTGACCGAAGGCGAATGAATGTGGCTGTGACACGAGCAAGAAGACAGTGTTGTCTTGTATGTGACACTGAAACAGTTAGTAGCAATGGGTTCTTAAAGCGATTGGTTGAGTATTTTGAGGAGCATGGTGAGTATTTAAGTGCCTCTGAGTATTGTAATGAATAAGTGAAGATCCATGGGGAACAACTTTATCACATTATGGGAGGTACTATAATCTGTTGGCTTTGTGGTGTGATTCCTCGGATCTCTTGCTACATGTTTTTGGAGCAGAAGAAACTTAATATTCTTACGTTCTATACACCTTTCTTTGTTATTTTCGACTTGATAAAAAATCCAGATCATATGTGTTTGATCTTATATTGATATCAGAACAAGTAAAGCTTAGGTTTGACGACTGTTATACTAACAAATTATCTTTAAAGGAAGGTTAGAATTGTGGCATTTTACGTTATAGATTGGAATGTAAGATTGTCATAAGATTACCATATGCTTGGATGTATTTCGATGGGCGAAGAAGGGTCTTTGGAAAATGAAATCACGGAGGAAGAACTTCGATTGTGCATCGAATGCATTGGGCATGAAATTAGGGCAGTCTTGGTTTCACTTGAAGGGGATGATTACCCCTTCATTGCCAGATTAGATTTTGACCATATCATTTTTTCTTTTGAAAACCCTCGCTGGAGGTTCACCAGAGGGTCATTGGAAGTTGGTTGGAGCACTGTCAAGAACTTAACGGGGGATGGGTGCTCCGGTGATTGGGGCAGGGTGAGGGTGCTATGTGATAGGCGTGAGCAGGCTCTAGTGAGTGGCATCCCCAACCTCTGTGCCCCCTTCTAGGGCCCTCAAGATTTCTCCCCCCTAAAGAGATAGAGAGTCTTGCAACCAGTAGACATTGGAATGCTCAAAACGAGGACACTTTTTGTTAGACACGTTCCACAACAATAAATACAAATAACATGCAATTCGAATTTGGAACCAAAAAACCCAACCAAAAAAATTAGGAAGTTTATGGACCGATAAATATTGAAAAAATCGTTAATATTAGGAAATAAGCCGGTTGACTATGAAATTGTTTGAAGCACCCTCCTACAGAACTATAAATTTAAAATCTATAAAATTTGTATTAACAGAACAAAAAATTGAATATGTGCCTAAACTCATCTGATGGTGTGTAGCTCCCACACCAGTAAAGGCCTCGCTAGTGCCGATTGTGTGCAGGTCTCTCACACCCAAGGGCATACAAGTGTCGTTGTTGTGCGAGGCTCCTACAAAACCAATGCCATGAATTGTTGAGGGTTTGCGAGGTTCCCGCACATTTGAGGCCCCATGGTATTGATGGTGTGCGAGGCTTTCACACCAGCAGGGCCTTATTGTGCCAATGGTGTGCAAGGCTCTTGCACCAATAAGGCCCAATGGTGCCTGAGGCTCCTACCCCAATAAGACCTCATGGTGCTAATGGTGTGCAGTGCTTTTGCATATCCAAGGCCTCATTGTGTCGATGGTGTGCAAGCACATTCAAGGGCTATTGATGCCAATGATGTTTGAGGCTCTTGCACATTCGATGGCCAATAGTGTTGATGGTGTTTGAGACTCTTGCATGTGCAAGGGCTAATGATGTTGATGATATCTGAGCCTCTCATACATCTAAAGCCCAAAGTTGCTAATGATGTGTGTGGCTCTCGCAACACCAAGACCCTATGGTGTCGATATCATCTAAGGCTCCTACACCAGCAAGGTTCATGATGCCAATAGTGTACAAGGCTCTTGCACACCCAAGCGCCAATGGTGTCCGAGGCTCTTGCACATTCATGCCCTATAGTGTTGATAGTGTTTAAGGCTCCTGCACATCCAAGACCCCTAATTGCCAATAGTGTGCATGGCTCCCATACCACCAAGGCCACATCGATGGTACTTGATGCCTAAAATGTGAATTTTTTAATATTGTTCTAAGCTCAATTTCACATTCTATTGATTTAAATAATGTATATCAAAATTTAAAAATTCTTTTTTTTCTTCAAGCCGTTTATTTTTTATCTTTTGTTTTGCTCAGTGGCGACACCAGCTTCCGGGCTAGCTATCGCCCCTTTTTTTCCCCTCCGACCAACTCTTTCTTTCCTCTTCTCATTCACTTCACATGTCTTCTCTATTTCTTAGTTTGCAGATCTAGTTTATGGGTATCTTTGTTGTCTTCACAAATTGTGATGGATAGATGACGATGCCTGTTGTTCGCTAAAACTCTATCGGCCACCGGTAGTTTTTTTTCTGTAAGTGTGTGGCTCTTTGTCGGCTTCTTAATCTGTTTCTATTTTGAGAATATTTCAAAATAATAAATGATTTCACGAGTCGATTTGGACCCATGTTGTTTTAAGTTTTATATTTTTTTTGTTTGTTTTTCCATTGTTTTAATAAATCTTCAGTTTTAGAAGTTTTTGTTTGCTCTTGTAGTACGGTTTTTAGTCTCACTTATGCATGTAATCTTCAATTTACAAGTGATTTTAGGGATGATTTTATTGTAGTCCTCTATAGCTTGGTGAATGCTCGATTCTTTTGTTAATTTTTGCTCGCCGCTTTGGACCATCCTGGGCTGATTTCCTTACCGTGTTAAGTACTTGCAATTATTCCAGATATGCCGTGCTTGAGTTGTGACAAAGCCAATTGTCAATGCGTCATAATGTTCTATTGATACTAAGGTTAAAGCTTTTGTTGTATTGATAGAACTTGTCCTTCCCCATCTACAACATGGGTTTGTTACTTTTTACCTGGTTCTATTCATTAAATGAATTTACCTTTAAAAAAATGTATATCAAAATTTGAATAAATTAAAAAAACTATTTATTGAATCAAAAAACTTTTAAATATTAAATATTAAAAAATTATTCTTAATTAATATGATAGAGTTATTAGGTTGATTTGTATTGTTCAACTTTTAATTTGTAATTTAATTTCACACTAGTATAAGTAGATATGTTATATATATATATATATATATATATATATATATATATACACAAATCAAGTTACTAGCATAATAACAAAGACTTCAAGTTCAACGTTGACATTAAGACTTGTTCAAACTTTATGGAACTCTTGGATATACTAAAACATGTGTATATTGTGTAAGAAAAAATCTAACTAATGTAGTCTCATTTTGCATGACCAAATATGATCTTAGCATTCATAACCTTCCCTTTGCATTAATAGTGTTGGTCATATCTTTGACAATCAAATACGGTCCTCCAGAAAGACATACTCCACCCCTTTTTTTTGAATAGGGGACTAGTGCTGAGAAAAAGAAGTCCCATATCTAAGAGCCAAGAGTAGAACGGTGCATCAGTTTCACAATTTTTTTCAATTTCAAGCCCAAATTCAGTTAGGCTTAGCTCAATGACCCGTATTATTATTTTTTATAAATCAATAAAGAATCTATTTTTATATTATAATTTTATAATTAAATTTAAATAGATTCTTTTTATTATTTAAATCCAATCTGACCCATCCTGGCATGAAAAAACTCATGTCCGGATCAGTCGGCTTCTAGCCCAGAATTAGGGTGTTCTTTTATAAAGTAAGATGCCACCTTAACCTACTTGTTTCTCAAACGACAACTGTGAGAGGAAGCCCTTGAGCTTTTATAACTAGCAGACAGAGTCCCAACAATACACCAGTCCACACCCTTAATCAGCAGCCCGTGTTGCAAGGAAATAAATTCACACCTAATAGTTAAGGATTAAAGTTCAACTAAAATCTTGCAAGCAATCAACACTCTTGTTCTCAAAGAATAGAATTGTGAAGGTGAATTCCCGCACCCCTACAATATATAACATCTTATACACTCCCATCAAATGCATGTAAAACATCAAATTTGGAGACAGCTAGGATTAAACTATTTAAGTAAACTAGCTATACCTTAGCATTAGAGATGACCAAAGGTACACAGATGATATATACTAACATCATTCAAAATACTGGCTTCCAATTCCATCAAAGCCAAACAAGTATTTCATTTCACAAAAGACAAAAACAGGGGGAAAACCCATTTCCAACTTCCTATTACTTATGCTGTAGCCCTGAATACAGTAAATCATAACAGAGCTATTGAACTCACCTACTTCCTTTAAAACAAAAAGAGATGACTTAACCGAGATATATAAATCACATGATCTTATATGCAAAATCACAAGGCTGTGACATCATATCATTTGCATCCCGGGCTATCCTTGCACATACTTCTCCACTTATTCTTGAGGTCTGTTGCAGTCCTATCCATAAGAAACACATTGGTACCAAACTCCAAAATTCTCTTCCATGGAACTGTCCCATCCTTATTTGCAAGCTCCTGCACTCCCTTCTGCAAGCACAAAATAGCCAGTAAAAATCTTACAAGAAAGCTTGACATGTATTACAAGCCACGTGCTTGGTAAATAAACATTTCAGAAAGTTCACTCTTGTAACACCAGGAGTATACAAGCATATGAACTTCAAAACTATCAACTATAACTTCTACGACCTATGAAAGAAAGAAATTACCCTGAGCATCTCTTCTTCGTCATTCGTCCATGGAGCTTTCTTTCTCCTCAATCGTCGTGTTGGCGAGAATGATCTACAAATAAGAATCTTGTTAAGATTTAATCATCAATAAAATCAAAGGCTAACTCATTTCTTCCCACAAAAATAATAAAATTGATTGCAGAAGCATGTTAAAAATTAAAAAAGAAAATGTGTTAGAAATGGTGTATATGTGTGTGTGCGTTTGCATGTGTATGCTTGAAGATGCATGAATGTTATCAATTTACGCAAAGGGAACTTACTGCCTTGTCTCACTTTTTTTGGACCTTGTAGAATGACTAGATATTATATACTTATCATCTGCACTGGTAGATGATTCCTCTCCATCACTATTGACAAGTTTCTGACTTGCATCAGTAATCTGAGGCCCTACAACTTCCTTTAGTATGTCATCTCCTTCAACTTCTACCTGATTTATAGGGAAAGTTTCAGTGTTTTCAGTGGTTGGATTATCATCAGAGGTTTTAAGCTTGGCTGGTAGTTCTTCCTGTTTGTGTTCATGCTCTCTCCCTAGATGCCCACTCTCCTGAATTCCAGCAAGGTTTTCATTGCCATTTAATTTTGAATGATTCCAAGACCTCCCCTGCTCCTGAATAAGTTTTCCCATAAGCCCCATAAATGCAACTAGTTTCTTCCTTGCCAAGATGATCTTGTTCTTAGCTTCTAGGTAATTTGAGATGGAAACAGAGCATGCACAGAAAGGGCAAAGAAAATGGCCCTTGTCATCAAATCTTGCAGGGCAATTCAAGCAGCTCTCATGAACCGCAAGCAGGCAACCACTGGAAGTACAGACCAACAACCGACCATTCTGATTACACTTGACACAAGAATTTTGTTCTGTCCAGTCAGCATTTTGCACAGGATCTTGACTTGCCATGCGCTGTGAACTCAAGAAAAGGTTCTTCTTTAAGGAAATGTTAAAGATCTCAACTTCATCTTCGCATATTTGTTCCACACAAGGATGATCCATGTCAGCTTTTTCCCCATTCAGATCAACATTTTCTTGTAACCCATCAGCGGAGGTAGAATTTTGGGAACTTGATGTAAAATCTTGATCAATATTTCCACCCATATCACCACTAGATTCCTTTACCCGTGTACCATTTTCAACAGGACTGGATTCATTAATCACAACATTTGGGCAAATTATATCTCCATGCTTTTGCTCGACCATCATGTCAGTATTATCATTTTGAACATTTTCCATCTGATTGTCCAGCAATTCCACACGACCAACAGCATCAATCAGCCCAGGGGTCCTTGAGGCAACACATAAATCTTGATCACCCTCACCTATCTGAGAAACCTTTCCCAAGTTATTAGTCTCTATTTCAGCAACCTTCATAATCCTTTGAGATTCATCTTCCAACTGCTCATCATCATCATGCAGGTGAATTGGAAGCTCCGCAACAACCTGAATAGTACAAGCGGGCTTTGCAACTAGCTTTGACTTCTTTGCATTCAAATGAAGATCACATTGCATACTACCATGGTTAACACTGACTACTCCCTTCGAATTTCCAGCAACCAACTCATCTCTAGACCTCTTCGACGGAATTGGATTTCTTCCAAGCAACTCTTCATTTTTTTTAATTTGTGGAATCAAGTTACCCTCTTGATTACCATTTTCATCATTGCTGTCATCAGACCGTGATGGAGGCCCATTTTCATTGCCATCAAGATAAGGATCGTCCAGCAAAATAACATCTTTCAACTGTTACAGAAAAGGTCAATAAGAAACGATAAACAAATTTAGAAAGAAAAAAAAATAGAACTTGGATGAGAGAAAACAAAAGGAGTGAAGCTTGACGCCATTATCGCATCATAGCAGCAGGAAGCCAGGAACAAAGAAACTTAAAAGAAGAAGAAGAAGAAGAATCCAGTTTTACCTGTTCTAATGCACATTTAGGTAGGGTGGCTCTTTTATGCTCAATAAAGGAGTGACCATCCCATCTCAAAAGCTCTGGTCCAGCATTTTTCAGATCAGATAATGGGACCTGATAAAGAAAGATACTTGTAACTGACAGTGCATGCATTTCAGCTAGCAAGGTCTTACGAGTGACACAAAAAAAGTTGCTCTTTCAAGACAACCAAATTTATAGTGCAATGCTGAAACTAGACTGTATTTTATATTTGACCTTTTGCAGTATGTGATACAGTATGTGATCAAGAACATCATCGCAGCTTGCAGAAGGATTCAAAACAGCTCTTGAAACAGGAGCAACACTTCCATGACTGTTTTGAGGACCAAATAACTCCTCCAAGCATCTTAAAGCAACCCTTTCACTTGTATTTTCTTCTAGGTCCTCTGGTAAAATTGGAGCTGTTTCAATCAGACCTGAAAGAAGAAAGAAAAAGGTAAAAGACCCAAAATAGTCAACAAACACCACGAAATTTTGTATTTGTCCGTACCGGATATAATGGAAATATCTAGCTGGGGAAAGCTTGATACGTACTCAATGATCCAAAGCCATGCAGCTCTTGGACCATAAGAGTAAGGGCGAAACATCAGACCTAGTCAAGAGCAAGCACTTGATTTACCTGTTACAAACACGAGTTTCGTAAGTTTGAACCCCTATAAGAATTCAGACCAAAAAAATACCTTTTTAAGAATGAAAAATTATACATATGAAAACCAATAAATAAACATTACTTTTAATAATAAAAAAAACCCTTAAAGATGACATCATTCAAGAACGAGGTCATCATTGTGTTTAACCACATTTGGCTAAACTTACAATCTCATGCGCGGAAATGCGCAATGAAAAATAAATTTAGCGACAAGCGAAACATAATAAACCTGATTAATGGAGAGAAAATTATCTCAGGTATGAACTACTTGGACAGATTTCAAGAAAAATCCTTCATTAACCTAATGCTAGAGTAATAGTTTACCGTGGTGGATAAATGAACTAAAAAGTCTGAAAAATCAAAGTCAAACCCAAACTTTAGAAAAATAACCACCCTAGTCTCTTGAACTAAGAAATGTTAAAAAAAAAAAAAAAACAACCGAGAAAATACAGCATCCAAAAAAATAAAATAACTAGGCGAAAACTTAAATCAAAGTTAAATTAACTGAAAAGAATGAAAAATCAAACTCAAAGCCATATTAAAAAAAAAAAAACTAAGTCCCTTGAACTGAGAATGTACAAAACCCTAGAAAGTACAGCATCCGGAAAATATATGAAATCTTATATCAAAAGAGACAAACAAAAAAAAAAAAAAAAGAAAGAAGAATACCAAACAGAAAGAGGAACACAGGAAGTAATTATTATCAGCCGATACACATAAATTTAGGAATTTCTTTATTCTTAACAGATATTGCCAAATTAAAAAAGAAAAAGAAAAGAAAAAAGAATCAAAAGGTACGATTGTGAATGCTTAGCTAACAATCATGCTGCTGATGAATAGAAAATTTAGAACCTTAAGAATCCATTGAAATATTTCAAAGAGAAGAGTATGACTTGAGTGCCGGGAAACAATGTGTTCTTTCTCGTGGTGGTTTTTTTCCTTTTTAAAAATTTAAAATAATATAAATATTTGCTTTTTAAAATTTAATTTTAAATAGAGGAAAATGAGGCGAGCTTGCTTATATTTGGGCTTATTGAGTTGATCTAACTAGGACATAACTTTTAGAGCCCAAAACTATTGGGCTTCTATTCATAATCCCTTTTGCTTCCATTATTATAAAATAATAATAGGTTATTAAATCCTTTATTCGTATTTAAAAAATTAGGTTGAATTTGGTTTATAAAAATATTATTTATTTTCATTTTTAAAAATTAATTATCATTTTTTTTATTTTTTAAATTAAAAAATGTTATGAAATAAAGAGAACAAAGAGAGTAAAGAACAACAAATAAAAAAATTTATATATTTATTTATCAATAGGGATATTTAAAGTGTTTCCCCAAAGTCTATATTTATAAATATAAGAAGTATATATGGTATAAAAGTTTACTGTTAATAAATATTAAAGTCATAATGTATATCAAACTTATCTTAACCTTAATAAACATCTACTTAATTAATAAAATAATCATAACGCTCATCCTTAAATGTTCATTGGTAGATAATATGTCCCATTAAAACCTTATTAAGATAAAAACCTTGTGAAAAAATAGTACATATAATTCTAATACGCATAACATGCTATTTGGTTAAAAACTTAACCGGGAAAATCCAATGGAATAAAATTTCGGTTTAGAGAAAAAGAGTACAACACGTATTTACTCCATCTCATGACAATATCACATAATATATCATATTTTACGTATTCAAATCTTAAATGTTAGCTTTCCAAATGATCATTTGAACATATTTGCTAAGATTTATATCACCAATTTTTTTGAAAATCATGAGTGAGGAAATTTTTTGGGAAAATATATTTTGATCATTTTAGGGGTTTTCAACAACAAACATAACAAAACTTTGGTAATGGCAATCCTATAATAATACATATGTTCAAAACAAATTATATAAATATTTACACAATTGTTCTGAACAATATTCTAGGAATTTGTGTATGCTTATAGCATTCTAAATCCTTCAAAAATTTTAATATAAACTTCCAATATATAGTGATTTATATAAAGATTGTAACAACAATCATAAGGTGCTTGTCAAATCTTTCATGAACTGTCATACTAATAAGATATCTAAAGGTTATTGCATCCACCATAAAATAATATTATATATTCTCATACAATGTCAAGACTTAGCGAAAAACTTCATTTTTCTTCTCTTTTTTTTCCGCAAAACTGCTCATTGGCAGATGTCTGGACTATTGGTTCAAAAACTTCACAAATTTAATTCTACTTGAATTGCATCTTTCCACTTTGGCCAATTATTCTATGTTTATATTTTTTGATAATTTTATTTAAGATTCTCGTTTTCTTTCATTATTTCAATAATAATATTGCATGCAAAATTGTTGTTGATAACTTTCTATTTTCACATTTCAATATTTTATCGTATTGACATAACTTATCGAAATCACTTTATTTTCACTATTTCATCTTCAGATTCAAGCATCTGAATCTCTTCTAGAGTTTTAATAATTAGTTATGTATTGGGTCTCTTCAGGAACACCCGTCTCCACAATATGACTATTTATATTTATTATTTTCTTTTCAAAAATTTTCATCTTTGGAACGAATTGATCTACCATGCTTCAGCTATGCATTATTTTCATTTTATTCTAACAAGTTTTCCTACTGAGACTTCAATTTAAATCAAAACATTAGTTGGTATATAATACTTATTCTCATCAAATCTGTAAATGCATTTAGTAGTTAACTTGTAATAAAATGAATTATGTTTTTGAAGTTCTGGTTCAAATCACTTCCTACGAAGATATAAATAATGATAGTTCATTCCAAGTAATTTATTTATCCAACTATTATTTTTCTCCTCCTAATGTTGGGAAAACTATCTAATAGTGATCACAAATCATGTCATGATTGAATCTCCAATTCATTTAAAACATCTAATAATAGAATGAGACTCATAATTAATATACATTCTCAAATTTATTTGAACACTCATTTTGTGCATGTGGTAGAGCAACTTGAACATATATCACACATTCAGAAATTCTAAAATGAGTTGAATTTAACTCTTGACTAAAAGCTAATTGTAATAAGAAGTATTTACTACAACTTATTGTCATGATGTGTACAAGTATTATGTAATGACCCGAAATTCACGGGCATCGGAAAAATACAATATTGGGCCTCCGTTTTAGTGAAATGAGTTCGTAAATAATTATTAGAAACATTTATGAAACTAATGGTGTGCCTAATTAGGTTCTAATTAAGTGAAATTAGCTTAATTAAGAGTAATTAAGAAAAAGGATTAAATTGAATTAAGGATAAAAATTTAATTATAGATTAATAAAAAGAAAAGGGAATCACAATGGCAACTAAACCATTTCTCAATGGTTGAGGCGACAAGTAGATTTAATTGTTATTATTAGTATTATTATAACTATATTATTATTATTATTATTATTATTATTATTATTATTATTATTATTATTATTATTATTGTTATTATTAAATAAATTAAAATGAAGCCAAATGTGTGATAATAATGATATACATGTGTAATTAAAAATAAGCATACAATTGTAAATTATAGATTTAATTTCCTTATTAATTAAGCATAAGATATTTATTATTTATCATTAGTAAATTAAAAGATATTTATTAGATAAATAATTAAATTATGAGATTTTTGTATAATAAACAAATTGAATAATGACAATTGTAATAAAAATATTGGTACATTTGTAATAAATAGATATATATACACTTGTTATAAACTAATTTATTTACTTAATATTAAAGTAATAGATAATTAGATTAAATTATATTATTGGTAATTAAATAATTAAATTATATGATTGTTGTGTGAAAAATAAAATAAATGATGACAATTGTATGGTATTGATGGTGTACATTTGTATATATATGATTAAATACTTAATAGATATTTAGAATAAATATATTATAATATATGTTAAGTAAATAAATAAAATAAAGTGTGTATATATATATATAAGGTATAAAAGAATAAAACAAAAGAAAAAGAAAGGAGAAAGAACGGAGAGCATTCGAAACAGGGGAAAGGAAAGGAAGAAAGAAAAGAAAAAGAAAAAAACTAGGGATTTGAAGCTTGAAGTTTAAATTGGTAAGTTAATTAAATCCTTTTTACTCAAATTTGATGTTTTAAAAGCTTTAAAACAAGGTTTTGATGAAATTAAGTTGATATTTTGAGAGTACATAGGTTTTCAAGTAGGGTTCATGTTGGACAAAATATGGAATTAGGGATTTAATTGAAAGAATTTCAAGTTAGAATTGATAAAGGGATTAAATTGTGAAGTAAGCTATAAGTTTTATGTTGTAGGGACTAAATTGAGGAAAATTAGAAATTAAGAAAATATGCTGAAAAATTAATAGTTAAATGTGAGTATGGATGAAATTTGAATAGAAATAGAGTGTGAATTGAATTAGAAAAGTAAGTAAAATTAGTTAGGATTAAATTGGGAATAAGGTAGGAATTGATTAGAAATTCAATTATTTTATTATAATTAGTGCTGTAATTAATAATATAATTATTTTAATTTTCGTAGCTAGCAAAGAACCCAAGGCATCGACACCGAAAGGGAAAGAAAAAGTTGTCGAGGAGTAATCGAATAAATCCGAGTTTGTATTACTATAATTTAAATCTATTTATTATTAATTGTTATATTTTAATAAAAATGCATGGTAGATAAATTTAGGAAAGTAATTGAAATAATGATATTAATTTGAATGAAATTGATTTAAAAGTGTTTACAGCTATTGAAATTAAATGTGAACAAATTAGAAATTAAAAGTGATTTGAATTGAATCAAAATGAATTGAATAAAGAAAATATGTAATTATTTGAAATGTATATTAATTGAAAAATGATTAGTGATTTGAACTTGATTGGAAAATGAATCGAAAATATGAATTGAATAAAAGTAAATTAAATTATGAATATGGTGAATATGTGAGTTGTGTATTGATTGAAAAGTGGATTGAATTGAATCAAAGTATGATTATATGTGCTTATCTGAAATATGTATTGGTAATGAATTGTATATTGATTAGAAAGTGAAAAAGTGAATTTGAAATAAAAAAATGATTTGAATACCCTATTAACTAGTCGGGCTGAGTCGGATATAGTTGGCATGCCATAGGATTGGAAGTGTTCAGGGATACTTCGACCTTGAGTCGATGAGGCACAATAAGTGCCGTACTGTTACTTCGGTTTAATCTGATGAGGTACTGAGTACCATAGTGTTACTGTTTACTTCGACAAAGCTAATGAGACACTGAGTGCCGTACTAGTGTGTTGGTTGGATCCATGTATCCGCCAAGGTTTGGGTTTGTTAATAGGGTGAATAACTAAAATGAGAAAATTAAATAAATTTGATTAATCGTACTATTAAAAATATGAGAAAGAAATTATGAGTTGAATTGTGAATTGAGTTGAAACATGAGATTTGAAGCATGAACTTAAGGTTCATGAAATTGTTAAATATCGAATTATCGATATTGAAATCAGTTGAATAAATGAAATGAGAAAATTGAATGAATTTGATCGATTGAACTATTGAAAGTATGAAAAAGTGAAATTACGAATTGAACTATGAATTGAAATTGAGATATCGAAATAAGAAGTGAAAATAGAATGAATAGGAAATAATGAAATAGTGTATGATTTAATTGAATATAATCATATAAATTAATTATAATTATTTTTATTAAAAAATGTTGGTTTAAATAATTATTAAAAGACTAATGTTACTGAATAACTGATGATTACTGAATGATTATATTAAAGTACTGAACAACTGATTGTTATTGATTGATTATGAATAGAAATGAATATTTTCTTGAGAATAAGTTATTGAATTGATAAATAAAAATGAAATTTATGAAATAATGATTTATGAAATGGTTATTGATGAAATGCATGAAATGGATATTGATGTGGTAAGAAGATATATAAATTAAAATGAAGAAAAGCTATTTAAAAAACATATTATTAAATTAAAATTAAAGTTTAAATGCATGAATGATTTATTAAAGGTAAAATAGTGGTAAGATTTAATGTATATATATTATTTTACCTCAAGTATTTGAATTATAGTAATACCACTAGGTGTATACTCAGAGTACGGTTTGTTTCCGTGCGCAGAGTAGGTATAGGAATTTTTGAAGAGTTGAATTTTCACTACAGGAAAACAGACTTTTAGCGGCGTTTTTTTTTTGCCTTTAGCGGCGTTTTCCAAAGTGCAGCAAAAAATGTCGCTATATGTAACGCCGGTAAAATTAGCGGCGTTTGTTTGAAAAAAACGCCTCTAAAGACCAGGACTTTTAGCGGCGCATTTAGAAAAACGTTGCTGAAGACCAAGACTTTTAGCGGCGCTTCTAAAAAACGCCGCTAAAAACCAGGACTTTAGCGGTGCTTTTAGAAAAACGCTGCTAAAGAACAGGACTATTAGCGGCGCTTTTTTATAAAAATGCCGCTAAAGACAAGGACTTTTCGTGGCGCTTTTAGAAAAACGCCGCTAAAGAACAGGACTTATAGCGGCGCTTTTTTTATAAAAACGCCGCTAAAGACCTGGGCCTTTAGCGGCGCTTTTATTGAAAAACGCCGCTAATTTGCCCAATTTTGCAATATGTATTTTTGCACTTATATCCAACCCTCCTGCAAGAAATTCAACCAAAAACAACAAATATACCATGAAATCCAACCAAAACCCGCAAATTTAAATAATACAAAATTATACGAAAAATATATTATATAAATTGTAAATGAATATTCAAAATATTCTTATAATAATGTTTAAAATTTACAAGAAAACAAATGTCTAAGATGGGGGATTTTGAAATTGCTGGAACATAGTCATCATAGATTGAAGCTGTAGCTGGAGTTCATTGTATTTTCTGTTCTACTCCACCTCCCTCGCTACTGCCTCTGCCTCCCGCGCTGCTGCCTCCGCTCTAAGTTGAGAAATTTGCTCATCTGTGCTAGCTTGTATCTGAACTATCTGATCTTTTAGCCTCTGAACTTCAGCTTGACTTTGACTCCCGGAAGGCATGTATTGGTGCGAGGTGGATCCAAAATATTGGGTCGGGTTAACACCAGATCCTTGAAATCTAACCCGACCATACCTTTCAGGACCCAAAACTTCATTAATAATTCTGTTATCAATATCCTCAAAATTAACAGAACTATCAGTCGAAGCAGTCGCTTCATACTCTACCTTCTTATCTTTTAGTTTCTCCTAATAAATCAGTTAAAGAGTTAGAAACGAAATATACAATAAAAAGGAATACAACATAACATTATTTAAATTAAAGTAATAAAAACGACGAATTAAAATATTATAATTAAATATTATAAATATTTATAATGAATCAAATTTTATTAAGTAAATATACCATAATTTCTGCAGCCTCAGATGTCATCGGAGTTCCATCTTTTTTCCTGTGCGTAATGTCAAAAAGCTGAAGCCGTCCAACTTTTTGACCAGACGAGGCTTCCTACAATATAGTAGTAAATATTACTTAATAGTAAAAAGTCATTAATACTTGATAGAATTAATAAATCCATAGCACCGCAGCCTGAGCTACACAAGCAAAACTTCTCGATCCTGCCGTATGCGTAAATTTTTGTTTTTGCCTGCTGCTTGTTCCAACTCGCTCACGGTCCTACATAATGAAATTATTATTACGTATATAGTAAATACTATAAACCGAAAAATTTATAAGAGTTTGCAAGTACATAATACCTCTCCTTTCTTCGAATTCCAAAATCGAACCGCATCTTCCCATTGGTACTCAAAGCATTCGGTGGGACATTTTGCAATTTTTCTTCGAGGCTTATGGGTTTTTAAAATATTCTTTTTCAAAATGCTTTTATAGTCTCTCCATTTTTACCCAATGCCTTCTTGATATAGGCATCGAGAGACCTCTAAAGCAAACCTCTCTAAAAACACAAGTTTAGGAAGTAAATATAAATGAAACTTAAACCAAAGTATTATAAATTACATTAACGTTTTGTTACCTTAATATTAGATAGAGCTTGATTTTTATTGCTATCGGGCATGTTATGCCATGATTTCGTAGTTGATGGGCAACATATTGGCATTTCGTGCTATAATGCCCAAATAGCCTGCTAAAAGTCGAGCTTCTTGTCCAACAGTGACCATGGTTGTTTCTAGTTACTTTGACACGCTCGACGTGAACTTAAGTTATATAAATGTTAGGAGTGTACGTCCCCCTCGACCTCAAGCGTCCCACCATTTTCAGCTGAAAAATAATATATTATTACTATATTGAAATTTAAAAATAAATCAAGTAATAAAATTTAATACAATTTGTAAAATAAACTTAACATTACTTTGAAATTCCACACAGACTCGTCAAGTGTGTCTCTGCGCACGCTTGAAGATCCAACAACCTGTCTCATTATTCAAGATTTACTTCTTACGAATTTGTAGTATTCTGCATACAATACTAAAATCTCTTAATCTTCTTCTAGGCATTTTTCCTGCAACACATAAAATAGTTAAAATTTTAGTAAGAAATAACAACAATAGAAAATATAAATAGTTAAATTATATAACATGACCAATGTTAAAATTATAACATTACATATAAATAAAAAATCATAAAATCTTACTACATCATAAATCGTAAATATCTTCGTCCACATCCTGACGAACCCATTGAAATTGTGCACTAGTACTATGGATATCTTCATTTATGTTTTGTTCTGGAAAAGGCAATGTAATGGCCTAAATTCAAAATTATCGGAACAGTGGTTTCGTAACCACAAATCCGATTTAAAGAGAAATTTATTTCAATATTTTTGCATGAAAATTGATATGATAGGAAAATCGTATGAAAATATTGATAGAAAAATTTTACCGATTTAGTAGTTAGTTAGAAAAAGAAATTATTGAAGAAATTGGGTAAAAACAAGGTATCGAGACCCTTATCTCGTAAAACCGAGTCGAAAATAATTTTATAAATATTTATGAAATGTTAGTAATGTGGTATTAAAATTTCGTTAGGAAATTTTAATATTTGGGTAGTCAATTAAATAAAAAGGACTAAATTGTAATAAGTGTAAAAGTTGCTAGAATGATTAAATAGCTTAAGAGTCTAATGAGAAAGGATTTAAAAGGCAATTAGACCCAAATTTATTTGGGCTGGACGGCAGGGGCATTAAATCAGCAGGGAATTTGATAAATTAAGGGTAAAATTGGAATATTGCAAAATTAACTAAATAAAGCTAGGACTAAATAGGAAATATCTAGATTTCTCTTCATTTCTCTTCAATTCCAGCAGCTAAAAACGCCATAGGAGGGTTCTCTAAGCTGGTATTTCATAATTTTTGCACCAAGTGAGTTAATCCTTGCCTTTTTCTTGTAATTTTTGTGTTTCTAAGACTTTTACAACTAGGTCCTACTATTAAATTCATTAGTTTTTGATTTCATGGATGAAATTGAAAGTCACCATGATTGAGTTCTGTAAGTTTATGATGAAATAGAATGAAATTAAAGTTTTAATTTATTTATGAGATGATTTTATTAGGTAATTTCAATGGAAAATTGATTTTTAGGACCTAATTGTGAAAATATTTGGAATTAAAGTCTAATTCTGAAACTCTGATTCCTAAAGGTTGTAAACTAGTTTAAGGTGATATAATAAAGTGTTAATTGAGAAAAATAAGCTCAATTGAGAGACTAATTGAGTAGGGACGAAATTCTCATTTATTAAAAGCTTAGGGGAAAATTGGTAATAAACAGTTTGCACTAAAACAATTTGGACAGCAGCAGTAGACTAACTTTGAAAAATCACCATAAATTGTATAAATCGAATTAGAAGATGAACAATATATGGAATTAAAGCTTATTGAGTCTAGTTTCTCATAGAAGAAACATTGTAAGCAATGGATTTGTAAATTTTGAGATATAATGAATTTTGTGAGACAAGGTCAGAATGAATTCGGGTTCCCCTGTTTTGACTTTGAAAAATCATAAAAAAATAAATAAAAATAATTATGAGCTTAAATTTATATGTCTAGAATCCTTAATTAGTCTATTTTTAATAGAAATAAACGAGAATATAATTTGAATCCTGTATGAAGAGAAAATAAATTTTTAGTGAAGAAGGGTCAGAAGTGTTAGACAGCAGAACAGGGGTGACTTTAAAGAATAAACTGTACTGATTGGCTAAACCAAAAATTCTGAAAATTTTATGGTAAGAAGATATATGAGTCTAGTTTCAGGGAAAATTAACGGAACTTAATTTGGAGTTCCGTAGCTCGAGTTATAAATAATTTAGTGGCTATGACTTAAGTAGACAGCTTTGAATGAACTATAAATAATAGTTGAATTATAGAGAATGTTGTATATGAACATGAAATGTATTAAATTGATAATTAAATTTATTTATCTAGATCCAGAAGATTCAAATACGAAGCTAGATCGAGGAAAGGAAAAAGTTCAGGATTAGTAGATTTTTGTGCACAAACAAGTATCAAGGTAAGTTCATGTAACTTGAATTATATTCTTAAATGCTTGAAATGCATGTTTTTGATATGAATATGATTTGAATGTTCATTATATGAAATTTTATGAAACATTGATATATTTGATAAAAAAAAAGGAAGAAATCCCAGTTGAATGAAAGGAAAATTCGATGGATCTCTGAAAAAGGAATTGACGGTAAAAAGGATCAAGCCCGGACGGGTGATCCTATCCTGATATAGCCCTCCCGAAGAATATGTGGAAAATGGATTTAGCCCGGACGGGTAATCCGAATTAAGGTCTGAATTTAGCTGGATGGTAATTCAGATCCAAGCTCATTAGAGTAATTGTCGTTGCAGGGGATTTAGCCTGGACTGGTAATCCCGACAATACTCTATGAGTTTATATTACAGGGGATTTAGCCTGGACTGGTAATCCCGCTGTAAGGATGAGGTTCGCGGGAGTGTGCTCTCTGAAATGGAAATGTGTGCACATGAATATGAATTGACGGACCCGGAATTGTACACTAAAAGTGTACCTCTGAAAATCCATCGAAATTCCGAGAAATTCAACGGGATAAATATGGAAAAATAACAAGGAAATAGAAATCATGGTATTGATGAGCTCATCAATCATGGTATATATTATTGGTACATGCAAATTATTGTACTAACTTGAATGTTGAGTTTGTGCATATTAGGGTAATAATGCATTGAATGGATATATAAATGTTTATTGTATTGTATTGAAAATATTAGGTAAGTATAATTCTTGTTACATGAGCTTACTAAGCACAAAGTGCTTATCCTGTTTCATTTTCCCCTGTTTTGTTGTGTTAAAAGCTCGGAGATCGGATTTGGTCGAGAGATACATCACACTATCAACCTCGGGATTTGGTATATAAAGAAACTTTATTTTGGAAATCAATGGCATGTATAAGCTAATAAAGTAAATGATTTTGTGAAATGAATGTAGAGTTAGCCATTGGTATGGTTAACAAACCTGGTTTTGGGTATGTGATGATGTTACCTTATAAATATGCATGAATATATTTGGAAAATATGTTGAATTGGTTTGGTTGATGTGGATTGGTCTCGATTTAAAATTTACAGGGAAGGTTAGATATCTATAAAAGGGGATATATTGAGTAAAAAAAAAATTTTAATTTGTAAACTCTGGTAATACTTCTTACTCTATTCCGGCAATGAATACGGGTAGGGGTATTACAGGGGGTAGGGGTATTACAGGCAAAGTTTCTGATCTTTCAATGATGTCATCTCTACTTCCATTCCCCATGTCAAATAAGTCTCTAAGGGTGTTTCGGAGTACAACGTACCAACCATCATCAATTGGATCTTTCGAGTAAAAAACTTGTTTAACTTGAGAAGAAAATACATACGGCTCGTCTATCAAATGTTCTCTAGTGTGAATTAATCGAGAGAAATTCACCATTGTAAAACCAAACTGATCATTTTTAATTCCGCGAGCAGTATTAGCATCAGCCCAATCACATCGAAATAAGACAACTTTCCATTTTCCATAGTAATCCAACTCAATAATGTCGGTTAGAAGTCCGTAATACTCCACATTTCCCTCGACAGGATTACTGTCCCTAGCACTAGCGTAACTTGTAATTAAAGAATTAACAACTACTCTACAATTTTGAGTTCTCCTTAATCTCTCGCGATATTTGGTATGAAATCTGAATCCATTCATGATGAAGCCACTATATCTTTTTACTACTCGATTCGGACCTTGGGAATGCCATTTAACTTCGTCATTAACGACATTCCCACTCCAAACCTATTGAATCAAAAGTAAATTGAGTAATTGTAAATGTTATGAGAAAACATTATTATTTGTCAAAAAAATGTTGAGTTGCATACCGTTTGGCTTAACCATTCATGAAAAGATTCTGCGAATAACCTATTAATCTCGCGATGTTGTAATCTTCGTGAGCGTGAACGAGATCTGAAGATTTGTTTGTACTCACTATGTTAAAAACATGTTTAATTCGTTAAAAAATAAACAAATCAAAAAAAGATGAATATTTATCATATTCTAGAACTTACTTGCGTAATTGTTCAAGTGCATCGTGGTGGAAAAGAACATATCTATGTGCTTGTATCCAAGATCGGTCATCTAATTCTGCAATTTCAACTTTGCCGATTGGTTCTCCATAACTTTGAAATAAATAAGTTTCGGCCAAGTTAGGATCATTGAGTCCGGCATTTCTACTTGGTCTATTCAATCTTGTTTCAACATTTTCTAAATATCTAGAATAGAATGTCATGCACTCCTCTGTCAAGTAGCCTTCAGCAATTGATCCTTCCGGATAACGCTTGTTACGGCAATAAGACTTCAATTTGCTTAGGAACCTAAACACCATATAGAACATTATCAAAACTGGTAACTATAGGTATAAAGGTGAATGTCTTTGAAATAAATTAGCACCTTTCAATTGGATACATCCAACGATAGAAAACCGGCCCACCAATTATGCTTCACGAGGGAGATGAATGACAAGGTGCACCATAATAGTGAAGAAGGAAGGTGGAAAGATCTTCTCCAAATTGCATAATGTTAAAGCGGCTCGATCTTGTACTTTTTCAAGTTCTTCAACATTCAGAACTTTGCCACAAATTGCTTTTATTATATTCGACAGTTCAATTATACAGACGTTACCTTCTTTGACATACCAAGATCGTAAAGCAACTGGAAGTAGATCTTGCATCAAGATGTGATAGTCATGTGATTTTAATGAATATAGTCTTCGATCTTTAAGACTTACACATCGAGATATATTTGATGCATACGCATCCGGAACCTTTATATCCTTCAACACCGTGCAGAACATTTCTTTCTCTTCCTTTGACATTGCAAAAATTGTAGGCGGCAACCAATATTTTCCATTAGGAAGTACTTGGGGATGAAGATCACGCCTAATTCCCATGTGAACTAAATCAAGTCGACTCTGAAGATTATCTTTTGATTTACCATCGACGTTCAAAATTTTTCGGATGATGTTCTCGCAGACATTCTTCTCAATATGCATCACATCAAGATTGTGGCGTAATATGTGATGCTCCCAATAAGGCAACTCAAAGAAAATACTTCTTTTCTTCCACAAGTCCGCCTCATTAGGGTCATCCTCCTCGTCAGATTCATCATCAGATTCATCCCTTGATCGTCTATTTGTTTGCCTGTTAGATGGTTGATTCAGCTTCCCGTAACTGAAATCCATATCTTTTAACATGAATAAGATTTCAGATCCAATGGTCTGCTCAGGAGCTTTTTTCAACTCTTCAGTACCGTCAAATAAAGCCCTCTGAAATCTATAGCTATGATTTTCATCTAACCACCGACGATGCCCCATATATTAGAACTTCTTCCCATTATATAACCACTGTGAACACGTTTGAGCAACACAACAAGGACAAGCATAACGTCCTCTGGTACTCCAACCAGATAATTTCGCATATGCCGGGAAATCATTAATTGTCCACAGCAAAGCAGCACGTAGGTAAAAGTTCTCCTTTCTCAATACATCATACGTCTCAACACCCGCCCATAATTGTTTTAACTCTTCAATAAGTGGCTGCAGATATATGTCAATATCATTTCCGGGGCCCTTCTCTCCGGGGATAATCATAGATAATATCAAAGAAGATTGCTTCATGCAGAGCCATAGAGGCAAATTATAAGGAACAAGGACCACAGGCCAAGTACTGTACGAAGTGCTCATGATTTTAAAAGGATTAAATCCGTCAGATGCTAACCCGAGCCTTACACTCCGAGGATCACTTGCAAAGCTTGAAAATTTATTGTCAAATGATTTTCATGCTAAAGAATCTGCAGGATGCCTTAATAATCCATCATCTGATCGTTGATCATGATGCCACGTCATAAACTCGGCTGTCTTTGACGACATGAATAGCCTTTGAAGACTTGGGATTAGCGGAAAATATCGCAAAATCTTGTTTGGCTTCCTTATTGACTATGGCCCATATTCATCCTCATTAACATCTTCTGCATCTCTATTCATCCAACGAGATTTACCGCAAACATGACAAGACTGTTGATTTCTCCGATCACCCCAATACAACATGCAATCATTTGGGCAACTATGGATTTTGTTGTACCCAAGGCCCAAATCTTTTATCACTTTCTTCATGTCTTTACATGATTGAAGGATTTTTGCAAACGGGAACATTTCTCTCAAAAGCTCTAACAGCATTGTTAAAGAGTTTCCGGTCCACCCTTCCAAACATTTTAAGTGGAAAAGGCGAATACAGAATGACATTTTCGAAAATTTTGATCCCTCATAAAGTTCTTCATTCATTTCACCAAGTAACGTGTAGAACTTCGCCGCTTCTTCATTCGGTTGTTCATCCGGTACACTTCTTCTCGTTTCTATAAAAGTATTCCCATCGATATTATAATCATCAGATGCAACATAGTTTGGTGGAAATGATTGGAAACCTTCACTCCGCATATTAAATGCATCCCGCATCATACCTTCCATGTCATCTTCTCTAACATACTGACGATAACCACTATAAGGATAACCCGAATTAATCGTCGAAGAGGCTCCACTAGGTGTACACTCTCCATGAAAAATCCATTTTTTATACCCCCGAATGAAGCCATCAACAATTAGATGTTTGTAGACAACTTCGCGATAATGCCAATAGATATTGCCACACTTCTTACACGGGCAAAGAATCATATTCTCTTGGCTTGAATTGTGAAATGCAAAATCTAAAAAAGATTGCACTCCATTTTGATACTCGTTGCTTGCCCTTGAGAAATTCATCCAAGTCCTATCCATTTCGTAGTTGTTGAAGTCTAAAGTTGGCAATAAGTTACACGGGTAAGTTGTTTATTATGTAAGTCTTGATATGATATATATTTATGTTTTATGTAAGTTATGTAGATTATGTAAGTTATGAAATTTGAACTTTAAACTATATGCTTTTAAGGAAATTATTAGATTAAACTACATGTATTAGTTAAGTTATGTAAGTTGTTATGTACGTTATGTGAGTTATGTAAATTATGTAAGTTATGTGAGTTATGTAAGTTGTTATGTAAATTATGTAAGTTATATGAGTTATGTAAGTTATGTAATTTATTAATACTATTTTGATAAAAATTAGTTATAACTTTTAAAGACATTTAAAATTATTAAATATTAAAATCAAACATTATTTATATAAAACAATTGTAATTTGAATATAATAATATCAAAAAGAATCGTAGTTTAATTTTTATATTATAATATATTTAAACAATGATCAATATTATTGTATTGATAAAATTATTTATAAGTGGCCCTTCAGTCGTTGAAATTTTTAAATCTTTTTTAAGGTCGATAGAATTATTTATAAGCTCCATAGAACTTTTTTTGAAATATTTTTTATTATACAAATACCTTTAAAAATATTAAATATTAAAATCAAACATTATTAATATAAAAAAATAGTAATTTGAATATAATAATATCAAAAAAGAATCGTAGTTTAATTTTTATAAGTAAATTGGAAATAAATTAAGGTTATATAAATATTCAATAGTAAATGAGCTCGATAGAACTTTTTTCAAGTCTTTTTGAATTTTTTAAGATTCATCATACGTGGCGTTGTTACACCTAGGGAGGATCCATTATATCTTACAGCTCGATATAAGGCAACCCGTCAGGTTTCCAGCCTATATACTTTGAATCTTTAAAATATTTAAAATAAGGTTAGAGAGAAGGTCAACTATTGTTGTAATTTTAATGGACAAGCAAGCTACATGGTAATAAAATTAATTCATACTTATTCATACTTAAGTTGAATCAAATAATAATTAAGTTGAACCAAATATAAAAACTTATTCATACTTATTCATACTTCAAATAATAATTAAGCTACAAGAATCAGGTCTGGTCCAATGTCTAAGTCCACACTCAACCACTTATTGGTTATCACTAAATTTATTTTAATAACAAAATCAAAATTACAAAGATGCAAACTTAGTTATATTAACAATTAATATAAGGTGAACTTTAAGACCTAAAAGATTAAGACCATTACAAACTCATGTACCGGCTTTTACAGAAAGAGCAAGGAATCACTACAATATTTGTTCACATTTACCAATGTTAAATGAAACTGGTTAATTCGGTTTTTTATACATAATCAACCTATTGATCAACATTCAGTAGTAATTGATCCATCGGCTTTGGTTTTAACCAATTTAATCAAATCCACTTGATTTTGGTCAAATTAATAATTTTCTTGTTTAAAATAAATTAAAATTGATAAGTCATATGTTCATTTTATATTATAAATATTTAAAACAAATTAAAAATAATATATAATAAGCGAATTCCCCGCTTTAATTATAAATTTTAATAAATAATAAGTAACCAACTTACTCATTTCGATTGAGTTTTGAAGTCAACATCAACAAAACTTAATAGATTTCAATTGAATTTTTGCTCACATTGATAATAATATACTTAGTTAATATATATGTAATATGGTTATCAATTATAAATATACTAATGTAGTTGGAAGTTGTGAATAATGAATAAGTTTTATTTTTCAATTTTTGGTCATTATTTCCTTTTTCTATTATTCCAACATTGATGAAAAGTTTATTATATAATTCGCCATTATTTTTTTTTTAAAATGTACAATTTGAACATCTTCCAATAAAATGATAATTATGTTTTAATCGATGCTCACGAATTTCTCTTAACAATAGGGATAGGGATAAAAGCTTTAATTCTTTCATAAAGTTTATGTCTGTTGTATAGTTTATAGTTTATAGACATTAAGTAATGCATTACTTATGATTATACCTATAATTATATTACAACCACTTATTCATACTTATTCAATTGAAATAATTTAATTTAATTTAGGGTTTTTAGATATGAAAGTTTTATATTACGATAATTAAATTTTAGAAAATAGATTTTTCATATTATATATATTAATTTATTTAAAATGTTTTCAAGTTTAACTAATCATAGTTAGACACGTGTCATATATGTATGAGTAGAAATTGTTAACATGGAGTACATGGTCCCCATTAATCTGCTTTTTTCTTGAGAGAGGACTAATTTGTTCGGTTGCAAAAAAGTACAGGGGACTTTAAGGGCATTTATACAAAAGAAAAAGAGGGTCTAACTAAGCGGCATTTTTCGCTAATTTTATCAATGAGCAGACTATGTCTAAATTAATAAACAATTTTTTTTTCTCAAGCATAGTTGATGCAGTGGTAATACATGACAAAAAAACTAAGAGAAGCAGAGGGTTTGGGTTTGTGACATATGAAGCAGAGGAGTCAGCCAACCTTGTTTTGCGAACTAATTTCCATCTATTATACAACAAGAGAGTTGAAGTGAAGAAGGTTACTCCTAGGAAAGAGATGGTGCCAACCGGATTTGGGTTTCCTCCTTATTATTACGATCCATATTATCAAACATATTTTTACTCCATATTTTTACGATCCAATGGAGTAAGTCAGTTTTGAAATTATACATATTATAATAACCTCATAGTTGTATTCGAAAAATAATTTTAAAAATGAATTAAGTCAAAAAAAATTGCAATTCAAGGAAGAGCTTTTTAAAACTATAAACATGGTAGATATTAAACACATGCATGACAGTGTTCCACAAAATACAGAGATGTGGTCACACTCATTTTAGTTGTTATCCATTTACATGCTTTATCCTGTAAATTCCATCTGGACTTTGTTTTGATTCAGTTTCTAGAGATGTTGAATCTTTCATCATAAACATTAAAAACATAAAAGGAAAAACATGTTGAAAGAAACATAAATGTTAGGGAAGACAATGTTTACCTTGATTGAATTGGAAATGTTTTCTTGAGGGTTTATTTGGAGATGCTTGGGATTGATCTCTAATAATGTCGAGAGACTTCCTACTCATTGCATTTGAAGAACAGAAGTCTGTTTTTGGTCGACAAAACAATCAAATGAGATCTAAAAATAAACAACATTTAATGATTGGTATAATATTAATTATATTTGCTAATAACAGCTAGGAATTAACAAATAAAATGATAAAAAAAATAGAAGCTACAAGAATTACTAAAAATAAAGCTACGTCAACAATGGTATTACGAGAACGAAAATTAAAAATCTGAATTAAGTAAAAAAAAGAGAGAAAAATATAAAGGAGAGACAAATAAGGGGACAAAGGGCTGTTTGCCAGTGAAGAAAAAAAAACCACCACTCCCCATGAAAATAAATGAAAGTAACAGGATTATGCTTATATTTCTAACATGTATTGTTTGGAAAGTCGTATCTAAATATTTGCACTAGCCATAAGCTACAGAGGAAGAAAGACACCAAATTTGAAGTAAATTAGCAGCCAAGCAATAAACTTAGTTTCATGTGTGTGTATATATATCTTCATTTGATTTCCATTTCTTTGTGAAGTTTGGCACAACCAGGCATTACTGAGATAATAATGAAAGGTGGAAAATGAATTAATAATGAACTTGTATACTTATAAAAGCTCTATATGCTCATATTATAATCAAGACGATAGAATTTCCTTTAATTTACTACAATGCTATTTACTACACATTGAAATCGGCTGGGATCCTTGCATTAGATACTAACATCCGGTAACATGACCGAAGGTGAACCACGAGACAAATGACAATCCCCAATTCAAACCTCCGGATGAGGGTATATTATCTACTTTAGAATTCCCTAACATCATTTCTACAAATTCCAGGCAATAAATATCATAAATTGCATCCTACATGGTGCTTGATTCACCTATATGTCAAGTACGGACAACTAACAAGTTCAACAGAGTTTGAAATCTCTGGCGGCAATAACCTTCTTAAGCTTAATTTTTCGATTCGGTAAGTGAATCGGGAACTCGACTTAAGGAACCATCTGAAAAATAAGTCGAGCTTGACAGCGAAGGACTGAACTTATGCTGTGGCTCAGCCTGGAGAACGACAATGTCATGATTGGGATCTTTTGTGATGACATGAAAGTAACAGGATTAAAAAAACGTAAGAAATGTTTGAATATTACCTGGGGAGATCTGGAGAGTGAAGTGGAATCGAGGATTTGAGAGAGAAAGAGAGTTAAAAAAAGAAAGGAAGATTGATTGAAAAGAAACACCAAGCTCAGGCCTTGAATCGGTGAAATATGGAGGAAAGCAACTTAGGGTTTGATTTGGGGAAACTGAGGGTATAGGGGAAACTTTGTTTTGGGAAAAAATACTAAGTATCGGGGCTTACTTGGGGATAAATAGTATGAAAATAAAAACGACACCGTTTAACCTATTAAAACTCCAATATTTGCGGCGTTTTTATTTAAAACGCCGGTATAGGTAACTTTTAGTGACGTTTTTTATTACAAACGCCACTATAGCTCATTTTTAATATTTTTTCCATTTTAAACAAATATTTTTCTATGCTTTTTTATTTCAAATTTTCCTGCTGAGATTATCATTTTTTAAAATTTTTTTATTTACCTTTGTAACTAAAATATTAAATTTTAACTTTTTAAGTTTTTAATTCCAAAATTAAACCCTAAACTTTAAACCATAAACCCTAAACCCTTAAACCCTAAGCCACAGACCCTAAACCCTATACCCTAAACCCTAAAACACTAAAAATAAAATCTTATTGCTTACCAGCTAAAACCCTAACCTTAAACCCTGATAGCATAACCCCTAAATCCTTGAACAGTGCTAAGACCCTGACCCTATACCCTAAACCCTAAACCATAAACCTTAAACCCCGAACACTAAACCCTAAACCCTAATTAACCCCTAAAGTATAAATCATAAACCATAACCCCTAACCCCAACCTCTATCCCTTAAACCTTGAACCACAAAACATAATTCATAAACCATTGACCCTTAACCCCTAAACTCTTAACCCCTATCAACATAACCCTTAAACCCTAAAACCCTAAACACTAAGATCTTAGACCTAACACCCTAAACCCTAAAACCCTCTTAACCCATATAAACCCCTATCCTCTATCCTCTTAACCCATATAAACCCCTAACACCTAACCCATAAACCAGCTTAAACCCATATATATCCCTTAATCCTAACCACTAACCACTAACCACTAACCCTTAAACCCTAAACCCCTAACCTTTTAAATTATAAACCTCAAATCCTAAATCATAAAACATAAATCATCAACCCTAAATCATAACCCTTAAACCCATAACCCCTAAACCTATAAAAAAATTAAATGTAAAAATCAGTTTAAATAGAAAATTTTAAATTCATTTAAAAAATAAGTTAAACTGAAACATTTAATACCTGAGTTTGGTCTAATTCGTTTTCAACTTCATAATATTTTATATATATACTATGTAATTTTATAATTTATAAAAAAATAAATTTATACTAAATGTATAATAGTAGTCTAATATAAACATTAAAATAATATTAAGATAACTATATAAAAAATTTAAATAAATAAAAAATATTAAATTAAAATGAAATAATTTTTACAAAAATTAAAAATATAATATGATTGGACTTAAAATAGACTTAGGTTAATCATTTGCAAGTATTAGTGGGCTTTAACAAAATGTTAAACTTATAATTTAAACCCTACTAAAAATAAATTCAAACAAATATAAAATATATGATATTATATTTAGCAATTGCGGCGTTTTTAAAAAGCGCCGCTACTGCCAATGAAACAAATATAAAATGACGTCGTTTTTATTAACATTTTAGCGGCGTTTTTGCAAAAACGCCGCTAAAGTTTGATATATTGCAAAAACGCCTCTACTGCCAATGAAACAAATATAAAATGACGTCGTTTTTATTAACATTTTAGCGGCGTTTTTGCAAAAACGCCGCTAAAGTTTGATCTATTGCGGCATTTTTGGGAAAACGCTGCTACTGCCAATGAAACAAATATAAAATGACGTCGTTTTTCTTAACATTTTAGTGGCGTTTTTTCAAAAACGCCGCTACTGCCAATGAAGCACATATAAAATGACGTCGTTTTTCTTAACACTTTAGTGGCGTTTTTGCAAAAACGCTGCTAAAGTTTGATCTATTGCGGCGTTTTTGGGAAAACGCCGCTACTGCCAATGAAGCACATATAAAATGATGTCGTTTTTCTTAACATTTTAGTGGCGTTTTTTCAAAAAACGCCGCTAAAGTTTGATATATTGTGGCTTTTTAGGGAAAACGCCGCTACTGCCAATGAAGCACATATAAAATGACGTCGTTTTTCTTAACA